>BSBM01001227.1:1547789-2206684 GCA_027924585.1 Larix kaempferi
CTAAACTAGAAAGTAGGATCACAACCAATCATATAATCACATGGAAATGATAGGTGTAATTTACAAAGCAACAATTCTATTCAAAGTCTACTTGCACATTAATCTAATTTATTCTTTTAATATAATACTAGAAAATACCTAAACTATAAAACTTAGGATTAAGAGATCTAACATTTCCCCCTTTAATCTGAAACTTTATATTTACAAATGCCAAGTCCATCTCTGAGCTTAGTGAATTTTGTTTTACCGAGTGGCTTGGTAAAAATATCTGAAGTTTGATCTTTAGATGGACAATACTGAGGCTTGATGATGTCTTTGACAACGAGAGATTTGATGAAGTGATATTTGGTGTTGACATGCTTTGTTTCAGAACGAAAAACTGAATTCTTGGCCATCTTTATTGATGACTGATTGTCGATTAATAAAGTGGTTGCTGACTTTTGTGTAACACCAAGATCCTGTAATATCCTGCGAAGCCAAACAATCTCACATGCTGATATGTACTCAGCTTCTGCTAAAGAATTGGCAACTGTAGGCTGCTTTTTACAACTCCATGAAATTGTTGCTGAACCCAAATTCATTAAGTACCTAGAAGTGTATAAGTGTAATATATGGATCTAATGAACTTCACAAATTAAGTTAATGAAAGTCAAAGCATGATCATTATTTAAAAGATTTCAATAAGCTTAAACTAAACATTAAAAATGTTAAACTAATATAAGCAAACAAACCCAAAGACTAAGATTATTTACACTATTTACATTATGATTCTTGGCATGCAAAAGTTAAATAAAACTCCATCAAGCTCAAATACCATACTAATGCAATATTCAAAATCATAAGAGAAGAAACCATCAGATCAATCAAAATCCCAAAATGAAGGTAATCAACCAGCCATCGTCTCGAATAATCAGTTTGTGCAGTGAAGACCAAATCTAGGTGGGGAGTGTGAGGAGCAACATAGTAAATTAACCACCAAGATCATGGAACCAACTCAAATGAACTAAAATCAAATAAGTAAAAATGGAAACAATCCAAATAATTATTCAAATCATGCAGCGTAACCTCATCCACCAGATCAAGACAAATCAACGGTTGGGATTGAATCTCGTGGCTGCGGGGTCAAGTTGTTGCTCACAACGTTTATTCACAAACTTTTATTATGACTCCCGAAAGCCACAACCTGAAACTTGCGGGTTTTGGAAAAGGAAAGAATCGCAAAAAGGAAAAAGGTTTTCCCAAATCCTGAAACACGACATTTTCAGGTGTCGGATTTCGGGAACACATAACGCGACTAAAATAAAAATAAAATCCCGAAGGCCGAAATCCGTACTTGTGGGTTTCAGGTTTCGGGTTGGAAATCACCGAACATTATTATGAAATGAAAACCTGCAACCCGCACCTATCAGGTTTTGGGTTTCGGGTTGACCCCAGGCGAAAGACTGAAAAGAAAATTTCCGCAACCTGCATCTGTCGAGTTGCGGGTTTCCAAAGTGTCGAGTTTCAGGTTAACAAAAGGAAATGACAAAATACTCAAAATTTTAGGCTTTCTGCAAACCAAAAACACTTAGAAAGTTTCAGATCAAAAGGCAAACACACAGAACAAAAGTATGGGTAAGGGATCTTAGGGATAAAAACCAAAATCTCATATTTACAAGAAAACTCACCCAACTACCTTTGTGTTTATTCAAAAATGGGGCTCTCGTGCTTCATCTAAGCATGGGATTTGTTGTGGTCACAAAAAGTCTTTGAAGCAAAACTTCTATAATTTTTGCGACATGTGGAATGCTTATATTGTAATACGTGACATATTTGATTTTTAAAATTAGTTTAAAGATTGTATAAACGAATATTACAGATATTAATGGTACCATTTAAAGTTTGGGGATTGTTTTAAGTTCCTGCGTTTTCTGAACCAGCAACATGGATGTTTTCTCTATTTTGGCAAGCCAAAATCTCACACGTGTGAGCCTTAAAGAGAGAACTGACACCATAGCTAGATGGCCACATCACTAGGGTATATGTCCATTCCATCTGGAGAATTTATTATCACAAGGACACTCTTTGGCAGACATTTCCAAAAGCATCTTCAACCTTTATTTGGACATCAAAACAAACTTTTTCTTATTTTGGCAGGTTTGTCTTTCACACGTGTGAACTAAAGAGGAAAATTTGATCCTATGGATAGATAACCAGTTCATCAAGGATCAAGCCTATATGCCTCGTGATTAATTTTATCAATGTTGACACATGATTAGTTCTTATGCCGTGGAAGTTTATAATGAAATTAAAAAAATTGTGATAAAGGAAATTAGTAGAAAATTCCTAAATATGGTTGAATACATGGATAAAATGGCCAAAGTTTAAAATTTAGCCCGATGCACTAAATTTGGAGGATAGCGTGGCTGAGGGTTACCAAGCTAGTTGTAAGAATGCTAAAATGATGGATTGGTTAAAAGGAATGGCGCATTTCCAAATAGAAAGGTGATATATAAAATACATAGATCAAGGGTCGTAAATGGTTGACAAAAAATCAATGGTGGAGACGAGCAGAAAAGAATGTTAAGGAATGCTTTAATCCTTGAAACATATCCACGGTTGTGAATTAAAGTGTCTCCAGATCGATGGCTGAGTATCGTTCCAGAGTGGGAACTAGCGCAGAGAAGGAGAGGGGTGAGCCACGACGGAAAGAATACTGTCGACCACGTGTAGAGCGATGGACCATTCCGCGGGTTGAAAAGTTGTTAATGAAAACCATCGTAAATGATCTTGAAACCACTCCATCTAATAAAGTGTGATGAAATAAATGGTGTAGATGCACAAGGCGATAGGATCAACGATTAATGTTTTATCATCGATTATAAAAGAATATTTTTCTTGGAAAAATTATTCCATTTTCAGATACCTTGAAGAAGAACGCGTCTACGGAAATGGGGTGTATATGGCAATGGGAAGCAAGAATAAAATACATTATCGATACGTCAGTTTCCAAGTAGGTTACGAATCTTTTTAACCATTTATTCCTTTAAAATGGAAAAAGAAGGGGTAGATGAACAGGTCAGGGAATTTAGTAGGTTGGAAGAGATTTTTGAAGATAGGGATGGGGATATTTTCTATCCAGTGTTGTCTTTTGTCCTAGCATAGGAAGTAAAAGATAAGTTAAAGGTCCTAGATTAGCAAGGAATGGATTTGCACGAGGTGCAAAGGTCATTGTTTCACCATTTATTTCCGCCAAAAACCATAAATTTCTCGGATTTCATAACCTGGTGTGCGTCAAACTATTCTCAGTCAGAACGCATTATAATGGACTCAAGTAGGTTTAGGATCCTTTGTATAGTGAATTTCCAAACTTCGAGAGGCTCTTTATATGTTCCCAAGTCATTCATCCAAAATTTGGAGGAATTTTCCGAAGAAGCCCTAGTTGAACATTTTAATCAAACCTCTGCGCAAGAAAAACAAGTTTTCTTTTTAAATGCCTAAAACAAGATATTTCTGTTGAGAATGAACCTTTTCATTTAGATATTGACTTGTTTAATGAAGAATATCAGTGGGTCATTTCCTTTTTGAGTAAGTTCTTAGGGTTGGATACTAATAGATTTGTTCCAGAAACTCTTGTAGCCTTGTTATTCAGAATATGAAAAAACCATTTTGAGTTTGAGTCCAGTCAGTTTCCTTGCCTTAAGTTTGATGAGTTTATAGTTGAGAATAGTCACTATCAGTTAGTAAATATCCACATGATTAGACATTTTCGGTTTCAGTCTTATTTGATCAGAATGTTTTTGTTCTTCAATGGAATAAATTTGCAGTTTCCAGAGATCCTATTCACATCTGAAATCAGAAACAATACTTTTGATTACATGAACATGATCATGTCAGAAATATACGGACGAATTTTTCAGAAGCAGGCCCCTAGAGTTTTTCCTGAGATGCAGGAAGTTTTACACTTTAGTGCAGATCAAAAAGTTGGAGAATGGTTCCTTTTAAAAGACCACACCATCATCAAAGTTTATGGTTTTGTTTATGAACCATATATCCTACCTGCGTTTTTAACACCCAGAGTTTTTGCTTTAGAATTTTTTAAATAGAAGATAATTGTGGAGAATGAACACTTTTTAATTTTCAGAAAAGCTTCTGAGATCAAGTATCCCATGAAGATTGGCCCTTTGATCATCAAAAGCAAAGCTTCCCTCTCACTTATTGAAGGCTTACTGCAAGACATGAATTTTGCAAAATCCACTAAAGTTAATTATGATCCTCTTCATATTATATCATAGAGGAGACACCAAAACATAAATAAAGCTTTTGATCATGAACAAATAGAAGGATTAGCTGAAAAAAGCTAATTTGATGGAATATCATCTAAGCATGGAGATAGTATAGATTGATTCAACTAAGATAACAAATTCCTCTATATTAATTTTACCAGCTTCTAGTAAAATGGATGTTACTGGTAAAATAAGCCTTCCAGAAGATGATGAAAAAATAGTTGAGCAGTCAGACATATCAAACAGAGCCAAAATTGATTCAGATGAGTAAATGGTGGAGATTGATACCAGAAAAACTGAAATTATGGAATAGGAACCTGTTTTCCATGTTCAAGATTATAGTTTTGAAGAAGCCCAACAAGCTGGACCTAGTGAAAGATTCAAGTCAAGGAGTGACTTATTCATTAAGTGTGGAGAAGATAAACGTGTTTCTTCAGGATAAATGGTAAAATTATATTCTAAAGTGATAAATATATCGAACCAAGAAGTTTCACTAATTACTACAAAATATCATGTAAAAAACACACTAAATTTGGCAGTGGCAACCCAGGATAGAGTTTTAGAAATGAAACTAAATTTACATCGGATCCCCATACCAGATAAAATTAATTTACACAAGTAAACTAGGGAAGAAATATATGAATATTTAATGAATATTGTTTTGCAAAATTCCAAATTGAAATCCATGGTTTTAAGGATGGAAAACCAGTTGAAGCAGGAGAAGCTAGAGAATAAAACATATTAGCAGCAAATTAAAAGACTCCAGAATGATATATTTGCTATGGACAGTGAACCAGACAAAGGGAAATCTAGTAAAAATATTTTTGCTAAGAAATATCATATCATCCAAATACTAAAGAAAAAACTTAAAATACCAACCACTCAATTAATTTAGGCCTCTGAATTGACAGAATTGGAAAAGGAAAAAGAGGCCTTATCTCAAGAATTAATTGACACCAAAGCAAAACTGTTGAGGATTAAAGAAGAAGAAAGTGGATGGGAAGAGGGAAGAGCTACACTGTTAGCTAAGATTGATGTCCTTAATGAAAGTCACAGTCAATTGATTTTAGAAAAAAGTAATCAAATACAAGTAAGCCAATCCAGTGCAGAAAGTGGTTACATAAGATCTTTTTCATGCAGTGTAACAGATCAACCTGAAAGAAGAGGAAATAAAAATTAAAAAAACCAAAAATCAAGGTTTAACAGGAGAAGTGCAAAGAAAAGAAAAAGAGAGAGAAACCTTGGAAGAAAAGAACAAAAAGTTGGAGGAACAAAATTAAAGATTGGTGGAAAAAGCAACTAAAAGTTTTCCTATGCAGGGAGCTAGGCACTTAATTTGGGATGCAATCATGGTTGAGGAAGCTAACTTGAGATCTTATTTAAACTTCATACAGGATAAGGGAAAAGTTATAAAGATAGCCTTGCAAAATTGTGTAGTCATGATGGAGACTCTAGGAAAAAAACCAATGGAAACAACACAGAGTGCTATTGATTTCCTAAATTCCTTGACTCTGGATGATATGAAGAACTTGGGAATTAAAGACTGAATTTCGATGATAGCTCATGCAGGGAAAATCATCGCAAAACATCACCATGTTCAACGGCTCCAAGCTAAGGTGAATCAAATTTCGCAATAGGTAAAATCCTTTAAAAGCTTATTTTGAGAATTATTTCAAAAGAGACTCCCTTCCTTTTGGGATAAAAATGAAGATCAAATTTCCCAGTCGGATTATCAAGCATTGCTAATTAAAGCCAGGATGGATCACAGAAGATTTGAAGATATGGCCGAGTCTCTGACAGGACAAATTGTAATTGATAAACTAGCAGCAGAATTTGAAATTCAATACAGATTGAAAATAATAATTGCATAATTACCCCCAATTTCTTATGTGGAGCATGTCGGATTAAGAGTCTCGGTCAAAGAAATGACAAGCTGCGAGCTAACAAATATAGAACAATGGAAAATAGTAGAAAAATATGGGAGAATGAAGTACACATTGAATTCATGAAGACAGGTGTCCAAGAACATGTAAGCAGCAAAGTACCATGTTTTATTTTGTTATGGATTAAAATATCTTTTATGTTTTATTTAAGTTTATTTTAATTTTCGAAAGTTGTGACAAAGACATTTATAAAAAAACAGTTATGAACTTACTATTTTTTTAATACAAACAGTTATTCACAGCTCATGGAGAAATGTATTTAAGCAAATTTTTGTAGAAGATTAAGGGTTGGAACTCGAGAGTACGAGAGACATTTTCTATTGAGCACTGCAATTTTGGAATAAAGATGGTTGAGCGGAATTAAGCACTTTTAAAATAGTAAAGATTCTTTTGTTATCAATTTTACGCTCTATGAATTTCCTTCCTTTCTTTGTGTATTGTTATTTCCTGTAAATCTTTTCCATTTTGTTTTCTTTCATGCTTAGATGGAAGTTAAATTAAATCATAATTCATATTCATATGCTCTAGTTTATCTCATCTAAGTATTCACAAATTTTCTGCTAAAGTTGATATTGGATTCATTCTTGATTAATTCCTAATATTGATGGATTGTTACCTTTTCTTCATTATCAACCTACAATTTAAGACCTTGACTGTCAAAAGATAGCTACCCTACCTTTACGGAAATATTTCTTGTTAAATTTTGTTGTTACCTGTATTATTGTGATTATTGACTCCATTGCCCAATGTTATTCATACGGTTCATCCCTTTATAAAATTTCAAAACACAATCCTTTAAAATATCTTTAGCCATTTTATATATTTTTGAGAGAGCCCTCACTGGTAGGAAAAAGGGCTATTTTTCCTCCTAAAGACTGGTTTGAAGTACTTACCTTAGAGTTATCCTTTCTGTAACCAAATGGGTGAATCCTGAGTGCTAACAATCAGTACAAGGACACGTCCTTGCAGCCACTAGTTTTCTTGTTTATTGAAAAGATTATTTTTTTTTAAGCAAAAAAAAGAGAAACTTTGTATTATATACTGGTAAAAAATATTACATCCATCTTATTTTCACATTACACTTCTGAGACAAAAACTACCATATAGAGAAATTCCCATGTCTACTATCAATCTTGGAGACTGAACATAAAGCCTTACTATTTGACATCAAAACGACAGTGACAGAAAAGACCCAACCAGCTTGATAGACAGACTGGAAGGATTGCAGTAAAATATAAATTGTTTGGGCTAAGATCACATCAAACGATATGCAAAGTAACATCCATCCCACTCTGAACACTATGCCCCATATGCTCTCGTTGTGCCTTAACTGCTGGAAGGCCCTTCTCGTTTATTCTAATTTTTTCTCTTGTCCATCCTTGCCTTGGTGACCATGCCCATATGATGTTATTTACATTATTTTTCTATAGGCTAGACACATATGTTGTCAAAGAAAACTACATACATGTATAGAGTTGACTATGTAGATAACAAAAATATAATTAAAAATATTTTTTTTACTATTTTAAATATATTTTCCGCTTGACATATACGAGAATCTTAAGAAGCATACCTCATTTGTTTCTTCTATACTTTTTTTTATCCTTAAGAATATTTTACCAAAAATATACGGTGCACTAGAACACATTGAGACCCACAATCTAAAAAAATAAAAAAATTGTTTGAGAATGTTAAGATCCCTTTCGGCCACATTAACAAAAGGCCTTGTCATTTCAATAATAGAATGACTTTTGTAATTTAAAAAAAATATAAAATTAAGAATATTAATTTTGAAAAAATAGTCATACACTAAATCAATGTGTTCTCTACATCTCTACATATTTTTATAATAAAATTTCATCGTTTAGGTATTGCAAGGTTAAACTAACAAACACATATATACTAATAATATTTTGCATGAAACTTAATTGCATAGGGAAAACACAAATTTCACCTACTTATACACAATTTCTATAAATAAAAATCATATATTTAGGAAACGAATTCATTTTCCTACATTTCATCTTTTTACACCATATTCAAATTCATTGTGAAAGTATCTTGAATTATCCCTCCAAGTTAACATATTGTTGTTTTTCTAGGTTTGCATTGCCACTAATGTGTCATTAGAGACCAACATTAGCTTGCATTGCCTTAAATGTGTGTGTGTGTACTCAATTGTTAAAAGTTGACTTTTATTTTAACAAGTATATTTTAATAGCAACATTTTCATGATCTTTAAAAGTTGAAAAAAAAATTCAATTACATGTGAAAAACACAAATCCTATACAAAGGATTCAACTTAGATATTGACTTAGTTGTAGTTAAGCACATAAGTGTGTGTGAAAATGAGGCTTCTTCACATTCATGGATGACATTTTTAATAAATCCATTATTAATGATAAATATGATAGTTAATGTCCACTTAGACCAATTTTGATATATTAGACCTTAAGAAAGAAAAGTAAGGACCTACTCAGTTTGCTTCAGGGTCTTATTTCTATGCTAAAAAGTATTGGAGAGGCATGTTGCTAAATTGCTATAATTTTGATCAGATAGAAGGTTGTGTAGGTTCATATTGTAACACAAATTTTGAAAGTGAAATCTTATGTGGGTGTACATATTCTTTTGGAATGGGCTACACTCTAGACAATTTGCACATTTTTCGATGATTTTTGTCGCAATCCAACAATGGGGAAATTGCTGAAACTGCGATTTAGGTTGCTTGAATTGCAATTTTGGTTGCATAAATTGGTTCAGTGACCTCGATTACCCCTTGGGCACCCCAATTATGCAATTCTAGCAACCCAAAACTATCATTTTATCCATTTCAGTCAGATTTTCGCCAGAAAAATTGCCGAATACTTTCTGCAAATCCTCTAGAGTTTATCTTACACCTATTGTTTCATCCTACAGATTCCAATGCCATGTTTCCCTATGTAATGCATGAAAGCTCATTCTTATCTTAGCTACATAGGTCTTATTCTTTAAACTAGTTTAAACATAAAAATAATTTTTCTCTTCAAAATTCTATTTTATGTATTTAAGAATTTAATATTTTAATATTTGAACATTACTATGTGTTTAATATTTTAATATTTGAACACATTATATTATTAGCGGGATTAAATATTATTAGTAGGAGTAAGTGAAACATGTGCATTTGACTTGACTACCTCGTTAATAGTTGAACACCTCCTATTTCGTAGAATCAAGGTAGTTGAACACCCGACCGATGTATCTATCTAATATCAGATTATCTGACGAAGCTGGCAGACTTATTTGGACGTGGGATGTGGCTGGAGGGATTGTCACGGCTAAATTGGATTATGACTCTATGTTTGCTGATACCAGATCATCGGTGAGGTGGTGGGATAAATATATATGGAAACTCATATTACCCCTCAAGATAAAATGCTTTGCCTGGCTTACGTTGTGCAATAAGATCTTAACCTGGGATAATCTTTGTCGTCGTGGTTTCTGCGGTCCGGGAAGGTGCATACTCTGTTGCTCACAGGAAGAAACCGTAGACCATCTTTTCTCATCCTGTTGTTACATCAGGGACATCTGGAATGCAATTGCATCTAAAGCAGGTATACATTATCTATGGAATCAGGGCACTTTGAATGAAAATCTTGAGCATTGGTCTCGATATGATGGGGGATGTCCTGAACTTCCTTTTTTTATGATCTGGGAGGTTTGGAAGGCTAGAAACATGTGTATTTTTGAAGGCATATTTCCTTCTAGGGATGGTATCTGCTATAAAACTACTGCTGCTCATAAGGAATTCATCTCTGCTCATGGTGCTGATTGTGGGAGAGTTACACTTGCCATTACCCGTAGACATGCTCCTCCTGTGCTTGTATTCCCATGTGCTTTTTTTGATGGGGCGGCGGAGGGTCGGTGTGGGGGTGGTGGAGCGGTCGCCATCCTACACTTGAACATGGATTTTTCCATACATATCTGGCTTAACCTGGGGAATGGTTCCAATACTAGGAGTGAGTTATGTGCCCTGTGGCTTACACTTTTCTGGGCAAGGCTGAAAAAGATCACCTCACTTGTAATTTTTGGTGATTCTTTATCTATAATTTCTTGGGCGTGTGGCAAGACATCACTCAATGTTCTGCTCCTCAAACACTGGATGGATGCGGCCCAAAATCTTATCCGGGATTTTGAACATCTCCATTTTGAGCATGTCTTTCGGGAGGCTAATATGGAGGCGGATATGCTTTCTAAGCGTGCTCTTCATTCGCAGGCTGGGGTCATCATGTGGCAAGAATGGCGGGCGGATACTCTTTCTTCACAAGGTTCTTATCATCTTCATTGGTCTTGATATTTTGATGCTATTTTTGTCTCACTGTATTTTGTTATTTATGCACTTTATATTGCGGGTATTATACTTACATTTCAGTTAGCTACATGTGCAGATACATCCTAGAGCCTGGATCCAACTACTTGTTGGACATCTATGCTCACACTATCTATTTTTGCGGCAGATATGACAGTCGATATGGCTGAATTTTGGCATATTCTAATATGTTATGTTTTATATATGATACACATGGTTTTTGACAGCTGTTGCTGTTGACTTATTTGATATACTTTTATGATCATGGACTTATTGTTTATACTGTGATATTTGGATCCGTTTCTCCTTCCGGAGGGATTCTTGACTATTATTGTGGACAAATGGTGTTATTTCTGTATTTTACTGTTGTTGATGTTGACTCATCTGGCATTTGTCTGGCAAGTCCATATTACTGGGCTTGTGAGCAGACATGTATGATTCTGACAGCTGGTGTTATTTACTATTTCGTATATTAATAGTAAGTTAAATTTTTCTGTGAAAAAAAAGAATCAAGGTATGGCCAGAATAACATTCATTACATTGGGGCTCCAAGAGCATCATGTCAATTACAAGAATTGAACATAGGTGGGGAGGGTAGAAATCATTACTCCCAACCACACAAGCTACATCCAATGGACAAATATTTGAACACATTATAAGATCAATAGCTATGTGATTGATATTTAAACACATTATATTAGTACTAGTTGATATTTAAACACATTATTCTATTAGTAGTTGAAATGTGTACGTTTGAATTGGTATTAATTAAATGAAAATAAGTTTCATATGATTCGATTTAGTTGAAGCCTAAGGGATTATGGTATTTTGAATTAAAATATAATGTTAATATTATGAATAATATGAAAAAATAAAATAAAATAATAATTATTTTATAATGTTAAGAAATTTGTAGGCTATATTAACAAAAGTCCTTGCGAGAATCATTTTCTGAACTTAAAAAATTTAAAATTAAGAATATAAATTTTGAAAAAATAATCATGCACTAAGTTAATGTGTTTTCTGTATATCTACATATTTTTGTAGCGAAATTCCATCGTTTAAGTACTACAAGGTTGCAGTAACAAACACATATACATTATATTTTGCATCAAACATAGCATACCAATGTTGGAAAAACACAAATTTCACCTAGTTACACACAATTTCTATAAATAAAAATGATGTATTCTAAAAGTGAATTTTTATTAAATCCTACATTCCAACTTTTTACACCATATTCAAATTCATTGTGTCTCGAATCATCCTTTCAAGTTAGCATATTGTTGTTTTTCCAAGTTTGCATTGCCACTAATACTTTATTTAAAAGTTGAAAAAAAAATCATTCCATGTGAAATACACTAATACTATACAAACGATTAAACTTAGATATTGACTTAATTGTAATTAAACACTATGTGAAAATGAGGTTTCTTCATATTCATAGATGATAATTTTAATAAATCAATTATTATTGATAAGCAAATACTTGGTTTGCTTTAGAGTTTTAATTAGGTGCTAAAAAGGTTTGGAGATGAGCATTCCTAAATTACTATAATTTTGATGAGTTGGGTGTACAGAAGGCTCTCCAAGAGGAAGTGATTTTCATTCTCAACACTCATAATCTCACCAAGATTACATATCTTTTCAGCCCATCAAGTTTTTGGAAAGGTCCAATACCCTATTTCACTATATAATTCATAAAGATTAAAATATAAAGATAATTTTAATATTGACATTAAGGCTTGCTTAATATTTAAACAAATTATATTATTAGATTACTATTTGCTTAGTATTTGAACACATTATATTATTAATAGGTGAAATGTGTGCGTTTGACTTGGTATTGATTAAATGAAAATAAGTTTCATATGATTCGTTTTACTAGAAGGGATTATGTTATTTTGCATTATTTTGTATTAAATATAATAATCTTTTCAATTAAGAAATAGTCAAACTGTTTTTCTATTAAGAAAATGTCAATATCATGAGTCACTCCACGTTTCAAATTTGAATCCTTCAATGCCTTTCCTCGCCTATTTTATTTTTCATAGGACATAAGAATTTTTGACATGCAAAAAAAAAAAAAATTGTATCTGGCCCTTTAATAATGAAATTGACCATTATTTTGCAACATTGCCATTGAAGGGTTGCTGTAATTTTTTCTTGTCAAATTTTTAGGTGGTTGATAATGGACGATTAAGCAACAACAAAGGAGAATCCCAACTGAGTCTTCCACACATTCCATTAGGATTATTTATCAAAATTTAAATCACGATGAAACTTTAAAATATCTAAAATTAACTTTAAATTTCATTTCCATGTTATATGTAGCTTCTTCCATCGTGTTGCTCAATGTTCAACTCCAAACACATCTACAACGCACAGCTTAACTTCCAATGTCCTCGATAATTTATGGACACACATACGATTAACTCAGATTAATAAGTAGATAAAATTGCGCAACAAACTTAAGCCTCTAACAAAAAAAATCATGAAATCTCATTCAATTATCAACCAAACGAGACTATACTACAATATATGGATGGACTCTCGGCTCGAGATTGATGTCCTTATATAATAATTTTTATTCAAATGTGACTTTGCAATGGGTTCTATTGATTTTATAAAATTTATTAAAACTGTAATTATGTGGTTTGGATCTCCGAGTAACTATACAATTATACTAGTATTAATCACACAAATGTAGTCTATTATTGATAATATGATTGATATGATCTAATAAGTTTAAATTATGATTTTCTAGCATGGGTGCATTTGGGAAGAAGATTAAAATCATGGGATGGTTGAATTTTCATTACCACTCTTCCTTTCATAAAGTATCCACTTGGATTTGCAGATGGGAATTTTCTTCATTGTTGTAGGGCAGAGGCCATCGAGATATTGTGCAAGCCTTCAAAATTATGCTAATATGGGTAAATGTAAACACAATTCACACGAGTAACAAGAAGACAAGGTCATCACACACTAAAATGTTATCACATAACACCCCCACCTTTGGTTTTTGAACTTCAGGTTAGTATTCAACACCCCCTTCCATAGCAAGAAAGTTTTTATTCTTAGGGGTAAATTTCATCTGAAATTTTGTTCTCAAATCATTCTCCCTTGATTTCACATTGCAAAATTTAGCTTTCATGGATGTTGACTTGTTTATGGTTTTTCTTGCAATACTTTTTGTGATTCCCCTACAATCCTAGATAAATTCACTTCATCCTTCAATTGCTGCAAAACCCAGAAGAAGATGAAAATGAGTGTTATAAAATCTACTTGTTCGATATCTTAAGCAACTCACTGTTCTTATAGGAAGCTCTATTTTTTTAGTGACATTCACAGAGATAATGTGTTTAAAATATTGTTCTAATTTTTGTCAACAAGTCCAAATATTAAAAATCAAATACTTTCATATATGAATACGCAAAAAGTTAAGCTAATCAAATGTGTGTGTGTGTGAACTTTCAAAATAAAAATTGGACAAGAACAATAATTTAAGATCGTAGCCACACCCTCAAATAGTGCTTGGGTTCTTCTTGGATTTCCAAAAAGGTTGAATTTAATACGGTAAACAAAAGCATTGAAAAAGTTCAAGCCAACTGAAGCAACATAAAGAAATGTCAAGCTTAGTGGCTTCATTGACATCAAATTTTATATTCTTAAAGTGAATACATTAAAGCTTTTGATGACACGTCCTAAATGACATTAAAATAGATACACCATAAAATAGATACATTAAAGCATTAGCAAAGAAGCATTAATAATAAATTCGGGGTAAATTTCACTCAATATCAGTAGAAAAGACTGCTCATTTCAAAATCTTAGATGTGTTGAGTTAGTTTATACCTCATACTAGCATCAAAACTTAGAATTGATCAAATCTGAGCATGAAGAAGGATACATTATCAGCATTATGGGAATGTTCAAGATCTTCTGAGCCGTAATCAAACAATGAGAATACACCAGAAATGTGTCATGGAAAAGACTAGGTTCATGATGAAATGACTAGTAGGTCCATGTATTGATTTCGAGTTATGCACGTAACCATGTAACTATGTTATAACATATATAATATACAAGGTTAGAATGAATATACTAGCAATTGACCCAAAAAGGTGAAAATATACGCTAATAGATGGTTGTTGGAAAGTGAAATGGCTAAAAAGGGGAAACTAAAATTGAATTTGTGTTTTGGGTAAAAACCCCTAAAATTAGTCTATGTACTAAATTTGGCCCTCAGATTTTTATTTGGCAAAATAAAACCTCAATCAAATTCAAGTTTTAGTTTCAAATACTAAAGTAGATTGTGTGTTGAGGGACATTGATCAAAATCAAGATACCAACATCGGAAGCAATCAATCAAGTAGGTTGGGTTTGGTTTTGGGATTCCATAAATTTATATTGCAGTTGTGAATGTTTTCTCATCGAGGCTATGTTTGTGTATTCTTGATGAGTTTTGCATCAACATATTACCTCATATGCCACACCCATTGAAATTGAACCCCTTTGACGTAGCATCACCAAGATTTTGAATCATAAGAGAGAAAAATGGTGGATAAATTGTCAAAGATGCAGTGGTAGATGACTCTATTGAAGCCTTAAGATCGTGAAGTGTTCTCTAATGAGCATGGGATTAGAAAAGATTGGAGAATTGTTATATCACTTTGACAAGTTGAAACCTGAGAACAAGGAATTGAGAAAACAAGGTGTCATACCCAAAACATCCCGAATAGTGCTTGCTAAATCACAAAACCTATTGCAATGTTTTGGTAATATAGGTAGAACAAAAAGGAAATAAAAATATATTGGTAAAGGTACATGAAAACTACATGGAAAAAAAGGCATACAGGGCACTTTCGGGTGGGATATGAATAAAATTTCTTTTGAAATTTGAGACATATAAGAATGTTTCAAAATTTGAAGGTTTTCAGGGGTTGGATATTCAAAATGGAAGTTTAGTTCGGACTCTGAATTGTCAACAACTTAAGAGATGATTTTTTTTGTTTTTGATGGACTTCGTAGGTCAGTCAAGCTTCCAAATTACATCCACTCATTGTAGTGGCTATACTATGTTCTAAATTCATGAAATGTAAATAATCCACTAATTGTAACTATGTTCTACATTCATGAAATGTAAATAATACACTAATTCTAATGGCTATACTATGTTATGCATCTATGAAATGTAAAATGTAAATAGTTTCATTTCTTGTACAACAAATGGAAAATCATACACGGAATTGTTGAAACTAAGAATAGGATATGCCATTAATTGTTTTTATGTGTGTTTTTACAGTCCCACTAGGAAAGGAAATGATTATGCACTTCTTTCAACTCTCCCATTTATGGGTTTGAATGTAAATACCAATAACTCTTTCCATGTGAACCTCTATGATGAACTAAACTAGAAAAGCACTTAGAACAAAAACAAACAAATTGTCAATTCCCATCAGAAAGTGAGTTGAATATTATCCCAAATAATTTTTGGACGAATATAGATTTTGGAAAGGCTAAGAATCTTACTTAGTTGAATAGAAAAATTCTTCAATCATGTTCAATGATGTTCCATTTCTTCTTGGAAATAGCTTTTAAAACAATTACTATTAGCATACTCTCCACCACCAAGATATGTTTTCCTATGGGAATATTTTAGTGAAACACCTGTATATTGTGGCTTTTATTGTAGGTTAGATTTTTCCAATGATTAACAAAATTTTAAATTTTAATATAATTTTATGGGAACGTTTTATAGAAGATGTTAGGTATTTAAAAATTTTGAAATACCATTAACATATGATTTAATGGCATATGTTAATGATTTACGAAATTTTGAAATACCATTAACATATGCCATTGATGTAATTCACCCAAAAGATTTCCTGGGCATCATTTTTATCCAACATACAAATGCTTCACTGCATGGATTTTGTTTAGTTGTCTAGCCACCCCCATGCTATTCGTCATCTTAAAAAGCATTATTGTAAACAATATATTGTTCTTCTTAACAATTACATTAGCTTGATCTGATTCATACCCTGTCAACAAAAATCAAAGTGTGATTTTGAAATAATAAATGGCATTAATCTTTTCAATTCACATAGACCAGGGAAACTAGATAACCTATCTCATAGAAATCCAAGAAATTTGAAATGCACAGATTGGCATTACATAAACTTCTAGCATTTCTCGGCCTATTATGAATTGGTAGCATCTCCCTTTAGTTCAAACATGCTTGTTGCTACCTAAACTGAGTGGAATCCAATGTACATCATTACATGTGATTATAGGTTCTCTATAATAAGTCTAAACATATGATTGTGTAGGATGGGGTGGAGGAAAGAACTGTATAGGAGAATCTAATGCATCAACTCTCGGTGAGCTATTCAAATCACCATTTTGTTCTGTGTTTAAGGAACACATGGATGAATCTAATGAATGGATATAGTACTCCTGCTACTATGTAGCCAGTAAACCATACCTATTGACAAGAGTGGGGCATACCACAGATGCACACTGTGTTCTATCTGAAACATATATATTTGTACCAAAGAAATGAAATGGTGCATTATGAGGGTGCATGGACCAATTTGAAAAATTGAATTCATAGAACTCACCACTACTAGCACCAATAAAACCAAGTGGAGAAATGATGCTTTGTTAGGGTGGAATCACTTCAGAAAAGGATCCAATGGGTGGAGATGAGTGTGTTGAATATTGTAGTTTCTAAGAATATTATATTTATACTTTATTATTCTAGAGATGTTTCATTCCTCTGTGAAGATCTTATTGTATATCCGGAGATGTTTATTCCTCCATCAGAATGTGGTAACTTGGGTTATTAGAATTCCCTAGTGGGGGTTTTCCCTGTATGTGTTATGTAGGTCAAAGGGTTGTTAGACCACCCTAGTGGGGTCATCCCAGTCAGATGTAGTGGGGTGTTTAACCCAGTGGTAAAGTTGGGGCTGACCTAATTAATATAAAGTACAAGTCGGAGATGTGTATAAATAGAGGAGGTGTGTTCCTCACCATAGCACACACTTCCCTCACTTGGAATGTAGCGCACTTGTGAGAGAGAGGTATGCTATGGAGGAGGAGTATATCATGTCTTTGATTTACATCTTTGTATATTTCTAGTCATCTATATTGAGGAAGCTTTGCTGAGTTTTCTACCCCATGAGGGTTTCCCAGGATAAATCTGTGTCTCTTGTATTTATGTTGTTCTTGTTATTTCTTCAGTGATCCTATATATGCTATTGTTGTGAAATGAAATGAAATGGTGATAATTTCTATCTTAGCATATTGAATATTAACATGGTATCAGAGCTAACCTGAAGGAAGGCAATGTATGGCACTTATGACACTTGCTTCACTTGCGACAATTTGAAGGTTAGGGTTTTATATAGCAAAAACCCGTCATTATGGAAATTTCGTTATAAATACATTTTGGAGAAGGTTCAGGATCTCAAACCTTTACAGGTCATAGATAACATCCCCAGGTACCTTGTGTCCAAAGGACACCCTCCGATTCATTGTACTTTGTGAAGTATGATCAATACAAATTAGGGTTTCTGCCTCTTCCAGATCTTAGTCAAAATCAGGTAACCTAGGAAAAAAGGTCATAACTTGGGATAGGAAGTTCCAAATGAAATTTTGTAAAAGCTGACAGGTAGTACACAGACTGTATTATCTCAGAAAACGTTTTCAGAGGCCGAAATTGATCTAGTGACACGTGGTACACTGTACAAGTTTGCTCTCCTGTTTTACCCCATAAACAGGGCACGTTGGGACACTTGGCATAACTCTCTCTCAAAAAATCCAATTGAGGTCAGACCTGTCAGGATGGAAATATGATAGGCCAGGATACCACAGGAAACGTTTTCAGATCTTGGGGATCAAAAAGTTTGTAGTTACAGCAGAAACAATCAGGTACATATTTCTGTCAAAACATAATTATTTTTGGAGCACCTTCATTCATGGCTTTCGGAATTTAGGGTTTCGTAGAAAGTTGGAATTTTTGAAATCGGAGTCCACGGCTGAATGCTACTCAGAAAAATCAAAATTTAGATACCAATATCGAATTTTTTGGTTGGGTAGAAGACTGGGCTTGATCAAACCCAGTTCAGGATCTTGATAAAAAAGGTGGAGAATTAGGGCTGCAACAAAAGTTGGAATTCTTGAAGTCTATGACCATAGCTGGAAGCTCCTCAGAAAATAAGAGTTTAGAGCCTTGGATAGAACCTTTTGATTGGGCAGGAGGGTGGGCTTCATCAAACCCTAGTTCGGAATCCTGTCCAAAAGATCCAGAAGTTTCGAAGGCAATTTTGAGGGGTCAAATTTTGGAGATTTCAGAATTGAAGTATGCGAGTTTGATCAGCTCAGCAAGTCACATCCTTCCATCCATTCAGAAGTGTGAAAGTCAAAGATTCAATTTTTAGGGTTTCTCTAACAAACCCTAATCAAGCTCCAGATCCAGTTTCAGGGGGAGATGACGCTAAGGCCTTACATAAGAAGACTACAAGAAGTCTTGACAGGTATGACTTTAGAAGATACAAGTATGTCTTGAAATCTGATTCTTGGTTAAGTTCATAATATGTTTGTCTTCATATTATTTATTAGTACAATCTTGATTAATAGAATTGTCTTAACACCCTAGTAAAAGTATGTGAATGATAGAAGACATTTATTGATTAGGGTTATATGATTGTACTAATGCACTGTGGTGTTGTATGAGGTCGATGTTGTCTGCTAACAAGATACAGGTACATCATGAAAGACAAATCAAGTTCCATGACCATGACAACATGAAGAAAAAGACTCCATAATATTTGATCACATAGAAGTTCTACTTACGAGGTTTTTATGACTTTGTTCTATTATTCTTAACCTATGAGATATGCAGGTTCCAACACGGGATCTCTAAATCATTGAAGAGAACAAAGAAGATATTGATTAGGTATGTTAGACATAACTAAGCTGGTATACTAATCCAGGTATGTATTCCTATGTCAAGTTAGAATCTTACCATGTGTTAGGATCCCTTATATAAGTATACTTGGTATGATTGGTTATGCTTATTCATAAAGTTAGTGATCAAGGGTTTATGCATATTATGTCTCTTATCTTGATTGATGATATGCATGAGTAAAAGAAGACTTCCCTGAAACCTTGAATACTAATGTTTATTATCTATGATCATGACTATAGATATTCAAGATTATTTAGAATTATAATGTTTTGATAATATTGAGAATGTACTAATGAATGTATGTTTGTATATGAGATCATGAGGATGACACTAGTGCACACTTGAGCATGCACAGTGGTACAGAATGAATAGAAGTTCAAAAGACATATAGAAGATCAAGCGGGAGGCAACCACACAAACATAAAAGATAAGTATTTGAGTTGTTATTTGAAATAGTAAATGATATTGCTTGTAATAGTTGTATACATATTTGTATTCCTAGAATATATCATGCTGAGTGTAAACATTCATATATCATTGAATAGTATACTACTAATATGCATATGTTTGGTAAGTTGGACAAACATTCCATTGTTTCTTGTCTAGAATGAAACATCTTTGTTGACATGCTGAGAGCTGTGCACACTCTTGATAGTATGTTCTGGTAGAGATGGAAGGCATCTAGATAGCCACTGTATGCATACATGATATGGAAAAGTGTTGTGCCAAAGTATTGGTCAAGATAGTTGCATAATTATGTAAATGATATATGTATGCATAATAGGTTACCATGTCAATATGATTTGATGATTATGAAGTATTACTAATCATGTACTTAATTTTGATTTGTAGGAAAGATCATGAAGAATGATGAACACTGAACAAGTGATGGATGTTCAAAAAGATTTTCAAATTAAACTCACTATAGAAGGCTCGTGGCTAGAAGATTCTCTTAGAAAGAGGAAGAGAATCATGATGAGATGTTTGATCCAAGTGGCTAGATAAGACCATTATCTTAATGCTGTAATTGAAAAAAGCTCTGTTCAGGTACCCAGGATCAGTAGTCAATTGATGAACTTAATGATCACCATGGGTGATGTGGATCTCAACCTTTGCTACAAGGTTGAATATGGTTTCTATACACAGATGACATGGATGCAAGAAGGAACTCACCACAGAGTTTGAATGATGTTGACTCTCATATTAGTAGACCCATCTAACGAGGGATGGCACAGATAGATATGCAGAAGATCACTCAAATGCAGAGTGTGAATGATGTTCATTCACACAAGGAGAATTGACAGTTTCTTGATAAGCTTGGGCTTTACCAAAAGTAAAGCTGATCTGTTATGAATGATGAACCTATCATACTATTACTGAATGTGGATGATCTATTTTTTACAAATAGATCATGAAAAGAAAGAAGAAGATGGCTGTAGAATTGAAAATGAAAGATATGAAATTGATACATTACCTCCTAGGTCTGGAAGTATGGCAAGGCTCAGAAGGAATCTTTCTCACCCTGGGAAAGTATGTTGTGGAAATCTTGAGAAGAATTAATATGTTGGAATGTGAATCCATGGCCTCTCCCATGGATTCCAACTTGAAGCTGTTAGTTGATGACTCATCAGAGTTAGTGGATGTGACTTTGTATAGACAAATTATTGGGTCATTTATGTAGAACCTAGGTATGTTCACCAGATAGCTGCAAAGCATGTGATGAGGTACCTAAAGGGTACGATAGACTTTGGTCTATATTATTTTGGAGATCATGACTTAAGATTGTATGGCTACTTAGATGCTGATTGGATAGGAAGTGTATCAGACAGGAATAGCACATCGAGCGGCAGTTATTGTCTTGGATTTTCCATGATCTCGTGGTTTAGCAGGAAGCAGTCTAGTGTGGCTCTCAGCACAACCGAAGCAGAATATATGGCTTCTTGCTTTTGTAGTTGTGAAGTAGTATGGCTTCAGGATTGTTTGACTTAGAGATAGACCCAACTGTGATCCTATTTGATAAACAGAGTTGTATCAAGATGGCAGAGAATCTAGTGTTCCATGATAAGTCAAGGCACATAGAGATCTGACATTTCTATATACAAGATATGGTGCAGAAAGGAACTATAAAGTTTGAATTTGTAACAAGTTGCCGATGTACTAACCAAACCTCTACCTCAAGTAAAAGTTTGAATATTTTCGAGACAATCTTGGTGTAGTTCAGAAGGACCCTCCTCGAAAGGGGGAGTGATGTGGTCACTTATGATGAGATTGCCTGCATTGACAGTGAGGTCAATGATGTGGATACCTATATTGGTGATGCTGACAGAGAGGTTCGTGGATGGTCCTTAGATAGGGTCTAAGTTGATGAGGGGATTGCATCATCCTTGAACACATGCTTTAAAAGGATCCGTAGACATATGTCTTCGAAAATGAAGTCCTTAGTGGACAGGTGGGGATTGGATCATCCCTGGACTTCAGTCTTAAAGTGAGCTGTAGACATGTGTCTTCGAGAATGAAGTCCTTAGTGGATAGGTGGGGATTGGATCATCCCTGGACTTCAGTCCTAAAGTGAGCTGTAGACATGTGTCTTCAAGAATGAAGTCCTTAGTGGATAGGTGGGGACTGGATCATCCCTAGACTTCAGTCCTAAAGTGAGTCATAGACATGTGTCTTCAAGAATGAAGTACTTAGTGGATAGGTGGGGATTGGATCATCCCTGGAATTTAGTCCTAAAGTGAGCCATAGACATGTGTCTTCGATAATGAAGTCCTTAGTGGACGGGTGGGGATTGTATCATCCCTGGACTTCGGTCCCTTGAATTGATCCATAGACATCCATATTCGATAAATAAGTCCGTAGGGGAAGAGAGTGATTGCATCATCCCTAGACTTCGGTTCCCTGAAGTGATCCGTAGAAATCTGTCTCCGAAAATTGATGATAGTACTGCATTGTCCTTGAGCATTTAGTTCAAAATGTACATGTGATACATCCAGCATGAAAAAGGGTTGGCTCTATAGATATGATGCATACAACATGAAAAAGGGCTAGCTCTGTAGATGTGATACATCCAGCATGAAAAAGGGCTGGCTCTGTAGATGTGATGCATCCAGCATGAAAAAGGGATGGCTCTGTAGATGTGATACATCTAGCATGAAAAAGGGATGGCTCTGTAGATGTGATACATCCAGCATGAAAAAGGGCTTGCTCTGTAGATATGATACATCCAACATGACAAAGGGTTGGCTCTGTAGATGATGAAGACCTGCAGGTGGCAGGCCTACATCCAGTATGAAAAAGGACTGGCTCTGTGGTGGTAAATCCTAGATATGATCTAGGTCACATCCAGTATGAAAAAGGACTGGCACTGTGGTCGGGATTGCATCATCCCTAGAGATGGATTTGGCTTAAATGAATCACAGACTGCATCGTCCCTAGACATGGATTTGTCTTAAAAGGATCAGGATTGATCATCCTGTAAGTAGATCTGGATTGCATTGTCCCTAGACATGAGACTTGTCTTAAAGAGATAAGGATTGATCATCCTAGAACTTGATCTGGATTGTATCATCCATGGACCTATGTCCTAAAGAGAGCGGGATTGATCAGCCTGTAATTGGATCGTGTGTATTGCAGAGTATGCTAAGATGTTGATGATCGTGTGATGATGATGTTGATGATCGTCTGATGACGATGCTGATGATCATGTTATGACGATGCTGATGATCGTGTGATGATGATGCTAATGATCGTGTGATGTCGATGTTTATGATCGTGTGATGATGATGCCGATGATAGCGTGATGATGATGCTAATGATCATGTGATGACGATGCTAATGATCGTGAGGATCCAAATGTTGATGTTGCTGTAGCTATTTGAGTGCTGCAGAAGATAAAGACTCAGTACTGAAGATGTTGATGTTCCAGTATTGAAGATGTTCTAGTAACTGGTTGAGTTACTGATGATGTTGAGAAAGCTTCCAATGATTTATAGATGTATCATGTTGATGACTCCTTGCTCCTACAGATGTTGTTATAATATCCTTCTCGTTAATGGGGAGTGTTGAATATTGGAAATTATAAGAATATTATATTTGTACTTTATTATTCTGGAGATGTTTCATTCCTCTGTGAAGATCTTACTGTATATTCGGAGATGTTTATTCCTCCGTCGGAATGTGGTAACTTGGGTTATTATATTTCCCTAGTGGGGTTCGGCCCTGTATGTGTTATGTGGGTCTAAGGGTTGTTAGACCACCCTAATGGGGTCGTCCCAATCAGTTGTAGTGGGGCGTTTAACCTAGTGGTAAAGTTGGGGCCTACCTAATTGATATAAAGTACAAGTCGGAGATGTGTATAAATATAGGAGGTGTGTTCCTCACCATAACACACACTTCCCTCACTTGGAATGTAGCGCACTTGTGAGAAAGAGGTATGCTATGGAGGAGGAGGAGATCATGTCTTTTGTTTGCATCTTTGTATATTGCTGGTCATCTATATTGAGGAAGCTTTGTTGGGTTTTCTACCCCATGAGGGTTTCCCAGGATAAATCTGTGTCTCTTATATTTATGCTGTGCTTGTTGTTTCTTTAGTGATCCTGTATATGCTATTGTTGTAAAATGAAATGAACTGCTGATACTTTCTGCCTTAGCATATTGAATCTTAATAGAATGGGGAATGAAGGGAATACCATTGGAATCAATCTGTGATGCCTCCTAAAAAGCTTCATAAGTAATCAGTGGTACTAATATTTCTCGACCAAAAGTATTTGAACCAGCAAAAGCTAAAAAAATAGATGAACTGATGTGAGCAAACTCTAGCCTGCACTAAACTCCATGCTATCCCAACAAAATATGAAGAGTGAACTTACTCTTTGTGAATCGAATTTGACACAATGTTTCCACGAACTGGAAATTTTTGTCTGATAATAGAAATATATTTATGTTACCTAGAATTTTGACTTCATTGCATATTACAATTGAATACTCTTGAGATACATTCTTAAATTTCCAGTAATTACATCCACAAATGGTGATTCTATTGGTAACTAGAATCATTATCTACACGGTGCACTTGAATAATTCCTATGAGCCATATTCCCATTTAACAATGATCTATAAAAATTGGACACCACTATCTTAACTCAAATTTCCTTGGTTCGTGATTGAACTATTATACCTTGACTTTAGTTGAAACTGACCACCAATTGGATGCATATACATGACGCATATGACTTATATTCTAATTTGGAAACATTTACCAAGAATACTTCATTCCAGACTAATTGAAAATAGTATTCATAACACAAGAGTAGGTATATGTGACGTCCTTCATGGAAACAAGGTATATTTTATTCTTTCAACAGAGACCATGAAAGTACTATCCATAGAGCATAATAACAATCAACATAGAATATAGAAAATCAATTACATATCTGAATGGGCATAACCATAATAACACTCAAACCATTGATATGCAGAATATGAGCCACATAAACAAAAGGAACCATTTATGGAAGAAACAAAGGCATAATTCACTTCTTCATAAACTTAACTCCTGTACATATCACCCTCAATGATCTCATCATCTCCTTGTCCCGATCTACATTCGTTTGGACACCTTTTTCTTTGGCCTCTCTCCCCTTTCCCGTAGGCTTACATTCCACATTTATGCATGGAAAGCGATCTTCAAGCACATTAACTAATTTCCTAAACTATAAAAATTGTCTTCTATATTTTAACACCTAATTCCTATTATTAGAAACCTTGATCCTATCTTCTATGAACTGAACTAAATCAGTTCTAATCTTATCTTCCAACTGTCATTAGACCTTTGAATAGGTGTCATTGAGGAAAATCCTCTTCACGTGACTCATTTCTACTAGAAAGTTTTTAACAATTAAAGTAAAGAAGTAAGATTCTCCAAAAATGTCAAGACCCCTCCTGGGATGATTAAATAATGTTTGATTTAAGAAAATATGCTTGTGCATCATGAACCAATGTTTACATCATCTGCTTTCTTTTCCTCTGAATCACTCAAAACTATCACTTCAGAATTCTTTGGAAGTTCAAAAATGACATGGTTGGTAGTTGTTTGAAAAATCTAATTACAACTCATGAAAGGAGAGTCGAACCCAACATCATTATTTGCTGAAAAATCAAGGCTCTCAATTCCTTCTTGGTTGACCCTAGGAACTTCATCATCTCCATTTGTATCAGTTGCACTATTTCTTATTGCTGGCACATTTTTTACATTCCTCTATTTTCGAGACACATGATTTGCAGTAGATGATGGGCTAGCACCCCTTAGTTCTAAATAACCATCTCGATTTCTCTTGATTCCAATTTTTGAAGGCATGGGACCTTGAGATATAGTTCAAGTTTCCCTGTTGATGTGTAACCTCTCCATATACAATAATGATAGATCCATATGGCTGATGCCGATGCTTACGAATCCTGGAATCGCCTTGAAGCTCTAGACATCAAGAAGCATCTAGTTTCACCTCAAATTCAGTTACATCCTTAGGGTGGATTTTCATATACCATAATAGACAACCATAAATTTTTTGCATATTAGAAATCAACATTACTTTGGGGTTCCCCTGTATGAATCTGATCCCACCAAAAAACTGCAACAAATTACTTACAACAGTAGTAACAAGCTTGGAATATGGATCGATTATGATGTTCTCCACTGAATAATTCTCCATGCATAAAGGATATTTCCATTGCATGTAGAATTAAAGAAACTTTTACCTTTATTCAAAATCAAAAGGAAATAACACAAGGAATAGAATGCATATGAAAAGTAGTTTAAATAATACACCAAGGAAAAGTACAAATCGTTTAAGCACTGCAGAGTATAGGTTTAGGTGATGAGGAATACCATCCACTAAATATACACAATGATAAAATATCACTAAATATGCAGTGATAATCACATACAAATGAAATAGAAAGTAAATTGGTAAGACAAATTTCCTTAAACCTTCTCCAACACTTGGACAGATAATTTTATCATGGCCATAATATTCTAGAGTTCAAAATAAAATTATAAAACCAAATAAGGCTCAATCTCTAAATTTTAATGCTCATGTTCAGGGTCATAAAATCTCGACAATGCCCAGAGCATAGACAAGTCAATAAGTGAAATTAACGGAAAAACATGTGTTAGGAACCCATGTCTTTACTTTGTTAGTATATTGTTGTTGGATGCATATGCTTTGTAAGTCGTCCCATAGTATTTGTTGATCCATAGTTTATATTAGCCCATAGTATTGACCCACAGTATTGGATGCATATGATTTGTAAGTCGTCCCATAGTATTATATGTCCCATGGTTTTGACTCATAGTATTGGCGCCTAGACTTAGCCCATGGTTGTATTGACACATAGTATTGACCCATGGTATTGGTGCCTAGACTTGGTATATAAGTGTGTGTTGAGGCCTATGAAGGCACCGTGAAGTTAATTGTATTGAGCTTGCTCAAAGGAGGTTGCCCCCTCGATGTGGTCCGTGATCAATATAAAAGTGATTCTAAGTTCTATTATTTCTGATATCTTGTGTATTTGCATTAATTAATTATTGCAGGTTCATCACATCTAGTATCAGAGCACTTTCTTGGGCTCGTTGGGTGGAATTTCTGCCAAAATTTTTTTTTCACATTCGTTGCAGCTTCGGATTTGGGAATAATCCCTATCTACTTAACTATGGGAAGTACTTGGGAATAAACCCTAAAACTCATTGTGAGGAGTACCACAGGAACCCCAAGTAGCTGGCCCATTGAGAGGACTTGCCAGTGAAAAGGGCAACGACCCCTACCTGATTGACTAGTTCCCACCCGTGAGGTAAACCAAGAGCTGTCGTTTGTGGCAAAGCGGTTATCAGTTTTACCTGAGCCGTGGAGTGAGGGGTATTGCCCCAATATGAAAACCGTCAGACATCATTGGTGGCCGAGTGAATCCCCTGACCTGATAGGAAGCCGCACATACCTAGGGTCCATATCTATTTTCAGCTGAACTGTTGCCGATCACTTCCGCTCCAGATCCAGCCGTTTCAGATCTATTCTGAAAGTCATTCCAGATCCAGTCGCCATTTCAAATCCAGCCGTTTTCGATCCCTTCTGCGCCGTGTAGATTTATCTGTTCCAAATCCCTTCCGAGCCGAGCCGCTCCAGCCTGAAAAAAAAAAATGGAGTAGTTTTTTCTCCATATCTCCCTTGTTTTCACTCTGTTTCCCTTGAAATTTTCGAGGAACCCCTGTCATCCCATTCTGCATATTTCATTCCTGAGGACCCTATCCCCAATTCCCCTTCCCAAAGCCCGAAATCCCACATTTGTCTATTTTTAGGGTTTGCCATAACTTCCTCAGATTTCACCGAATCACCTTCAAATTTTACCACAGAGTTCCTTTCTGAATTCTGCTTCTTTGTCCCCCTCTGCCAAATTTTTTCATTCTTTCACCCCGCTTCTGAAATCCTCATTTTTGCTTCCCTGTCTATTCGACAGTGTCCAAAACCTCGTCAAACCCTAATTACCCTTCAGATTTTTTCCAAGTCAAGATTTTCCTTTACTGAAGCATTTTCTGTTTTTGTTTTCCTACCCAGTCAACCAAAAAAAAAAAAAAAAAAACTCCTCGTTATGGTTGTCACCCGCGCAGGAGCAAAAACCATGGAGGACGCACTTGCAGCCATCCAAACCAAACTCTAAGATCTGGATGAAAACTTTTTGAAGCTCCATCTTCAGCATTTAGCCATGAACAATACACGACAGCCAGAATCTTTTGTAGCCATCGGGTTCTCTTCTTCCAGCAATTTTCGTGGGCCGAAGCTTGATTTTCCTCGCTTCAATGGTACTAATCCGACTGGATGGATATACCGAGCAGAACAATATTTCAGTCTGCATAATAATTTTGATGTTCAGAAAGTTCCACTTGCATCCTTTCATTTGGAACAGGAAGCCCTTCAATGGTATCGTTGGTACATCAAAGCTCATCCCGAGCCAAACTAGACAGATTTTTGCCAACTCCTTTTGTCACGATTTGGTCCTAGTTCTTTTGATGACTTCACACGAGCCCTCACTAAACTTCACCAAACTGGCACAGTGAGAGAGTATCAAACAGAATTTGAGAATTACACAGGCCATTCAAATTTTATAATGAATTACACAGGCCCTGGAAATTTTTTAAATCCCCACCTACATATCAAAAAATATTCACAAAAATATCCTATATGAAAATCAGTTGGTTAATGTTTCACTTTCACAAAAACACGTATATGCAAATCAGCTGGTTAATGCTGCAATTTAACTTTTTCCACGCCAAGAATCTGTCTCATTCCTCATTTATGGGAAAGGGAATAAATGGATACCATCAGTGCCATGAATCCCTCTCATTCCTCATTTAATGGCAAGGGAAATGAATGAATCCATCTCATTCCTCATTTACTAGTTTGTTGTCATCTCAAGAATCACTCATTTCTTGGTGATGAAAGCAACATACATAGTGGATGGAGTGCGTCAAGAATCTGGATCATCCAAGTCGCTGGACGTGGATCCCTCGAAGAGGATTAGACAAACCGTCTCACTAAATCCCCGCTTCTTATGACTAATCCATCTCATTCCTCATTTCCTGGAAAGGGAAATGAATGAATCCCTTTCATTCCCCATTTACTAGTTTGGTGTCATGTCAAGAATCACTCGTTTCTTGGTGAGGAAAATTTACTAGTTTCGCGTCATGTCAATAATACTTCTCATTTTCTCATTTCTTGGTGAAGGGAATGAATTGATAACATGCACAAATTTGAATAAACATTCCAAGTAAAAGGAAATGAATGAATACCAAAACATTCCCTTAAGTTTTTCATTCCCCATTGAAATGAGGGAACTTCAAGTTTCCCATTCCTCCTTTCCATGTGAGGAGAAATGAAGGGACCTGAATGGATGGGAAAGTGAAAATATATCCCCATGTGAGTGAAAATCAATGGATACCATCCACAAATGTGATACATCCCAAAATTTCCCATCCAGGAATTGATACAATGCCCAAATGTGATACATCCCTGAATTTCCCAGAGTTGGTCCTGATTCAAAGGGGAAGTGAATGAATACCATCCATGGATTTCGAAGGTAAAGGTTTTCATTAAAAAATACATTATTAATGGAGAAGCATATCCTTGGAATGTGGAGAAGCATCCTCTGAAGTTTTCATTTAAAAATAAATAAAAATAAGAAATACAGTATGAGAAGCATCCTCTCAGGTCTTCATTTAGAAAAAATAAAAATAAAAAATACAGTATTTGTGGAGAAACATATTTAATAAGGAGAGAGGCATATCCTTATAATGTGGGTTTCAAAAAAAAAAAATAGAATATAATAGATATAGTATTGTAGAGAAGAAAATCCACAATAGAATAGAATAGATACAATATTTGTACAAAAGCATATCCTTGAAATATGGAGAGAAACATATGATGGAATGTGGAATGTGGAGATGCATTGTCTGAGGTTTTCATTTAAAAAATATAGATAAGATATGGGGTTTTCACAGAAATATATATAAGATAAGATCCATACAAATTTAAATGTCATGTGTTAAAATTAGATCGTTCTTGCCTAAATTCTCCATCATAAGCCAAAAATCAAGAAGATTTTTTAATATTTAACACCATTTTAGTTAATAATGTACTAAACCAAAATTTCACTATCAAAATGAATCCAAAATTGCATTACGTTACAGAATCCAATCAAAATTGGAAAATTCTATAAATACCTTCAAGATCTAATAACGAACTCGTACTAGATCACACAACATGCAAAATACAAGAAGACCTTAAATCGTCCTGCTGGGCATGGAAGACATATATAATATATTAGACCTTGAAAGTGAGGATACTTGGTATCATGCATAGGGTTAGACCTTACAAACCAAAACTTGTTATTGTTTCGAGGAGGAAATCCCTTGATTTTCATCATGTTCGGGGTGCATCCCCTGGCTGTATAGGGATGGCATACTGCACCTGGGGCATGGATGCATTTCACAGCAGTGAAACATTTACCCTGGAAACATAGCTTTGTACTTTTGGGGGTTGAAGTTACTTTTATATGGATAACGGTAACATAAGATCACAGATGTCCACCTTTCCTCAATACCAAAATAATCAAAATGTGTTCTTTCAGAAGGAATAGGGAGATAAATACATCTTGCCAAACCCCAACATATCTCCAATAGGAAGAATGAAACCAAAAAATCAGCATCACCTTCTATGAAAAGACAAAATGGACTGTGATTAAAAGAATTTTTCATCATGATTTACTTCCAAAATATTCCTAGGGCACTGGAAGATCATGCACACCAAAACTCTAATAAATACAATCATTTCTGATGCAACATAAACCAAAGAAAATAAATCAACGAGTGATACATATCATGCTAAAGCCAATCATGTAATCGAAACACAAATCACACTAAACACAGTGGCCAATTAAAAATTTAAAAATTTCAACACGAAAATCGAAGCTTGCTTCAAAATATCTGGAAAGAGTCATAAAATGCAGACATTATACCTTTTATCTATAGTAGTTTAACCACCTTGTTCCTAGTTTTCTGACACTAGGTCTAGATAAGCCCAACTAGCAGCCATAACCTAACCTTTTTAGCAAATACAACCATTGTTCATGTATCAATATAATTTTTAAATCTACATGACTAAAAACATTAGTATAATAATGAGTCTCATGTAGCCCAATATATTTCAGCAAATTAGAATCTCTAATAACTGGAATTATGGAACATATGATCGATTCTTTTTCCCATTTACTTGCATTCTTTCGTATGTCTTCTTGCTGATATCTTGTGATGGATTTCCCATCAACATGCATTCTCTAATATGATTTATGACAAATATTCTTGTAGCTTAGTAGAAAAATGATTAAGAAACTCATAGGTTGTAATCATGGTGGGACCCCAAGCATCTATAACAAACCATCCCTCTACATAGATAGAAAAGTTCTTCCATACAAAAATATTAGGTCACTAATCTTGCAAGGAATGCTTATTATCTTTTGGAAAAATATGGTACCCAAAAAACCCTCATAAACTTAGTGAAATACCAATGGAGATTTGGCTCAAAACAAACAAGCCTCGAACCAATTTTTTTTTTTTTGTGAACGGAATTAAGCATTCCAGGGTTTGATCATGGAAAAAACAACTTCCTCCTTAAAAGATACCAGTGTTTCCATACTTGGTGGCTCTTCAATATATGCGCACCCAGAAAGAATTAGGGATCTCAACATCTCCAACCACGTATAATGTTCAACACCTTCCACCTCTTCTAAGTATCTTAGTATGCACTTCTGATTCACACATCCCTCTGCCAAAAACACCTCCAAAGATATCAATGTTTCCATATTTGGTAGCTCTTCTAACTCATAGCACGTAGAAATATCTAGGAATCTAAGCTTTGTGATCTCCCATATGCTCTATAGCTTCACACACCCCTTTTCCTACAATGCCTCTGAATATACCAATATTTCAACACTTGGTAGCTCTTGGAAACCTAAAAAATCCTAAGAACCTAAGCTTTGTCTCCTGCTCCAACCCTCATATGCTCTACAGTTTCACACATCCCTCACCCACAACCTCTCCAAAGGTACCAATGTTTCCATACTTGGTATCTCTTCTAACTCAGAACACATAGAAATATATAGCTCTCTAATCTTTGTCTCCTGTACCAAACCCTGTATGCTCTTTAGTTTCACATATCTATGTGCCGACAACCCCTCCAAATATACCAATGTTTCCATACTTGGTAGCTATTCTAACTCAGAGAAACCAAAAACATTTACGATTCTAAGTTTTGTAACCTGTGCCAACCCCATATGGTGTTCATTGTCCAGGGTCACACATCCCTGTTCCCACAATTCCTTCAAATATAGCAGCAACTGCATAGGTGAAACCATAAGAAAGATCATGACCTTTCGAATTCCTGAGAAACATAAATGTTGTGTGATAGTATTAGCTACCAAACATACAAGTATTAACAAAACAAATTTCTATTTACCTGTGGTTCACCTTCTGCCTTCCTTATGAAACAATGTTTTTAATTTACTATTGCATAATCATAGAACCCTTAAATTCTTCATTAGAACCCAAGAAGGAAAGGAAGCATGGTGAGAGTTTTCCCAGAGATTGGGTAACTCCACCACCTTTGAAACCTATAAAGCCACCCTTTCTTTAAACATTCACCTTAAAGTTCCTCTCCAAACTTTCACCTTAAATTTCTTCTCCAAACTTTGGAGAGACGAGGAATGCACTGATGCCCATCGAATCCCTACCCACAAACATGGTTCTTGAAACTCGTTGTTTCTCGGAAAATTGAACCTTGCATAACACAACAAACAAAATTACTTGTAGAACACATTGAGGTGAATTAACCGACATATATGTAGAGAAGTGCGAGCACGACAAGGGGGACATTAATGAAGAACCAATCGACACCAAAGAGGACATCGTGAAAACCAGTGGACAGAGGAGGATTACACGCGGCCGAAGGGGTTTTCTTGTGAAATACGTGGCATATTTTCATTCGTCGGAGGGAAGACGAAAAGCTACAGTGCTTTTCAAAACGCACCTCGGGAAAAAATGCCTATCGGCATAAATATTTCTACTCTTTGTAACTATGTATACTCCTAAACAAAAAAAAGGTATCTTTAGCAGCTTCACATACCATTCCATCAAAAGAGATCCAAAGTGGAATCATAAGTCACAAGTTAATGTGTGAGAATTTGGATACAAAATGCTAGGCCTCCTCCACAACTAAAAATTCATTTGCAGAATCAAAGTGATGAAAGCATCACACTACATGAATATAAGTAGAATAAAGATGAAATATTTCAGTACAAGCGCTTACATGCCTGCAGAAATATAATAATGTCTTAGAAAAATATAATACTGTCTTATAAAAAATATAAAGTTATAATCACATTTGTGAAAAAATATAAAGTTGTACTCTCAAGGGGTACTCCTAGACAAAGAGTCTAGTACTAGTCAATACTCTCAACGACATGAACATCAAGAACATCAATATTTGTGACAAGAACATGAAAATAATCTAGATTGATGACTTTTCCAAAAACTTCTTTGGCCACCGTATGAAACTCCTTTCCCTCTCCTTCAAACGGAGACATCCATCTATTTTATCTTCATATGGAAGTGGAATGTTACTTGTGACACTGATGACATTCACATTTGCATCTTCAAGACCAAGTGTCACACCATTGATCGCATAAAGTGAATGAATTCGTACTTGGGTTTCTACATGGCAAGTCATTACGTGGTATGATTTGGGAAAGTTGTTTTACATCACAATAAAAGGACTAGATCTCGGAAGATATGAACTCAGATAGCTGAAGGGTTGTTGTGTAAGAAAAGTAAATAAAGTATGATATAAAATGATGTTCTATGTTGCTACGGGTATGTAGATTAAGTCTAAGTTTTGCATATGCCTTGTAAGCTGCAAGAGTCACAAAATATCCAAAGGAGAAACATATTTTTCAAGCTTTGATCTTGGCATCTTGATCACTTGTTGAAGTATCCAAGGATATAGATATATATCAACAACATAGTACTTGAGGTTTCTTGCACAAAGCGGACTGATCCAAAGGTGTTCAGGGTTGAGAAAGGCTACCATCTAACGTCATTATTACTCTGATTTGTGTACATGTTTCCATGCTTGTTGATGCATCTACAACACAGGTTTCAGTAAGGAATATATGAAGCATTGACAGAAATAAATGAAGGAGTTGTTGTAGTTGATGAAGAAGTAACAAGTAGACAAGATTTGTCTTGTGTCATCTTGTCAAATGACCAGTTAGTGAATAGGACATGCTTGCACACAAAAGGAAACAACAAAGGCTTAAAAAGGGGGTCAATCTTATTTAGTCACAAAAATCAAGCATATCCCAATTCAAGTAAGTATTCTATCTTGTATACATCTTGTGTTAACTATTGTTATCTAGATCTCAGTGATAATGAGAACTATGTTCAAGACTTAGTTGTTGACATTTCATGAGCAGTCCTACTAACGCATGTTGAGGGATACATTTCAAGAAATTTGCGATCATATCCTTTATGAGTACATATTAACTTAATAATAAGTAAATTACTCGTGTGATAATACTGGTTGATTTGAGGATAGATGTTACTTGAATTGATGACTTATCATGAATTCGTGAGAGGATAGTAGTAAGTAAGGGCTATCTCTAAGATATAACTGATAGCTGCTACCAAGCAAGTGAGGGAATCTTGTATTTCAGGAAAGCAATAGATTGGAGTTATTCTCAAGTAAGCACAAATTTTAAATACCCCCCTCCTTAGGAAGGCGGTCTCTTTTGTAAAAAACTTAAAATGCCTTTTGTACATTAATAGAGGGAAGCAAGCAACTATTTCTAGGGCCCTTTGAGCGAGGAAATCCCTCTCCAAGGTTTATCCATGATCATTCTATCATTCAATGCTAGAGGTATTTTTCCTATGGTTACTTGAAAAACCACGAACTCAACTTTCAAGTATACTAGCTTAAACAGGATTAATCACTATGAGATAACTCTATGCAAACAATATGAAGCATTTTATAATGTTGGGACTTCTGTTGTTTCTTATATACAATTGCTAAGTGTTGCTTATTTTATAATGTATTATCTCATTTCAGTAACTAATAGGGCCGAGGAGATGAGTGCATATAGATCTCCACCAGATGAGTCAATCCTCTATTACAGAATTTATAGATTTTTCGTTTCATCCGCTATTACATAATTTTAGTTTATTGTTCATAAAGAGTAGTCAAAATGGAAATCACGGAAGACAAAAGCACTGTAAATGAGTGAGGAAGAAGGGAGACTGAATCATATCAGAGACATGCATAAGATAAAATTTCACAAAAAACAAGAAACTAACCTGCGAATTTGTAAGGGAAGCTGCATAATTCGTAGCTCGTCTCTTCAAGAGCCTCCAAGTTCTCTCCAATGCTCTTTAATCCAATTCCCTTTTATCCATGCCAGCACTGGCAATTAAATACCAAAATTCTAAACTCTCGACAATGGTTAAGAGGAAACACCATTTTCTCAACGCATATCAATGCTAGCCTAATAAATGCCCAAAAATGGCTCTAGATCCAATTCACAACTACTTGCTTCTCAGAACCCACCAAACCCACCTCGCGTCCCACCAATGGAAAATATTTGGTGCCAACAACTTGCTTGGACTAGTTTTTTGGTTCCAACGGGATGCTTGACTCATTATCTGCGTAATTGGGGGATGAAATCTCCATGAGTTTAGGATAATTCGCCATGAATGTAGTCAAGTAGAGGTGGGAGGAAAGGTAGGTCGACGATTTAGGTTCGAGTTCATAAAGTCCAACGAGATAAAAGGATTATACATGGATTAAATTTATACCTTAAATAAATATAAAGAAATATCACCTTGCTAACTCTACTTGCTGATGATACACACAAGCTTGAAAATATTTAATAAAAAAATGCGTAAAGGTGAAAAGGAAATTTTATATTTTCTATTTGGTGTCCATGTGCCCTTGCTTTTCCAATCCTTTAATTCTTTTATCAACTTGTTTCTCAATCTGTGTGAGCATGTCGTGTAAGACAAGGTCTTTTTTTTTGTCTCCTATACAAAATGTTGGATGTGTATGGGGCCTAGGGAAGGTATTTTTCTTTGTCTCCTTTACAAAATGTTTGATGTCTATGGGGGATAGAGAAGGCATTTTTCTTGGTCACTACAAAACCTAAGAGGTGGAAACAAAATACCACTATAACTATTTCTTGGAAACAAAGATGAACCACTTCTTGATGTCATTGGCCTTCCACTTTCTTGGGAGGCACATAAAATACGACAAAGATGAATAAAGGAGATTTCAACTAAGAATTAACAATTAGAGGATTTTGAATTGGAGGATTGATCAATAAGCAAGGCATATGAAAGCCAAATATTTTTCAAAGGTCGTGTTAATGTTAGATTTTTCCCTATTTTTAGAATCCAAAGAGAGTGGCTTACATATGAGGTGATTTACAATTAGTTTTTGGAAGAGATGCAATTACCATTAGTTTAACATTTTCACAGTACATTGTATTTCTAGAATTTACAAATAGAAAGCTTTGTAATTGTAGGAAGGACCATTAGTAATAAGGATATAAATATAGCCATTTCAAATATGTATTTTTCCCATGTCATGCTTCTCCAATTTATCTATTTTGTTATTTGTGATTGCATCATTTAACCTTGATGCTAGAGTTTTTAAAGAAACCCCAATGATCAATTCTTATGAACACTAAGTTGATTAGGGGCAAGAATATGGATCATTCACAAAGCTAAATTGAAATTAAAAGAAAGTAGAATACAAACTATTGAGAAGCGTAGCTATGAGCTAGATGTCCTTTTGAATTAGTTATAGTGTGAAGTTTGAAGATAAGTGTGCTTATTTACTCGGTACATGTTTTGTTGGAGATTTGGAACAATGATATCATTTTGTTTGAACTAGAGAGAAACTGTATGGGATTCTTTATTTACATATATTAGTTAGATATTTGTATATAAGAAAGTTGCTAATTTTCATGTGCTTGAAATACCGACTGATTTCCTTCAATAGAATTTATCTACTGGGAATTGTGTTTCTTTTTGTATTGAAGGTGACTAAGTCTATGGAAATATATAATTCTGAAAATATAAGATTAGAAAGATTCTATGTATATAAATTTGTTGTATTAGATTTTTCCTTGCTATCAACCATGCTATGAAATATTAACTGAGTTACTGAAACAATTAAATAAGTAGTTTTCCATAACTTAGAAGGTTAAAATACTTATGTATTGCTTTAAGCCATTTGCAGATAAATTGGATTACAAATCCATTTGAGGCAATAATTTTTTGTATGCGAAGTTTGTCAAATATCATATTTTGTATACGTTATATCCGACTTGCACGAGCGGTTAGTTTAATACTCTATTTGAATATTAGTTCTTTATGCTTCTTGATGCCTTCATTAATTTATGTTCCACCAAGGTTTGTGGACAAGGGATGAGATACAAGGATGGTGGAGAGGATTGCATCATTTAAAACCATATACATTCGTACATATATAGTGAAAATTACATTCATAAGTCAGTTAGTAAATAATGATTCAATACACTTGAAATGGGTGAAACATTTCTTTTCTCGTTAGAGGTTACTAGAATTCAATTACGCCAAAGATAAATACATGAACTCGTAAAAAATTTAACAGACTGCCGATATGGTAAAACGATGATGGTTTTGTTGAAACAAAATATGAACACAACCAGTACAACAAGTTGAATGGAGTGACACTAACTTTAAGACATGACAATTCCAAAAGGAAAAAACGACAAATATCTAAGACTCTACTCAACCACATGTACTAGAAGAACTCATCTATCACTTGATAAACTATATGCAAGACATGATGTATTATCTAGATATCAACTCACCACACCCAAGGCACTAATTTTTAGAGAAGCCCCTAAATGAGCATCTCAATGATTCTCCTATAATCTAACACAATAGCTATTGGGATGGCCTCCAAGAAATGATCACTTAGAAGACATGCATTGAAAAATAATCCAAGTTGTGTACTATAAGTTACAATTTACTAAATTTTAACACTGCAGATGGATTCGAAGACCCCATTCAATTTTAACACTGCAGATGGATTCGGAGACCATCCATCTGCAGTGTTAAAATTGAATGGGGTCTCCGAATCCATCTGCAGTGTTAAAATTTAGTAAATTGTACAAATTCATTATCAAAATTATAATTTCCCATTGCCCAAATGACACAACTAAAAATGACCACATAAATGACCAATTGTTATGTGGTCATTTTTAGTTTAGTTCTTATCTCTTGACGAAATTGGTCATTTATGGAGAAATGACCACCATATATGGAGAATCAAAATGGAGCAGCACCAATTCATCATCCTCCGACTCAAATGAGGCCCTTAAGAATTGGTAGAACTGGATACATGACATATCCTTTCGAAGATGTGTGCAAATTACACAATCCGTGTGGAAGGTAGCCATGAAGCAGTATGAAAAATTGGCAGACCCAAGAATATTTAAACCAGAATCGATTGCCTTAGAAATAATGAAGGAGGACCATAACATCATTTCGGATCCTAGAGATGATGAGGATCTTAGGGCTACATGCACACCAAAACCAGAAGACAATCACAGCAATGCGACACCAGAGGTACCGTCCGACAAATATCAACAACCATTAGAGACCAAAGAAGTGAATATTGGATCAAAGGAAAACTAGCAATTTGCGAACATGGGGGACTACCGCGATGAGTTGATGAGTGCGCAAATAAATGCCCTATTAAATGAGTTTCAGGATTTGTTTTCGACAAAATCGTCGGAAAGGAATGAATAGTCTGATGAATTAGGAAACATAATGCCCCCCCTGAAAACTGTGTTGAAGCAAACCCAGCAGCGACCACATCAGCAAGAACTAGTCGTGATAATCAGACGGATCACGACAGAACCATCGGAAACTAACATTGAGAAGTACACAATAGTGAACTAGCAAAACCTGCGAAGGACTTCCGCAGTAGGGAAGCCAATGATACGACGATGTATTGACATAGCGTTACTCGCTGTACCGATGTAAAAAAAAAAAAAAAAAAAGTTGCCACAATGAGCGACGGTCTAATCCAACATTAAAGACAACAAAGGCCACAGTTATACCACACAAAAAAATGTCAAACCCAAGAAAACCAGGAGTTAATATCCAACGCATGCGATGGATTTGGTGAATCCTGATAAGATTTGGAAATTATGACCTTGAACGGATGGATACTACCGGCCGGTATATAGGAGGGGCAGGGGAAACATGTTCAGCTACTTAGCAACTCAAGGGCCAAATGGAAGTATATGTGTCCAGCACCAGCACCGAAAGACCACATCCCACACCAATTGTCCAGGAACAGCCCAAAGTCATGTCTTCAATTGCACACAAGAAAAAATGGAGTGTGGCGAGGCCTCTCAACTCTGGCTGGTATAAAAAGAAGGCCACCCGGGCATCCACCAGGAATACAAATGGTGTTGTAGGGCCCTCCACTGCTGAAGCCATGCAGGAGGGATATGATGGTCCCATGCTTTCAGAGTACATTCCACCCTGTCGAACTGGGGTACGCACGTTGTGGATCAACAAGAATGAAAAAAATGCCATCATAGTCGCATCCGTACCCCGAGGAGTCCCTGCAACCAAGGATATTACCACGACATTAAAGAGGTTACAATACACTGACCATGACCTGGCCAAGTTTAAGGAATATGTGAAAGCTTATGAAGACATTCCCCACGCAGGAGGGACAACTATGAAGGAACCAAAGGAATGGGCACACGGATTGGCACGCTCAGGGATGCTCAGCATCACCCTCCTACCGCATTTTGGGCGCCTGGCACAAGTTGATGCATGTGATGAGAGATCCCTATTGCTACACGAGAGAATCCCAGTTACATTCGACCTCATCGCTAGAGTCACCGTCCTACTGCAGGAAGGATTCACCCTTCACATTTTTTCTAGGGAAAGGATAATGACAAGAAACTAGAGGAACAGTTGGCCATAAAGTATGGGGTAAAGAAGAATTTCTAAGGCTACATAATACACACAATTAACGACCAAGCAGCTCGAGTCACAGCAAAGATACTGGTAGTCAAAGTAATAAGGAAAAACCGACCGATGCAATGCAATTCAGGAGTTCTTGCAGTAGCAGAATGATGTGCCACAGGGGAATAGATGAACTAGGCTCAGTTCCTGCTACAGGAATTAACCGAGGATGCGTATGATTCCTAGGAGCATGGCCGTCCATTTACATACTCGTGGCTACTCCTCCTCATCGCCTTAAAAGCATGTAGGGAACTAGATGACTACCAACAGGTGGACCTCACAGAGCCATAGGTGTGTGATGGTGCAAGGTACCAGAACTTGTGGGTGACCACTGACAAGGAATGACAGCAAGAGAATGTTATTCAGTTTTATATTTGGCTCGAACGGATGCATATGGACGCACTGATGATACCACAGATCACACTATGGGCTACAACAAAGTATCAATCCATCACCCAGGTATCTATTAAAACACATAAGATTTATCTTTGGGCCCACGCAGATCCAACCAAACAATGGGTGAGAACACAGTACAAGCTCACTAAAACTGAGCTTGACAACATCATCGCCCATTAGCCAGAGGCATGGAAGGTTCCTGCATATCCGAAGGATGTCACAAAGGCACAAGTAGCAGGACGACAAGACCCAGCCAAGGAAGACCAAGCTTCCACCAACCAGAAGGAGACCACAGAACAGGAAAATGATGCAAAGGACCAGACGATAGAATCTGGTCACGATGGAGCATCGATAGCCAACACCCCAACAGATTCAAAGCTCAACCTCCAGCACAAAGAAGGAGGGACAAAGAACAGAATAGACTGCGACAACGGTAGTACATAGGCCAAGCTCACTTCATAGTAGGATAATAGTTTGTTGGATAGTATTACGCAGATTGATTGTTGAGCACAACCGCTGGAAGATTACATAGCATTCCGCAGACAATTTCCAGTATATAGGGGAATTATTAAATACAATGGCGAATACAATAATCAACATTAGGGTACCACACAGGGACATCCAGCAAAACCTGTCGAGTCCTAGAGTCGAGGTCAAAGTAGGAACCCAGAAACGCATAGTTCAAGTCAACACCCACACCTTCTTCATAAGAGATGATACCTTGGACCGAGAGCTTTGGAAGGATAACTTGACAATGCTTGATTTGAACCTACTTCCAATGTTGACACTACATCGGCTCCAAGCGGAAGCAAGCACAGAAATCCAAGACCATGAGGTTGCAATGCACAATAAGATGGTTGATTACATGAAACAACTACAACGTAGTGAGATAGAGGCACAATAGCTTCGGGATGAACATACCATAGTATTGGATGGGAAGGTACAGGCGCGCGAGGAGAAGGTGCAATTAGAGAAATCCTTAGCTGACAAGGAAGTTGTCATCGTAGAACAGACCAGAGCGCTCACTACGAAGGAAGAAATCGTGGTGGAACAGACGAGGCTATAAAGCACTCTAGCAAAGGCATGCGAAACAACAGCATTGGACTTGGATGTTGACCCGAAAGCCCAAGTTTTCATGTTAGGAATCGTTGTGAATGAGATACAAAAAGAAAATGCTGAACTCCAGGATTGGGTAACACCCAACACACCACTGACATAAGTCCAAATTTGACAAACGGTGATAGAGGAAGCAGTGGCAGAAATTCAGCAATTGGAACAGATAGCACAAAAGGTGGCTGTAAGCCTTACAACATTCTGGGATAGATTGGTCGAGGATGACAAGTTAGCTGCACTAAAAAGAATGCATCGCGAAGCCAAAGAGCAGTTGGAAACTTTTAAGGGGTGTTCTAAAGCAATGCCAACTATGACATGGATGACAAAGACTGTGGAACTATAGAGTATGAAGCAGCGAGCTAGAAAAGCTCACGAACAGAAGCAATGATGAGCGGAACAATTGGATGAGCTTCAAGCAAAGATGGAAGCCCTCATAGAAAGCATGGTTCCAGAGATGAAACATGTACAGGAGCAACTATAGGAGGTACGAAAAATATTTTGCGACCACCCAACGGAGCAGCAGGTGATAGAAAGTACACAGCTTTTCACATTAGTGAAGCAGATAGTCAAACAAATCTGGACCACCTATGAGAACTTTCAACAGCAGTACAGCAAACCAACAGTGTCCAGCTAAGGTGGCTCGGGACGAGCCACAAGTTTATGTTGGGGGCCTGTTGGCATGAGATAGATCCGCAAGAAGTGCAGAACCCAACAGGTGCAAAAGGGTCATTCCGCGGAGGAAGGACCTTTTGCCACTTTTTGCGGAAGCATAAGAATTGTTAGATTAGTCAAGTTGGTCATGTGGACCATTTTGTAATAAGATGAAAGCATATAAGTAAAGCAAGATTGTAATCATAAGGGCAGGGGCGTTTTGGAGATTAATTCTATATTTTTGGGTTCGGTTGTATCTGTGATAGGATGACTTAACTGTTTCTGCGAGGTTTGTTCCGCACATTTTGATGAATGAATGAATATGTTCGGTTATGATCTGAATTTGGTTGTTGTGCAATGATGCGATAATAAATAATGGATTATGTGAATGATTTTTGTTGATTAATGCAAATGTATGTTGTGAATATGTTGGTGAATATTCTATGAATGTATGTATTACGAATAAGATGCAAATGGTTGGTTAATGGAATATTATGAATGTTGTAATCTCTGGCTAATGTGCACATATCCTCTTCATAACTGCGGAATCTTGGTTCCAGGAGCCCTCTTATTCACCTCGGGTGAGACTACGCTTTCTTTACAAGTGTAGCTGGAAAGGGTTACACCTTTCCGGGCCAGTGTAAAGGGTGTTAGGTTAATATTTTGTTGGTGACAGTGCGGAGTAAACCCCTCTCAATAAACTATGCATCAACACCGTGTTAATAATGTTTGCACATTAATAATGCATTTGCATGAGTGGTGCATGTATGTTAATAGTGTGCATGCACTATTATATTATGATTTCATTCTCGTATTATATTTCTTTCACCCTCCTCTTGCTATCTATCCATTTATCGATATAATCCCACCCTCTCTATCATTATGTCACACCCCCTACCTCTCTCCCTCTGTTCCTAACCCGCTCTCTCTCTTACCATAAACCCTAAACCATCTCTCTCTCCCCAACCTATATATCTCATATATTTTTCTATCCAACTCCCCTCTATCTTCCTCTCCACTCAACCCCCTGTCATTCTCTCTCCCACTCTCTCCCCAACCCTCCTCCCTCTATAAACTCAAATCCTTTCACATACCATCCTCTCTCTTCGTCTTTACTGATCACTCCACCCCCCCTCTCCCTCTCTCGCTAACCCTCCTTCTCTCTCTCTCTCTCTCTCTCTCTAGACCCACCTTTCCCTAATGACCCCCTTCCTGAATCTCTCCTCCATTTCCTAACCCCCCCTCTCTCTCCAGCCCCACCTTTCAGTAACATCCCCTCCCTCTATCTAACCCAACCCCCCCTATCTCCCCCTTCTTTCCGTAACCCCTGCTCCCTCTTTACAATCCCACCCCCCCCCTCTCTCTCAACCACCCATATTCCCCTATACCATAAATCCTAAGCCCCCCATCTCTCTATCTACCCTCTTTATTACCATAAACACTGACCCCTATGCTCTTTATTTCTCTAATCCTCTCTCTCTCTCTCTCTCTCTCTCAGACACACACACAACATCCCTAACCCTACTCCCCTTAACCATATACCTGCATTGCTAACCATTGACACTCCCCTCGTGCTCTCTCTCTCTCACTCTCTCAACCCCTAACCACTAATATCTCTCCCTCTCTACCCCTTAATCCCCCACTCCTCACACTCCTACCCCTACCCACCACTCTATCTCTCTATCTCACCTACCACTAACCATCTCCCCATCGCTCTCTCTCTCTCTCTTCCCCACCACTAACCACCTCCCTTTCTCCCTCTCTATTTATATATATCCCTCTCCACCATACTCCCCCCCAACCATTAAAAACCCACTCCTACTCCTACCAATAACCACCATCCCCCATTTTCTCTCTGTCTCTCACCCCCCCTCTCTCTCTAAACCTATAACCCCCAATATCTCTCTCTCTCTCTCTCTCTCTCTCTCTCTCTCTCTCTCTCTAATCCCCTAACCCCTAATCTATCTCCCTCTCTCCTCCTAAAACCCCCACTCCTCACCCTCTTACCCCTACCCCCCACTCTATCTCCCCTACCAGTAACCATTTACCCATCCCTATATATATATATATATATACCCCTTTCCCCCCTACTCCCCCCCAATCTCTCTCTCTCTCTCTCTCATTATTGGTGCCCAAATTTATGCATTTATTGTGCATCAAGCCAACCAATGCTAGATTGGGTTGCACAAAACAGAAATCAGTTGCCAGTTATGCACCAGTAACAACTTTTAGTTTTTTATACCCCAGCCTATATAAGGTGCAATTTAGTAAAGGGTTGGGTTAGGTTGTTCGCATTGGCGTTCTGGGTTTTTTTCAAATGTATATATCTATGGGTTTTTGGGAATATGAATCAAGGATGTTTCGAGTTTTATCTGTTAAGATTTAATATGCTAAGACATAAAATAGCAGCATTACATTCCATTTCACAATAATAGCATATACAGGATCACTGAAGAAACAACAAGCATAGCATAAACACAAGAGACAAAGATTTATCCTGGGAAACCCTCATGGGGTAGAAAACCCAACAAAGCTTCCTCAATATAGATGACCAACAATATACAAAGATGAAACCCTGAGACATGATCTCCTTCTCCACAATAGCAGACCTCTCCTCCACAAGTGAGCTATCCTCAAGTGAGTGTGTGTGTATAATGAGGAACACACCTCCTCTATTTATACACTACTCTGATATGTATTTTACACAAGTACATGTAGGCTCGTATTTGACCATTAGGTTAAATAACTGACTGGGCCGACCCCCACATGGTGGGTCTAATAACCCTAGTTACCACAACCAAATCGGAGGAATAAACATCTCCGGATTTATAGTATAATCACATCGGAGGTATGGAACATCTCCGGAATAAATAATATACAAATATAATATTCTTTGAAGTTACAATATTTCAACACTCCCCCTTAACGAGAAGGATATTATAACAGTATCTGCACGAGCAAGGAGTCATCAACATCATACATGATACATCTATAAATCATTGGAAGCTTTCTCAACATCATTAGTAACTCAAGCAGTTACTGGAACATCTTCAATACTGGAACATCGACATCTTCAGTATTGAGTCTTTATCTTCTGTAGCACTTGAACAGCTACAACAATATCATCATCTAGATCCTCACGATACATGATCATCAGCATCATCATCTCACGATCATCAGCATCTTCATCACACGATCATCAGCATCGTCATCACACGATCATCAGCATTGTCATCTCACGATCATCAACATCGTCATCACACGATCATCAGCATCGTCATCACATGATCATCAGCATCGTCATCACATGATCATCAGCATCTTCATCACACGGTCATCAGCATCGCCATCACATGATCATCAGCATCGTCATCTCACGATCATCAACATCGTCATCACACAATCATCAGCATCGTCATCACACGATCATCAGCATCGTCATCACACGATCATCAGCATCGTCATCACATGATCATCAGCATCGTCATCACATGATCATCAGCATCATCATCACACGATCATCAGCATCATCATCACATGATCATCAGTATCGTCATCATACGATCATCAGCAGTACAAGTATTCATGCCAATACAAGTGACCATATCAACAATACGAGTATCCTACCGATACAAGTAGCCACATCATCAATACAAGTATCCTACCGATACAAGTAACCACATCATCAATACAAGTATCCTACCGATACAAGTAACCACATCATCAATACAAGTATCCTACCGATACAAGTAACCACATCATCAATACAAGTATCCTACCGATACAAGTAACCACATCATCAATACAAGTATCCTATCGATACAAGTAACCACATCATCAATACAAGTATCCTACCGATACAAGTAACCACATCAAAAATCACTTTCTCGGAGACCATACGTCTACGCATCAATTCAGGGACCTAAGTCTGGGGATGATACAATCCCCACTTCTCGGAGACCTCACGTCTACGGATCAATTCAGGGACCTAAGTCCGGGGATGATACAATCCCCACTTCTCGAAGACCTCACGTTTACGGATCAATTCAGGGACCGCAGTCCGGGGATGATACAATCCCCACTTCTCAGAGACCTCACGTCTACGGATCAATTCAGGGACCTAAGTCTGGGGATGATACAATCCCCACTTCTCGGAGACCTCACGTCTACGGATCAATTCAGGGACCTAAGTCCGGGGATGATACAATCCCCACTTCTCGGATACCTCACATCTACGGATCAATTCAGGGACCGCAGTCCGGGGATGATACAATCCCCACTTCTCGGAGACCTCACGTCTACGGATCAATTCAGGGACCTAAGTCCGGGGATGATACAATCCCCACTTCTCGGAGACCTCACGTCTACGGATCAATTCAGGGACCTAAGTCCGGGGATGATACAATCCCCACTTCTCAGAGACCTCACGTCTACGGATCAATTCAGGGACCGCAGTTCGGGGATGATACAATCCCCACTTCTCGGAGACCTCATGTCTACGGATCAATTCAGGGACCTAAGTCCGGGGATGATACAATCCCCACTTCTCGGAGACCTCACGTCTACGGATCAATTCAGGGACCGCAGTCCGGGGATGATACAATCCCCATCACGTACATTTTGAACTTAGTGGTTTCGGGATGATGCAATCCCCATCACTTTATTCTCGGAGACCTCACGTCTATGGCTCTCTTTAGGACTGAAAGTCCAGGGATGATCCAATCCCCTCAAATGTCCTCTAAGGACTTCATTCTCGGAGACCTCATGTCTACGGCTCTCTTTAGGACTGAAAGTCCAGGGATGATCCAATCCCCTCAACTGTCCACTAAGGACTTCATTCTCGGAGACCTCACATCTACGGCTCTCTTTAGGACTGAAAGTCCAGGGATGATCCAATCCCCTCAACTGTCCACTAAGGACTTCATTCTCGGAGACCTCACGTCTACGGCTCTCTTTAGGACTGAAAGTCCAGGGATGATCCAATCCCCTCAACTGTCCACTAAGGACTTCATTCTCGGAGACCATACGTCTACGGCTCACTTTAGAACATGTGTTCAAGGATGATACAATCCCCACATGTATTCTCATCAATACAAGTACAAGTATCCTCAACCATACAAGTACATTAATCAATACATGTGTCATCAAAAGTATGTATTCTTACCAATACATCTTATCATCAAAAGCATGTATTCTTACTAATACATCTAACATCAAAAGCATGTATAAGTAAAACTAAGTATTCTAAGTATAAGAGTCCTAAATCTAAATATTTCTAAGTATCTAGGTGTGGAGAACAGGTTACCTCATCATTGACCTTGTTGTTCGATGAGACCAACTTATCATCAGTGACTATACTACTCCCCCTTTCGAGGAGAGTCCTTTTTGAACTACACCAAGCTTGTCTCGGAAGTATTCAAATTTCACTCGAGACAGAGGTTTGGTTAGTATGTTGGTAACTTCTTCACTTGAGGTAAAGGTTTGGTTAGTACAAAGGTAACCTGTTACAAATTCAAACTTTATAGTTCCTTTCCGCGTCATATTTTGTTTGTTCCCTATGTTCTTTGACTTATCATGGAACACTAGATTCTATGTCATCTTGATACAACTCTAATTATCACATAGGATCTCAGTTGGTTCTATATCTAAGTCAAACAATCCTGAAGCCAAACTTCTTCACAACTAGCGGAGCAAACAGCCATATATTCCGCTTGTGCTGAGAGCCACACTAGACTGCTTCCATCTAAACCACGAGATCATGGTTAACCCCAGACAATAACATCCTCTCGATGTGTTCTTCCTGTCTGATACACTTCCTGCCCAATCAGAATCTGAATAACCATCTGAAGTCATCATCTTCAAGATAGCATTCTATCGTGTCCTTTATGTTCCTTATCACATGCTTTGTAACTATCAGGTGAACACATCTAGTTTCTACTAGATACTGACTCAAGGTGTTCACAACAAGGCATATCTCTAATCTAGTATATGTTAGATACAACAATGACCCAATAATTTGACTGTACGAAGTTATATCCACTAACTTTGATGAGTCATCTCCTAACAGTTTCAAGTTGGAATCCATAAGAGTGGCCATTCCATCATATCAAGTCTTCTCAAGATTTCTCAGCATACTTTCTCTGGTTGAGAAGGATTCCTACTGATCCTTTCCATACTTCCAGACCTAGGAAGTAATACATTAATCTAAGAACTTTTATTTTATTTTCTACAGTCATCTATCTATGCCATCTCTCATCAGATGGGTCTATTGATATGAGCCTCAATATCATTCGAACTCTGTGGTGAGTTCCTTCTTGCATCCATGTCATCTGTGTATAGAAATCATATTCAACCTTGTAGCAAAGGTTGATATCCACATCACCCATGGTGATCATTAAGCTTATCAAAACCTGATTCACATTTCTTCTTTAATTACACCATTAAGAGAATGGTCTTATCTAGCCACTTGGAGCAAACATTTCATCATGATTCTCTTCCTCTTTCTAGGAGAATCTTCTAGCCACAATCCTTCTATAGTGTGTTTGATTTGTAAATCCTTTTGTTGAACATCCATCACTTGTTCATCATTCATCATGATTTTTCCTACAAATCAAAATTAGGTACATGATTAGTAATACTTCATAATCATCAAATCATATTGACATGATAACCTATTATGCATACAGATATCATTTACATAGTTATGCAACTATCTTGACCAATACTTTGGCACAACACTTTCCCATATCCTGTATGCATACAGTGGCTATCTAGATGCCTTCCATCTCTACCAGAACATACTATCGAGAGTGTGCACAACTCTCAGCATGTCAGCAAAGAGGTTTCATTCTAGACAAGCAACAATGGAATGTTTGTCCAACTTACCAATCATATGCACATTAGTAGTATACTGTTCAATGCTCTATGAATGTTTACACTCACCATCATATATTCTAGGAATACAAATATGCATACAACCTATTACAGGCAATATCATTACTATTTCAAATAACAACTCAAATACTTATCTTTTATGTTTGTGTGGTTGCCTCCCGCTTGATCTTCTATATATCTTTTGAACTTCTATTCATTCTGTACCACTGTGCATGTTCATGTGTCATCCTCATGATCTCATACACAAACATACACCCATTAGTATGTTCTAAATGTTATCAAAACATTATAGTTCTAAATAATCTTGAGAATGTATAGTCATGATTATAGTTAATAAACATTAGTATTCAAGATTTCAGGGAAGTCTTGTTTTACTCATGCATATCATCAATCAAGATAAAAGACATAATATGCATAATCCCTTGATTACTAAATTTATGAATAAGCATAACCAATCATACCAAGTATACTTATATAAGGGATCTTAACACAAGGTAAGATTCATGGGAAACATACCTGGATTAGTATACCTACTTAGTTATGTACAACATACCTAAACAATCTCTTCAATGATTTAGAGATCCTGAGCTAGAACCTGCATGTCTCATAGGTTAAGCATAATACAACAAGGTCATACATACCTCGTAAGTAGAACAAAGATTATGGATGAGTCTTTGTCTTCATGTGGTCATGGTCATGGAACTTGATTTGTCTTTTGTGATGTACCTGTATCTTGTTAGCAGACAACATCAACCTCACACAACACCATAATGCATTAGTACAATCATATAATCCTAATCAATGAATGTCTTCAATCATTCACATGCATTCATACTGTTACTAGGGTGATAAGATAAGTCTAACATTAATCAAGATTGTACTAACAAATAATATGAAGACAAACACATCATGAACTTAATCAAGAATTAGATTTCAAGACATACCTGAGCCTCCTTAAGTCATACTTGTCGAGACTTCTTGTAGTCTTCTTATGTAAGGCCTTAGCCTCAACTCCCCCTGAAACTTGATCTGGAGCTTAATTAGGGTTTTCTAGAGAAACCCCTAAAGATTCAACCTTTGAATTTCACACTTCTCAATGGATGAAAGAATATGTCTTGCTGAGTTGATCAAACTAGCATACTTCAACTTTGGAATTTCCAAAATTTGACCCCTCAAAATTGCCTTTGAAACTTCTGGATCTTCTGGACAGGATCCCGAACTAGGGTTTGATGAAGCCCACCCTTCTGCCCAAACAAAAGGTCCAATCCAAGGCTCTAAACTATTATTTTTCTTAGGAGTTTCCAGCCGTGGTTACAGACTTCAAAAATTCCAACTTTTGCTGAAGCCCTAATTTTCCATCTTTCCGATCAAAATCCCGAACTGGGGTTTGATCAAGCCCGGTCTTCCACCCAACCAAAAAATTCGAACTTGGTCTCTAAATTTCGATTTTTCTGAGTAGCATTCATCCGTGGACTCCGATTCCAAAAATTCTAACTTTCTCTGAAACCCTAAATTCCGGAAGCCATGAATAAAGGTGCTCCAAAAATAATTCTGTTTTGACAGAAATATGCACCTGATTGTTTCTGCTATAAATCTGAAATTTTTGCTCCACAGGGTCTGAAACCCTTTTTCTGCAGTAGCCTGACCTTTCATCTTTCCATCCTGACAGGTCTGAACTCAATTGGGTTTGCTGAGAGAAAGTTATGCCAAGTGTCGCAACGTGACCTGTTTATGGGATAAAACAGGAGAGCGAACTTGTACAGCATGCCACGTGTTACTGTTTGAACTTAGGCCTCTGAAAACTTTTCCTGAGATATATCTACCTGTTATATTTCCATCCTAACAGGTCTGACCTCAATTGGACTCTCTGAGAGAGAGTTATGCCAAGTGTCGCAACGTGACCTGTTTATGGGATAAAACACGAGAGCGCACTTGTACGGCGTGCCACGTGTCACTGGTTCAATTTCAGCCTCTGAAAAAGTTTCCTGAGATAGTACAGTCTGTTTACTACATGTCACATTTTACGAAATTTCATTTGGAGCTTCCTATCCCAAGTTATGACCTTTTTTCCTAGGTCACCTGAATTTGACTGAGATCTGGAAGAGGCAGAAACCCTAACGTGTACTGATCATAAATCACAAAGTACAACGAATGAGAGGTTGTCCTTTGGAAACAAGGTACCTGGAGATTTAATCTTCGTCCTGTAACAATTTCAGATCCGAAAACTTCGCCAAACCGGATTTATAGCGAAAGTGCTACGATGACTGGTTTTTGCTATGTAAAACCTTAACCTTCAAATTGTCGTAAGTAAAGGAAGTGTCGTTAGTGCCATACCTTGTCTTCCTTCAGGTTAGCTCTGATACCATGTTAAGATTTAATATTATAAGACATAAAATAGCAGCATTACATTCCATTTCACAATAATAGCATATACAGGATCACTGAAGAAACAACAAGCACAGCATAAACACAAGAGACAAAGATTTATCCTGGGAAACCCTCATGGGGTAGAAAACCCAGCAAAGCTTCCTCAATATAGATGACCAACAATATACAAAGATGAAACCCTGAGACATGATCTCCTTCTCCACAATAGCAGACCTCTCCTCCACAAGTGAGCTATCCTCAAGTGAGTGTGTGTGTATAATGAGGAACACACCTCCTCTATTTATACACTACTCTGATATGTATTTTACACAAGTACATGTAGGCTCGTATTTGACCATTAGGTTAAATAACTGACTGGGCCGACCCCCACATGGTGGGTCTAATAACCCTAGTTACCACAACCAAATCGGAGGAATAAACATCTCCGGATTTATAGTATAATCACATCGGAGGTATGGAACATCTCCGGAATAAATAATATACAAATATAATATTCTTTGAAGTTACAATATTTCAACATTATCAGCTGCATATGTTGAACTAAAGAACCATGAGATGTATAACTTGTTGAGATGAATCTATGCAATGGTATGCCGATACCCATTTTGGCTAAGAAACACGCACACACACACACACACATATATAATGAAGTCTTTGTTTGTGTATAATTATCTTGCACAATGTGCTTGTTATGAATGCTCTAAACTGTTAAGTATATGAGAATTATGGATTCAATGTATGTGATGAGAGTGAATAATTTAAATGATAAATAACGATGTCTTAGTTTCTCTTTGTGCAAGCCTAATTGAGGCCTCTATTGATTCTTCTGCATGTCTCGGGTGAGACTTTACTATGTTCGTAGGGTATTTCTAGATGTCAATGCACATGGGGTTTTGTTGATTGCATGAAGTTGAACCCTGGGTATGACAGACTACAGCCGACAATGGTTATGTTTCTAGGACCTAATGGGGATTGTGTGAGGAGGATGAATTAATGAGGTGGAATCCTACCAAAGATGAGATTGAACAATGGTTTCAAAGTAAGGATAATGATTTCATATAGAAAGAGGCTAAAGATTTGTGGATCTTGGTTCAAGATTGGAAGGACAAGTATATTTACTTTGACTTACACGATATTTTCTTTTGAGATTTTCTATTTTTCTGTTTCAATGGGTGTAGAGGCAGACTGAGATAAATACTACCTAGACAGCACCTTGGCTGGTAGTCTAGACCAAGGAAAAGATTCAAGAACTGAAAGATCTGATCAATACTTAGTCTAGAGACATCAATTTTTTTTCCTTATATGTAAGGGAAGGCTATGTTATAGAATTTTCCATAGGATCAAGTGAATCATATAGACATGCCTGGGAAATATTTGAAAAGGTCTAGGAAAGAGGTTCTTGAATTTAATTCCGCTATGGATAAAGATGTTGTTCGTAGATATGGGACTGATGATGATGAACCTCAATAGTATGGTAGTGTAATCTTTGTGTTTTGGTGGTGGGCCATGATGAAGTGGGAGAACTAAATGTCACATTATGGATCCAAAAGGGAAAAAACTCGTGAGGGAAAAAAGACATGAGAGATGAGTTGAAATACAAAATGCAGTGAGAAAAGAAAAGAAAGAAAATCAGTGGAAGGAAAAAACAAGTTAGATTAGAGAGGAAAGAAGACTGCCAGGGATGGGAAAGTGAAAAAATAATGCGCTGAAGGCCCCTATATTCCAGAAGGGTGCACATATTTTGGGAAAGACAAGTGTTCAAATGATGAGAGACCTCACAAGAGGTGGGGAATGGAAGAAATTTAGAGCTCCGATGAAAAAAACGATGTCAAAACCTTGATATTGGAATGAAACATGAACCAAGAAAAATTACAAGAAAAAGAAGTAAGGATGAATGGAGTTTCTTGGATTGTAAGAAGAAACACCACACAACTAGATCTAACCTCCCCTGGAACTAGCAGTGTCGGAATACATGCGCCAGATGGTGATCCTCCCTTTGGCTAAACCCCCTAGTGTTCTTTCTCAAATCAAGAAAACTAGTCATTACTTGACTTTGTGTGGGAAGAAATACCCAAGAACAAATCTGAGTCCATCGAAGTGAAAGTCCTTCACAAGGGGTTAACCTAAATATACAAAGTTCAGGGAGTACTCATATTATTTTGAGTCCAACAATCTCAAGTAGACATACAACTCAATGTATACCTACCATGATGGAGACTATGCCAGATTCTACCTTGCACTTTCTTCAATTCCATGGGACAGGAAAATATGATGCACATCAACATTGGTTTACCTACTAAGAAATTTGGGATCTGAAGAACATTATGAATGAAGCTGCTAATATTGTGCATCTAGAGACCACGTTCAGATACAAATGTTTGATGTGGCATATGAAGTACAAGACCAAAATGCCCACAATTCATCCTTGTATGTTGACGACGATTAAAACCAACCTTCTGCAAGAATTCTAAAAGCCAAAGTTTGAGTCGCAGCACATCATTGAGATTAAATAAATTAAATAGCAGATTGTATATTTTGTGTGGGACTATGACCAATGATTCAAGATCTTACTAGATCGAATTATTTTCCAGATCATGGATGTGAAACACTGAGAATGGTTGATTGTTGGTATGTTGTTGCAAATCAAAGTTCCCTTAATTCAACAGAAGGTGAAGACCTAGTACTTTGCCCTAGATATTTCCATGGGATTGGAAGCAACTCTAGGAGGAGAAGCATCACAAGGAATGGTGCAGGTTCAGACACGCCTTCATGCATTGGTTGAACAATTACAACATCTATCTACCGTGAATACAATAAGAGAAAACATATGGTGTAGCTTCTATAGAATGGAGGGACATCATAAAAATGGATTCCCAACATTGAATAATAAGGTTAATGGTGCACCTAGTCCTGTTCTGGAAGCACCGAAGTATAAATGGTGGATATTTGTAGAGCCTAGGGCCATACACCTCCTAATTTCCCTAAGTTTCAAAAGTAGTAGAGATCTACACATGCCCCATTCAGTGAGTTCTATAAGTCGGTAGGCCATAATGTGAATAATTGTCATGTTGTATAATTGATGAAAGATAGTACAACATATGCCTATTGGGTGCAAGGCATAGAAGAACCAAGGAAACTTGACCCTGAAGGATAGCAGGGAGCAGTGCGTAGTGGATTCTAAGGCAGAGGAAGAGGTTATGGTGGAGGAAGGTAGGTAATTTTCTTTAACTGTGGAGAACCAAACCACTTGGTGAGATATTATATTAAACTACGAGCTCTGTGTGCATATTGTCGTAGTACTGAAGTTGCAATAGGAGACTGCCCTTCCTTGGTAAAAATGGGAAGAGAATAAAGGTCAATGTAATCTAGTTGCAATGGAGCCAAGATTAGACAATGAAAAGAAGAACTTGATACATGTTAACATATTTAACAGAGGAGGTGCTCACACGAGTGGCAACCTCATAGGAGAAAGAAACAGTAGGATACCCATGGAGCAGAAGATTAGAAAAGTGGCATAGCCCCCATCAAAGTTTCAAGAAAAAGACCAGTTATAGACCCTGCATGAAGCTCAGAGAGATGTCAAACAAGTTGCATAGAGGCAATATGAAACACACCGCTTGAAAGAAGAAGAAGGATTATTGCACAAAATGTGCAAGGATGAGATGAATCAGACTGCACGGCGTACACCAACACAATACAAAGATAGGAATCTTGACGGATTAAATAATATCCACTAGGAAAACCTAGTCAGTACTTTCCTGAGAAGTTGTATACATATATTAAATTATCTTGTTGCTATCAATAAACTAATTACTCTACTCGCCAAGTTTCTAATATTTGATTATGGCAAAGAACCTATTTTGATTATGCTTCCTAAAAGTAGTGCATGCAGAGTGTGTAAGAGAAGAAGAATCATAAAGGAATTCATGATGTCACTTGAATTAGGAGGATTTCAGATGAAAGATGTTATTATTGATTTGGGGGAAAATGTGAACATTCTTCCTAGGAATACGTGGGAGTTGATGGGAAAGCCAAATTGGGTGTGGTCCCCAATTCCACTTAGACTAGTAAACCAGTATAAGGTCGTTCCCATTGGAAGGATGATTGATGTGGAAGTAAAAATTGATGGAATAAAAACAATGGTGGAATTTGAAGTAATAGAAATACTAGAGGACACTGATCCCTATCCTGGGTTGTTGAGAATAGATTGGGCCTTTGATAACAATGCAATTCTAAACCTAAGGAAAAGATACATGTCCTTTGATTCAGATGAGATCCACATGATAGATCCATTGGATGCTACAAGAGAATAAAGGTATACAGAGCCAGTTCAAGATTACATTGAGGGAGAGATAGAATAAATCTATAATGTGACTACTAGAAAAGAGGATTACATGAACCCCATAGTGGATGGAAAGATCAGTTAGAAAAGTTTCAATTCATTCGATACATATTCGTAGAATGAAATAGACCGATGGGAGAATAAATTATATAAGGTGTCCACGAGGAGACATGCGTGCATCACAAAATTGGTGCACTGGATTTGATCAGAGTTGCAAAATCTGCCTATGTTCTATGGAATAGAGAGAGTGGATAATTTCCTTGAACAAATGCAAGCCCAAATTCCATAGGATCAGCCTATAGAACCATTGGATGCTTTCACCCAAGGAATGTCTGTGTGTTGGTGAGAAACACACAAGAAAGAGTTGAAAAACTAGGATATAGTGCACACTTGTCTTGAAGAGAGATTCCATCCTGTCATTGATCTAGAACTTAAGAACAGATTCAAGGTAAATGAAGATCCCATTGAACACCTTGAATTCTGTCAGCAAATATGGGATATGAAGAATGTACCATGCAATCGATGGGTACATAGATTTTATAATACATTGGATGTGATACCACGGAGTTGTTATGTTCAATAAGAAAGAAGAAAGAAGACTAAAAATTGGACTAAAGTCTCTACTAAATTTATTGCCACATTTCGATTCAGTACAAGAGATCTGAACTTGGCCAAAATCCTGCATAGAATCAAGCAAGTGATCTTTGAATAAAGACCACAATATCATCTAACACATAGAGCCATATAGAATTACCATTAGTACTTGGCGATGCTGAACACACCCATATATTGTTGGAAGGTATAAAGGAACCAGATGAAGAAGAAGACCCACGCAATGTACATATTAAAGAAACTATGGGAGAACACATTGTGCAGGCTGAGCTATCTTCTAGAACTATGCCAAAAAAATTTAAAACACTCAAAACAAAGAAACATAATATAGGCAGAGAGGAGGAGCGTAAGATGGTCATAATTTGAGATTATTGGAACTAGGAAATAGTCACATAGATAGTGGATATATTAAAGTAATATGAGGATAATTTTTGTGTAGCTTCTTGTTTGCTATGCGTTTTCTGACCCAGGTTCGATGAAGATATTGTAGAGTACCCAACAAAACCCCTTTCACTGGCCCTTTCGGCATCAACATGCAAACAGGATGAAGTCTCACCCGAAGTGAAGATGGGGGGCTACAGAATCATGTTTCTACAACCGTGGCGATGCGCATATGTGTAAAATGACCTAGCAATAAAACTCTTACTTAACATATTCTTAACATAACACTATTATCATATGACTTCGCACTTCACAGTAACCAAAAACCTACAAACTACACTAAATCACGATTATATTTACTATTATAACTATGCATTAATCATACTTAGTGCTAATTCGCGAATTTCATACACATGTGTTCCAATTTCTTAACATATGATTTCCTTTAATATACGTCTGAAAGAAAATGCATAAACTCATCATAACATGTACGCAAAACATCACACATTCATACACATAACAAAGGGATCGACGTGGTTCACCCCCCATATGGGAGCTACATCCACGAGAACTATTCTTATATTAATTGAAATGGTAACAATTCAAGTCAGCACACTTAGTTGTAGACTCTTCTCTATAATAGATCTCTACACACTTAGCTGTAGAGTATTTTATCTCTTAGATATCTTCTTTCTCAGTCTATATCTAACTCTAACATCAAAATCCCATCCAAAATCTAACCCTTCCTTATAAAAAATTTCCCAAGTTATATAGATGTTCCCGAAGGTCACATAGTACAATAACTATGTGCCAATCCCCATAGTACCGTTAAACACAAAAACCTCGTGGTTATCCTGTCGACCATGCTTTTATTTAACTTCATTGTAACTTCACTGTCCTTCTATGCTACTTCTTCTGACTCTGATGCTTCCTCTGACAGTCGTTGTTCTGACAGCGTGGCTCTGACCATGAGGCTTTGACCCTATAGTGGAGCATCCTTTGCACCATTCTTCTTCTTTATTTTATTCTCAGGTACCTTTGATCTCACCGCTCCACCCTTAACTGGTTCAAGTACCTCTGGCCATCCTTAGTACTTCGTATTTACTAAGGTGACAGGTCCTTTCATGTCAGCTTTGCTTCGCTCCATACCCTCCTCCCTAGAATTGCAGAGTTGCTTCTTCCAAAACTAGTCAATGTTAGGCCTCACCTAACTGAACTTCACCATAAAAATTTCCTGTACTTGGGCCACACCCAATAGGCCCCTAACACTTACTTGTGGCTCATCCCCCAGCCACTTATAGTAGGCTTCTTCATCTACAGATCACTTGGGATGTTCGTCTTCATAGAAAATTCTTGAAAAGTTGCACTCAAATTCGCAATAGCTTCCTTAGTCGCTTGCTTGTATTCTTTGATCGTATCAAGCAACATCATTGATATGAGTTCTTGCATTTGGTCCTTTACAATACTCTCTATCGTGCAGAGTTCTTTCAATTTCTCCTTGATTTCTTCAGAGTGTGCCAATGCTTCTTCTTGCATAGGTTGTAACTTTGATGAAGTTTCAATTTCCTTCATCCTTAGTGCCTTCAGTTCATTCCGAAGCTATTTCGTTTCTGTGAACTTTTGAATCCTTTTCCTTGGCAGAAAATATTTGATGGCCATGTTCATAGAATCGAGGTCCTTCTGCCTCTTTTGAAATTCATCATGAATTTTCTGTAATTTGGGATCCTCTTCTAGTATATACCATACCTTAGTGACTTCTTCTAGCAAGTCATGACAGCTCGCAACTTTTGCGGAGATGTTCTTAGTTGATGCCTTCAGTTCTTCAGCTCTTGCTAATTCTTCCTCTAGCGGAGTGCCAGGTTTTTGCTGAGACTCTAAGTCAACAATATTTTCTTTGTAACCAATCTCCATATCTTCCATTTTCACTTTGATATTCTCTACAACATCACCAATCTTAAGAAAGGTTGCTTCCACTTCAGGATGCTCTTCACAGTATGGTATCTTCACACACACTTCGGCCATGTCTTTCTTCAACTTTTTCTTCTTTTCTTGAGCACTTGCTAGCTCATTTGTCTTAAGTGTGCATTCATTCTTCAGCTCCTTATAACTATCTTCTAGCTTCAGATGTTGGTTGTATGAGATCATATTTCTATCTCTAATTTCCTCAACAACCTATAGATGCATATTATGCAGTCCTTCAACGGGAAACATTTCCATGTTGATATCGATATATGTGAGCTGCTTCACACCTTTAGTTAGGTTGTCCGATGGGAATAACACGTTCGTCGACTCTATATGAACTAACTGGGGTCTCATTTTCAATGCAACCACTTTTCTTTTTCTTCTGCTAGACTCCTCTAGCATATCTTCGGAGTCTGATTCCCTTACTAAGTCTTTGTGGACTTGTTCTACTCTTGCCACCATACACTTTAGTTCTATGATGCTCTCTATCATGATTGCTTGGAGTTTCTCTTGCTTGCTGTCTTTTACTGCGAGCCTATCCTCAATATGCTCATGGAATCTAGTTGTGATGCTCTCATAATCATCATTATGCAACTTTGCATCGAGCAGAGTCTTACTTTCTGTTCGCTTAAACTGACCCAGAGGTTTCCAATTAGACCCAGGTTCTTTGTGGTTCTCCTTTTGACCAACAAAACCCCTTTGCACCAGCCCTTTCGACAACAGACTGCGAGCAGGTTAAGGTCTCACCCGAGGTGTATCTTTATGGGGTACTGTGGAATTAGGTTTCCACAGTAAATGATGAGTTGTTTATAAGAACAAGCTGCGCAGTGCAGGACAGAAGGATGGCGCTGTGGCTAGAGTGATGCGGTACGCAGTAGGATATCTGCTGCGAGCAGTACCATGCAGTGCAGGCAACACTGCGACCCGTATCAAGGGTTCCTTACTGCCGTGAATCTTCTACTGAAACTGTGAATCACCCACAATTATCCTCTACTTGGAAAATCTCGAAAATGTTAAGGCACTGAAATGAATATCACTCATCCATTCATTCAAGCACTTACTGGTTATCTTTTGGGTGTTCATTCTAGAACTTGGATTATTACAATGTGAACCAAAATGATAACATGATTAACTGTGTTGTTTTCCTTCACTGTGCTTAAGAAAATATTTAAACTTAAATGACTAATTCAGGACCTTAACATAGAATTGAAATGTTTGCCATTCATTTGCTCCCATGGAACCTAGCATATCATTCCCAAACTTCTCCTATTGGTAAATGCATATCAAAGTTCTCATATTACAGCATGCAAGGAAACATTCAAGCATTCATTCTACAGAAAATACATAAATTCATTCATTCATAAACATCATCACATAACACAGGATTTAACGTGGTTTACTTCACTGGATGGAAAGCTACGTCCACAAGAACGGTCAGTAATATATTTCTTTCAAATGGGATGGGTCAACCACTCTTAGTCTGTGCACTCAGCTGTAGACTCTTCTTTCTCTCGGTTAGGTCTCTGCGCACACAGCTGCAGAGCCTTTACCATATTCTTAGCTTGGAGAGTTTTTACAATACAAAAGGTTATCTCTTTAAGTTCTTGCAACAACAAAAGACTAACAATAATCCAAAAGGAGAATAACACTGAGAATCTCCATCCCATAAAAAATGTCTTCTTAAATAGATCATGCCCGAAGGTCATGTCTGTACAATGTCGAAGACCTAAAACCCAAAACCCTAAGGGTTTCCAAAACTATGCCGATTTTCTAAACCAGCTTGCTGGCTCCTGGTAGCATCTGCTTGATAATGGCAGATCTCCACATCCTCATTCTATCGCTATCAGCCTTCCTATCGCATGCATGCCTGTAGGCGGCTTCTGCCGAACTGTTTCTCTCTAACGGTTTTACCTTCTAAGTGTGCCAAACATCGCTTTCCTTAACAACCCATTTGTGGCCACCTTCCTGTTTTTCCTATGTCTACTGTAAGTTTTAAACCTTAACAGTGAAGTACAAACATATATCGATTCTTAAGCATTTACAGAAAATACACAATGGCACACACATTACACAGAGATTTTCACCTGGAAACCCTTAACCGGGAAAAAACCAGCAAAACTAAGAGCCGCATAGCTCCTTTCTCATTATATGTTTATTTTACATGTACAATACAATAAATGGTATTCTGCAGCATCTAAAACCCTAATTCGTTTACCCGAATTAGGTTACAACCCTAATTCCTTTTACCGGAATTAGATAGAGTACAATGGGTCGAAAATCGCGAAAAAGCAAAAAGCAACCCAAAAAAATTTTGCGCTCCGCGCGGACTCCGGGGGCCTAACGGCCCCCTCCGTGTCGTTTCGGAACCTAACGGTCCGAAACGAAGGGGGTGGGCCCTGTCGGGCTACCCCCCCCTCTAAACCCCCCCCTCCGGACGCGCCCGGCGCAGGCGAATCGAAGGTGCCGTAGGGATCGTGTTGTACACGCAGCGACCATGTGAAGAGATATAACATACCCAACATTCTCCCACTTGTTGTTCTCTTCACATACAGGAGAAATTTATGACTTCAACAATTCAGGGCAACAATGCCCATGTTCTCTTTGCACCAAGAGAACTTCTGAGTACTCACAGACTTTGTCAAAGAGTCTGCAACATTTACCAAAGTGTCAACCTTTTCCAGCAACACTTTGTTCTGTTCAACCATGTCTCTGACGAAATGGTACTGCACATCAATGTGCTTTGTCCTCGAGTGATAAGCAGGGTTCTTTGCCAGAAATATTGCACTTGAGCTATCACAACCAATTTTTACTGCATTCTGAACAAAACCAATACCTGAACACAATCTTTGCAACCATACAGCTTCCTTACTTGCATGGGTAGCTGCCATGTATTCAGCTTCTGTAGTTGAGAGTGCAACTACAGCTTGTCTTCTACTCATCCAACTGATTGCTCCTCCAAATAGATTAAAAACGTAGCCACTTGTAGATCTTCTGTGATCAAGATCTCCAGCCCAGTCAGCATCAGCAAATCCTTGTATATCTATCTCTCTGTTTAGACCGGGTCTTCCTTGGTAGCAGATTGCAGAATTTGTAGTGCCACGCAAATACCTGAAGACCCTTTTTACTGCAGTCCAATGTTCCTTTCCTGGTTTTGACATGTATCTACTCAAAACTCCCACTGCATGGGCTATATCTGGTCTAGTACAGACCATGGCATACATCAGACTGCCAACTGCACTAGCATATGGAACATGAGACATGTCCTCTACCTCTTCTTGTGTAGTGGGACACTGTTCTGCAGATAACCTTACACCTACAGGAATGGGCACCTTCACTGGTTTGCTTTCCTGCATATTAAATCTCTTCAATATCGTTTCAACATATTTCCTCTGATTTAACCAGAGTTTCCTGTTTTCACGATCTCTTTTTATTTCCATGCCCAAAATGAAATTTGCAGCACCAAGATCTTTCATGTCAAATTCAGATGACAGCTGATTCTTGACATCCTTGATGATTTCTTTGTTGTTTCCAATTAGCAACATATCATCAACATACAATATTACATAAATAAAATGATCACCAATTAGCTTAAAATAAACACAGTGATCAGCTTTGCTTCTTGAGAAACCAAGTCCCAGTATATAAGTATCAAATTTTTGATACCACATTCTGGGAGATTGTTTCAAACCGTAGAGAGACTTTTTCAGCTTACAGACAAGCTCCTTTCTTCCTTTCACCACAAACCGTTTTGGTTGCTTCATATAGATCTCTTCATTAAGATTTCCATGTAGGAAAGCCGTCTTTACATCCATCTGTTCTACTTCAAGATCAAAAGCAGCAGAAATAGATAAAAGAAATCTAATAGAAGTCAATTTTGCAACAGGTGAAAAAATCTCACCAAAATCGATGCCCTCAATTTGGGAGTAACCTTTCGCAACTAGTCGAGCCTTGTACTTCTCCACTTTACCTGCTGCATTTAACTTCTTCTTGAATACCCATTTGCTTCCAATAGGCTTTCTTCCTTCTGGCAACTCAACCAGATCCCATGCCTCATTTTTGTCCAAGGCATCCATTTCTTCTATCATGGCCTTCTTCCATAGTTTACTATCTTCTGAATCCATTGCCTCTTTAGCAGTTCTAGGATCATCATCAGTAATAGATAACACAAAATTAGAACGAAAATCAGGGGGACTGTACCTTTCAACTTGCCTTCTTTCTCGGTCAGATCTCCTCAATACCGGAGTCTGTGGATCCGCCTCTTCATCTGATTCAGACGATTCTGCCTCCTCATCTGATTCAGACGAATCTAGTTCCTCAAAAGAGTCACCTCTTTCATCCTTGATATCAAAGTGTAGCTTCTCTGAATCCTTTTCCTTTGGTACATCCTCAATCCTGGAAGTGCTTTCAACTTCTCTGAAGATCACATCTCGACTATAAACTGTTTGCCTTTTTACTGGGTTCCACAGCTTGTAACCTTTCACTCCATCCTTGTAACCAATGAAGATACATTTTTCCGCCTTATTATCCAACTTGCTCCTTTTCTCCTTTGGAACATGTACAAAAGCATCACACCCAAACACTCTGAGATGAGAGAGAGAGGGTTTCTTACCAGTCCAAACCTCATGAGGTGTCTTGTCAACCAACGCTGATGTGGGTGTCCTATTCACTAGGTAACACGCAGTGTCAACAGCTTCTGCCCAGAATTGTTGTGCTAGCCCTGCACCACTGAGCATACTCCTTGCCTTTTCCATCAATGTCCTGTTCATCCTTTCTGCAACCCCATTCTGTTGAGGTGTGTATGGAGTAGTCTTTTGCCTTGCTATTCCACACGTTTTACAGAACTCCTCAAATTCACTTTCACAGAATTCTCCACCGTTATCTGTTCTGAGTACTTTTATTTTCTTCTCAGTTTGATTCTCTACAAGAGCCTTAAATTCTTTGAATCTATTAAAAACCTCAGATTTCTTACGCAGGAAATAAATCCAAGTTTTCCTTGAGAAATCATCTATAAATGAAACATAATACACAGATTTACCAAGTGATGGAACAGGCACAGGTCCAAAAACATCACTGTGTATTAACTCTAAGATTCCTTTAGCTCTTACAACACCAGATGAGAATCTTACTCGATTCTGTTTACCATATAAGCAATGTTCACAGAAATCAAAATCTGATGTGAAATCAGACATGCCTTCAGCCATACTTTTACCTTGTAATAGTCGAAGACCCTTTTCTCCAATATGTCCCAGCCTTCGATGCCATAGCGATGTCTTCTCACTAGAGACAGTAAGGACTCTGTCTCCTTCATTTTTACCCTCAGAAACAATAGTGCTGTTACATCCATTTTTGAAGGTGCTTCCCACCAACTTGTATAGAGTTCCAATCCGAACTCCCCTCATCAACACCAATGACTCTCGAACCATTTTGCATGTGTTCTTTTCAAATAGAGTTTTCACACCTGCATCATCCATTTTACTTACAGATATAAGGTTTCTAGCCAACTTTGGAATGTGCAGAACCCCGGGAAGAGTTTTAACCCTTCCATCTTTGATCAGTAGCTTGACCTTTCCTCGACCTATGATTTTCGCTACCGAGTTGTCTCCCAGAAATACATCTCCTCCATCATACTTTTCGTATTCAGAAAACCACTCCCTGTGGGGAGTCATATGATAAGACGCACCTGAGTCAATCAACCACGAATCATGCTCTGCATGTGTACTTGAAGATGCCAGATACACATCTCCTCCTTCCTCTGTAGATTCTTTCCCATCTGTGGATGGAGCGTCATTAGGTCCTCTACTTTTATCAGTAATTTTCGATTTACAATCCTTCTTGTAATGCCCAGCTTTTCCGCACTTCCAGCATTTTCTTACAGAAGGTCCTGGAGATTTAGATCTCCCTCTAGATTTAGATCTACCACCTGAAAACTTATTTTTAGATCTGTCTCCAGGGCGACCTCTTACAAATAAGGCATCCTTGGCTGAACTATCTATGGATTTCCGCCTCATTTCCTCCGATAGTAGGGATGCAACCACATCATCGAAGTTTAGTGTGGTTGCATTACTCCCAATAGCTATGACCAGATTATCCCATGAATCTGGCAAAGAGCACAACAGACTAATACACTTTTCATCATCATCAAGTTTAATACCAACAGATGTCAACTGACTTACCAGAGTATTGAAGGCGTTTAGATGCTCTGAAACAGAGTCTCCATCAGTCATCCTCAGAAGGTACAATTTCTTTCGCAGAAATAACTTATTTACCAGGGACTTTGACTGATACAGACTTCCCAGTTTATCCCATAGCTTCTTTGCAGTGTCTTCTCCAGATACGTTCACCAATACCGAATCTGCAAGGCAAAGACGAATAGTGCTCCTTGCTTTCCTTTCCAGCTTTTCCCATTCTTCTTTTACCGCACCAGAGGGCATGGTACCTGGATCTACTGCGATCCATTGTTCTCTATCTACCAGAAGATCTTCCATCTTGAGCTTCCATAGCTCAAAGCTATGACCATTAAATTTCTCAATCTCGAATCTAGAACTGCTCGCCATTCTTTAAACAAAGAATAAATCACCGCTGCAAAGCTCCCACTGAAACCAGGTTTATCACAAATCCAAGATCGAGCCAAACCCCTGGAAACAAAGGCGTCCCTCTGAACCCAAAAATGCTCTGATACCAAATGTAAGTTTTAAACCTTAACAGTGAAGTACAAACATATATCGATTCTTAAGCATTTACAGAAAATACACAATGGCACACACATTACACAGAGATTTTCACCTGGAAACCCTTAACCGGGAAAAAACCAGCAAAACTAAGAGCCGCATAGCTCCTTTCTCATTATATGTTTATTTTACATGTACAATACAATAAATGGTATTCTGCAGCATCTAAAACCCTAATTCGTTTACCCGAATTAGGTTACAACCCTAATTCCTTTTACCGGAATTAGATAGAGTACAATGGGTCGAAAATCGCGAAAAAGCAAAAAGCAACCCAAAAAAATTTTGCGCTCCGTGTCGTTTCGGAACCTAACGGTCCGAAACGAAGGGGGTGGGCCCTGTCGGGCTACCCCCCCCTCTAAACCCCCCCCTCCGGACGCGCCCGGCGCAGGCGAATCGAAGGTGCCGTAGGGATCGTGTTGTACACGCAGCGACCATGTGAAGAGATATAACATACCCAACATCTACCGCTTGGCAATCCTGAACTATCTTTCCAAAAATGGATGCTACTGGTCGAGCCGGTAGCTACACTTGACACTTGTCCAGCACACCGCTTTGCTGGCTCCACGTGGCCTCCTAAGTCCTCAACACTACTTCAGCACAGTACTGGTCTTCGCATCACGGCCAAAACTTTGATGCTGCACGCAACTCCGCAGTCTGGTCAAAAGTTGGATGCTGTGCGGAACTTCGCAGCATCCTCAATTCTTAGCCAAAATTATGTTTCTGAGCTGCGCTCAACTTAGCTTTCTCCGCTTTCCTCAAAACGGTGCTTCCAAAACTTCATCTCAACCTAGGCCCAACACTTTCTTTCTGCTTCTTTCTTTGTGATCCCTTCGGAATGCTTGTGTCATGGTTCTTCCTCTTCTGTCTTGCTGGAAAATCAAAAGTTTGTTGTTGTTCTTGTACTTGATCTTGTTCTTGACCATTTTTTCGCTCTTCTTCTTTCTCCTGGGTGTTACTTTCATTTGCACTTTCCTCAGATGCAGTGATCAATGGCTCTGGTGCATAAATATTCCATTCAGGCAGCCAATCTTCAATGATGAGATCGATCTTCTGTGCATCCACTGGTATAGACCTTCATACCACTCTAGGTTTGCTGGTTCACTAGGCTGTATGAAGATAAAGTTAAGGTCTGCTTTGAATCTCATCTTTTAGATATACGTTGTTTTTATGGCCTTCAGAATACGCGAAGAGCACTTAATAACTTCACATAGCTACTCATAATATGTGTGCAACTGCACATTATTTATTATTTGTCTTTCTATCCTTTAATTGCTCCACATGTTCACATATTTGGGTCCTCGTCAGTCTCTAGCGAACACCGACACGTTTTGTTGATACTTACGCTCTTTCCAGCCCACGAATGCAATCAATACTATCAACCAACTAAAATGAAACTGATGTTCATTATCTTTTGTATTCACAACATCATCGAGGAACTCATTCTGAAGGTAACTTTTCCAATTGTACTGGATTCCATCCTTAGCCTTCGCAGCTAAGGAAATTGTAGCGATTGGCACTTATGTCAGTCTTCATTTCCTTAGTACCTTTCCTACGAGAAGTTGTACTGTAAACCTCGTGGTGACATCCTTGATTTGATTTTCTTTATATACATGGCTTCCTTTTACCAAATGGAATTCATTCTCCATCCTTCTTGCAAGCTCTTTGTCTTCATTCTTGCCTATGAATTTTGTTGTAGGGCCCATGCCTCTTTTGCTTAAGTGCGTAATTTTGTAACTGAGGTCTATGTTTATATTGATCTTGCGGTTGAACCATAAGTAATTTTGGTGCATACATGACAGTAATGTTCACACAACTGCCATGAGCTCTGGGATTAGGTCAAAATGAGGAATTCACAGGAAATTCAACAATCCTGATGGTTGCAATGGCGCAATCCAATCTTTCTCTTGAATCGTTGTTTGCTTCGAGGCTTCATCATTCTATCTAGAATTGGGGATACTTCGTCGAGTGCAGCAAGTCATGGTCTTCAAACTTGCATTCTGGAATATTTCCTAGCAAATTCTCCTTTCTGCACACATGACTCAACATGGGCAACAATGGGATCTCATATTTCCAATTCTTCTTCAGTATCACTACTTGTGCATCATCTATTCTTGGAGGGATCTACTTGGGTATCCGCAGAATTGGCCTCTTATGAGGTCCCTCTAGTGGAGACTCTTTTGGAATTTCTACGGCCTTTGGTTTCTCTTGCTCTATAGATTTTTGCTTATCTTTATGTTTCTTCTCTGGTGCATTTCACGGTGAAGCTCTATATGTTCCACCTCTCTCTAGGACTGTTTTCTTTACTGGAGTCTTCATGATTCCTTCTAAACTAGAATGTTGGAATTCCCTTAATATATCCTCTAAGCTCTCTTGTTCAGACATACACTGTCGGATTACTCTTGCTCTTGACTGGTAAAAGCTCATAAAATTACGTGCAGTAAAAATTAAAAGTCATGGTAAAACTGGTAACTATGCTATCCTTACTACTTATGGGCACATCTTCACTAAGGCACACCAAAAAACAACTAAATTAGTATTCAATTCTATATCTGTTGGAAAAATATTAATCAAATCCTGGTCCTTTCCCTCCATTGAATGTGTCTTCAACGAACAAATATGCCGTAAAAGATGAAAAATCTAGTTCCCCAAAATTACTATATAACCACTAGTTTTCTGACAAAAAATATAACAACTAGTTTTCTCTAGCTTCACTGACGATTAGGTGAGTGGCGAGGGTCACTTCACATTTCCCTTATTTCTGATTGAACTTCGTAGTGCTACTCCCTTATTTTACTTTGCAATTTGGCTTGCTATGTGTGCTTCGCAGCACATCTTCATATATTGTAAAATTTGCGCATTTTAACAAAACTGTTGCGTGCAGACTCTGCCCTCTATTTTAGTGTCCAATTTCAACTGCACTTGACACTTAAAACCTTCTTTCATTGTGTTAACACCCAAATTAACCCCCAAGGTTGTGACAGAAGGCAATTTAGGGTAACCACTAACCAATCTTTAGCTTGTGCTACTGACCCAACACAAATAGAGAGGGCTCTCTCGTAAATATTCACAGAATACTGGAAATCATCAAGATTGTCAATAATGAAGAAACACACCAGCATTCATCATTCAAAATATTCAATTACAACTCACAGAAGACCATATTTCTACTAGAAAACAAATTGGATTAAACTTCGTCTCGCTGAAATATATGAATCTCTATTTGGGCAATGGAGTCACATTAAATAGATCTTAAAAAAGTTATTCACAAAGGTTCTGCGAATGCATTCACACAGGGGCGAGGTAGCAAGCACCTAGTAGTCAAAGTAATTTTTATTGGTGGAACAGAAGAACAAAAAGAACAGTCCATTGATGTAAGGCATACAATGATTAATCCTACACCAACTTTAGCAGAGAATAATGGTGAAATACTTGGAAAGAATTAAGCAGAGCATAATTTTTATGAATTACACTTAACTACTGCATTGCACCATGTATGAACGAATATTGCAGTCATGGAATAACAATGAAGGAAGCACAATTAACATAGGAAAAAGAAAGACAGACTACCAGACCAATTACACAAGAATCCCTGGAAAAACGCATGCTCTACTCTGCAAACTTTATTAAACAACTCAAAATGTCTTACAGATTGATTCTCAAAACTCCAAAAAGATTTTCAGTAAGATTTTTCAACCCTTTATCATTTCATTACATCACATATATATATGCCAAGAATCCTTTGCTCGAATAACAAAAACAGTTATATCGGAGTGACACCTCATCAGGTTTATTTGCCACTACTATTACAAAACAAAAACAGGTAGAACCGGCCTAACTGTTTTCTTACATTCATCGGTATTATTACTAAGTAACATTTACCTCAAGTCAAAAGCAAAAATAGTAAAGTAATAGTTCCAGCTGGCTATTTATATATCCGCCTCAAAAAATATTACAAATTTCTAAAAAATGATAAAGTTTTTTAAAAGTCTTTGATCTCAAATAAGCACCAAAACCTATTAAAAGTCAACTATCACCGGGGAGGATGGTCCATTGGTCTGTGGGTGGGAGTTCATAGTCCACCATCTCCTTTACCATAACTTGTATCTCGATGTTCTCTGTGTAGCAAAATGGAGGAATCCTTTCACCAATGGCGATCAACCAATTCAAGATTTCAAAGTCATCTTCGATCTTCTCCATCAAAGTTTTTCCTATGAGTAGCTGGTTCAACCGCTTGAACTTTGTATGATCATCCTTATTTCCCAAACCAAGTTTTTATAATCATTTTGGGAGATAAGTTCCTGGTTATTATTCTAGAATGAAGGTAACCCCTTTCAACCAGCTTATCAAACAATCCTTTGAACTCCACCACTTGCCCCTTCATTTCTTTGACTTTAGCTTCTGCGCTCTCAATCTGTGCATATTTCCCCAAGATACTTCGTGCTGCTGCAAGGGTTGTGATCAAATTTCCAATATTTAGTTTCATCCTTTCCTCTTCTAATAGATCATTTAAGAAATTGATAGCATTTAGTGCCATTCCCTTAGGTATTTGGATTAGGGTCTCCCTTGCAACTTCACAACCTGTGAGGGCATCACTGATAGTCTTCTCTTTAACTCTTATAAACTCTAAGTAGGGTCTAAAGTTCTCAGCTTCTTTAATGATCTGGTCCCACACCAAATGTATGCACCCTTGTAACACTACCTATCCGGTAACCTGATGAATGAGCTTTTTATTGATACCACTTAATTCCTTGTGTTTCTCCTGGAGGACCTTTGCTTCGTCTTCCCTTCTTTTACTCTCTTCTTCCAACCTTTGATCCTTTTCCTTCAGCTCCCTGATTTCTACATCTTTTATGCTAATGTGAGACATAGCCTGCATAAGACCGTTGTGTTAGAAAAACAAGATCGCAGAGCAATAACAATAAACAAAAATGCAAATATAATCACACACACATTTCAAGAGAGACACAGATATGTCGTGGTTCACCCCAACTTGGGCTACGTCCACACTGAATTTGACAGTCCTTATTATTATTACCATCCAGGAAGGTGAATGGATACAACCTATAGCATAGCCGCTACACTTCCTCTTCACTGTCACATAGTCTCTCTATTGATCTTAGAGATCTTTACATTGCATAAAACTTAATACATTATTTACCCTAGCCGTGTTACAATGTCTTTCTTTTATAAGGGAAATACAATGGGAAAATACCACGGGATACCCAGCTGGGGGGTTGACCCCCCCCCCCAAACCCCCTAAGCATCGGGCCAGGATCATAACCAAACCTAGGATACGGACATAGTTGAATCATCATCTATGAGATTGGAAGGCCACATATCAGTACCACTGTTATCCTCATTTTGGTTGATAGTGGTAGGCCAAATGTCCAATTTGGATAAGTTAATTTTCAAGTCATCAAGTTGTTTTTCTAAGCTTATCTTCTCCTTTTTCCAGCTATCTTCCTTCCCTGGAAATTTTAGCAACTCTGCTTTACACTCACTTAATTCTTTAGACAAGGATTCCTTTTTATTTCAAAGTCTATTTCTTCGGGAGATTCAATTAGCCGAATATTAGGAACTTTCTCCTTTTTCTATAGTTTCATAATCAGCTTATCTTTCTCAGCCAATAGTTTGCTCATGGTTTTGCCTCCATCATCACTTATAACTAGGTTAGATTGTACCTTCTTGACCTGCTATTGAAGAGCTCAGTTTTCACTTTTCTCTTGCTTCAATTGGTTTTCTAGATTTCTTACAGTAACCTGAAAATTGTCACTTTTCATTGCTGCTTTCACAAAATCATCGTACACAAGATCACTAATCTGCTTGTGAAACTGGATTTTGTTCGACACTGGTATCTTTTTCCAATTGAGGTTTGTTTCGGTCACTTCACCCTCTGTCAATACTGCCAGGTTAAAAGTGTTATCCTTCATATCTCTGCTGGCCATCAAGAAATTTTTGGTATTAGACAAACCCCTGGCTATAGGCATCAAATCAAACAACCTCTGGACTGAGATCTGTTTGTTTTGATCGTACTATTTGCATAGGTCGGCTTTCGATCGAAACGTTTTACCATTATCACCTTCCTTGACATCTTGAAACTTATATTCTATAATCTAGATTTCAGGAGCCGAAGACTCCTCATCATCTGCTCTCTCACCATCCATCGGAATGGTCAATTCTTCTTGAGTCACTGCAACAACAAGCTCCTCTTTAGTGGGAGAGACAACTGATTCATCTTGAGTAGCCGCAACAATCAACTCAATTTTTGTTTCCAATTTAGGCCGCTTGTCCCCACTTCCTTCTTCAGTATCCATATCTCCTAATTCTTCTATGCCTCTTTTTTGGCCCATCTCCACAGTGTCTGACACTTGATCTAAGTCCATTATTAAATCGGATAACATGAGATATCCTTCCTGTGTCGCAATGGCTTCCCCCACCTCAGGTTCCCAGCACAACAAATTTCACCCCTTTAGTACCCCTTCTGGATCTTTATGTTCAAAAGCGATTAGATTACAATCTTTCGTTCTCTTGGAAATATTATGCAAGGCGTCGTATTCGATGACCACATCTTTCTTGAACCCTAGTGGCCTCAATAATTCTTCTACATTTAAAAAAGCTTCCTTATTCTTCACGACAAAAGGACCTACCTTCCATGGGTACTTCACATCCGTGTCCTTCTTATATTGCAGGAAATGCTCCTCCTCCAAAATCAATGTTTGTCTGATAAACTCAAGAGCAAAGATCTGCAATGTTAGAAAAGCAGGGAAAACATAGGGCTCCTTTATAAAACCATACAGCCTGATGACTGTAGCATCCTCAAATAGAAACCAGTCACCGACCGCTAGTTCACTTTTCAACTACATCATTGATTTCATTTCCGGCAAAACCCTAGGTAGTTCTTCCCCATAGATGATTTTATAAACAAGAGGTAAAACATGGTTCACATAATTGAAAACATTGTCTCTAAAAGTGTCTTTTTCAATCAGTGAAAAAAAATGTGGGCTTTTGGCGCTGTTGTACATAATCATTTTCATCAACGGTATCTGATATCTAAAAAACCTAGTATTTAGGAAATTACTCAATTGTATATGTATCCTTTCCACTAAAAATTCATCAAACCTCAAGGACGGAATGAGCCCACTTTCAGACCTGGCCAAACTGATGCTAATCCTAAAAAGTAAACTTAACTGGACTTCAGTCACCCACAAATCTGTGTCCAACCCTAAAAATTGAGCCACCAAAGAAAAAACCAACTGGGAATCGTCATCAAAAAGGATGACATTTAAGGGGTACGGTTCTTCGCCGATTTCAGATCCAGGTTTCTGACACATGGCTAAGAAAGCTTGATGGCTTTCATGGGTGATTTGGTGATACAAAGAAACCACAGACTCTTCAGAAAAACACTCCAGCTCCTGGTACTGTGACTCGAGAATGAAAAAATAATTCCTAACAACTGATGCATCTACATTATAGATGACTCTAGTCTTATGGGCATCCATAATTACTCTTTGGGGTTTCGAGTAATTCGAAGAACACCATGTTACAAACTTAGGGAAAGGGGACACCTTGTCAAGGCAAAAGAAAATGAATGATGACCTAAATATTCCATGTATGTCCAGTCCCTGTCCATGCAAGGCTTCCAATCTCTTCTTACTTTATGGAACCGGGAGTCGAATGTTTGTATCAAATACATCGACATCTCTATCTTCTAGGGAAACCTTAACCCTAGAACTAGTAGAAGGCTATCCTTCCTCCATTTTCAACTAAAAAGACTCAGTTTTATGCAGAGAATAATCAATCACAATGTCCTACCTGCCACTGGAAGCTGCAAGCGTTCCCTGTCAAAAGTTCTATCACCTTCACCATCTTCCACACACCGAGAGACTTTCTGACTTTGATAGGCTTCAAGAACAAATTTCAACCCTTGTGTGTTTTTCCTATATATATAACATTGCTCACCTAACTCTTGGCTTTCTTTCCCAACTGTCCTTTAATCTTCACCATTGATCTTCCACGTTCTCACTTTCCGTCATCAGATCTGCTTTCTGGCTTTCATGCATGTTGTCCATCTTATCTGCATGCTTCCATAAGGCGGCATCGTATTACACCAAAGTGGTCCCCAGTATCATTCCTTCCTTTGTGCGACAAGTTTTGGAGTTGACACCTGTCTGGTAGGAACTATCCATCGCATCCTCCTTGCCACTATCCCACGTGCTACTTCTTGATGCGACTATCCATAAGGACCATCCATCTCCTTCCTGGCATACATCCACGATGGAGATTTATTCTCATCTTAACTCCTAGGTCATCCATATGCTGCCAGGGATTTTCCTATTATGTTCCGCGCATTTTTTACTTCCACCAGTTGCTGATGTGGTTTCCCTTGCCATCCTAACCATAGATCTACTGAGAAACTAGGATTTTATTGTATTTAGTGAACCCAAACCCTTAGATTTCAAAAGGATATCCTCTGTTGTAGATCTTTTCACCCGTCCCCACCATCACATGCACCCGATATGGCATTGCTCACTGCTCCTTTCTCCTTGCGACAACTTCTCCACCCGACACCTATCTAGTGGGACAAATCCTATCGCATCCACATATTCCCTTGATTCCTCACAACATGGCCATGCGATGGTCCATTGAAAGTGTAATGTCCCTTGTTAGAAATTTTATTAAAATTGCAATTTTCCACTTTTTTTCCCTAGTTCGACCTTTGACTAGTTTTGATCTCTAGGTCCCAAATTTGCCCCAAAGGATCCCAAATATTCTGAGAAGGTATATGAATGATATTAGAACATCAATATGTGTTTCAGGGATGCCTTTGGACCTTTAAAATACTTCTGCAAATCCTCTTTCATTTCTGATCAATCTAGGTAACTTTACTAGTAATTTTCCTTTGACTAGTATTGGCCTCTAGGTCGTAAATTGACTCCAATGCCTTCAAATCTTCAAGGAAGGTGTATCAATGGTATTAGAACTAGAATATGATGTTTATGGATGACATATTTCCACCAAAATACCTCTGCAAACTCTCTTTATATTCTGGACCAATTATGCAATTTTACTAGTGATTTGGGGTTCAAATCCCCCTGGGGTAAGTACTGAAAATGGCTTCCCAAATGCCTCCAAACACACTCAAATTTATGAACAGAGGTATGTAATGTGTTAATTATTTTATTAAAGTCTCATATGCACCATTAATTGATTATTACAACTGTTCTCACCCTCTCCCATTCAACTGCAAAAATCCCCAATTCGACCCTTGGGGAAATGGCACTATTTCACCTCCCAATACAACTAAACTGAGTAAAAATGCTTCAAATGCTCAAGTACAGTACATGAAACTTGTAGAAGACATCAATGACAGTATATTGATCACAAATATATCAGATAATCATCCATTCATTCGAAATCATCATCAATACATTGGTTCACAACAAGGTAGTGGGGAAATCGCATTGTTCTTCCATTAAAAATGAGATTTATACATTTCTACTTGGAATTTCGACCTGAAACTTTTTGGATATGAAGAACGGAGTATTTAATTCATATTACAAATTAAATGGGGCATTAAAAGCTTCCCCAAAGAGTACAATAGCTCACCAAAAACGCCCTCCCTCAAGGATCAAGAATATGCCATCAAAACTGGAAATGGTTGAAGGAGTGAGCTGCAATAGAAGAAACCATGAGCTTCCCTATAGCTTACACCTGAAAATAAAGACTCCATTAAAGCTCCAAATTAAAGGTCTGAATGGCCTTTCCAGTTACCAACTTGGATGGGAATCTTTCACCCTCGAAATTGGCTAAGGCAAGAAACTAGTCATCCACTAGCTCTCCTTCTTCACAAATGCAATTGCAAATTCTACAAATGATCAAAAGCTGGTTTCATTATTTGTTATTGACATTTATAAAGTTCTAATGTCCTCCATGGGTGGAATTCCTTCCAAGAGACTCATGCCATTCAAGTTGGGAAGAGATTCCAAAGAATGCCACTTGTACAACAATTCCTAGTTTCCCACTTCCACCAAATCACATGTGGAAGCATCTTAGCTTCCCTAACACCCTTGAGCGCCCTATTGGAGTCTATTTTTAGCCCTTACATGTCATATATGTCATATGTCAGCCTTCAGGTCTGATTTGTGTCATAGGTGCAATAGCATCTTCATCATTGTTGTCATAGAGCTAGGGAATCTAGCCCAAGTGTCTCACTAACTCCAAATTGCCTCTTCCTCTTCCATGGGAGTTACTCTTCCTCTATATTTCGACCTTGGATGAGTCATGCCATGAATAATACCTTTTGGACTCCCCCAAGTATGTTACCATTCACCTTGAATTCGAATTGGTGAGAGAATGATGCCAAGTGTAGTGGGGAAATCTAGCCATATGTGGGTCCCACTTCCTCCATGTGTCTTCATGATCAAATGCCACTTTGATTTTCACTTGTATATATTTATTTAGATCCTTTATTAAATATTTATGTCACTCTAATGTTCAAACATCATTTATTATCCCCATTATTCCAAATCCCAAAGCTTCCACCCCAAACCTAGGAAACTAGTAATTTTCCTCCTTGGCAATTATTTGACCTTTAACATCAATTTTACAAACTCTAATGAATATGGCCAATGTGATTAGGCCATTGTGACCCAATTCCAAATTTGGGACATGACAGAAAGCCGTAGATCTTGCTCTCGCTCTTAATCAACGGTGCTGACCTATGCAACGCTTAATCTTTCATGATTCCCCCACAGACTATAGGTTTTAGGGTATTATCCACTTGCCTTTTGTCATTTTATTCGCCTATTAATACCTAGCCTTTGACATTAGTCCATCTTTATTGCACTGGACCTTTTCTAGACCATTCCCTTTCATGTCTTAGGATGTTGCCATCAAGGATGGAGATTACTTCAAGCTTCCATCAGGTAGTTGTCTGACCCTCTACCTTTCATATACAATTTTTTATGCTGCAAAAGAGAAAAAAATATATAGGTGCTAACAACTGGCTCCAACCGGGGATGCTATCCTCCTAGCAAGGTAGCAAAGAACTCCATAGACTAAGTGCCTAATCCATTGGGCAAATCTTCCAAACCCTAGACTGAAAATTTTGTCTAGAAACAGAAACTGAAACTGTGCCTGCTTTCCTATTTAGGCCAAAAATTCAAAAAAAATAAAAACATGGCTCCCCTTTCAGACCTTAGGGCCTTCACTTCGGTCTTTAAATCTTTCAGGTTCGCCATTAAAACCTCAAAATAACTATGAAAAAAAATGAAAATATATACAGGCTATGTTACATAAGTTACCTACTTCCTTTAGGACCGTTAATGCTTCAAAAATATTCCATTGACTAGACCTCCTGACCAGGCAATTCCATCTTAGTGTTCCAGGATGAAGGAATTTATATCTCGGGTTGCTGCAATAATATATGGCCCCATCCACATATGGTCAAATTTTCCATGTTTATCCTCCCCAGGAGCGTCCCACTTCAGGACCAAATCATTCACCTGAAATTCATCTTCTGTGGCTTTCCTGTCAAAATCTTCCTTTATCTTCTCCTGATGCCCCTGTACTTTGTCGTACGCTTTAGTTATTATCTCCTTTAGCTCGATTATCTGACTTACCCTTCTCTACATGTGGTTTGGTTCTTCTTCTATCCCCTGCAACAACCTCATGACCGAAAAACCTAGAGAGGTCGGAAAAACCACCTCAGCTCCATACACTAGTTGAAAAGGGGACATCCCAGTGGCCCTTTTTGTACTTATTCTATCATCCCATAGTGCATATTTCAGTTTTGTGTGCCAAGCTCTCTTGTTGTCCTCTAACAACTTCTTTATGATTCTTACTAAGCTTTTGTTGGATGACTCTGCTAGTCCATTTCCATGAGGGTAGTAGGCTGTGGAATGATTCAAACTGATATGGTATTTGTAACAAAAATTTATCATTTTCTTGGAACAAAATGCAAGTGCATTGTCTGTCACTATTCTTTTAGGGCACCCAAATCTTGACAGGATATTATCTTCCATAAAATCCATGATAACACCTTCTGTTGCTTTCCTAGTTGGTATGGCCTCTATCCACTTAGTTAAATAGTCAGTAGCTGTCAATATCCATCAATGTTGCCCTGAGGAGTAAGGATTTATCTCTTCGATGAAGTCCAAACCGCACTGCTGTAAAGGAGCTTCTATTATGATAGGGTGTGTTGATGTATATGTAACTTCGGAATGTATTTCACCTATGTATTTCATCTATGTATATTGAACTCTTTTAGAGATGTTACTATGCCTCTATATGGAAGTGTCGTCATTTGTATTAACAAGTGTCTCAAGTGTTGTAACTTGCCGATGGGTTATTAGACCACCTTGATGGGGTCGGCCCTGTATGAGTCATGTGGGTAAATGGGTTATTAGACCACCAAGTGTGGGGTCAACCCGGATTAATGTAACCATGGGTTATTAGGCTAAGTTAGACAAGTCGGCCCCACTGGTTTATTGGGCAGAACAGGACAAGTATAAATAGAGATCAAGAGATCTCTATTTGATCATTCACTTACTCACTCTTCCATAACTCGGAAAGTGGCGCACATGTGAGGAGAAGGATTAGCTGCTAGGAGAAGACTATCTCTTGTGCTTTGGTTGTAGCATTGCTCTATCTATCTCTGAGGAAGTTGCGAGGCTTTTCACCTTCTTGGTTTTCCTCGGCGAAACTCTTTGTCTCTTGTGTGCTTGCATTATTGTGTGCATGATTGATATGATGTAGATATGTTGTACATGTTATTCTATCAGTTAAGATCCTAGATCAGATTGAAAATTCTAAAAAACTAACATGGTATCAGAGCTAGCCTAAAAGAAGGCATGGTATGGCATGTATGACACTTATTGCACTTGCGATGCTAGGGCTTGATATAGCAAAAACCAGTCATTGTAGCACTTTCTCTATAAATCCATTTCGTAAAAAGTGACCTAACCCATACTTTTGCTACCTCTAACCCACCTTTCTTTCTATCTCACATATTCTCACTACCCTTGACCCACTACTTGCTTGGAGAGGGGTAGAGTCGAAGAGAAGAGGCTAAAGAAGCATGGATAGGTTAGAAGTGTGCAAACACTCTTTTTAGTCACCTTTTTCTCTACCCTCCATGCATTCAATCCTATGAACATTTCACAATAAATGTTGTATGGGTACGCAAGAACGCTATTAGCACATATGCTCCTATGTATGAATAATACAAAGAACAACTTTTACTATGCACCACTTCCTATTTTCATTCACGCAACTCTATTCCTGTGATTTTTGTATTTTCCTTTTCTAGCAGACATGTTGAAAAAATCTCTTGGATACACCAAATACATCAAGGAAACATTGAAAATTCTCGTAACTCTTGGATACATCATCTACATCATAAACAAATTGAAAATTATCATACCTCTTGGATACACCATCTACATCAATGACAGATTAAACATTCTTAGGCCTCTTGGACACATTGAAACATTCATTTTCCATTACAAGGAAGGAGCAATTAGAAAGGTATGGTGAAATTTCTTCTACATGAGTTCTATTTTACTCTTCATTCACAAATATGTAGAGTCCAATGCATTTGAAACATCAATACAAGCATTAAATATTTCCATTTCTCTGTCAAATATTTTAGTCTTCAATAATTATGTATACCTCAATGAAAAACAAAACACAATGAAGAAATCATGGAACAAAACTTCTCACATAGATAATCCTTGAATTGAAATCAAACAATCATCAAACAAGATTCACCCTTAGAAATCTAGGGCCACTAATCACAACAATCATGGATTATGGAGTAAATCCATAATTTCATAGCCAAACCATTCTTTTGGTTAATGAAGCAACCATGCTTTTCCAAGTCCTTAACGTGGGGCACATAATACTCTTATTGATAAAAAAAATTACTTGTAAAGGATATACCATGGTTTAGGGCCTTGTTCATGGCCTCTACTTCTCTACTGAAGCCCTCATTCAAATCCTTGGTTTTTTTCTCTAATTTTTTTTTTTTAAATAATACAAACTTGTTATATCTTATATATGTAAATTATCCTAACACATAACATATATATATATTATAGGTTAACATACAAACTATTAAATCCTTGGCTCTTACATGGATAGATCCTGTCAAGTCAACCAATGTATCCCTTTTGACAAGGACCACACCAAACCAATTGAACTAGAAGACCCTTTGTTGGGTGTATTTACTGTCTTAAGGAATCACCAAATATTTAATTATCGACCACGGTTGGTAATCTTAGAGTTGTGGCATAGTATATGCTGAGGTAGAATTGGACCTAGGGATTTGGGCTCGGCATAACTTGGAAATGTTTAATAATGAAAAGATCGAAAGATCTTTCAAAATGAAAAACTGAGTCTAATTTCAAAAATACAACTACTGAACTGATTAAACCTAACTAGACCAATAGATCAGATTAGTATCAATCTATACTACTCTACTCTATGGACAATAACTGAGAAGATAAACACAACAAATATTATTCTAGGAACAAAACTTGATCAAGAGAAAAACTACTTTAATGAAAAATGGAAACTACTGACTAATGATTCAAACTCTAGTCTAGGAATTAGAAAACAACTATAAATGAGTTTAGAAACCTATCTATAAAATGATTTAATTGACAACTAACTATGGAAACAAGAAACTATATTAACTTAAAGAAAAACTACAAACTACTTAATGAATTCAAAAGCTATTCATATATTCAACTTAAGATCAAACTAAACTACCTAATTCCATTTTCCTTGAGGATTATGAGGAAATGTATCAAATGTAAAAGGAACGGGAGAGAAGGTATCAAAATGAATTTCAAATGTAACAAGGTCTAACATCCCCTTCCATCATTCCGATGCAATAAAGGAAATGTGACCAATCTACCAAGCTTATTTGACAATCTCAGCCCCATACATTACTCATAAATTCATAACAATTAAAATCTTCTATGTGCAGACTCATACTCAATATAAACACAGCGGAAACAAACATATTTGCAAGCACACAAACAGTAATGCATCATCATATCTAACACAGGAAAATAATGAGTCATTCACACATGGAACTGATCCCATTCTCATTCCATTCACCTATTTCATATCAATTCCATTTACATGAATAATTATCATTCTGAATTAACACACTGCAAAACACATAATGCATATAATGTAAATCACATAAAACATTTATCTTGTAGATGAATCTGTCCAAACAACTAGCTATGTGAGAGCAACGTTCCACCCAACTATAGATCTCTATCCAGATTGTATTCTTTTAGCTGAGAGATCACCCCCGAGTTGGGTTGTGTATCCACTAAGGAGGAACTAAATAGGCTCACTCATAGCCATGGTTTCTCTCAACAACTATGCTAAGACAACTCCCAATTGGGTTTATCAAGCATACAACCAACAAAGGAGGGAAATGCTAACCTAGTGAGCTCATCCATAGAGCTATAGGCATCTCAAAGGAATTCAATAGTCCAGGAACCCACATTACCTACCACACCCAACACAAGGAAGGTTCCCTTCTCTATTGCACAGTCCCTCAGGCGTCCCTTCCCTCCAGTGCTCTTCACGATGGGTATAGAAAGGTCTAGCTGCTAATTCTTGAGATTCTAGCCTTCACTGGGTTTATCAAGCAAACCCATCTCTGGTCAGTCATTCACAATTAGATTTCTCACAATTTTGTTCATCAACTAACTCAATCCCATCACTAGTTTTCTGGGCTATAAAAACTAGGTTTTCCAATTGATTTTGGGGTATCTAATACTCTCACATTTTTCCCAAGGTTCATATCTATGGATCCCCCATTCGATTTTATTGTCAAATACCAAATCTGGGTGTTTTTGGCTCTTCAAAACATGGGTTCTTACAAAGTTGCGATTTCATGTTTTGCTCACTGCTGGGAATTCGTTTTTGGATCAAAATTGATGTTGGGTTCTTCCACACTGGAATGGGAATGAGGAAGAAGCAACTCTCATGAGGTAGAGTGACTTGTGGTACAAGAAAACAGAGACCATACTCCGCCATACGAATTTCTAGGCTACCCATGCTCCATTGAAGCCATCGACTGAAATCTTCAACTACTTCCTTACAACAGAATTTAATGTCAGCGAGGAAAATCAAATGGGTTCTCACAATGACATTTGGAAACATATGGTCCATCCCCATAACCCCCTCACCACTCTTTAGTGGATACACATGGCCCCTTCTCATTGGTTCCTTCCATGGCCGGTTTTGGTATTTTATTGAAATATTAACATTTACAAGATTTACAATATTCCATGGCTTAATAGCACATGGGTATCAAAATATCAAATAGTTGCTTGTTTTAAATATAATTCAAACATACACTAGTGGGAACTTAGCCTTGAGATCCATGCTAGGGAAACATACAACGCATGTATACAATATTTACATTGAAAGACAATATTTCATAAGGGTCAAAATTGGGGTGTTACAGAAGGAAACAAAATGGAAGCAAATCTAGTTTAACTTCTAAAAATAAATGCAAACTAAAGAGTGTCCAATTACAACTAACTTTAAACATTGTAATCTATCTTTTATCCATAAGCAAATGACTTGGAACAAATTAAATCTAGAAGCAAGTAGAAAACTTAATAAAGATATTTACTTGAAAATCCATTTGATTTAGAAGCAAGTAGAAAACTTGATAAAGATATCTTATGTCTGAATTGAATCCTATTCTATGAACATCTTCACTAACTATGTGAATGAGAAAAAACATGTTGATGTATATGTAACTTTAGAATGTACTTCATATATATATTTATTGTACCCTTATAACAGATGTGTTATTCCTCTATAAGGAAGTGTTGTCATATGTATTGACAAGTGTCGCAAGTGTGTGAACTTGTCGATGGGTTATTAGACCACCATGTGTGGGGTCGACCCTGAAATATATATATTATATAGTTGATGTACCTAGCTAGACAAGTCGGCCCCATAAGGTCACTGGGAAAACAGGAAAGTATAAATAGAGATCGGGAGATCTCTATTTTGATCACTCACAAACTCACACTTCTCTCACTTAGAAAGTGGCGCACTAGTGAGGAGGAGGATCATCTGCTACTAGAAGACTATCTCTGTGTATTTTGGTTGTACTTTGGTTGACCCATTTCTCTCTCTATCTGTGAGTAAGTTATGGGGTTTTTCACCTTAGGGTTTTCCCCACGGAAACTCCGTGTCTCTTGTCTCTCATGCTTTTGATTCTTGTGATGATTGACATGCTTGTTATGATTGATATGCATTAATATACTGTACATGTTATTCTCTCAGTAAAGATCCTAGAGTATTGTGAATTAATGCTCAAAATTTAACATGGTATCAGAGCTAACCTGAGAAAAAGACATTGTGCAGTGACGGAAACTAGGGTTTCTTGTTTATTGGGTTTCTCTCCACAGATTTTGGGAAAGCAGTGTAGTAGATTGACTCTACTCATCAAGGAGAATCTATCTGTCCAATCGGAATTCAATTCTGAGCATTTTCAGATTTGGCCATAAAAATTAGGGTTTCCACAAAAATAGGAATTTCTGAAATCTAAAAACATAGTTGGAAGCACCTTGCAAAAATAGAAGTTTAGAGCTTTTGATCAATATTTTTTGCTGGGTAGATCTTCGGGAAACTCAAACCCTAATTCAAGGCTCTCCTTAGTGAATCCGTGAAGACAAAAAGGCAGTTTTGAAGGGTGTAGCTTTGCAGATCTCAATTCCTGAATACACCAGGTTGATCAGCTCATCAAGGTGCATCTTTCTATCCTTTCAGAAACTTGAAATTCACATTTTGAATTTTTAGGGTTTTTTCAACAAACCCTAATCCGGGACCAGATCCATTTTTCAGCAATTCAGGTGGTAAGACCTAAATCTTTTCTATTTCCATTTGAAGTACTCTTTAAGATGTCTCACCACATCAATCTTGAGGATAAACTTGAGGGGGCTGATAACTTCCGAGCCTGGAAGTATAGGATTGGGTTAATTCTCGAAGGGAATGAGTTAGACTCATATGTAAAAGAAGACATCCCTATCCCAGAGGATGAAGAGGCAAAATTATTGCATAAGAAGAACTTGGTCAAGGCAAAGAGAATCATTCCTGATTCTATCAAAGACCATCTCATACCACATGTGTCATCTCTAAAGACACCGAAGGAGATGTTTGACTCTTTGACCAAGCTATTTGAAGGGAAGAACATAAATCGGAAGATGACCCTACGGAATCAATTGAAAGGGGTCAAGATGTCGAATGGAGAAACCATTCAATCCTATTTCTCCAAGGTCTCTCAAATCAAGGAACAACTTGAAGCTATAGATGAAATGGTGGAGAATGGTGAAATTGTTATGACCACTTTGAATGGCCTACCTAGGTCATGGGACTCTTTTATTCAAGGGATCTGTGCAAGAAAGAAATTAATCTCCTTCAGTAGACTGTGGGAGGAATGTTCTCAAGAAGACGCAAGGTTTGTGGCAAGAGAAGAAAAGATGGGGAATGAAGATCAAGCCCTCATAGTACACACCAAGAAAGGAAAGTTCAAGAGGGAGCCATCCCATCACAAGAAAAAATCTTCTCATCCTTATCACAAAGATAAGAAAGATCTAAGGTGTTTCAATTGTAATGAGAAAGGTCACTCTGCTTCAGAATGTTCCAAGAACAAAAGGGACAACCAAAACAACAACAGCTCCAGCAAGAAGAAGAAGAGTAACAAAAGAAGGTATCATGCTCATGCTGCCGAAGATGATGAACCTCCAAAGAAGAAAGCTAGGGCAGAAAGTGATGATGACTCATCAAGTGAAGAAGAGTATGTTCTAATCTCTGCTCTCACAGGTACTATCTCCCATGGTTGTAATGATTGGTTAATTGACACTGGGGATTCTAAACACATGACTAGGTTTAAAGAATCTTTTGTAAATCTGTCTGAACATGAATCACCCCATAAAGTGAAACTTGGGGATGATTATCAATACCCCATCAAAGGAAGTGGTGAAGCCTCCTACAACCTTGATTCTGGAAAATCTTTGAAGATGAAGGAAGTCCTTTATGTACCTGGGGTCAAGAAGAACCTACGCTCCATCTCTGCATTGGATTCAAAAAGTATGAGGGTTGCATTTGTAGATGGCCAAGTCCTAATGTGGCCAAAAGGTAAAACTATTAATGATGCAGTAGTGATTGGAGAGAAAGAGGGAGGATTGTATAAATTAAAGGGACAACCTAAACATGCCATGGTGCATGACTCCATGGAGCCAAGTGAACTTTGGCACAGAAGACTTGCACATATGCACTACAGAGCATTACCCATTGCAAGTAAGGCTATAGAAGGTCTTCCTGAAATCAAGACCAAGCATGAACGTGTTTGCAAAGGATGTGAAAAAGGTAAGAACATTAAGAAGGATTTCCCAAGTAGTGAAAGCAAGGAAAAATGCATCTTGGAAATCATCCACTCAGATGTATGTGGTCCTATGTCATCGAGTTCTCTGAGTAGATATGTTTACTATGTCTTTTTCATAGATGACTTCTCGAGGAAGACTTGGGTTTACTTCTTGAAGAACAAAGATGAAGTATTTGATAAGTTCAAGGAATTCAAAACCTTGATGGAGAATTAAACTGATAAGAAGATCAAAACATTCAGATCCGACAATGGTGGAGAATTCATCTCAGGTGACTTCAAGAAACTTTGCAGTGATCCAGGGATCAAGAGGGAGTTGACCGCTCCTTGCAATCCACAATAGAATGGAGTTGTAGAAAGGAAGAACAGAACAATCATGGAAGCAGCAAGGGCAATGCTGCATGATGAGGATCTACCTATGCATCTATGGGCAGAAGCAGCTAGAACAGCTGTATATGTGCATAACAAAACACCCCACAAGATATTGGACAACAAGACACCAGAAGAGGTATTTTCTGGTAAGAAACCTGAAGTCAGCCATCTCAGAATATTTGGTTGTCCAGTATACACTCATGTCCCAAACGAAAAGAGGAGTAAACTAGATCCTTCAGGAAAGAATGGTATCTTTGTGGGTTATAGTGAAAGCTCGAAGGCTTATAGAATATACTTTCCAGGGTTCAAGAAGATTGATATCAGCAAGGATGTAACATTTGATGAAAACTCAGCATTCATCAAATCAAGGAAGGCACCTATCGAAGTTTATGAAGATCCTAAGGAAACTAGATTTGAAGACACTACCATGACTGAAGCAATTCCAGAAGTTGTTCATGACTTTGAAGATCCACAAGAACCTATAGATCCATCCCGTGAGGATAACTCTCAAAAGAGGAAACCTACATGGGCTAGAGAACTCATTCAAGATGCGAAAAGATTTGGCATCCCAGAAGAAGAACACAGAGCAAAGAAGAGAACCAGATCACATGCCAGCTATGTTTCCTTACTCTGTGACATCATGAATAAATAACCTTCCAGTTACGAAGAAGCAATGGAAAAGAAATAATGGAAGGATGCCATGGTCGAGGAATACCAATCAATAATGAATAATGATGTTTGGGATGTTGTCCCAAGACCTAAAGAAAAGTCTGTTGTGACATCCAAATGGATCTACAAAATCACACATGCTACAGATGGCAATGTAGAGAAATACAAGGAAAGATTCGCAGCTCGTGGCTTCTCTCAGAAAGAGGGAATAGATTATGAAGAAACTTTTGCACCTGTAGCCAGGTATACTTCCATCAGAACATTACTTGCCCTGGCTGCAGCAATGAAATGGAAAGTACACTAGATGGATGTCAAGACTGCTTTCTTAAATGGTGTAGTTGAAGAACAGGTATATCTGGAGCAGCCACTTGGTTTCGAAACACATGACAGGGAGTCATATGTGTGCAGATTGAAGAAAGCCTTGTATGGCTTGAAGCAAGCTCCCAGAACTTGGTATGGTAGGATGGACAGTTTCCTATCTAGTTTGGGCTTTACCAAGAGTAAAGCGGATCCCAACCTTTACTACAAGGTTGAGGAAGGGAATCCTGTGGTTCTACTCCTATATGTGGATGACCTATTTGTAACAGGAGATGACAGATTGATTGTAGATACAAAGGGGAAGCTTGCTGCCGAATTCGATATGAATGACTTAGGCATGATGCGCTATTTCCTAGGTATGGAGGTGTGGCTGAATGCAAATGGGATCTTCCTTGGTCAAGGGAAGTACACAGTAGATATCCTAAAGAGATTTGGGATGTTGGATTGCAAGGCCATGGCCACACCTATGGCATCGAATATGAAGCTTCTATGTGATTCTTCATTTGAGCCAGTTGATGTCTCTATGTATCATCAGATGATTGGGTCCTTGATGTACCTGACGAACATGAGACTAGATATTTGCTTTGCTGTGAACACATTGAGTCAGTTCCTGACAGATCCAAGGAGTGTTCACCTGGTTGCTGTAAAGCATATTCTGAGGTACCTGAAGGGTACAGTTTATTATGGGCTCAAGTATGAAGCGAATCAAAAGTTTAACCTGCAAGGTTATGTTGATTCGGATTGGGTAGGCAGTGCTACAGATAGGAAGAGCACATCTGGGTGCTGCTTCAATATGGGATCAGGTGTGATCTCTTGGTTTAGCAGGAAGCAGTCCTGCATAGCACTGAGTATAGCTGAGGCAGAGTATGTTGCAGCCCGTTCAGCTAGTTGTGAGGCAGTGTGGCTTCGAAAGCTACTGTCTGAGTTATTTGATCTCCCGTTTGATGCTACTGGTATCTTCTGTAATAACCAGATTTGTGTGAAGCTGTCTGAGAACCTAGTGTTTCACGACAGGTCAAAACACATAGAGATCAAATATCACTATATCAGGGATATGGTGCAGAGAGGAGCAGTGAAGCTCCTATATGTTGCGACGGATGAGCAGATTGCAAATGTACTGACGAAGCCACTAGCCAAAGTGAAGTTCGAGTACTTCAGGGAGAGGCTTGGTGTTCTTCAGATCGACGACACTTCAAGGAAGAAGTGATGGACACATTTGCTAAAGCCATTCCAATCATGTTGGAAGGAAGATCCTTCACATGGCTGTGGATGTAAGCACTGGATGATGAGCATCAAGACGATTTTTCAGTTACTGCGCAGTATATGCATCAAGATGATCTTGGATATGATCAGTTGGATCATTTATATGTATATGTATGTACGCATCTTGTTGGATGTTGGATATGATCAGTTGGATCATTTATATATGTATGTACGCATCATGTTGGATGCTGGATATGATCAGTTGGATCATTTGTATGTATTTTGTATATGCATCATGTTGGATGCTTGGACCATGTATCTGTATATGTATCAGGTGGTTAATGTGTATGATCAGGTAGATCATGTAGATATATATCAGTTAGATGCATTGTGTGGATCATGTATCTATGTATGTATCAGGTGGATACATTGTATGATCAGGTGGATCATGTATGATGATATGTATCAGGTAGATACTTGGTATGCATCAGGTGGATGCATTATATGATCAGGATGATCATGATGATAAGCTTCAGGATGTTGCTCCAGATGATATGTCCTAGGATGGTACAGTGATGATGATCAGTATGATCATGAGCATCAGGATGATGCTTCGTGTGATGATGATCCGTTGGATCATGAGTATCAGGTTGATACTTGGAGGTCAAAGATGATATGTGGTAGGTTGTGCAAATAGCATGTAATCAGTCCTCAGATATCTGATAGGTTGAGTTGTGTGCTTGTAATCAGTCCTAGGATGAGGTATTGCTATGTAGTATGTAATCAGTCCTTAGATATCTGATAGGTTGAGCTGTGTGCTCGTAATCAGTCCTAGGATGAGGTATTACTACGGAGACATGTAATCAGTCCTGGAGATTTGATAGGTTGAGTTGTGTGCTCGTAATAAGTCCTAGGATGCTCTTTAGAGATCATGCCGATCGTGCTGCGGCACATAAATGTTTCTAGGATGCTCTTTAAAGGTATTGTCTATTCACATGTAATCACTCCTAGAGATCCGAGAGGTTGAGCTGTGTGCTCGTAATAAGTCCTGGGATGCTCTTTAGAGATCTTGTCGATCGTGCTGCGGCACATAAATGTTCCTAGGATACTCTTTAAAGGTATTGTGAATGAGATGCATGTAATCAGTCCTGGGAGATCTTGTCGGTCATGCTTAGGCACATAAATGTTCCTATGACGCTCTTTCCAGTATTGCATCCGCACATAAAATTAGTCCTGAGAGACCACCTCTATCAGATCGTTCGCACAAATGATGAAGACCTCCAAGTGGTGGGCCTACATCTAGTATGAAAAATGACTGGCTCTGTAGAACTTCCTATGATGAGTAGATTCAGACATTGGTTGAGATAGCAGCGGTGATGATGACGATGATTTGAGGTTGATGCATCGATGACGATGATCCAGAGAAGAAGACTTGTGCTAGCAAATATGTGTCAAGAAATACCTTCCTAGTTAAGAGGCAGTGTTGATGTATATGTAACTTCGGAATGTATTTCATATATATATTTATTGTACCCTTATAAGAGATGTGTTATTCCTTTATAAGAAAGTGTCGTCATGTGTATTGACAAGTGTCGCAAGTGTGTGAACTTGCTGATGGGTTATTAGACCACCATGTGTGGGGTCGGCCTTGAAATATATATATTATATAGTTGATGTACCTAGCTAGGAAAGTCAGCCCCATAAGGTCACTGGGAAAACAGACAAGTATAAATAGAGATCGGGAGATCTCTATTTTGATCACTCAAAAACACACACTTCTCTCACTCAAAAAGTGGCGCAGTAGTGAGGAGGAGGATCATCTGCTACTAGGAGACTATCTCTATGTATTTTGGTTGTACTTTGGTTGAGCCATTGCTCTCTCTATCTCTGAGGAAATTGTGGGGTTTTTCACCTTAGGGTTTTCCCCACGGAAACTCTATGTCTCTTGTCTCTCATGCTTTTGATTCTTGTGATGATTAACATGCTTGTTATGATTGATATGCATTGATATACTGTACATGTTATTCTCTCAGTAAAGATCCTAGAGTATTGTGAATTAATGCTCAAGATTTAACAAAACAAATCCTATTCTTAAATGAAGAAACTATCAAAACTAATGTGCTTCAGAGAATGAAATTATTAAGTCTAATCTGAAATAAATCTGAACAAACATGAAGTAAACTAAACTAAGAATGAAACTGATAAATTCTAGAACAGTAAAATATTAAGGAATTGGGCATAAGAGAAATATAATCTGAAAAGCAACTAAAGCAATAGTTAAGAAAATGGAATGAGAACTAATAATGCATATGGAACTAAATTAAAACTCTAGGTAGTGCAGAACAAGGTCCTAATTACATTTATAAATGCTGATCAATTACAACAAATATTACAGTTTAAAAATGTAAGAAATTGGATTCTAAATAAGCATAAAAACAATGCAGAAAATATTAATGTCTTTATGACGATCCAGATGACAGTTTGAAGGACAGTCCATATGGAAGAAAACGATAGAAACTAAGGAAAGAAGCAGATTAAGTGATCTTAATGCCAGCTGGTTGATGCATATGAACCTACAGTGCAAGGAAAGTAGTAAAGAGACTGTCTAAAAGCTGAAATAACAAAAAGCCATCTATACTAATCATTATCTAAGGAAATGAACTATTTCTATGGCATAATAAAACAAGGCTAAAATGTAAATGGAACTAATCTACAACTATAGGAAAAATTAGTAGAATTGTATCTAACTATGAACTAAACTTTGAAACAGTAACTAATTAACTCTATCTAATTGCAAATGAAAAGACTGAAAGCAAACTAAGAAGGCTTAGGCATGACCGATCATTCTAACTTGTAAATTAAACTAGCAACAAGATGTGAGTTACAGGAAATAAAGAACTATCATGTACAGGAAACCAAATTAAATATTGGAAATGAAAACTATTTACTTGCATAAAAGAAATGCAGAATATATATAGTAAAATATCTGGCTGTTGAGGGGCCCTTCTCAGCAATCAGGGATTGAAGCTTAACTCAAATTATTCACCAACAACAGAACATCAATAGCTAGAATCTGGAACTTCCATTAACTGATAAAATTTACATAGCGTCTATACAAAAATTACTGTTATCGTCTATGTGCTATGATATACATGCTGCGTTTCTTCATAATAAACGTCTTTATATAATTTTTTAAAACAAGAGAGAATGTCGACGTAGTCGACCTCTATAAAAATAGAGGTCTTAATGAATATAGAATAGTTGCAGGGTGGTTTATGACAGCGCACAGGCCGTTAGCTTGAGTCCACGACGTTGATCTTCCTTCACGCGAGCAGCTGTGCATTAGTTTTCCCTGACGTGGGTAGGTGATGCGGTATCGAGCTAGGCAGATAGGAGAGCGAATCTTCTAGAATAGAGGCTCACGAACCACAAGGGCCACGTCCTTAATAGAACCCACATCATCGTTTTTGTCTTTAATGCCCTGAAATATCTCAATCAACGATTCTGTGGGTATGAATGGAGGGCTGAACAATGGTTCGAATGTGGCTGAACATCTTCGGCGTGAACGTGCAGCTGAATGAAGGTCTGAATGACGACCACAACCTGTAGAACAAAAAATAAATGGCAACACATCTAGAAATGTGAGATGTTTTTCAATAAACCATAAAAATGATAATTTTTAACCAAGATTTACGTTATATGCAAATACATTCATACCCGAGTCTGATTGATGGTGTGAATGGAAAGGAGAATGACTTTTTATATCAAAATAGTGAAAATAACACCAATGAGAGCATGTTTACTAATCAAAATGGTGACAAAAATGGACACCAACATTCCCCCAAACCGGAGATATGCCAGGTCCCACTGAGTAAGCAGAGAATAAATTAGGAAGAAGGCTGAGCTGCGATAGCAGCTGCCTTCGACTTGGAAGAGGAAGTGGATTTAGCCTTAAGCTTCTTGAACTGGTCCTTCAAAGCATCATGCTTCAACCAGAGAGAAAGGTTGGAAGCTGTTTTGGCACTGTTCAAATCCTCAACGTTCTTCACTTATGCACGTAATTCTTTGTTCTCTTCACGAAGCCCAAAGATTAACTCAACGTACTTCTCATTCTGGAATTTTAACTGTGCTATGTCTTGGGTTAATCTGTCCACGGTCTGATGGAGTAGAGTAGATGCTTCTACAAAAGACTCAGGGTATTTTTGAGGGCTTGATCTCTTTAGAAATGGTTCAGGATCAACCAATGTAATGTGTTCCTCAGGAGCCGTATCTTCAATATGTGTAGGGGCAGGCTCCACGACGGGATTTTCAAGAAAACGGGTAGATATATTGGCTAATGCAAGAAGAGGTGCATTAGAGGACATTTCAATTTAAAATGGGCCTTCAAAAAATAATACAAATTCCATGTCATCATGTATTAGCCAATCAAAATGCTTTAAAATTCAAAAAGCGAACACCTAAAAAAATTGGAAAAAATAAAAGTTACTTTTTTGGATCGTATTTTCAACTTATCTCCTTGTAGGTTTACTCAAATTTCAAGAGGGAGGACTCGTTGAATGCATAATTAAATTATGCATCCAATGAGTACACATGTTTCATACTTTCAACAACATCCATGCCATGAAAAATCGAAAATACATTAAAAAACGTGTTTTCTCTCACTAGAAACACGTTGTTTAATGTATTTTCAATTTTTCATGGTGTGGATGTTGTTCAAAGTGTGCAACATGGGTACTCGTTGGATGTAGAATTTAATTATGCATCCAACAAGTCCTCCCGCTTGAAATTTGAGTAAACTTACAAGGAGACAAGTTGAAAATACGATCCAAAAAAATAGTTTTTTAACTCTCTCTCCACTATTATTTTATTATTTTGTTATTATTTTCCTTAGGAGGCCCATTTTTTACCCAAATTTCCTCTAATGACTTGAGGATAGGATCATCCGTTTGCTTATCAAGACTATCTGAATGCATTGGTTGACTGATGGACTGATCAATAGATTGGACGAGGGTCTGATCGATAGATTGGTCACGATTGGCCTTTCTTGACTTTGTGGGTATGGGTGAAAAGAATGGGGGTTTCATGGTTGATTCCTCATGGATAGGATTAGGAGAGGATGAGTGAACCAGGTGCATTTATCCTGAGGTACCTTCACTAAATCATATAGACTTAGCATCCCTTTTTGTATGGGCAGGGGTTTGAACGGGCTCATCTGCATGATTTTGAAATCGGTGACACTTGCGAGAGGCAGAGGCTTTAACAAGAGGTTTCTTTACCAGATGGGGGTTTAGTGTTTCAAACACAAATCTATCCCACATTTTCCCTTCTTCCTTCAACTGATGAATGATCAAGATTTTTATGAGATAGTGATGGTATAAACTACCAATAGGGTTAAGCACATTTGTCCTAACATAATTAGACATCATTTCTAGGCTCTTTAAAAGATAAAATAGGAAATTTAGGGCCTGATTATTAACAGAATGTGCCAATAATCGAAAGTGTCAGGATTTGAAAATGGTGTACTTACCTTCACAGGTGATCAACTGGATGATAACAGTCAAGGGCTCGAGATACTCAGGATTAACCCACTCCCCATGGAATCCTTTTGTTCTTGCAACGTGCTCGTATTCGGCTTTGAGAGCGAATTCGTGATCCATCTATGGAAGGAAAAGGTGTTTGTGCCAACGAGCACCTTCCCTGGGAAGTTTTGTGCCCAATGCAATGGACTCCTCTGTTACAGGAAAGGTGAGATGGGAAACCTTAGCCATGTTGCCATCGAACCCTTTGGAAAATAGTAGTGAAATCTTGTCATCGTAGCCACCAAGAAGGTGAAGGAATGGACCCCAACCCACTCGAAGAAACACTTCACGGCATGCCTTGAATTCAGGAATGCAGAGCACGTCCTAGTAGCTTCTAGGCTCGTAACGGATTGACATTGCTAAGCAGAGGTCGAGGGATGTAAATGGATAGAGGGGATGCAATAAATTGCAAGAGACATGGCTTGATGGCTCCTGAAAGATAAGGGAAAGCAGAATGAAGTAGAATTCACGCAGGGGTTGGTTTAAATCATGATCCATTTGAACGGTTAAATGATCGTGAGCAGATATTTAGCATGCTCGAATGATCTTGTCATCATGCAAAAATATCTGAATCATGTGCCATCATGAAAATATGTGCATTGGTGAATTCGTATGGTTATGATATATTCAACCATGTCCAAAGTAAACTTTGTACAAGTTGAATGTAATTTTCATTATGAGATATTAAGCATAAAAGAACATGATGACTTTTAATTAAACCAATGACATATCACATGCATATAACTGAATGAAGAGTTAAAACCAAATAATAGCCATAAAATGTTTTTGAAAATCGCAATAATGTAGGATCAATTAATTTATTTGATGATGTTGAAATGAGCAAGGGAATGAGTTCGAATGTAGAGATGATATTTGATTGATCCCTCGTATGGTTAGTCAATTAGATTTTACCAACAGAATTCAAAAATTAGATCCCTAACACACTTAATCATGTTGTTATAAGTTATGATTTCATTCAATACTTCATTCAACACTTCATTCAGATCATCGTTCATTTGCCTCATTCATGACTTCATTTGGATCGTCATTCGACCCTTCATTCAGTCCTCCATATGGACCTTCTGTACAAAAGTGTGCTTTGTTGGATCTGACTGCTATTGATTATGTAGAGAATTTTTCTGGGGCTATCAGCACACGAAAGGATGATGTAAGCCTGCTTTACTCAAACTTTAGTCGCGCTCCTCTTTATTTATCATGGATCAAAAAAAATCTTCCGCTACTTACATTATTCTGAAAAAATTTATCATTTTGTCAGAGATAAATGAACTTTTTTATAAATATTCAGAAAGTAAAAATAGTTATGAACCTCCCCCAAACAAAAAATATGGCGTGTCCTCAAGCTATCAAAGAAAAACTAATTAATATTCAAATATTTTCAATTAATAATTTAGCCGATAGCTCTAAAATGCTGTTATTATTTTTTGTAAGAAAAAGAAATACTAACTAATAAATGGAGATGATTCAGATATGTACATTCATAAAAAAAATAATAGTGCTTACGAAGACCATATGAATAGTGATAGTACATTTGATACGCAAAAATGCCATAGGAAACCCAATCAGCCATGACTCATTTTAAAGATCTCTTGTCATCCAAAGAATATAGATAAAGTTCACCCTAGATTTTGTGAGATTTCTATAGTTATGGGTCCCATTTCTAGGATAGTCATAACCTAGATATTGTTTGAATTAGATGACAAGGTCCAAGTCCAACTTACGGCCATTCTCTAATGATAGTACAAATAATTGGCCTAAACAGGTATTTGTATACTCAGGTTTTTTTCTAGATGAGCCGTGTGCATAGCGATGCATTAACCAAACCTCTTTTACCCGATATTTCCCCACTGCCAGTAGGCCTGTTCAGCACCCCGGTGGGTTTATCATGGTACCATGCAAGCATAGCCCCACTGCCAGTGAGCCTGTTCAGTATCCCGATGGATTTACTTGCATTTACCGATCTTCCTTGTTTAATATTTTGCTTAGCATGGACCCGCTTAGCATGGCCTATCTTACCGATCTTCCTTGTTTAAGATTTTGCTTAGCATGGCCTAAACAGGTATTTGTATACTCAGGTTTTTTTCTAGATGAGCCGTGTGCATAGCGATGCATTAACCAAACCTCTTTTACCTAATATTTCCCCACTGCCAGCAGGCCTGTGCAGCACCCCGGTGGGTTTATCTTGGTACCATGCAAGCATACCCCCACTGCCAGTGAGCATGTTCAGTATCTCGATGGATTTACTTGCATTTACCGATCTTCCTTGTTTAATATTTTGCTTAGCATGGACCCTTGAGTAACTTTATTTATAATAGCCTAAATTATAGATTGTGTCAATATATAATAACTTAAAGATTTTCTTTTCCCTCTCCATCCATATTTTTAATAAAAGATCAGTAATGTTCCCCACAAAATAGAAATATCACTCAGTTTTGGGATACCTTTTTAAAGAATGCTTAAGAGACAAGTTTTGATAATGAGTCTAGCATGAATTAGTAGTCCATAGGTGTAAGATAGAACTTTTGAAAATGATGATGATTAAGGTAGGTCTTTAAGCAACTGTTCTAATGATACATCAGAAATGTGCATGTCTGAATCAAATACCATATACAAAATCATAGAAGAAAGTGGTTTGAAATGATATAAAGAACACTTTAACCTTTCACTATAAATTTTCAATTTTCAATCAATAATCAAAAGAGAAGGAGTTAGGATGCATTACAAGTTTTTTTAGAGCACTTCCTTTTTAGATAATATTGCATGAGCTTATTATAGATAAGATACTTGTAATCAAACTACAAAACCACTTGTTAGATGATTAAAATTTATTCTAAACAAAAACATATGTACGAAGAAAGTCATATGGAATTTTATTAAAATTAGGGAAAGGGAAAAGAGTCTTCATGTTTTAATTGAAAAAATTCCATAAGCTTATCATATGAGTGAATTTCCTGTATAAATGCAATCAGCTATTAGAAATGACTCTTATTTAAAAAAACAAAAAAAAATATATTTACATATATACAAATGAAAATAACCCAAAATAATTCAAGAACAAGGAGAAGGAGGAATGACTTCCTCTTCTACCAACTCCATCTCCTTCTGTTGTAAGGCATTCTGCACAAAATCTTGTTTAGATATTGGTTGATGATAAAGTCTAAGTCTATGTCCATTTACAACAAAAGAAACTTCTGAATCATCAATTGTCTTAATCTTAACAGATCCATTATCAAAAGCTTTAACAATTTCATATGGACCCATCCAACGAGTAGTTAATTTACCTTTAAATTTTATGTACCTTGAATCAAAAAGTAATGCCCAGTCTCCAGTTTTGAATTGTTTTTGTTTAATGTATTTATCATGCCACTTTTTGCGTTGGGTTTGTATTAAAATTGGACGTTGAATAGCATCTTGTCTAATCTCATCTAATTCATTTATCTACAGGATTCGGTGTCTCTGTGCTTCTTCTAGATTCAACCCTAATTGTGCAGCCATACAAAAGATTTTGACTTGAAATTCAATGGGTAGAAGAACTTGTTTACCATAAACAAGTTCATAAGGTGTGTGTCCAGTGGTATTCCTCCAAGTTATTCTATAAGCCCCCAAAGCTTCTGGAAGCCTATCTACCCAGTCTTTGTGGTGTAACTTGATAGTCTTATTCAAGATGGCTTCTAATACTTTGTTGGTAGATTCTACCTGACCATTGGCTTGCGGGTGATATGGTTAAGATTTCCAATGTCTGATACCATATTTGTCAGTAAGCTCTTTCATCAACTTGGAGGTAAACTGGGATCCTTGATCAGTTACAATTTCCCTATCTACACCGAATCGAGAAATATTTCTTCATATATAAACTCTACCACAGATTTTTCTGTAGCTCAGAAAAAGGCTTTAGCTTCCACCCACTTGGTGACATAGTCTATGCAGACTAGGATGTACTTCTTCTTGCGAGACATATGGGAAATTGGCCCAACGAAATTGAGAGCCCATTTCTCAAAAGGCTCAACCATAACTTGGGGTTGTAAGGGCATCTCATCGGTTGGTGTAGGTCCACCCATTCTTTGGAAACTGTCACATCCCTTGACATATTTGGTAGCATCCTTAAAAATACTTGGCCAATAATACCGATAGTGCATCACTTTGTATGTTGTTCTCTGGTTAGAAAAATGCTCGCCACAAGGTCCACCATGACATTGATGAAGGATCTCTGCCATTTCATCATCTCGTACACATCGTCTAATAATAAGATCAGGACCAGTACGAAAAAGATCATTGTCCACCCAAGAATAAGTAGAACTTTGAACTATGATCCTACGTTTCTTGGGTGGGGAGAGATGGTTTGGTAGCTTTCCAGTTGCTAAAAAAATGGTTATGTCTACAAACCAAGGGGTTCGAATTGACACAACAAAAAGATGTTCATCTGGAAAGCTATCATCGATAGGACTTGCATTATCGTCAATTTGAATTCAAGAGAGAAAATATGCTACCACATTCTCTCGACCAGGACGATCAACAACAGTAATGTTAACTTCTTGTAACAAAAGAACCCACCGAGTCACCTTGCCATTCGTGATTGGTTTATTCATTAAAAATCTAATGGAGGTTTATTCATTAAAAATTTAATGGCGGAGTGGTCAGTGTGTCGAAAACTTCATATCCGGTGATATAATGACGAAACTTGTTGATGGCATATACTACTTCCAGAAACTCTTTTTCAGTAACAATGTATTTTGTTTCTACAGGGGTCAAATTTTTACTACCAAAATAGATGGCATGTGATGTTTGTCCCTCTTTTTGACCTAATACTGCTCCTATAGCTATGTCAGAAGAATCAATGGATATATGGAAGGGAAGGGACCAATTGGGGCCCCTAAGTATTGGTGCGACTGATATATTTTCCTTCAAAGTTTAAAAGGCATGTTGACAAGCTTCAATCCATTTAAATTCTGTATCTTTCATGGGTAGTTTGAACATGGGTGCGGCTATCTTAGTGATGTTTTCAATAAAACATCTATAATAGCCTGCATGGCCAAGAAAGCTTCCTACTTCCTTCGACGTTTTTGGAGGAATATTAACAATTATTTCTATCTTGGCAGGATCTACCTTGATACCTTGAAGAGAGACATGATGTCCCAAAACTATGCCCTCGGTTAGTAACATCTTAAATTTTGCATGACTAAGGGCTAAGTTCATTTCTTGGCACCAAATAAGAATTGTTTTGAGGTTATCAAGGGCTTCTTGGAAGGTTTTACCATAAACTGTAAAATCATCCATATAAACTTCTACACAATCATGTATAAGGTAAGCAAAGATTCCTAAGACCGCATGCTGGAAGGTAGCAAGTGCATTACACAGCACAAATGGCAACACTCGATAGGCATATGTCCCCCAAGAATAAGTAAAGGTTATCTTGTTTTGATCCTCGGGTGCTATTAATATTTTGTTGTACCCACTATACCCATCAAGGAAAGAAAAGTATTGCTTCCTTGACAAGGTATGTAACACCTAGCCAATGAAAGGTAAAGGGAAGTAGTCCTTTAGAGTGGCCTTGTTCAATTCTCGAAAGTCAACACAGATATGCCATTTACCTGTAACTTTCTTTGGAACTACTACCAGAGGAGACACCCATTTACTATTAAAAATTGGGTAAATGAAACCAACATTAAGGAGTTTTTGTAATTCCTCTTTGACTATATCTTTTAGGGATGGATTCATTCTTCTCTAGGGCTGCCTGACAGGAGGTTTGTTTGAATCTGTGTAAATGTGGTGAATAAAGTTATCTTTGTGTATACCTTTCATATCGATATATTCCCATGCAAATGCTCCAGTTTGACTCTTGAGAACTTTTAGTAATTGTTTTTGCTGATGCTCGTCTAAACCTGCATTTCTATGTAGAAATTTTTTGGAACTAACCTCAGAAGATATGGTATAGGATCCTACATGTTCTTCAATTGTGAAGAAACATGGTGTACTTGTAAATGTTGAGAGGCTCATGTTTTCTTGGAATTCATCTCCAAATATCTAGTCAAGTTGGGAAAATGATTGAGGAAAGTCTAAACATGTTGTGGAAGAGATAAATTTGTTCAACACATTCTCGGTATTATGTTCTTGAATTTCCTAGGAGAAATCACTAACAAGGGAAAGTTATTCCAAGTTCTCAACCCCAAAAGGACAATCTAACCAAAACATATTTTCAATTACTGGTTGTCCTGGTAGGTATAAGGCTAATTTTCTTGTAGATAACCCATCAGAAATAATCATTTCTCCATCCCTACAATCTATAAATGCATTGGCAGTAGCCAACCAATGTCTTCCCAGAATAACGGGGTGACCTTTGGAAGGGTCCTTTGATTCTATGAGCAAAAATTCCACGGGATATTCCCATGAAGCCACTGATACAAGGATATCATCTAAGATCCCAGCAGGCCATACCATAGTGCGATCTGCTAATTCTAGCATTGTTGGGGTAGGGTAGAGAAACTTTCTTAAATGGAGAGTTTCTGTGATTATTTTTATCTACAACAAGATCTAGGAGCCTTAGAGAACCTCACAAAATCGAATTACATGCAAAAACTAGTAAAAAGCTTGAAAGAAGACAAATTTACACACAATGTGAACTGAAGCTTGGTATTATCAGACTGTCTAACATGTGAATATGTTTAGAAAAGGTTTATATTACATTTGGAGAAATTTGTGACGCTTAGGAAGCCCAAAATGAGTGTACAATGCTAATTGGTCAAATTGGCCTCAATCCCTCCTAGGTGGGTCCAACTCAATCCAACTAAGCCCAAATGGTCACGAAGTTTTGTGTGAACATGGCTGAGGCATGCTTGATCAGAAATGGGTCATATGAATGCATGGGTGAGCAAAATAAGGTTAGTGGGAGGTCCAAGGAGGCATTAAATGCTCCAAATCATGCCAAAAATGGGCTAAATCCACCCAAGTGCTCCAAGTCAACAACCATTCCCCATTTCAAGGAAGGAGAGCACTCCAGCATTTAATGAGGGCGCACTTGTGGACAAAGGTGGAGTTTGACTTAGCTGGGTTGCTCATAATAGGTGTGAACACTCCTCATAAGTGGTTATTTTCCCAATTAAAGCTACCTAAGTCCAAACCATAGTGTAATAATGCATACAAGGCAATAAAATTGACTAAGGCTATGAACCAAGGTACTAAGTGTTGGATTACTGTTCTAACACCCCCCCTTAACCAAAACTTAGTACATCTCATGAAATTAAAGTGGGAGGCCTTGGAAACAAAGGCTCAAGTCACCTCATACAAAACTTAAATTTTATTTGTCCATGCAAATTGAGGATAAGAAGGAAAACCTCATGGGATAAAACCTTCCCTCTAAAATGGACATGGGGATGAACCTGCAATAAAATTGCAGAAATCACCATCCATCACTCACTCCAAGTAAATTTCTCAAGTGAGCGAAGGTTTTCTGAGTAAAACACTTGGTGAAAATATCAGCAGTTTGCTTGGTGGATGGGCAATACTACAAGGAAATCACTCTGTCATGCACTAAGCCCCGAATGTTGTGCATATGGATTTCAATATGCTTTGTTCTCTACCTATGAACTAGATCAGTAGATATCTTGATGGAACTTTTATTTTCCACCAAAATGTTGGTTGGAGAATCAATAGCAACACAAAATTCCCAAAGAATTCCTTGCAAGCAAACACATTGTGTAGCTGCATTCACTGCTACCCTGTACTTAGCCTCTGTTGATGAAAGTGAAATAGTATGTTGTTTCTGAATTGACCATCAAATGGGACCTTCAAAAAACATGAAAAAAATACCTAAAGTGGACTTTCTATCAATGGGATCTCCAGCCTGATCCGATTCAGAAAATCCAACTAGTTGTAGTGAAGAACTAGCTACATAGTGTACCAAACAATTATTTGTTCCTTGGACATACTGGAGGATATTTTTGGATTCCTTCCAATGGATCTCATGTGGATGCTCCATATATCTTGCTACAAAACTTATATCAGAAGACAAATCAGGTCTTGTATGTGTAAGGTACATCAAACTACCAACTAGCTGCCTGTAGAGTGTGCAATCCACTAATGGAGATTCACCAAATTCACCTAGTTTTATGCCTAAAAAGAATGGGCACTTGGATGCCTTACATTCAACCATTTTAAAATTCAATAATAGGTTTGAAGCATACTTTGGTTGACTCAGCATGATGCCTCTTTCAGATTTCTCAATTTCCAAACCCAAAAATTGCCTTAGCAATCCTAGGTCGCTTATGGCAAATTCACTGTGTAGAGATGCCTTAATTGAGCCAATTTGTTTGTTGTAGCTCCCTGTAATTAAAACATCATCAACATACAGTACAATGACCTACAAAATATCATCACATTGTTTCCAATACACATTTGGATCAGACTTGCATCGAATGAAACCAATTGAGAGCAAAAACACATCCATTTTAGCATACCAAGCCCTGGGGGCTTGCTTGAGTCCATAGAGTGATTTATTCAACCTGAAAACAAGTGAGGGATCCTATTGGAAACATTAAGGTTGCTGCATATAGATCTCTTCCTGTATCTCACCTTGTAAGAATGCACTTTTAACATCCATATGGTGCACTTTCCAACCCTTACTAGCTGCCATGGTTAGAGCTAGTCTAATTGAGTCCATCTTTGCAACCGATGCAAAGGTCTCGGTATAATCCACACCTTGGATTTGTGAGTAGCCATTATCCACTAAACTTTCCTTATACTTCATATCATAACCATCAGTAGCAAGTTTGGTTTGAAAAATCCATTTACATTGCACAAGCTTCCTCTTGGGAGGAAGAGGGACCAAATCCCATGCTTCATTCTCTTGAAGAGAATTGAATTCTTCTTCCATTACTGATCTCCACCTTGGATCATGATAAGATTCTTGATATGATTTTGGATCAGATCCAATAATCATCTAATAGTGATCAGCAAGGGCACTTTCATTTGGAAAGGAAGCATTGTTTGTTTGAGATCTAGTCTTCTTAGGCTCTTGGGGATTGCCTGCCAATTCACCTGCAACTTGTATGATTTTTTCATCCCACTTGGCCCTTGATGGTGACTCATATACAATAATGTCATCTCCAGACATGTCATTATCAAAATTATCAGAAAATACAAAGCTTTAATCATTACTTACTTCATCAAGATGTGGATCAGAAGAGCATTCCCCTAGTGCAAGCTCAAAATCTGGTATTGGTTCCTCTTTGAATTGCACACTTCTCTCAATGAAAGTTTTGAGTGTGGATGTGTTAAAGAGATTATAACCCTTTGTTTATTCACCATAACCAACCATGATACATTCCCTGCTCTGTGGCTGCAAAGCCTTCCTCTTTTCTGATGGAATTCGAGCCCATACTCTAGATCCAAAAATCCTGAAATTTGAGACATTTGATTTTTGGCCAAACAATGCCTCATAGGGGGTCTTACCTTTGACTGATTTGTGGAATTCTTGTTCTGAATATGTGCAACACAATTGATGGCTTCATCCCATATCTTAGGGCTTAGATCCCTTCCTTCAATCATGCATGTTGCCATCTCTTTGAGAGATCTATTTTTCCTCTCTGCCACTCCATTTTGTTGTGGTGTGTAGGGGATTGAATGTTGCATTTGGATGCCACATTCCTTACAAATATGCTGCAGATTTTTGTTCACATACTCCTTCCCATTATCAGTCCTAAGTATTTTTATCTTATTCCCACTATGATTCTCCACTAAGTCCTTCCAAATCTTCAATTGCTCAAACACTTCAGATTTTAATTTTAGGAAGTAAACCCGGCAAAATCGAGAGTAGTCATCAATGAATGTAAGTACATACCTTGATCCACCATATGATGGAGTGGGTAGAGGACCAATGAGATATGAATGTGCCAATCCAAGTGGTTGAGTGGGTCTCCTTTCCATTCCCTTCTCATACCTGTGTTTTGGATGCTTCCCAATCACACAACCAATGCAAGCTCCATTTGAAGATTTGATTTCAGGAAGCCCTTCCACCATCTCATATTTATGCAATGCTTGGAGATACTTGTAGTTCATGTGGCCTAATATTTCATGCTATAGCTTGGAGGTCTCATTGGCATGACAGTGGAGTGCTTATTCACTAGAACTAGGGAGGAAATTCGAGAACTTGTACATCCGCTCTTGGTGGTCTGCATACCCAACTGCCACAACTTGGTTTGAAGAAATTTCTGAAATCTCTACCAAATCAGGAGTAAATGTTACTCTCTTGGCTTCTCCTATATGGGTCATTTGATACACTGATAACAAATTTGTAGCCAACGAAGGTACATAGAGCACATCACTGAAATAACCATGCTCCAAATTGATCCTACAAATCCCTTTGGTCTAGATCTTAGAGTCATCTCCCATTCGAACTGTTGGGCCATTATTCAAATGCATAGAAGAGAAGAGATGTCTAGATGAAACCATGTTCCTAGAAGCCCCTGAATCAATAATGAAGGATGAGGAATTAGAAGTACATGCTACCAAAGCATGAAATTTCTCCTTGTTGTCAAGATTTGAGGTACCATCTTTCTTCTTTGCACCATTAGTGACAAGGATGTCACTACAACAAAATAGCCCTTTAGGGGCGGTTTTGGCTTGCGGGGTTCTTGGTAAACCCCCCCCTAAAATTTTTTCCAGACCTTTGGAGGCGGTCTTTTAAAACCGCCCCTACAAGTCATGGAAATTGGACTTTTGGGGGTAGTTTTTGGAAAACCGCCCATAAAAGCCCAATTCTCATAACTTTTGGGGGCGGTTTGTCAAATCCCCCCTTAAAAGTGATGAGAATTGAACTTTTGGAGGCAGTTTTTTTTTAACCCCCCTTAAAAGTCATGAGAATTGAACTTTTGGAAGCGGTTGTTTGAAACCCACCCCTAAAAGTCCAATTCTCATAATGTTTGGGGGCGGTTTGTCAAAACCCCCCCTAAAGGTCATGAGAAATGAACTTTGGGAGGCAGTTTGTTTGGAACCTCCCTTAAAAGTCATGACAATTAAATTGTTGGAAGCAGTTGTTTGAAGACCCCCCTAAAAGCCCAATTCTCATAACTTTTGGGGGCAGTTTGTCAAAATCCCCCCTAAAAGTCATGAGAATTGAACATTGGGAGGCAGTTTGTTTGGAACCCCCCTTAAAAGTCATGAGAATTGAACTTTTGGAGGCGGTTGTTTGAAAAGACCCCCTAAAAGCCTAATTCTCATAACTTGTGGGGGCGGTTTGTCAAAACCCCCACTAGAAGTCATGAAAATTGAACCTTGGTTATGAATAACCCAAAGTCAAAGTTTATTGTGTTAGTGTGTTGATTTGGTGCAGTAGGTATGATAGTGATTGGGTTAGGGGGTGGTGGGTTAGGGTTAGAGGGACACTGGATTAAGGGGATATTTTCTACAATTTCATAATCTGGCAGGATTTGGGGAGTTTTTGGATTAGAAGCGAGGCACCTAAGGGATCAGTGGGTTAGTGGGCAAGGGGTTATGGTTTTGTTGGTACTAGCGGTTAAGTGGTTTATAAGTTATCATGTTATTCGGTTTGAGGCTAGATGTTAACGTTATGTACGAGGTGAGGGGGTTAGAGGTTGAAGCTTCCTAGGTGCATGAATTCATTGCATGGATCAAATGTGCTAAGTGCATGAGTCATTTACATGGATTGGTTGTTTTAGGCTAGTGTCTAATTAGTGGCATTATTTATGGTGTCCATTTCAATATTTGTAACACAAAGGATGGTTCTCGTGGCCTGGACTATTGCATGTGAACTAAATTTAGGGTCTAATGCCATATTAATTTTCCATGGGGTTGATGGTCCATGCATGTTAACCTAGATTACCACATAAGAATCTCTATCCTAGATGTGAGATTGTCATGATCATCATTGTCACCATCGTCGATGTCATTGTTGTTATTGGTTTGTCCATGGTTTAATATTTATAGGTTATGTAAACCAATAGTGGTTCTCATAACCTAAATAATGGTCCATGGTTAATAAATTTACTATATGATTCATGGTCCATGTGTAGGGACATACACATAATTACTTTACCTTACAAGCAAGATATTGTGGCCATTTAAATATTTGTAACATTGACGATGGTTATCGTGGCCTATACCATGGCCTATAAACTAATTTTAGGGCCTAATACCACATTAATTTGTTATGGGGTTGATGGTCCATGCACTTTAACCTAGACTACTACATATGACCTACATATGGAATATCTAGCCTATATGTAATAATTCCCTTTCTTGCTCTCGAGTGATGATTAAGGCCTTGCCACATCACAAAATCTCTAAAGAGTGAATCTAATTTCAACTACAAGTGGGATATGTTGGCAATTTTTAGATCTGTAACACCAAAAATGAAAATTTTCCTTCCAATTTAAACATGCTAGTAATTTTCATTCCATGATCACCCTTTCTTCTCATTGTTTTCCCCTTTTGTGAAGGGTGACTCAAGTCTCCACCTACCATTCCATGTCTAGAAAATACTCCATTCTTCCACATATACACAGCTCAATGGAGAAAGTCTTCATGCACTTCTAAAACACCAGAAAAACCCTGAAGAGACCCAAAAAGCTTCTGGACTGGACGCATCCTCCATCGCTCCACTCAGTTCTAAAGTGGAATCATAATTATTTACTTAAACAATGCATTTAATAATTTATTGAATTTAGTAGCTTTCTTGCTAATCCGTATAAATGAATTTTAATATGTGATGTGCCTAGCCTTGTACTAAATGTCTAATTAAATTTTTCATCATGGGAATGAAATCAAAATCAAAATCATGTTTAGGAATCCCACGCCATTTGGAATATTGGTTCCTGCCACTCCATTTTGTGATATTTTTTTAAGGAATTGGTTCAATCCCGCGCGATTTGGATAGATTGGTTCTATGAACACTTGGTATCCTTCATCCATCGCACTTTGGGGCCGACTCTCAAACCAAGGGATCCTTCATCCCAAGTGCTCGAACTACATTCAAATCTAGGACTGACATTACCATAGACACTAGCACTAGGGCCAACTCTCAAACCAGTGGATCCATTCAATTAGCGTGGTAGAACTGGAGAACCTTGAAAGGGCAAGGTACATCCTCATATTTTCATGTAGTCTTGTTTATTCTAATCTAGTTTTAATGATAAATTCCTTGTTGATATTTGGTGCTGTAAGGTAGAGTGAATCATTAGTGCTGTAAGGTAGAGTGAAAGAAAATTAAATAGACTATAATAAATAGACAACCAACAAACAAATATTGATGTATTTTATTAGAATGAACAAACTACATGCCTAGAAATGCCTTTTTAATGACTTGATAAAATGCCCACTCTCAAAGTAGAAAAGGAACCCTCTTGCTAAAGATGATACCTGAATGCTTAGCTAGTGTCCCTGTGTGCAATCTCCTCCAATATGTTCTGGGAAAAACCAAAAAACTATCTTAAATCCATACATAGGCCATGTTTGTTAGTTTGAGGTGTCATTCTTTGCCTTAGATGTATAGGATATTATTTTAGGGATTACGGCTCAAGTTTCCTACCCCAACCATGTCAAGGGATTTGAGATCCATACCTAGAGCTAAAAAAGTGTTAATTTAATACACATCACCACTCATGTGAAAATGAATTCATAAAAGGTCATGCCTAGTAGTTAAATGCAATGTTCTTGGATGTAGATGACTATAATATTCCTTTAGGGGATAGGGATTTGGTTTCTTAACCATGTCCTGGGCCTTGAGTCCCTTTATTAGTGTTTAAAATCCCTTGATGTCATGAATATCCCCACTTAAAGGCCAATGGTGCTTCAAGGCATTATTCATGACTCTATATGCCTAAATGGTTTCTTTGGGGCCAAAGGTATGGTATTCCTTCCTACAAATCCATTTCCAATATCATACGACACATGCATATTTCTCAAAACCACCTGACAAAAAAAACATCATCAATAATAAGCCAATGATACCATCAAGAAAACGCCTTTTGTTGTTTTCGCATCTCTGTAAATTTGTAGATTTTTTATGCCATTCATGAAAGCCAACTTCAGAAGTAGCCAGAGGGCACTTAATTCAATGAAGTTGTTGTCCCATGCCCCATACCTACTTTGAAGGAGATTTTAATTATCTTTGATAAATAGATCACTCCTCCTACTCCAGCTTAGCTTGGGTTTTTTTGAGTCATCCCATCAAAATATGACCATGTAATTTCCTTATTTATGAATTCTTCTTCCACCTGCCTTGTTTTTACTAAAGAGTTTGCTTGAGGAAGACATTCCAGGGTAGCCACTGCTCTGTTTGCACAATATAAAAAACTTTTTTCTTCGAAGATCTCATGATTTTGAGTTATCCAGATTTGCCAGGAAACTATGAGGGGAAGAATTTTGAAATCATTATAGTCTAAATTGTGAACCCAAGAATTTAGGTAGTCTTGTACGGAAATCACAACCCAAATTGTGAGCCGAAGTTCCTATTGCCACTTCAATAGAGGCTTTGGATTGTACTTTTCGGAAGAATGATCTCTTCCCTTCAATTCCTAAGAGATCGGAAGCTGGATTCAAACCTATTCCTCCTGCACTATCATTAGGGGTCAAGTTCCCCAAACTTCCTTATCTATGTCTAAGATTCATCTTAATCCATCATCCACATCCATCTTAGAAATGCCCATTGTTGAATATTTTAGAGCTTCAGAATTTCTAAAATCTAGATTCACTTCTTGAGAGACATTTAAAAAGCCAAAGCTCTAACCAAATGAGAAACCTAGACACATACAAGTTAGTTTGGGTAGCTTACCATGGGTACTCTATCCCAATATTTTGATCCACCTAAGATAAGTTGCATGTGTGTTAATTATTATAAAATGTGTTCTAGTTAGGTTTTTTTTAATATGATGCTTCCCTTCCCTATCAATATAAAAAGATATGCCTATACGTATTTTACATAAAAATCTAGGCTTAATGTTTCCACACCCATAAGCACTAACTAATATCAAAATTGGTTCCTCACATTCCATGAATGGTGCTTGGGGTAAATGCAACCATAGTACAACATGCACTCTTTAACCAAAAGGACTCTACCAAAATTGAACCTAGAGCCTCTTAGAGATATTTTCCTTGAAATTGGTATATTTAAGCATACTTGACTATACATATATGTATACCATGTTTGTTAGGTTGTGGTTTAGTGGTAACTTGGAACAATGTCTCTGAACATAACTTGGGTTCAAATCTTGGCGTGCTTGCTTTCTCCAACAAGGTGGATGGCCAAGTGTGGCATTTATTGCGGCTTAGTCATCCCTATTTACATGATCTATGTGTTGATGGTGGTTATTCTCCTCGTTATTAATGTGATTACAATCAATGCCATAGATTTTTTTCCAATAAAGGAAATAATAGAAAACTTCATTTAGCGTTGAGCATCAATGTTTATTCATAACTTCTCTGTTATAGGGTACTCAAAACCATCAATCTCTTTCCTAGAATCGATTAAGGTTTTTTGGTTTGTTTCTTGTCTTGGGATTTAAATTTGAACATCACAATCTTGAAACCTACATAGATCAAATGCTTAATAACCAACATGAAGGATTTGATGGTTGTTTTGGATACAGTTGGACGTGTACCCATTGTTAGATGAACTTGGTTGAGTAGAACTTTGTTGCAGTTTAACATTGTAATTTAGGGTGAATCTATTGTGAAAACTCAGATCACATCCAAGAACTATGCAAGAAATTAACCTCTCTCATATAAAAAATCTCACACAACTGCTCAAAGACACAAAAATTATGCACAAGAATGGAATTCTGTATTACTTCTCATGAGTAATAATTACACCAGCCAACATATGAATGTTGTAGGCTATTATTAAATAACATTACAGCAATAATTTGAATGGCTAAAGATGCCAAAAGAATCTTCCATCCATCAAACTTTCTAAAACTTCACATCCCCCCTAGGTGGCAAGTTGGCTTTCCAAATATGCTCAAAAGATCACGAATTGCTAAATTAGTGAGCTGAAGGTGAAATATAGGTAAAAGCAATGCCAAATATGAAATTTGGGTGGAAATTGTGTTAAGAAAAGTTTTTGGTGAATAAAACACTTTCCTAGGTTGACTAGCTCTTTCCTTTGGGGGAAAAAGCAGTAAAAGCGACAACTTTCTTCACAAGTGCACCCTTCTTCACAAATATTATCCAGAATTGTTTAGGAATGTTCCCAAGTGGCCTAGGAGGCTTGTAGAACACACCTTAGATGGAATCTTATCCTCCCAAGTTTCCTTGTGGGCCTCACAATGGCAATTTCCTCAATTATTACATAGAATTAACCACAAGTGATTAATTAAAGCATCATATGTAAATAATTAAATGGTCTGAAGGATTAAATATTCCAACACCCCCTCTTAAGTCTAACTTGAATGGTTTAAAAAATCAGAATATATAAAAAATGCTAAGGGCACAGTAACAAGACTTGGTCACCCCGTACAAAATACCGTCAGTCCACAAAACAAGGATAGAAGGAAAACCTCATGGGAAAAACCATCCCTCAAAACATGGACATATCAAAATTGAAAGGTTGCTAATCAACCCTTCACTCCACCACATGTCCAACCATCCCAAGCAGTGATCTAAGATAGCTGAATGTTTTCTCTGTGAAAGCCTTGGTGAAGATATCTACAGTTTGCTCACCTATGGGGCAATACTGCAAATCTATGATCTGGTCATGCACTAGTCCTATGATGTAGTGCATATGAATATATATGTGCTTGGTCCTCTACCTCTGTACTGGATCACATGAAACTCTAATGGCACTCTGGTTGTCACAATAAATGACAGTAGGAGTACTGACAAAATCCCCTGCAACCAGACACACTGTGTAGCAGCATTCACTGCTCCTCTGTACTCTGCCTCCGCTGAAGATAGTGCTATGGAATTATATTTCTTGCTGGACCAGAAAACATGGCCACCTCCAAGCATGAAGACAAATCTTGATGTGGATTTCCTATCAAGGCTATCACCATCCCAATCCGAATCTGTGAAACCCAAGAGATCTAAGCTAGAATCTGCCACATAGTGAATCCCATCACTCTTTGTGCCCTGCACATAATGAAGGATTCTTTTTGCAACCCTCCAATGTAACTCATGTGGCTGATCCATGTATCTAGATGCCACACTCACAACATATGCAAGATCTAGACGAGTGTGAGTCAAGTAGAGTAAGCTGCCAATCAGCTGTCTGTAGAGTGTACTGTAAAAAAGCAGTGTAGATTATGCTTCTTCCATTCTGACTCTAGAAAGGAATGGAGTCTTAAAAGGCTTGCAATCAACCATATTAAACTTCTTCAACAGATCAGAAGCATACTTTGACTGACATACCTTTGTACCTTCTTTTGTTTGTGAAATTTCAAGCCCCAAAAATTGCTTGAGAATTCCCAAGTCATTCATGGAGAATGCTTGGTGCATTGCGGTCTTAAGAGATACTATTTGTTCAGTGCTATCACCTGTGATCAGCAAATCATCAAAATATAGCACTATTAACATAATAAAACCATCAGCAAACTTCATATAGACATTTGGATCAGATTTACACCGAACATAGGATTGTGACAGCAAAAAACTATCCATCTTTACATACCAAGCCCTGGGGGCTTGCTTAAGTCCATACAAAGACGTTTTCAACCTGCAAAAAAGGTTTGGATCTAATGTGTGCCCCTATGGATGCTACATATATATCTCCTCCTCGAGCTCCCCATGGAGGAAAGCACTTTTCACATCCATGTGATGTACTTCCCACCGCTTGGAAGCTGCCACTGCCAAAACTAGTATAATGGAGTCTTTCTGAGCTACCGATGCAAATGTTTCATTATAACCAAGTCTTTGGACCTGAGAATACCCCTTTGATACCAACCTTGCCTTGTACTTAATGGCTGTACCATCTGCTACACATTTAGTCTTATAAATCCATTTGCATCTTACCAACTTTTTGCTTGCGGGGAGCTTGACTAGCTCCCAAGTTTCATTCTTCTGCAAAGACTGAAACTCCTCATCCATAGCAATCTTCCATCTAGGATCATGTGAGGCATCCTCATATGTTTTTGGATTATAATCTATCATCATATATCACTTCTCAGAAAGATAAGGATCATTCATATTGAGAGCAGTCTCAAACTATGATCTAGTCCTCCTTTGGTCCCGAGGGTTACCTGCTAGTTCACCTGCTACTTGCAAAGTTTTTGCAGCCCACATAGGCCTTGTAGGTGAGTTTGCATCTGCAATAAATTTATCCTCATCATCAGAAATATTAGAATAAAAATAATCAACAACATCACTTACTTCTTCTTTAGTCGGCTGTGAAGATGAGTCTCCAATTTCTGCACTCTGAGAGGTCTCTTCCTGAAATTGCACACTTCTTTTGATGAATGATTTATGAGTTTTCATATTCAGCAGATTATATGCTTTGGAGTCCTCTGAATATCCCACAAACAAACATGGCTGGATTTGGGGCTTCATAGCCCTCCGCTTCTCAATCAGAATCCTAGCCCAAGCCTTTGAGCCAAAAATCCTGAAATGAGAGATATCCGATTTTTTACCTGTCCAAGCCTCCAAAGGAGTGATACCTTTGAGAGATTTGTGTGGCACTCTATTCTGAATATAGGTGGCACAATTTATTGCTTCAGCCCATAGCTTAGGAGACAAACCTTTTGCCTCAAGCATGCATGTGGCCATCTCCTTAAGAGATCTGTTCTTTCTCTCAGCAACCCCATTCTACTGAGGTGTATATGGAACTGTATGTTGCATTTGTATGCCCGATGAGGCACAAAATTGCTGAAACTCTGATTTCACATACTCACCACCATTATCAGACCTTAACACTTTAATATTCCTACCAGATAGATTCTCAACTGAGGCTTTGAATAGCTTGAAAAACCCAAAAACTTTTGATTTAAGCTTGATGAAATAAACCCAACAGTACCTGCTAAAATCATCTATGAATGTGAGAATTTATTTTGCTGAATTCAATGACTCATGAGGGAATGGACCTGCTATTTCAGTGTGTATAAGTTCCAATGGTGCAGTGGTTATCTCAGTGGTAGATCTCCCATACTTGTGCTCAGGGTGTTTTCCTAGGATGCAGGATTGACAGACACGTTTGGAAAATTTGATATTGGGCAGCCCTATAACCATCTCTTTCTCATGAAGTTGGGAAAGGTATTTGTAGTTTAGGTGGCCAAATATTTCATTCCATAGCTTGCTGGACTCATTGGCATGGGTCAGTAGAGCAGAAGGTGAGGAGTTTGGCACAAAATGAGAAAACTTGTAGATTCTAGAACAGTGGTCAGCAATACCAAATGCAATATTTTTTCCTGTTGAAATTTCTGCTATTTCAACATCATTGGGGTTAAAGGTGACTCTCTTGGGAAGCCCTGTATGGGTCATATGATAGACTGACAGTAGGTTTGTAGCAAGTCCAGGGACATATAAAACATTATCAAATGACCCAAACTCGAGATCTATGCTACCTTTGCCTTTGCTAGAGGTTTCAAAATTGTCTCCCAATACAATATTCGGACCACTGGAAGAGTCAAGTGAAGTAAAATACTTACTTGCAGACACCATGTGTCTTGAAGAACCGGAATCAATGATGACTGATGAAGATTGGTAAGTGTCGTCCATCAGTGCATGAACTCTCTCTTTGTCATCGAAATTTGAACCTCCATCTTTTCTTCTTGCACTCTCTGGGAGAGGGATGTTGGCTTTCTCCAATGCCTGAGTTAATTGGTCGATGGTCTTCTTCATACAAGAGCTTTCGGGATGAAAACCCTTGCTTCAATAAGTGCACTTTGTCCTCTCATTCTTCTTGTTCAGATTCTTCTTGAAGTTTGATGGCTCTCCATTAAAATTCTGCTTGTCTTTCTGCTCACCGGTGGGCTTCTTGAAGTTGCCTTTCTTCTTGCCTTTCGAATTCTTTGAGTCTCCAACACTTAGACAATGGTGTTTGGATGGATTTTTAATGGCTGGCATTAAGACCATCTTGTCTTGTTCTTAAGTAAATGACTCCGTGAATTCGGAAAGTGACGGGCCCTTCCAATTTTTAATTGCTTTCTGGGTGGAATGGAAGGTGGAGACAAAAATTGAATAGTCTGGGCCAAGCTTGGAGAGAATGGCCAAAACTAATTGCTCATATTTCTTGTCTATTCCACATTGCTTCATCTGCAATACAATAGACTTGAATTTGGAGAAGACATCTTGTAGATTATCGAATTTCTGTGGGCTCAAAGAGACTAGCTCGTTATCCAATTGGTTGCCTCTCAATTTATCGGTTTTACCGAACAATTCTTGAAGTTTCAGCCATACTTCATTGGGTGAAGTGAGGCAATCAAGATGAAATAAGATTTCTCTAGATTTAGTGAGACATAATAGCCCATCGGCTTCATCCCTGCAATTATGCCATTTATATTTCTCCACTGCTGAGGTTGGCTCAGCTTCTGTTGCCATGGTCACCCTATAGAGCCCTTTGCTCCTCAGTAGAATCTCCATATGTGCTTTCCAATCAAAATAATTGAAGGGAGTGAGGATGATATGCTATGTATGATCCATTCCTACAACTGATATATATTTTTGGACTAAATTTAGAACACTTATGGATCCCAAAATGCGCCCTGCAGAGAATAGAATTCACCCGGTGAATTGATCAATGCGCCCTTCTTGAAACTGTTGGATCCTACAAGACAATCAATAGATGAAAGGAATAGCTTGATGGCTATAATACCATGTGAAAAATCAGATCACATCCAAGAAATATGCAAGAAATTAACCTCTCTCATATAAAAAATCTCACACAACTGCTCAAAGACACAAAAATTATGCACAAGAATGGAATTCTGTATTACTTCTCATGAATAATAATTACACCAGCCAACATATGAATGTTTTAGGTTGTTATTAAATAACATTCTAGCAATAATTCGAATGGATAAATATGCCAAAAGAATCTTCCATCCATCAAACTTTCTAAAACTGCCCATCCCCCCTAGGTGGCAAGTTGGCTTTCCAAATCTGCTCAAAAGCTCACGAATTGCAAAATTAGTGAGCTAAGGTGAAATATAGGTAAACGCAATGCCAAATATTAAATTGGGGTGGAAATAGTGTTAAGGAAAGTTTTTGGTGAATAAAACATTTTCCTAGGTTGACTAGCTCTTTCCTTTGGGGGAAAAAGCAGTAAAAGTGGTAGCTTTCTTCACAAGTGCACCCTTCTTCACAAATCTTATCCAGAATTGTTTAGGAATGCACCCAAGTGTCCTAGGAGGCTTGTAGAACACACCTCATATGGAATCTTATCCTCCCAAGTTTCCTTGTGGGCCTCACAATGGCAATTTCCTCAATTATTACATAGAATTAACCACAAGTGATTAATTAAAGCATCATATGTAAATAATTAAATGGTAGGAAGGCTTAAATATTCCAATAGCTATCATAATATAGGTGTAGTAGGCACAAGTTGATCATGCTCTAGGTTGTGGCCAAGGCAGGCCAGTTGCACATGACCTCAAGAGACAAGATGAACTTGAAGGGTGCTAAAGTTCAAGCAAATCTTGGACATGCTATAGGGATGTGACACCTACTAAAGTGTGTTATCTCTAAAGCTAAAATACCCTCCATCTCAACAAGAACCTCTCCTTTATAAGGAAAACAACTAATCACATTAGTAGGCAAGATAGATCATGGCCTTATTAGTTTATGATTCAATATTTGGCTGAGGAATGGCACTTGCATAAATTTTAGAACCACTCTTAGTTTTAATTTGAAATCAATATTTTTATTTTTTCTTTTAAGAATAATTCCACATAAGATCATTTTAAAGTAATATTAAGCTAGAAAAAGTGGGAATTAAGGGCATAACTCATGATAATGTCTCAAATCTATGCAAATAATTTGGATTACCAATTTTGAGATAATATGAAAATTCGCCATTGGAATACTGAATTTTGAAGCATGCCAAATAATTTGGATGACCAATTTTGAGTGTCATATGAAAACCCGCCATTGCAATATTGAATCTTGAAGCATGCTTGCCTGCAATAGGTTGGATTTTGAATTTTTGGATGACCAATTTTGAGTGTCATATGAAAACCCGCCATTGCAATATTGAATTTTGAAGCATGCTTTCCTGCGATAGGTTGGATTTTGAATTTTGAAGCATGCTTGCCTGCAATAGGTTGGATTCTAGCTTTCTTGATCTAATTTAATGTGAATTGAAGTATGAGAATCATGAAACAAAAGCTATGATCCTTTTTGGGTGAAAAGTTGTTCATTGAGTGACCAAATTTGCAACCAGTGCAAAAAATTGTTCAACAATAAACCACACTGATACAACTTCCCACATGGAGAAAGGTTCAGAAAACCTCTAATCCACGGGCCTGGAAAGTATTGTGGTTTTCAGAAGATTATGGCATATTCTATGCATATAGAGAAATGTGTCTTTAGAGGCACTAGATTGTTATCTTTGGCATGAAGATGGGTATGTTGCAAACCGATATGAGATGGTTGTTACATAGAAATATTCCACCCTGTGAGCATCATAATTCTTTGGCCTGTAGGATCCATTTTAGTGACTCAGATCCATTTTTATCCTTCAGTGATACCATTTTTCCCTATTTTTATTCCTACCCGCCTGTTGCATCTTTATAGCAGGCATACCCATGAGTTGCATCCCTATAGCCCGTAGGTAGCATGTAAAATGGTAAAAACCACTATTTAATTACTTTTTACTCCCAAAACGTGGTCATTGGGCGACCTTTAGCTCTCCATCTGCCCAAGTAATGCCTCGATGTGTCCTTTCACCTACCTTTGAGAGGACTATATATTGAGCAGATATGGCTTCTGGATGGGGGGAAGAAGAGAATCGTAAGAGAACTCTAGCGGATTTTTGCCCTATCTTGAGTCTGCACTCATTGATCCTTGTAGTTGTGAACCATTTATGTTCACCTTCCAAACTCCTTTCTAGTTTGAGTTTGCCATTCACGGAGGATTGAAGTGGTGAAGGCACAATTGGATTGATCTAGATCTTGGTTCAGAATGGTTACCAGAAAGAGGTCGTACCACTTTGTAATTCTTCTTGTTCATTAATAGAAATACTCATATTCTCATCCATTCATGGTGTGAATGTCATTTATTATACATTGGGTTACATTTGCTTATGATATTATGGACCATTGTTATTGATAATGTTAATGTCAATCATATATTATATGTACTTGTTATATATTGGCTATCAAGACTAATTTGCGGATTACAAGTGCGTGGATTGAAAGCTCCAACGGGGATCTACATCAAACGTTGGATCGAGGTTGGTTACATTTCTCCATTGTTTTAACATTGTCATTTATAATAGCTTTGCTTTGAGAATTGAGTAGATTTCTGGTAGTCATCTATCTTTTTTGGTATTCCCAAGCCATAGTGAGTTTTCTCCAATACAGAAATGGCGACTCCACTGGGGAAAACATCCATGTTTGGGAAATTTTTTGAGCATTAGTCCATAATTAGAGTTGTTGTTTATCGAAGATCTGTGTCACTGATTGGCCGTTAAGATACACTGTAGAAAGCTTGCTTTTTCTGATCCTCTAGACTCTTTAATTGCCCATTTTCCTTTCCTCACCCACGGGCTAGCCTAGTTCTGCCCGCGTCTACCTGCCTCTATTTACTCTACTGCTCGCAGGTACCTGCAGGATTTCCTTCGACAATAGCGTGTAACTCTGGATTTTGTTGGTTTATGGCTATTGGTTGTTGTTGGGTGAGTTTGGTTGATTCCTGAGTCTTTGTGGGCCTCTTTCTTAACTGTTTCATGCCTTGGTTGTGAGTTGATCTCTTCGTTTCTCTTGGTTGAGCCTTCTTGGTTTTTTACCAATCTTTGGTTTTAACCTCTTGGTTTTTTCCTTTGGAGCTCTTTCCTTTGGCTGAGCCTTGCTGTTTAGGATCTATTGGGTTGTCTTAGTGATCTTCTCGACACTTCAGTGACTGAATAGTAGGATTTTGCTTGCATTTTTTCTTTTCATTTATATTGAAAAAATACAAAAATATTCATTTAGTTTTTTGCATTTTTCTTCTCGTTTATAAGTGAAAATACAAAAATATTTTACTTTCATGTACTGCATCTTGCATTGAGTGCTTGTTGCCTTCATTTTAGGTTCTGCTTGTGCATTGAAAAGATAAAAGATTGCATCTTTATTTTGGAATTGTTGGTTGATTTTGCATATTAGTGACATTGTTTTATTGGATAGATGAGCCTAGGATTGGATGATGTTGCATACTATTGAGTCTACACATCACTAGTTTCATGATCATATCCCTTGAGTAACCACAACCACTAAAATTAACGCTTAATCATAAAATTGATTAGACTGATTTTATTTATAGGGTACACCAACTAGCATAGGTTTAGAGTCTTGGAATAGATTATTGTGAGTTAACAATCCAAGACTACTGAATGAAACATTAGGTGTTTGACCAGGGAGTGGAGGAATCCATGGTATATATTGGTGTTCTCAAGAAGCTCTACTCAATCCAGAGTTAAGCACGAGGTCACGAGAAGTTGGTTGAGGAGATATCCCTCTGATACCGACTAAACATGGGAGATATATCCAGTATTTGTTCGTATCTAGGGGTATCGGAGGTTCATCCTCTTGTGCTTTGGGATTAGCTACCCTACCCATACGACGGGTCCCACTTACGACTATCCCCATTAGCATTGGTTATATTTTGGTGAACATAGTTTCCTTACCTACGTACTGCACATGGTACTTGCAGTGGTTATACTGTTTGTGTCTTGAGTCAGATAGGGATTGGACAGCATAATTGTGTTCATGCAATGGACTTGACCCTGTCGACACAGTGAAGCCTGGGTGTCTCTATAACTGATTCTGTTACCTCCGGCTACAGTTTGGGAGTCTTAAGCCTCTCCTAGGTGAGACATACCAGCTCTAGTGCTGGGAGCTCATGTAGCCACTCTGTTTGTCTGCTCTTGGTTGTAGTTTCTCTAGGTGTGTGTTTTTGATTTACTATTTTTGATCGATAGTTGACCTTTAGGAGACGATGTGTCTCTCTTCAGAGAGAATGTGGCACGGAGCCCTACTCTCCATCAGTATCGTCAGTTGGCTAGTTTAAAGCCATCCTTGGTTACACAATGTATTGCTAGAGGATGTCGGAGGGCTCCCTCTGAGTCTTCAGATTCTTACATGACTTACGCTGAGGACTACATGACTGCACATCCCGATATCGGGCAAGACTCTTCTACTCCTTTAGGTAGAGTTGAACATACCTCTGATCCCCATACTCCTCGAGAGGATTGGGGAGGTGATCCACCTGAGACTCAACCTAGTTCTATTTGGCCTAATCCACTTGACCGGGATCTGTTTGATCCTTTGAATCTAGATAATTATCTTTACGGGATGCTTGACTTACTCGAGGAAGGAGAACAGAACGAGCCTTTCATTCCTTCATTTCCACATGATTATAGATACAGGAGACCTAAGACTCATGATGATACTGGCCCTATGGTCAACCCCACCACACTCTCTTTTGGTATGCCTAGTCACACTACTGTCGAACCTTCCACTATAGTTGGTACTCACGCTAGCACTAGTCAAAGTGTTGGCCATACTATACCCACTGGGGGCACTACCCTCGCTGGGGGCACTACATTGTCCACCCATTCACATAGTAGACTAGTCAGATTCCTAACCATGCTAATGTTGGAACACGACCACCTCCCAGGAATACCTAACCTAGTCGGAATGTTGTTTGGAATACAGCTTGCCATCCACCACCTAATACACATGTCGCTGCTCGTCAACCCAGGACTACTTTTGCACCTGATACTATTCCTCCCAACCATGGGGGTGGACACATACCGCATACTTTTGCGTCCACCGCTGCCACTAGTAATGCTAATGTAGGGGGTGGAAATATTTCCTATCCACATGGACATCACACCACTAACCCTGCTACTAGTCACTCCCATATTGGAGCTGGGAATGCTTCTCATGCTTCTGGACACCACGCGACTGCTCAAGCTAATCCTAATGTTGGGGGTGGGAACATACCATACCATCACGGTCAATACAACACGGTTCCTGATGCACCGAGAACAAGACATGAGCCTACGGTCAATACTACAACCCAGTCAGTGCTGGCCACCAGTATCACCCACCACCCAAATATGGTGCTCAAAATGCGCATATACCTGCTTACTCTCAAATGGGTCAGACAGGGGGAGGATATCCATCTTACGGCCATGGGAAAGCTTATGGGCCTTCAGGTCTTAAGTATCAGAAAATTAATCCTCATGGTCAAGCTTTTGGTCCATCCTATAACACAGTTCCGTTCAACCAACCTTTTATGGGAAGCTTTCCAGCCGCAGCTCCCGTTCCTTGCACATTTGAATCTCTTAGATATTTCGAAGCTCACGAATGATCCGGTGTGTCACGACCCTACCTGGCCCCAGGTCCCTACCAAGCTCCCTTCAGACATTCCAAAGTTTGAAGGGAAAGGTGGTGAGGACCTGGGAGATCATGTCACGACGTTTCACCTTTGGTGTTCCTCCAACTCTTTGAATCATGATTCCATTCGATTACGACTATTTCAATGCACCCTCATGGGGGCAACCATGAAGTGGTATGTGGAGTTTCCCGAAAACACCTATAGGGTATTTAATGAGATTGCTTTGGTTTTCTTAGAGCATTTCCAGTTACCAGTTCGTTATGATACTGGTACTGAGTTGTTGTCCACCTTCCGTCAGAATAAGGCCACACATATTTTTGACCACATTCAAGAGTGGCATCGGCAGAAGAGATTAGTGAAATCCAACATTCCTCCAGAGTTCCTGTTGGAATGGTTCCTCAAGTCTTTACTTCCATACATTACTAAGGATGTTTCAATGTCCGACATTGTGATTGAGGAACAAGCTATCTTGAAATTCCAGCAATTAAATCTACTTTATTCTCAGTCTGGCATTTTGTATGACATTATTCCTGATGCACCGAGAACAAGACATGAGGCTACGTCATTTCCTAGACCACATTCCAATGGCATCATGGGGTCAGCATGCACTCGCCCTGTAGACTTTGTAGCTAATCAAATGCAAAAATTTTCGCTAAATGATTCTGCTCCCGGATAGGTTCACACCTTGTCCACTTCCACTCTGTCGTCTGATCTACACAATGTGCAATCAACGAAACCGTCGAGTAACCAGCAACCTGGTGGTAAGAAAAAGGGGAGAAATAATCATAGGGGTGGAAACAATGGAAGTAATAATAATAGCAATCGTAATAATCCTCGTAAAGAGAATTCCAACCCTCTTAGGGAAGGCGAAAATGCTAGCGAGGATTGCAAACATAGGCGTAAGGTGAAATTCCCTTGCAAGCTTTGTGGGGAGGATCATCTTACTCACTTATGTCCTCAAATTTAAGAAGCATCGAAGCATTTGGCACAGAGCCTAGCTGTGTTGAAGGATCCCCTTCCTCATCATCAAAACATGGCTTTGCATGCTCCCACCACTGGTTATGGTACTAATGAAATGGCTTTTTCCAATACTAGTGGTTATGGATGTGTGCATATGGTTTAGTTGAATGTTTGTGTCGCTACTCACCAACGCAATTATGGTGCACCACAACCGAATCTGGGGAATGAGCCTCCCCCTCCTCTTGATAACTCCTTTCATATCGAGAAGCCTTCCATTATTCCACGGATACCGAAAGGTGTTCTTAAGTTCTCCACGCATAATCGTAATGCTCAAGCCACCCAGAACTACTCCATCATAGAAGATTTGGGCCAAACTGCGTGTGCCATGTTGGCTCTTGAGGTTTTACAAGCCTGTCCTTCTTAGAAGCATGCCCTTTTGAGTGCGGTAGGAGTTCAGGATGGGGGAAATCCTAGTGTTATCAAGTTCAATACTACTGATGTCCAGCCTCGCTTACCTTACCATGTGGCTTTTCAAATCCAGATGGTTTTCCTTAAAAGCTTCGTCAAATGTACTATGGTTGATGAAGGTGCTTCCGCGTCAGTAATGTCATTGACTTGTTGGAAACCTCTTGGCTCTCCTCCTCTACTTCCGTCTAGAACTACACTCACTGCATTCAATGGTAGGTCTTTTACGCCGCATGGAATTATCCCTAGGAACATAGATGTTGGGATGTACCCCTCATTGATGGGAAATTTTAACCATTCTGCACCTGTGAATTTTATTGGAACCATTTCCGACAGTGCGCTTCCTCCTTTGAATAGTATGCCATTCCAGACTTCATATTGTAATGATCCATGGATTCTATGTTTGGAGACATTGCACACGTCGAGATGTCTATGCCCTTATATGTAGCGGAGCTCACTTATGATCATATCCAACAAACCACTGCAGATCCAGATCTCTCTTCTTCCCAGATAGTTGAAGAAGATCCGGTTACGCTGCCAGTTTGGGAAGCCAACTCATCTTGCTCTCACGATTGCCTCGATGATACTTTGCCATCTCATGAAGCTATCCTCGAGGCCATGTGTGGTAGTGAGAAGCCTTGGGAGGATTCTCATCATCAATTTTATTTCCTTCCTACTCTTGATATTATTGAACGAGATTAGCCTCGAGTACAACCTACCATGCATTTGGATCTTGATCTAGGCATAGTTTTGTCTAGCCCTGGTTTGACATTAAATTCTGATCTCCCTAGTGATGACTCTATAGACTCCCCTATAGATCCCGAAATCAGTGATCCTGATGAATTCGATTCTACTTCTAGAATTTCCAACTCCCGTGATGATGAATTTGCCACTGCAGATTCCTCCATGTCCTTTAGCTTTGCTCTTCATTCCGAAGTTGGTCATTTTGGTCCCTCGGGTGTTGGTACTATGGCACGTTCAGTGGTTAGTTCTCCCTGCATTATGTCTGAGGGTGATAATAGTGAAGTTGAAAATTTTTCTACCATAGTGACCTGTATCAGATTTTTCTTTACGTATGTTTTAGAGATGATCTTGGTACTTATGTTTCTTGGAGACAGGATTCTTAGATGGACTTATACTTGTTCATTGGTCATTTTCGACATTTGCTTCATTCATAGCAGGCATATTCGGAACCTTGCATATAGGTTTAGGCCTCCCCATTGTTATGATGCATTTGAACCTTGTGCCATCCAAATTCACAAACACCCCCTGAGTGTCCTTATCTTGCTGATTTTCCTTGCATTATGCATAGCTTTGTTCCATGCGCTTGGAACTAGTCTCGCATGCCCCTGACACTCGTCTTCTCCCATTACGAGCATTCTTCCATCTCTCCTTTGAGCTTGTTAAAAACAATAAGGAGGTCACAAGTTTACCTTTTGGGACTCATTAAACCTTTACGGAAAATATTTTTATAAAGTCTTTTTTAAGCCCTTGTTATACTTTTCCAAAATCAAACAAGATTGCCAAGTATACTTGTTATTTCAGACTCGTTAAAGGATTTGAAGCGCCATCCACTTAGGTATAAGTTTACCCCTTTTCCGGACCTTTGTGGATTAATTACGAAAAAGGTATACTCTAGTCATATGTGATTAGAAGAGTTCTTCTCTCATTATTTTACACTTTTTTGGGTGAGGAGACTAACTTTACGAAAAAGGACTTCCCTTTTATGTCATGTTGTGATTGCATTGCATCATCCTGCTTGTTGCTTGAGCCTTGTGCCGAATCCCGCTTACTCAATGTTTTTCTGGTGCTTGAGCACTTTTCCCCTATCGAGCCCTACAGAGCTTATATTTTCCCTTCACAATTTGATGACCTTTTGACCCTGAGGGAACGCACCCCTAAGTGTCCACATCCTGCATGCATTTCCTTGCATTGAGCATAGGTATGTTCCACTGCTTGGGACTAGTCTATTAGCTATTTGACACTCGTTCCCTCACTTGTTGTACTATAAGCAATTTTATTCTTTTTCAAGCTTTTCCCAAATATGAAAAAGACCAAAAAAATTAAATATACCAAAAATACAGATGGGATTATGGTCACTATTTCTTATTGGCAGCTGTTGTGTCACCTTTGAACAGAGCATTCATTCCACTCCGTACATTATGAGTCGGGACTATAGTTGGGCCTTAGGAGCTGTACTTGTTTCTCAGTTTTCTCCACCGATTGGTTAAGATTCCAGTCATTATGGAGCCCTCTGTAATGCCTCCTGCATTGCACAGTTTATGTCAAGTCTATGCTACCTGAGTCTATCCATCTGCTCATGCTCTTGTTCAAAGGAAGTCCTGAAACCAGTGTCGGCCACTCCTCAGATCTCATGACTATTGCATGTCAGACATCCTTATTGAGTCAGTCCGTTTCACCTGAGATCTTCCAAATCTTTCAGCATTGCTGGTACCTCGTGTTGGTTGATGGGGGATGCCTTAATTCCCTCCTTCCAAGGAGTCTCGTTCCGTCGACTTCAACTCATTTATTCCGGGACTTGAGGCTTAGAGTTTGGTTGAGTACCTTAAGGCTTGCAGTCATTAGTGGCAGGTTCTCTCACCATCGACAGTTTTGGGAATACATCAATGTCCCCTAATCGATGGATTCATCCTAGTGTTCGGCTTCAACCCATTTATTCACACTCTGACGATTATGCTCTATGCCTTGATGCCCATTTTCATTATTTGTGGGACATCTCGATTCTATTAACGGTATACATCATGGACCGGTAATAAGATGATGTCTCATCAGGTTCGACCCCAATTCCTTTATTTATTTGATGGGACTTGCACCATCGAAGACTTGTGTAGAAGACCCCAGGCGCTTTTGGCATTCAATATGCTACATATGACTTTGACTTTACATCTGAGATATCACCTCTCAGATTTCAGCAATTTGTAGCTCTAGTTTTGCACCGGTTGTTTCCTTTTCAGTAGGAGATCGTACCTTACTATAGAGGGATCATGGCTATGATCACTTATGACGTATATCCATTATCTACTGCCTATTCATGGCCATTGTATCAGATTGTTGTACTATACCAAAATGTATTCAGAGATACTATTGTATTATGACGAGTGAGTTGTTCTTTCCACTTGTGTCTCCATCACTCCACTTCTGAGTTTTATAATGTATTTCATCCATCATAGCACTTTTAGTCTCTGACCTCACACATTAGGGGGCATCTGTTACACATAAATCTTCCACCCTATGAGCATCAGCATTCTTTGGCCTGTAGGATCCATTTTAGTGACTCAAATCCATTTTTATCCTTCACTGATACCAGTTTTCCCTATTTTTATTCCTACTCACCTGTTGCATCTTTATAGTAGGCGTACCCACAAGTTGCATCCCTATAGCCCATGGGTAGCATGTAAAATGGTAAAAACCACTATTTAATTACTTTTTACTCCCAAAAAGCAGTCATTCGGTGACCTTTGGCTCTCCATCTTGCCAAGTAATGCCTCGATGTGTCCTTTCACCTACCTTTGCGAGGACTATATATTGAGCACATATGGCTTATGGATGGGGGGAAGAAGAGAATCGCAAGAGAAATCTAGTGTACTTTTGCCCTATCTTGAGTATGCACTCATTGATCCTTGTAGTTGTGAACCATTTATGTTCACCTTCAAAACTCCTTTCTAGTTTGAGTTTTCCATTCATGGAGGATTGAAGTGGTGGAGGCACAAGTGGATTGATCAAGATCTTGGTTGAGATTGGTTGCCAGCAAGAGGTCTTATCACTTTGTACTTCCTCTTGTTCATTAATAGAAATACTCATATTCTCGTCCATTCATGGTGTGAATGTCATTTATTATACATTGGGTTACATTTGCTTATGATATTATGGACCATTGTTATTGATAATGTTAATGTCAATCATATATTATATGTACTTGTTAGATATTGGCTGCTAAGACTAATTTGCAGATTACAAGTGCATGGATTGAAAACTCCAATGGGGATCTACATCAAATGTTGGATCGACGTTTGTTACATTTCTCCGTTGTTTTGACATTGTCATTTATAATAGCATTGCTTTGAGAATTGAGTAGATTTCTGGTAGTCATCTCTTTGTTGTGGTATTCCCAAGCCATATTGATTTTTTCCCAATACAATGGTCACCAGTACCATGTATGTAGCCCGCAAACTTGAAACAATAGAATACTCAGGCAATTGCATGGCACGCAACACAGATATGGACAAGGCTAAGATGGCTGAAAGTGCCAAAATGACAAAGGCTAAGGGGGACATATTTGACATCCCAAAGTAGGTTTTTTTTGTTAGTTACACATAAAGAAGATATCATTGCAAAAATTCCTTATATTGATGTATATTGATACTTATTTGAAGTAGCACATCAAGTGTTTGACAAAATGCGTGAATGAGATATGGTTTATTTGACTGTTATCGTGGGTGCTTGTGTCAGGCATGGGAATGAACAAGAGGCTCTGAGGTTGTTCTATCGATGCAATTATGTCTTCGATTGTATTATTATATGTGCCCAATTTCTCGTCCCCGCATTCAAAAGCGAAAGGTAGGTCACTTGCCCAAATATCATTAGACAACAAGATTTTTTCCTCTATTCAATTGAAAGGTGGGACGATGTCTGAAGGTAGCGGTCCAAAAGATAAGGAGTAGTTCTATAGCCTAGAACTAGGCACTCTATAAAATGCAATGCTTATGAGTGAAACCTAACTCGGACATGATGTTGAGCTTGCTTTCTTACTGTGCTAGTGTATTGGCTCCACAACAAAGTAACTTGTTCTAACGATTGCTCTCATAGACATGTATGGTAGTCTATATTTTGTGATATCCAAGTTTTTTTATTATTATTAGTGAAATGAGTATGTCAAATGCTCTTTCACCTTTAAATGAGATCGCGGTCTTGAATAGTAAAAGCTCTACAAGCGACGATGTAGGAAATAGGTGAAAGAAATTATAAAATTGTGCAGAAATCAAAATACGATTCCCCAGACAGAATGGGATTCCCTTCACAATGGGAGTCTCCTTCCAAAGTATACGATATTTAAAACTTGTTGTAGATCATATCATAGACAACCTTCTAATGTCTATCATGCAAAATATAATTCTCCTGGTTAATTTAGTTCTAAAGAAAACACCTCTAGTAGAACCATTTCTATGACATGATTTGACTAATGCTAGTGTTCAGTCATTGGGTTCTTGCAATTATTTATCTCATATGTCCCTTTCCCATAGTAGGGAAAATTATCAAGCATTTTTTAGATGAGTAAATGACATGGGCATGGCTGAGGGTTGTAAAAACATGGAGTCCATCAAGCTTAGAGGATTTTATAGAGTGAGAGATGCTGTTGTTAGTGCGCTCATACACACTTGCAAAAATATAAATACTTTTGAACTCTATAACACATTTAATTTGTCTGATTTGAATTTTCACGATCTTCTAGCTACTTCTCTTTCCCTCATGCATGTCAGAGTGATCTCTTGCTATCTTATAACAAGTGAATCAGTGGAACAGATTGCTCTATGAAGATCTAGAGGTGCTTGACCTCTTGTTGATTGTGCCTTAATTGCATTCACTCCCTTGGGTGTCTCACCCTCTTTTACCCCTTCTTTCCCTAACCCTATTGACAATCTATGCACCACCATCCATTTTGACGTCAAATATGCCAAGGCTTATGCATCCCTCCTTTCACAATTTCTTCTACACATCTCTCATTTCTCATCTCCTATCACAATGACTACCAAATATCATGTTTATGGTTTTATCTAAGGTCTTGTGGGAGGCTGCCTTGGATTCATATCCCTAAACCATCCATCACAACAACTTCAGTTTCCCTCGTAGCAACTCCATGAATTGTTGGTATGTGATGATGTCAGGTCATTCATGAATATCTCTCTTTCATCCTTTCCCATTAGCTACCCTCTATCCAGTGAGCTAGCATGATAATCACTGCCTCATACGATACAAGAAACTATATTTCATTGCCACCTGGAGATACAAACTTCTCTTAGCTCTTTGGTCTTCATGTAAGGATTTTTGAAGTAACCTTATCACCAAGAAATATGCTCTTCCATTGGACATTGAGCACCACTCTTGGTTTTCCCATACAGTTTCCCTCTATGATTTACTAAACCAGCTACCTGTCCATATAGATTCTCCTACGGTCCTACCTCCTGCCTCCTTTTCTCTTGATCTTGAGCACTAGTAAAGCAACAAAAGATGAGGGATTTCAGGAATAATTTATCAATCATGGTATTAGTCTATTAGACCTTTTGATTTTTATATTGCTAACCTTTTTAACATCGTGATGTGTTCAAGCTTTCCTCGTCCTTTGTTCCTGACCCTTTTGTGATATTTGTGCATTTCATGAATATTATTTATATTACTCTGGGATCTTTTTTGCTGTTATTTCATATCGTTTCTGTGTTTGTGGTAAGTGTTCCCATTTTTTACTTTAGAGATGCTACACCATTTATATTGAATCTTGATGATCTTTTTCTATTTAGAAATGACTTGGAAGTCATCTAAAACAAGAAATGAACTGTCTTTTCACTTTGGCATGGTAAGTCTGAGAGAATTACACTTTCATTCAGTTATATAGCTGATTATTAATAGGAATGAGGGAAGGCCACTTTGGGCCAATGCAAGTGCCTGCACATGTCGTGGAAATTTTCTGTGGATAAACTCTTGTACATAAATTTTATATAACAGTACGCCTCCTTAATTAGTTGATGAGAATAAAATCATGGCGTTCATTCAATATCAATGGGTAGTGGATATTCTAATGTATTTGTTAACAAGCTTCGAGCTTGATATTGCATTTCTAGTGGGAACAATCAGTAGGTATATGTCTGTTTTTGGACCACATATTAGGTGGCAATCAAAGGAGTTTTCCAGTAGAGTAACACTAGATTCTAGAGTTTGTTAGAATAGTAGTTCAAGTCATGATGGCCATATTGGCAACAATGACGCATATTGGAATGGATATATTGACAGTTGCAATTTGCAAAGCACCAAGATGATACTTTTTGTTTTAATCTGTTTGGAGGGGGTATACCTTGGACAGTACTGGGTATCTGTTCACTACTGAAGTTTAATGTGTGGTAGCAAAGCTTGCTATGGAGAAAATTATGTGGTTTCTGAAAATTTTCAACAATATTGAATTATGTTCAACAGGGGCCAAAAACTATCTCCAATGAAAATATGAGCTCTATTGTTTTCTAATAAATCCTAAATAGCATTCCACATGTAACCACACTGGCATTCAACAATACTTTCTGAGGGAAAATTCAAAAGGTTGACTCTATGGAAGTAAGTCTTGCGTTTTTTAAATCTAATCAAATGGTTGCATATGTTCTCACAAAAGGGTTCACTAGCAAGTCATCAACAATGATGAGTGTAGTAGAAGCTCCAGGTTCAATGTTATAATAGGTGAGAGGGTGGAATGTATAACAACAAAAATCTAAGGTGGAAATTATGTGGTTTCTGAAAATTTCCAACAATATTGAATTATCCTCAACAGGGCCAAAAACCGTCTCCAATGAGAATATGAACTCCATTGTTTTCTAATAAATCCTACATAGCATTCCACATCCAACCACACTGGCATTCAACAATACTTTTTGAGGGAAAATTCAAAAGGTTGAATCTGCGAAATTAAGTCTTGTGTTTTATGGATCTGATCAAATGGTTGCATATGTTCTCACAAAAGGATTCACTAGCAAGTCAACAACAATGACAAGTGTAGTAGAAGTTCCAGGTTCAATGTTATAATAGGTGAGAGGGTGGAATGTATAACAACAAAAATCTAAAAAGAGACCCCATTGGGCTAGTGAGTAATTACTCAAGGATGATAGATCAATCCACTTAAAATGTGTAGAGGATCCCACCACTGAGTCCACTCACACTGATAACTTCACTAGAAAAGAAACTACTCAAGAGTGTTCTTTTAAGTTTTATGTCATCATTATATATTATGATATGCATTTTTTTGTAATGAATTATGGTCTGGGTAATTCTTTGTTTCCAAGAATGGTTGGCTAACAGTTACCACCTCCCCAATTTCTTGTACACTTTCTGTATTATCTTTGGCAACTCCTGCCACAATATCCTGAGTAGCCCATCTGAGTCCATGGATGCTATGGACATGCATTTCCTACTGCATTTTGCTCTTGGTTTGAGGCGAAGAATATGGAGGGGTTCTCCATGTTTCCCTCTGCTCAAGCTGCTCTATCTGCTACCTCAATTTACCAGAGTTCCTCTACCCTTTCATGTACGGGAAAGGAGTGGTGAGATGCACATGTTGCTTTGTGGCCTTTGACTTGCAAAGTAATGGGATGAGTTCGGTTTCTTACCTCTTCTATTCTCTGAGAGGCTGCTAGTAGATTGAATTTCCATTCATTGCCTTGCCTTGATTGTAATTCTTGCTCCATCTTGTTGGTTGACCGTCTTTCCCTCTGATCAATGTCCTTCTTCCTTATCTGGTATTTTCACTTCTAGCTTTGATGGAATCCAAAGGATCATCCAACATCCCCTTTCTCCAGTTCCATACTAAGGTCCCATACCACCTGCTTTCCCCAATTCACAGTGAAGGTGAAATTCATATTCATCCTGAGATGGTTAATGAGGTCTTTTCAACCCAATGAAAGATGCCCCCGTATCTGTGTTTATTGCGAATGTTTCTACTTTCCTCCGTTCATGATCGATTTATTGCAAAGAACCTATTTTTCCTATCTCCTCATCATGCCTTTGAGGTCCTTCTCTATGAATACACTACTGTTAAAGATCTATGGAGTTGTATTTCACTATGGCTTCCCTCCACCTTCTACCCTCTAATAAAAAAGGTTGCCTTTTAATCATTGCTGCCAGTCAATTGATTGTGACCTAAACATCACTTACTTTCCATACTATCCCAGGTCTTGTCAGGCACAGTGAATCCTCTATAGTGGCAGTGTCTATGAACATGGGTTGGTTTTTGTTGATTCCTGCTCAGCTGTCTCATGCTAATATACCAATATTGGCCATTGTTGACGGCTTTCCTTTTGTACCATCACTTGAGATATCTGATCAGTATTTTACCTATCTATCCAAGCTTTTAGCTCTTCATACTACATAGTACCTCTCCCTCATCTAGTTTATCTGTAAGGTGTGTTGGGGTTTAATTCCTTATCATCCTTAGCGCCAAATAGTTATCTATTCTCTTGAGTTGTAATGGTTTACATGTTATAGGTAGGTATCAATATATCCCATGGACCCATAATATGTGTTTTACTCCTAATCATCCTCGTTTATTGTTCTTTCTTTTGACCATTATCTGAGCATTGGTTTTGATTACCTAAATATTTTGTTTGCATTTTATGTGCTTCCATAATGAGAAGTAACTTTATTTTCTTTTGGAAAAATTTATATCCATACTACAAAAATAAATGAGAGAAGGTTATATTATCTATCTATTAGGATATTAATCAAATAATGTTCACTTTTTTGTTCTTTGCAGTTCTGTGATCTTTTGAAATCCAGGGTGGAATCTCCTACATTTCTTGACAAGCTTGGAAGTATCCATGTTTCAATTGCACAAGGAATCACTGAGAGCCCAGGTATGATTTATTTGGTGACCTAGCCAACTTTATTGATTGTAATTTAGGGTTATGATCTCCTTTTCTAATATGTGATAAAATTATAAATGCAAATTACCAGAGCAGTTTATGACATGGAATCTCTTCCAAGGTTGTTTGTGTCCTTTGTTGCTTGTTTTTGTGCAAAATTTGCTTACTTCTTTCTCATTTACTTAAGTTTGTTGGTTATAGTCCAAGTTTATGATCTCCCATTTTGATATATGATAATTGCAAATTACATTAAGGTAGTTTATGATATGGAATTCCCTTCTAGGTCTAGGGACTCCCAACTTCGTATCTTTCTTGTTTCTTTGATGATATATTATAGATTCTAGGTCTTTGACCTCAGAGGATAGATATGTTGTTTTTAGGAGCTGAACAATGTATTGTCTCTGATGTACCTAACATCCCCTTTGACATATTAATGGTCACCTCTTAGACATTAAATTTCGTAACTTATCTTCAGTAGTTGTCACTATTTCTATAACATTCAAGGTTGTTTGTATCCTTTGTTACTTATTTTTTCATGCACATTTTGCTTACTTCCAATTTACTTGAGCTTGTTCTGTGTTTGATGAATAATGGAAGTTATTAATTTGGTTGTTTAATTGAGGTTTTCTTTGTAAATGATGCCAAAACAAATGAAGCCAGTTCATGGGATTTGGTATCAGACACTGATTTGCTGCAGGGTGACTATAATGATGCAAGAAACTGTCTAGATCAAGACAGTTACATTGTTGTACAAGAAGAAGATATTGTGGATGGGATTTCCTGCTTCATGGACACATACCTTTCATCACTGAATCAGACTAAGGTATACAATTTTTTTTTTTTTTATAACAGAGCTTGAAAAGAGATTGAACAATGCCTCGTTAGAGCTTTGTGAACTAAATCATTGTCATCTTTACACTTGAAGTTTTGAGTCCTTGATAGTATTTCCTATGTGAATTCAATTCATATTTTATTTTTTAAATGGCTACTTCTTATCAATAAAATCTATTATTATGAGTAAAACTATCAGTTGGCTAGACAATATTGCACTTAAATCCTCAACATGAGTGGGTAGAGGCAATGCATGTAAACTACATCTTTTAATCTCATGTTTATTCCGGCTGCTACCTATTCAGCTTTAAACACAATGAATCTCAAGGAAAAAGATAATCATTATTAAAATTTTCTCAACACAACTTTCAAATGAAGCTACCTGCAAACTTGACAATGCACCAAATTTACCTGTTATGTTGTTTGACCATCCATAGCTCTCCCAGAATTGCTCTTTTCCTGCTGAGTTGTCCATCAAAAGGATTGAATATTCTGAAGAGTATCTAATTCTCAATGAGCTTGAGTAATTTATAACTCCAAGACACATGTTTGACTATTTTTAACTTCTCACAAATTGTGCATGGTCCATTAGTGAGACTTGACTTCCAAAGTCTAGCTTTGACAAGTGACAACTATACCTTGGTTACCAAGCCATCCAAGAACTGGAGACCTGTCTACATTTATCATTGTGTATGTGCTATTTGTTTTGATTTGCCTATCTTCTATACCATGAATCTTCCTTCTTTTGCTGAGCCCTTTTGGTATTGGTGGGTTATAATTCACTCTTCATTTTTTGTGGTGTCATAAAAGAAGATGGGCTTGTCATAACTTGAGCTCCAATTCCTCCAAATAGATCCTTTCTCATTGAATTGCATTTTAAAAACATTAGATTTGGGTAGTATTTTTATTTTACAGAAATGGGTATTATATATATATATATATATAAGGGTTGTTGGAAATCCATACAACCAAAAAGATACAAAGAGTTCAAAATGTTACAAATTTTCCCTGGAAATCCAGACTAAAATATTACAGTTTTCCTCAAAATGATGCCTACTACATGTAGAATCTAAGTCAATCCCATTAAAACTATAGCTGTACTACTTGACAAGCTGTCCCAAAATGAAAATGCATGTAAACAACATGAGTAAGATTATTCATGACCAAAGATATGCTCGCTCTAAGCTTCCTCCATAGAAACATCATCCCTTCTAGGACGAAGGTCTCCATGTGGCTTCTTCTTTCCTGTCAAGGCTACTTCTATCTATTGTACAGTGTCCTCAGTAGCTTGATCTTTCACTCAGCCAATAAAAACATTTGGGATTCCAGCCAGGGATTGGGAGCTCCTTGCGAACCCTGGGATAATATTATAGTGCATCTCTAAATCACTTGCAAGTTTATCAGGCTTTAACCTTTGTTCCCTAATTTCAACTTCCAATTCTTGTTGTTTGGCTTCTTGTTTCTCCATATGTATGCACATATATACTATCATTGTTGCCTCGAGTAAGAATAAATTGCACTCAAACCACAAATGTTCAAATAAATTTGCTCTAGTACCAATATGATTTATACATTACCCAGGATATTCCAATTATTGGCTCACCAAAACAGATTTAAACATAAAAAGACTATAGTGAGCCTCTGCTCGACTGTGCGATTATCTTTTTATATTTTAATGATTTAATAGAGATAAAACACACTATATGGAGTTATAACCATTGCAACATCTGAAATAGACTACAATAGAAAACCCACACAATGGAACATAGATATTTACCTTGGACACATACAAGAAAATAAGCATTCAATGAAGCACAATCCCTTCCCTCTTATTATATTATGGATAATGTTTGATTACAATACAAATTACAAAGTTGTCCAAGCTTACTCTGAAGCCATGAGACACTTTGGTCTTCTATAGTGTTATACAATATGCTTCCATCTCCATCCTTTTTAAGCATGTTCTCCATTCTCCTGCTTATACTATGGAATAGCTAATGTTTAGTGAAAAAGTAAACCCTTATTCCCCATTCTGCTAGGTTTTTATATTTAGAATTAGGGTTAGGTTAATTGTTTCAAAACTATATTGGAACATTGATGCTGCTTCTAGACGTCTCTAGTGGCTTCCCACATGTTACTAAATCTCTATATTTGAATTATGGTGAATTGACATGGTTGCCACTTGGACATGTCTCGACTTTACAATATTTGGACTGTTACCTTGTTGGGGCCATAAATGTTTCAATACGAACTTTGTTTCAGGGCATGTGTAATGCTTCGGTTTTCCAAGAGAGCCCTAAGTCATTTTCTATGTATCAATCTTACCCTAATCTAGTTCAGAAAATTTCCAATGAAATTTTATGTTGTTCAAATGAAATTTCGTATACATTTCTGATAAATTGATCGCTATTCAAATGAAAATTTCCTAACCTTATTTCATGTACATATTTTAGCATAAGAGTATAAGAGTATGTTTCAGCATAATAAACTAATAATTGACAAGGAAAATACGTGTTGCCCGAAGTTTGAAGTTTGTAGATTGTCTCATAGCTTGCTGTAGATTTCCTTCCAGATTTTTGTCCTTAAAGCTTAGCAACCGATTGAATGAACCACCCTACCGACCAGCTCTTATCATGCTGGCCCTAGGAAACTGACGGGTTTCCTATCCCCCGAGCCCACAAACCGATAATCCCGAGAGCATCATTCCTTACTATACTTCCATAGGTGCAGTTTTCCCTATGATTTTTCCACCTCCTCCTTGGAGTTGGAGTTTACCCCTTCCTCAGCTTCACCTCCAAAATCACAATTCTCCCCTAAAGAAAAAAACCTCCCTTCTTCTCCCTTCACCCTTCCCTAAATACCTTTCCTTCCTCGAGAAGACTTGAGGCTTACTCCACCGCCCCAAATTCCCTCTCTTGAGCCCTTCAATCACTAAATCCCCTGACTTTAACATTTATACAAGTTTACAATATAATAATATATTTCTTCACTGATTGCACCGACAATTAATGCACTTACAGTAAATTTATTGTACTTTAATTATTCGATGGTAAGTATTTATTATGCTAGGAGGTATTACCTATGGGTTCTCTATTCGAGATCTATTTTAATAATTCTCCATTTATTCACCATATTTGCACTTAATGTTTTTTGAATAAAATAATACAATAATATATGTTCTAGTTTGACTTTTCAGTTTGGGACAAGGCATGTCTTAATGGTTTCACCAATCCGATAAGATAACTTATCATGTAACTTAAACTTTAAGACTCATACTGAATAAATAAATAATATTTAATACCTATTCCTTCACATCACATCCATTCAAGAAGGATTATCCTATTATGGCTAACTTTTGAAATGGAAATAATCACACAATATTAATTTATAAATCAATATTTTAAATCTTACTTATATTGCAATTGTTACGATAGGGATATAAATGTTGCTGGAATATTATTAATTAAGTAATAATAATAATTAAATCACCATTTATTAATTAATAATAATAATTAAATCACCATTTATTAATTAATAATAATAATTAAATCACCATTTATTAATTAATAGTAATAATTAAATCACCATTTAACAATAATAACAGGTGAATTAATCATAGTATTCTTAATTATTTGTTTATCACATGAGTACCCTATCATCAATATAGCATCCTTGTTCTTATAAACAAAGCACTTGTGAGGGCTTAAACAATTTTACTAATTAATTAGACACTATCATTACCCTATTCACAACAGTTCTCCTATGACAATGTTAACTGACGACACTTGTCTTAATTTATTATTACGATGTTTTCATATAATTACTAATTCACTTATTTACACATTAACAACCTAACCATTCATTACCTAAGTTGATTGATGTATCCTTAATTGAGTTATCTATGACATTTATACTACTATTCAAGCATGACAAGTATGTTATACACGAGTAATATTGTACACGTACAAGGTGTGCATGCATGGCCAGTGTATGCACATGTCGGATGTGTACTATAAACAAACCCCATTCCGCCTATGCATACCTGCTAACCAATAATAGTATTTACCCCCATGCAGAAGAGCAAGCATAATATATAGTATAATTACTTTAACATCCTCGGTTATTTAACAGTTAACCCTTTACGATTTAACATCATTGTCTTTATGTTTACATTAGTTTAATCAATCAAGTACAGGAAGGGTATCTAATCCCACTAACTAAAGATCAAGGAATATCCAACCCTCAACAGTACTAACTAACATATCCTCCCATCATAACCTACGTCCTCCATCCTCCCTATCCTTCCTCTGCTAGTACAAAAGTGGATGTCGGACTCACCGACCTGACCACATAGAACCTCAGAGCGATAGCGTCGGCTGAACAGCGGACCTATCCTCCCCTAGCAGGCATCCGACCATCGTCATCACAACAACATGGGGAGCGTGTCTCAGCACGGCCCTCCCACGACCTCGGGTATCATGGAAACCTAGGGTGGGAAACACATCCATCCCTCTCAACATACTGGGCCTACGCCCTTATCGACTCATACTTTGCTGCTATCGAGATTATCAGTTTGTGTCATTGTATCATCAATTTTGGTTGCTAAGCTTTTACTGCATGGAAAAGTTCTTATCCCATGTATTAGATCAAGTATCTCGCTATCCCATAGCCCTTGTATCCTGTAGGTTAGTATTTCGCAAAATACACATTTTATAACAAGCATTTCCATTCGATCGCCAATTGATCTATATCATCAACATCGTTTTATTTCACGCCACAATTTTAGCTCATCACAGGTATGCATGACATATAACAATTCAATCAATTTCATCATAGGATGGCATCCACGTATAACATCATATATTTCACATTCCATTAATGAAAACATTAAAACATATATATCGTCATCATAAAAGAAACGAATCTCATGATAACCATAACCTATTAACTGCATGAACATAGTAAGATCATAATATCATAACATCATATTCATAACATAATAACGACATACACATGGTAGCAACATATAATCGGGTGTATCGTGTCATAAGTATAGTTTACCCAGTCTAGTTAAGTCCAACAGATAATAAGAAAATAAAGTTCAATATGTGTCACGGATAAACCTGTCTAGTCGAAATATGGGGCATTACATACACCCACCCTTCAGGAAACTTCGTCCCGAAGTTATGGTCATAATAATGCAGGGAAAATCTTGACGCATAATCTCTCCATTCTTGCAAGTGGCAGATGCTGGACAACTTTTCCTACTTAGCTTTGACTTGACCGAATATGTTGATATTATCTTATGGTTTTACTTCTTTTATCCGCGGATATGTATTCTAATAATTAAAGAAACATTTAGATTAATCCTTCTATCGAATCTTAATATTATATTTATAATTATTAAAGGTTATAATGAGGTGCTACTCATCTTAGCATCATACTATGAACCTATAACCATGTCCTTAAGTTACCTCATCCAGATCAGTTTATTTGTCACACAACCAAGTCCTTATCATAGGTGTATCTTGATCTAACTTAGCATAGAATAATCGATGTTTTTAAAATGGAGAGCTGAGAGTTCATAATCTTTAATTATTCAACAAGCAACTACAAGGATCTTTAAGATTTGCATACCTCTCCTAAGATCCCTGTTATTTCATCCTAAGGTCAAACATTATTATTACCTTAGTGTTAATAAGCAATCTGCATCCTTGATAACTATAATTTTTGTAATCAAATATTAAATTAGGAGAACTATCATTTATTAGAATGTTTTTAGTAACTATATCTTATCAAAATGCTTAAGTTCATTGATAGTATCTGTTAGGGGTTTAAACAACGTAACTTTATTCATTGAGGTGCACATCGGTTCCTATTTTGCCTCCATTATTATCTCATTTACTTGTATTATTATTTCACTTAACCTTGTTGAGGGTTCGACGCATGTTTATTCACTGTAACTTCATTAGTCCCTCAATAATTTACCGACTTTTATATTTTATTGCTTGTTCATTTTGTAATTATTAAATCCTAGTTGTTTCTCAATAATATTTTCCCCCATCATGACAATTTAACCTAAGCAAGACTAGTGGCATATAACCCCTACCCTTTTCTCGCACATACCTATTTCCTTCAATCTCTTTCCACTTACTATAATAAAACATGATTAATTGCACATTACACATAGAAAATTTACGGTGTTGATTTTAATACCTAGATATCTCCCATATTTTAATACTAATTAAATTTCCAATAGAGGAATCCATTCACACATTCCTTACATATTGACCTACCACCTCCATCTAGGTGCCTCATACAACTAGACATGCGATACACATATAATCTTACCCCCTTTACTTGCCAGTTTTGTAAAGATACCCATTCTCATCAATAAATAATTACATCATTTCTCATAATTGGAAATGCACTATTTCTCCTAAAACATAGTCTTATTACAAATCCCAAAGTACTTGATTTATAACGGTTGTTAGACTATTGGTCAAGTGTTATTGACTTTTAATTATCTCCCATATTATTACCTTCCTACCATGTCCTCACTCCATTTACTACCTTATTAGATTTAGTTAATACATCTCTTGTTTCTATCGATGATCCTCCCCTTATATATATATATATATATATATCCTGTAGATCCTATACATAATGGGAAGCAACCCAATTATCCTAGTCACTAATAGTGGTAACCATAATCCCTTAATATTTGAACACCAATGCATATTTATTCAACAATTCAACGCATTATTAAACATAAGTGGACTCCACCATCATATTTAACTAATAGAACTAGAACACTTATTCATTCATTACAATCTTTAAGGTATATTACCTTGCCATTTCACTTATCCTTCAAAAACTTAGGTTCGAGATTTATAGCATAGCCCCCTCATACGACATCCTATCGATACTTACTAGAATGAAACATGAGCCATAAGAAGTCACTACATTGATACAAAATATGTCCCTCCATATTAATCCAGATCAGGTCAAAACTTACTTACTTCGAACGCTAGCTATAGAAAGATCAACATCACACCTCCAGTAGGTCACGACTCACCTATTCACATAGCTAAATACACAAGGTATCTCAAGTGCTAAATTAAGATGCTCTCACCAACCTAACTCTTTAATGAACAACACATTGAACTAATGTTCCGTAGTGTACTTTCACTTCCTAAATATTACTTTCATTGTTTTCACCATCATACTTTTACCTATCTTGCTATCATCCTTGTGATTAATTTACTATGTTCAAATTCATTCTGTATTCCTTATAAATTGTTCGACTATAGTCCCCTTCTTATATTACGTATTTATTATTTAGTTCATTTAATGTTTTACCTCTTGCCCTCTTTATATACATATATAATCTTTTACTCCTAACATATTGCCACCATTGTATTACTATATTTGTTGTTTGTCCTTACTTCATATATATATACACATATATATAATATATGTATAATACATTAGAAATGTCAATTCACATTCACTTGCATTTGTTCTTAATTATTATTATTATATATATATATAAATTACACTCTTTTATTATTTTCTTCATATGTTATACTCATTATTTCATTTGTTTTAAATCATTTATTTTTTTATTATTATTTGTTTTAAATCATTTGTATATAATAACTTTATATACAAGTACAACTTCTTTTATCTCATTATTGTAATATTTTATTAATGCATTGTTGGAAAAGTTCTAATTCATAAATAATCACATGACACACATTTTGATATCTCTAGGATTATTAGCACAAGTTAATAAATAAATAAAAAATTTAACTATAAGTTTTCAACCTTGAAAGAATACAATAAGTGTATATTTATATTTATTTTTAAATTTAATTTTATGTGGGATGTTAAATATAATAAATATTAAGACCATTTGATATAGTACATGAATTTATTAACCCTAGATCTTCACCAAGCAAGTTAAACTTATATATATATATTTATTTATTTTCCAAAATTAAATATATATATATTGAATTTAAATATTTAGATTTCTCCTTTTTAATATGTAAATTATAATTTAAATTTTATATATGGAAATTTAAATATATATTAAATTTAAACATTTAAATTTCAACCAAATTTTGAAATTTTAAAAACCACCTTTAGCCTCACCTAAACCTAAACCTAATCTAACCTAAGTCTTACCTTCCTCCTTCTCCCACGCGTATCTAGCTCCCACTGCCAGCCATTCAGCCTGCTCCTCCACCTAACAACCTTGCTACCCACCTCCTTGCTCTATTTCCCATCGACTCCATTTCACCGCCTCACTCAACCAATCACTCTAAGGTGCCCGCGTGAAGGCACGTGAAGGTAGCCTGTGGTCTCACCTCTTCCCCACCACCAGACTCCCCCATTCTCTTGACTCCACCTACGATACCTACCTCACCATCGTGGAATCAGCCGCGGAGCCCAAGTGAGAGTCTCCTGCATGCTTTCCATGCGCCAGTGTGCATGCTGCCAGGCGGGCTCCGGTGGGGAGCCCCAGCTGAAGGTGGTCTTCTTTATCTCAAGTCTCCACCTACCTCGCGCGCGGGTGAACTCTTTTTTTTTTTTCAAGGCTCTGCAACTATGCAATGAGAGTGCTAGCTGCGAGGGCTGTGTAATAGGGACGAAAGAGTTTTCATGAGGCCAGAGTGTCTGATTTTTATTTGTTTTCTCGCAGGATGAGCTCTGCAACTAGGTGCAGCAGCTATTGTGTAATCCGCCTGAACTCAGAGCATGTATTCTACAAAGGTGTTCTTACTCGCCCTCCTGGACTAGGTATGGAAACGCAGTTCTCTTTAGCATTATATTCGTGATGTTGGTTTTCCCTACTGGTTTATCTAGGGTTCCTCTTGTTCGCAAGGGCAGCTCTGCCTCCTTCTCACATGTGCTGCTACATGCAGTGTTGTTCAGTTTACCTATTATTATTATATATATATGTCTTGTTACCAGGCTTATATTCAATCGGTACTTAGATAATTATAAATCCCTGCAATGTAATTCCCTGGTATATCGGCCAGTCCTGGATATGGACTCTTCTCATTACCCTCATTACCCACGTAAGGTGGCTGCCAGGATTGCGTAGGGGATTGAATAGTAATCGTATCGGCAGCAGCAGTAGCAGAGCTTGACGAAGGGGTCTATATGAAGGGAATGTTTGGTGGGGATACCAGAACTCGGTTAGGAGCGCTCGACTGATGGAAAGGGTGAGTCACGGCGGTGGAAGATTGCAGTTTCTCCTGAGTTTGCACCTCGTATGATGGAATCGTTATCGGAACCATGATACTTTTCTTATAGTCTGTTTCCCTGCGAGGTAGGTAGCCCTCTGTGGAGAAGTTGTTTTTATCTTTAATACTAGTGACCTCGGCATTGATCGGGGCAGAACCCTGCGCTTTCTAGTTACTTCATTGTTGGGGTTAAGCTTTAAGTTTTAATCTCTGCTGTAGAATTCTTAAATAAAGGAAGGTTGTGTCCATGCAGTTCCAAAATAAATGATCAGATTTTCGCTGTTGTAGTTAACCTTAACCAATTATGTGTATTTCATAAGTTCTATCTCCAGGTCAATAGATATTAAGGCTGCTATAGTGTATAGGCTGTACTCTATCTATAGCTATAGAGTTCAAGTTGAAGAGGTCTAGACTTACGGTGCGCTAACTAGCCACGAAGAAGCTGGTTGTTTTTATCTTTAGATATTCGGCTTTATTTAAACCTTTCTCTAACCTTCTGGGTTTCCAATCTGTAAGAGTTAAAAGTACAGACATAGCTCTCTATTAATTGTCATGATGGAAGCGTGAACCTCCTCAAATACCTAGAAGAAAATGATAAATCTGTTTCGAATCAAAATTGGTTCTCCAGATCTGTATTGATTTCGTGCTTATACCTGGAAGAGAAATTGGCGGATTCTATTCCGAATGTCGCGCTTATTAATAAAATAGGTGGAGTGAATATTTTATTCTTAAGCTGTAGATAAAGAACTACTAGACAAGTCAGTTCCTGGATCTTCAATTGTTGGATCTACCCATGTCACCCTTGCTTTCTTAATTTCCCATATCGCATAGGTCGTCTTTTGGCCTTGCTTGGTCCCAGCAGAGAAAAACTAGAGTCTGTCTCCGTTACAGTGAATATTTTATTAAGATGTACATAATTAATAGTGACAACAGTTCGGAGAGTAAGATTTAATTAGTACCACTCCTATCACCTTGTTTGTATAGCCTTTTATTATCTGCTGGAGCTTCGGAGAGGAAGCAAAAAGTGCTGATTGGATATGAAAATATTTCATTATGCTAGTGATTGAATGGTGATTTCCAGATTATGCATATATATGTAATTATCGCATCTGGTTGGATAAGTTCGATCAATCCAATGGGGCTAATAACAAAGTGTTTTCCCGTTTACTGACGCCTTCGTAGTTGGCTAATCACTTTATATACGTTATTATGCAATCATGCATCTGTCTCTTGAAGATCTATGCTTTGTTAGCAAAGGCTTTCCGAAAAGAAAATAAAAAAAACAGAAGAACTGGCCTTCAGTTAAAAGGGTTAAACCTGGGATCCCGAGGGGAGTAGGTTCAATTTTGCTTTTTTTGGAAGGGAAATTGTCCTTTTAGGAAGGAACAACTATTATGCTAGATTTTAGGAGGGAAAGGGATAATTTCACGAAGGGAAAAGTGTACTAACAAACCATGAAGTTGAGTAGTAAGCCCAAAAAGATTTGGCTATGAAGTATATTAGAACCCCAAAACGAAATCTTATATCTGCAAATCGAGGATCTGTATTATTTTAAAATCATGTTTACGTTTTTCCTAAGTCTTGTATGTAGATATTGTTTTGTCCTCATGTCGAAGGATAGACGTAGAGCTTTATATGATATAGGTCATAGTGATTATGTGGATAACAGGCGTAGATCCAGATAATTGCCAGTCGATTCTAGCAATAGATATTATATTGATGGGAATGTCACTACCTGCCAGGTCCTTGCGGCATGCTTTTGTTTGTTAGTTCAATCTTTCTTTATTTCTGAGTGTTGCATCACACATTGGGGTAGATTTCCTGTTAATAGATGCTAGTATCTCAGTAAAAGCATGAACTCGTTCCCCTTTTTTTTTCTCTTTTTTTTTTCCCATTAAAACTGGGTGTGATTGGATTCATATTGTTATATTATGTAAATATTTTTATCCTAAGAACATTGCTAGAGATTAAATTTCATTCCTACTGTGTAATAGATTTTGATGACAAAATGTTTTTTTAATTTCTTAAATATATTTGCAATATGTATCTATTTTGAAATATAAGCTCATATATTTTCATATATGCAGTTTATATATGCAGTTTTTCTAACATATCCAACTTTCTAATGGTGTTTGTGTTCGTGCAGGTATCTCTATCAAGGTTCATGTTCTGAGTGGTTCTAAGTTATTGTAAGCTTTAACATGGTGAAAATTCAAGGTAGTTTAGGCATGTGCAGGCCCTAAACGTCTAAGTGTTCGAGCCTTAGGCTTTGATACCAAGTGTAATGCTTCGGTTTTCCAATGGAGCCCTAAGTCATTTTCTATGTATTAATCTTACCCTAATCTAGTTCAGAAAATTTCCAATGAAATTTTATGTTGTTCAAATGAAATTTCGTATACATTTCTGATAAATTGATCGCTATTCAAATGAAAATTTCCTAACCTTATTTCATGTACATATTTTAGCATAAGAGTATAAGAGTATGTTTCAGCATAATAAACTAATAATTGACAAGGAAAATACCTGTTGCCCGAAGTTTGAAGTTTGTAGATTGTCTCATAGCTTGCTGTAGATTTCCTTCCAGATTTTTGTCCTTAAAGCTTAGCAACCGATTGAATGAACCACCCTACCGACCAACTCTTATCATGCTGGCCCTAGGAAACCGACAGGTTTCCTAGCCCCCGAGCCCACAAACCGATAATCCCGAGAGCATCATTCCTTACTATACTTCCATAGGTGCAGTTTTCCCTATGATTTTTCCACCTCCTCCTTGGAGTTGGAGTTTACCCCTTCCTCAGCTTCACCTCCAAAATCACAATTCTCCCCCAAAGAAAAAAACCTCCCTTCTTCTCCCTTCACCCTTCCCTAAATACCTTTCCTTCCTCGAGAAGACTTGAGGCTTACTCCACCGCCCCAAATTCCCTCTCTCGAGCCCTTCAATCATTAAATCCCCTGACTTTAACATTTATACAAGTTTACAATATAATAATATATTTCTTCACTGAATGCACCGACAATTAATGCACTTACAGTAAATTTATTGTACTTTAATTATTCGATGGTAAGTATTTATTATGGTAGGAGGTATTACCTACGGGTTCTCTATTCGAGATCTATTTTAATAATTCTCCATTTATTCACCATATTTGCAATTAATGTTTTTTGAATAAAATAATACAATAATATATGTTCTAGTTTGACTTTTCAGTTTGGGACAAGGCATGTCTTAATGGTTTCACCAATCCGATAAGATAACTTATCATGTAACTTAAACTTTAAGACTCATACTGAATAAATAAATAATATTTAATACCTATTCCTTCACATCACATCCATTCAAGAATGATTATCCTATTATGGCTAACTTTTGAAATGGAAATAATCACACAATATTAATTTATAAATCAATATTTTAAATCTTACTTATATTGCAATTGTTACGATAGGGATATAAATGTTGCTGGAATATTATTAATTAAGTAATAATAATAATTAAATCACCATTTATTAATTAATAATAATAATTAAATCACCATTTATTAATTAATAGTAATAATTAAATCACCATTTAACAATAATAACAGGTGAATTAATCATAGTATTCTTAATTATTTGTTTATCACATGAGTACCCTATCATCAATATAGCATCCTTGTTCTTATAAACAAAGCACTTGTGAGGGCTTAAACAATTTTACTAATTAATTAGACACTATCATTACCCTATTCACAACAGTTCTCCTATGACAATGTTAACTGACGACACTTGTCTTAATTTATTATTACGATGTTTTCATATAATTACTAATTCACTTATTTACACATTAACAACCTAACCATTCATTACCTAAGTTGATTGATGTATCCTTAATTGAGTTATCTATGACATTTATACTATTATTCAAGTATGACAAGTATGTTATACACGAGTAATATTGTACACGTACAAGGTGTGCATGCATGGCCAGTGTATGCACATGTCGGATGTGTACTATAAACAAACCCCATTCCGCCTATGCATACCTGCTAACCAATAATAGTATTTACCCCCATGCAGAAGAGAAAGCATAATATATAGTATAATTACTTTAACATCCTCGGTTATTTAACAGTTAACCCTTTACGATTTAACATCATTGTCTTTATGTTTACATTAGTTTAATCAATCAAGTACAGGAAGGGTATCTACTCCCACTAACTAAAGATCAAGGAATATCCAACCCTCAACAGTACTAACTAACATATCCTCCCATCATAACCTACGTCCTCCATCCTCCCTATCCTTCCTCTGCTAGTACAAAAGTGGATGTCGGACTCACCGACCTGACCACATAGAACCTCAGAGCGATAGCGTCGGCTGAACAGCGGACCTATCCTCCCCTAGCAGGCATCCGAACATCGTCATCACAACAACATGGGGAGCGTGTCTCAGCACGGCCCTCCCACGACCTCGGGTATCATGGAAACCTAGGGTGGGAAACACATCCACCTCTCAACATACTGGGCCTACGCCCTTATCGACTCATACTTTGCTGCTATCGAGATTATCGGTTTGTGTCATCGTATCATCAATTTTGGTTGCTAAGCTTTTACTGCATGGAAAAGTTCTTATCCCATGTATTAGATCAAGTATCTCGCTATCCCATAGCCCTTGTATCCTGTAGGTTAGTATTTCGCAAAATACACATTTTATAACAAGCATTTCCATTCGATCACCAATTGATCTATATCATCAACATCGTTTTATTTAACGCCACAATTTTAGCTCATCACAGGTATGCATGACATATAACAATTCAATCAATTTCATCATAGGATGGCATCCACGTATAACATCATATATTTCACATTCCATTAATGAAAACGTTAAAACATATATATCGTCATCATAAAAGAAGCGAATCTCATGATAACCATAACCTATTAACTGCATGAACATAGTAAGATCATAATATCATAACATCATATTCATAACATAATAACGACATACACATGGTAGCAACATATAATCGGGTGTATCGTGTCATAAGTATAGTTTACCCAGTCTAGTTAAGTCCAACAGATAATAAGAAAATAAAGTTCAATATGTGTCACGGATAAACCTGTCTAGTCGAAATATGGGGCATTACAGCATGATAACTTGTTGGAAAGATCTCAGTGAGAAGAACAATTTCTGCATCGGATGAGAAAAACTTACAAGAACCCTCATTCGATACCAATTTACAAAAAAAAAACTGTTTAGGGCCTCGAAAATACCTAGGAAGTTGATGAGCAGAATTTGACAAAATCAAAACCATCTCTAAGACATTCCAAATTCTAATATGCTCCATCAAGAGCACTGTTGGTAGGCGGTTTGATGAGGAAAGACCATGGTACTGTTGACCATGCGACATGTTGGATAAAGATGTGAAAGGAGTATCTTGGGCCAAAGGATACCTCACTTGGCGGGTTTTGGGTCACTTGGACCATGTATTTTGTAATATTGAGTCAAGTATATCGCAGTTGGCAGGTTTTTGGTCATATGTTTTGTAATATCGAGTCATTGTACCGCAGTATGTGGGTTTTTGGGTCATTAGACCAAGTCAGTTAGTAGATTGTCCATAGTGTCGGTTAGGAAAGTGGACAAGTATTGTAATTGGCCGAAGCCTATAAATAGAGAAGAATTGTAAGTGTTAGGAAAGAGGAGAGTTGTGGATGAAGATAAGTGCTATATGCGGAGATTGACAGAGATAATGTGGATTTTTATGTACTGCTTTTGGTCTACCAAAGTAATATAAGGATGATGATTTGGTGCAATCTATGTGTAATGTTGCTAGATGTCTATGTTATTGCTTATTTTTAATGCAGTTATCTATTTTCTATTGCTATAATGTGAATGTTGCAATAATATGTTATCTGTCTATATGAAAATGCTACGATTGAAGTAATATGCAATCTCTATTTCTGGTAATGTTAAATGCTACGATGTGCTAGAACTTCATGGTGAATATTTGGAATTGTTGTTAGTATCATAGTGCCACAACTTGCCTCCTCCCTTGGTGGAAACATGGTTCCATCTGCTCTTCCTGGATGCCTCGAGTGAGACCTCATCCACTCTGTGGGTGTTGCTGGGTGGGCTCAAACCTGCCCGGGCTGGTGCCCAGGGAGACTGAGGTATGGGTCGATAGTTGGTGGACCCCTGTCGACTGTGAGGTCATGATTCGGTCAACAAATGGTTCCGTTGCTGGAACCATGTGCAGAGTAGGAAGAGGCCATGTTGTGGCACCTGAGCAAGCCGGAAATACAAAAATGGTTCGATCAGAGGTTGCAGGAGTTCGCTGAAGAGGAAAGTTGTAACACATGACTAACAATAGATCATTGGGTGGAGAGATACATTCAAGATGGACCGCATGAATGGTTTTTCTGTGAATTTCTGGTTATTCTATATGAATGGCTGTCGAAGCTGACCTTTCAGAAGAAGAACTTCCAGGGTGGTGAATCGATGACTTGGACCCTGGAACTGATTCAAGAATTGCAGAAAGTCAATAATAAGGCATCGCGGGCTGTCGAGGTTTGGCTTGACAGCATATTGGAAGGATACATTACGTAATTCATGGTTGATACGAAGAAATCCTATAGTGAAGCTGAAAGATACTTCTTTGAGGGACCGAGGGGAAGGTTTTCTGCTATCGCTCCAACTGTCGATTAAGATGTTAATCTGCGAGAAAGGTATATTAAAGATGCACCTTGATCAGTAGACAGTCTGGTGGGTGTAGGCTATGCATATCGTGATTGTTGGGGAATGGTGCATGAAATGGTAAACGGGTAGATGGGTGCAGACCATCAGGAGACTGTGAGTGAAGCCGAGGAAGAAAGTGGCCTTACAAGGGGAGGAGCAAGGTTCCGCCAGGAAAAGAGGCAGAGGATAGGAGAAGGTCCTACTGTGATCAGACTACAAGACTGTGAAGGAAGGCCACATGGGACGAAGTGACCTCATAGTCCTGATAGGAACGACCAGGGTACGCCTAGGATAGAGGCAGGACCGAACCCCAGCACCAACATGCCCACACCTCGGCTCACTAGCTCTCAACCAACAAGAAAAACTACTTTGACACTGTCGAGTACGTCGACACTGCAAAAGTTAATTGGTAGTAGTAGTACAGTGACAGGAGGAAGGAAGCCCAAGATGGTGGGCGATGATGCTAAGTTATCATTGTTCCATGTTAGTGCGATAGACAACCCAAAGTAGTATTGGTTTTTGTGTGAAGTGGTCTGGACTGTGAAACAGATCACTGATGACGATGTTAATAAAGGCCAGTTGGCCATGACCCTGCGAGGTCATGCTTTAGATTGGTTCATGAAATTTGTCTTAGTCCCTACGTGGGCCCTAGATAAGTCATTAAATGAGATTCGGGACGGGCTGATTGTTAAATTTAGATGGCCTAATTCAGAGGCCCAGTATATTACTGAACTAAAGGAAATTAAGCAGTATCCTAACGAGACGGTATGGGATTTCGACCAGTGATTCAAGACGCTGATGGAAAAGGTTAGTTTTGATATGAGCGCTGTCCAACATAAAGAATGGTTCATTGCGGCACTGTTACCCCATATTCGGCTGCCGCTGATGCAGTAAAACATTTCGATGCCTAGCGAAGCTCTAGAGATCGCAATGTGGTTGGAGGCGTCCCTGATTGGCAATAATGCAGCTGGGATGTCGTAGATACAGACACAACTCGCTAACATGACTATACAGTTGCAAGATTTAAAGAATAACAAGGAATAGTGTGATGAAGTATGGTGTACGTGTTGCCGAAGAGAGGGGCATACGAAAGATAGTTGTCCGGATTTCCATAATTATTTGATGTCAGGTGCGCCAAATCTGCTGAATGGCGGCAGTATGACGTGGTGTCGTGTTTGTTCTGTGTTTGGGCATAGTCATGATAGTTTCCCATATATGCAAAAAATGGTCACAACTCCATGAGATTTGTATTGCACCTTCTGTAAGTCAGTAGGACATGATGAAAAGGATTGTTGTGGATATGGGTTGCTACAAGAGAGAATGTGTGATGCATTCTATGTCAAAGATGATCAGTGTGTTGCTCTGCTGCAGCTGCAGGTAGCTTAGTCAATGCCTTAAGCACAGATGCAGTTTGTACCACAGTAGCAGCAATCGCAGCAATTCGTACCGCAATATACACTGGTGAACCCCCCGCAGCCTTTCTATGTGCAATAACAGCAGTATGCACCACAAGGGAAAGGAATGGCGCCAACACCCATGCATTAGCAGTTTAACCAACCTCAGTATCAGTAGCAGGGCGGCTATCGGGGAGGCTATAGGGGCGGACGCGGTGGCGGATTTGGGCGTGGAGGAGGAGGCCGAGGTGGTCGTGGACCTGTTCAATGTTACCACTATGCAGTATGGGGGCATTATCAGCATGACTACCCACTACTACAGAATTAGTGTACGTTTTGTTCTAGTAATGATCATACAGTCGAGAATTGTCCACAGTTGATTGCAAGATGGCAGGCTAGAAACACTCTGTAGCTACAGAACCCAGTACAACAACAAGTGTAGAACCCGGTGCATCAACCAGTTCAGAACCAGCCCCCACGACCACTGCCTAACACTAATCCAAATGTAAATCAACCAGGGAATCTGCTGCAGAATCAGACACAAGGTGCCAATATTGTGACTATTTTGGTAGAACCGTGACCACAAGATGCTTTGGTGGCTGTTGTCACTCATGGAGGTAAGACGATTGGGGAAGATGGTTTGCGACCACTAATTCGGTTAGCTGGTCAGAAGATGGTACCTTCTGACATTGATGTGGAGTGGGAGATGTTCATGGAGGCACGTTGTACTTTGGAGAAAGATTGCGGTAAGGTTGTTGTTTATGATATGTCACCTATTTTAGATGTTACATCAAATGCTGATCGCCCACCACCAGGAATATTGCAGAAGTTCCTTGAAAGCTGTCTGTCATTGGCATGAAACCCAATCGCTCTGGTTGAGATTGAGGGATGGTTGCAGCGACTTCCGAAAGGACAGTAGGAGTCAGTAGTAAACTCCTTACAGTGAAGGAAGACTGCCAAGGAAATGCGAATGAATATTCAGATCGGGGATTATGATGTTGATTCTGTGATTCTTGATCTTGGTTCAGATGTTAACATCTTAACCAAGCAAGCATGGCAAAAAATGGGGAGTCCCCCATTGAGTTGGTCTCCTGTGCAGCTCCAGTTGGCTAACCATGCGAAGGTTACACCTATTGGGTGAGTTCCACAGCTCACAATTGATATTGAGGGAATGAAGACTTATGCCAACTTCAATGTCATTGAGGTAGTTGACGGCGGAAGCTGCTATCTTGTGTTGTTGGTGATAGGATGGGCTAATGATAGTGGAGCTGTAATTAACTTCAAGAAGCACATGATGACTTTTGAGAACCGTGATTTTTGAGTTATCGCTCCATTGGATTCGGCTAAAGGATGTCGATATGTTGAGCCTGTCAAAATTGACGATCACACTAGCTGGGACCACGCATTCAATATTTCTAAAGATCACATTCATCCCACTATTCACAGTGAGTTGGAGTGGCACAGTGAGAGCTTCGCATCTTCTGACTCTGATGATGCATTGGAACATTGGCAGAATCGCATGCATGAAGTATCAGTCCGGAAGTGTGGTTTAGTTACACAATCTTTATGTCGTGTTGCGACAGAAACAATCACATTTCCTATCTATGAGGGTTTTCCTGGCTTAGACACCTTTGTAGTAGAATTTGAAGACCATGTTCCAGAACCACAGCAACTACTGGCCTTGGAGGAAGCACTGAAGGCTGCTCCAATACGCTGGTGGGCGACGCATAAGAAATATATTGAAGATTGGTCATAATGTCGAAGGCTGATGATGGTTCGATTTGGCAATGCTGAGGTTTATAACACTAGCAAGTATGATGGCCGAACCGATCCTGGTGATCATGTGATGGAGTGTCAATGGTTGTGGATCATGCAACACAGAGATGAGTGGGTTCATGCTTTTGTCCATACTTTGGAAGAGATACCATGTTCATGGTATGCTGTAGCCGAGTTACGTTGAGATATTACCACATGGGGGAATTTAACGATCTATTTCACTCAAACCTTCACATTTGCAGACGCTAACCTTGATGTCCATAACACCTTGCAGCTCATCCATGATGTGATATTTCAGGTTGTTCTGGTGAAATGCCCTGTTGACCCGCACACCCACAGTCAGATGTAGTCTCTCATGGAGTGTTTCAACATCAGTGCCGGGCCAGAGGACGACGATGATCCCGGGAATATTAACATTCTCGAATCCAAAGGAAGTCGCGATGCGGTACCACCTGTTGCACCAAGTAACCCATTCAATCAGCCATTACTGCTTCGCAAAACAAATATCGGGACTAAAGCTACTCCCAAGTTTGCTAATGTAGGGGATTATTGGGATGATGAGATGATGAGTAAAGTTATCAAGTTATTACATGAATTCCAGGATGTGTTTCCCACTAAGTTTTCCGAAATGAAGGGCATCCTGGGTGATTTAGGAGAGATGAGGATTCCATTGAAACCAGACACTAAGCCAGTCCGACAACGACCTTATCGGCTAAACCCACGACATAAAGAAAAAGTCAAGGCAAAACTTGATCGAATGCTGGATGATGGTATTGTCAAACCTGTAGAAGAGTCAGAATGGATTAGTCCTATGGTGGTGCAGGACAAGAAAACAGGCGAAGTGCGCATTTGTGTCGACTTGCTGAAATTGAACGATGCTTGCTTGCATGATCCCTTTCCGACCCCGTTTACTGATGAAGTACTTGAAGGAGTGGCTGGCTAGGAGATGTACTCTTTCACTCATGGATTCTCTAGCTACCATCAGATTCACATTGGCAAGGAGGATCACCATAAGACAACGTTTGTTACTGAATGGGGTTGTTTTCAGTACACGGTCATGTCATTCAGATTGAAGAATGCACCTACAATATTTTCCTGGGTCGTTGTTGCTGCGTTCAAAGATTTTATTCAAAAGTTTCTGTAGGTATATATGGATGATTGGATTATTTATGGATTGATTCGCAATCATTTGGAAAACCTGTAGTTGATGCTTGAGTGATGCTGACAACACTAGATATCACTGAACTTGAAGAAATGTATTTTTTGTGCTACATTTGGGATACTTCTAGGTCATATTGTGTGTAAGAAGGGATTGTTGGTTGATCCCACCAAGATTGCGCTTATTTTGGGGTACCAATCGCCGACTATGGTTAAGCAGTTGTGGCAACCTTGGGTCACATAGGATATTATCGCAAGTTCGTTAGGAGGTATGCTGCGATTACTGCCCCTATGGAGAAGTTGCTGAAAAAGGATGTGGAATTCCAGTGGAATCCGGAATGTCAGGAATGTTTCGAAACACTCAAAGCGAATATGGCGTCGACTCCAATCTTGGTTTTTCCCGACTGGAGTAAGGAATTCCATGTCCACGTTGATGCTTCATCGGTTGCAGTAGGTGTTGTATTGGCTCAACTAGGCGAAGGAGACATTGATCATCCTATTGCTTTTTCCAGTCAGAAACTGTTGTCGGCAAAATGCAATTACACTACCATAGAACGCGGTACATCCCTCCTGTTTGACTGGATGTCACCCTGCAGAAGATCACCTCGAAGCTGAAATTTAGTGTGAAGATACTCGCACTCTCGGTAGGCTTGGAGTGATTGGCGGATATTGGGCCGGTGTTGATGTGCCTGTGCTATGCTGATCATGACATGGTGGCCCAACCTGCAATTGCCTCTGCACCCTATGTCAAGGAGACGCGCCATTTATCAGAACCAGTGATACATGAGTGGGCTCGCGGGTTGAGGCAGGCCGGCCTATTAGGGTTAACTAATATGCCACATTTCTGATGCTTGACGGAAGTCAATTCTTGTGTAAAGCAGCTCTTGTCGTGCTTCCATGGAGGTTCATTATGGTTGGACAGAGAAGTCCCAGTCACTCTCGACTTGATTTCTGAGATTATCGGCTTGCCCAAAAATGGTGTGGATCTAACAAAATTTCTTCAAGGAAAGGCCATTGAGAGGAAGTGAGCACGTCAATTGGCACAGAAGTATGGCTTGGAGTTGGATGGGTGTGGATACCACACCAGTGGCTGCAACAATCAAGTGGTACTCACCGGCATTAATATCCTGTTATGTAAGGTGATTAGGGGAGGTTGCCCTAATCAATGTAATGCGGGGATAGTTGCTTGTGCCGAGGAATGTGCAGAAGGAGTCCAGATTAATTGGTCCTTATATCTTCTGAACCAGCTCATGGAGGATGTCACAGACGTCCAAGTGGGGAGAGGCACCTTTTTATATAGTTGGTTGTTGCTGCTCATTTCTCTAGTCGCATGAAAAGAGCCTGATACATACCAGGGTATGGACTAGCTGGCTACTAAGGAACCACACGGGGCTCGTTATCAGAATCTGTGGGCTATGCACGAGTTGGAGCGAACCTGGGAGTGCCAAGTATAGTTTTGGCTGTACTTAGAAATGCTTTGCGATGTCACAACTCATGTCCCATGGATATCTATGGACATTATGGCATGCTTCACACAGGTCATGGCCTTTGCAATACGACCGAGTGTCATTCATATCCAAGCTTGCCGCAACATTAATCAACAATGGTTGCACACACAGTATAGAGTGACAGCGGCATATTTGGAGGTCATCGTGAATGAGTGGCCAGAGGCATGGTGACAACCTATGAGTCCTGCAGAAACTGATGTTGGAGGTCCACCAAAGGGCCCTCCGGAGCCAGGATCACCTCGGGATTAGCAAAGTCATCATAGTTCTGAGGAAGATTCAAAGCGCACACCAACTAAGGATGATAGCGACTGCACTCTAGAGGAAAACCAGAAAAAGCAGTGCCACAAGTATGCCACAATCAGTGGGATGTCCTTACCAATTGAGGTGTAGTTGGGCCAGTTAGTCACAGCCATTAATAATGCCGCCATGGTGGCTACTAATAGAATGTTTGTCAAAGTGGAGGTGGGTTTCTATATGCTCACTGCCTGTATGGACTCTATGGGAAATGCAGTGTTACAAACAGAACCGGGCAGTGTATCCATGCAGGATAAGTTCACGATCTGCACCACGCCCTAGGTAAGGAAAATCAACATTCCCCCGACTGCGATTGTGACTGACAATGAGGAGCTGCAAAATGTGCTGAAGTCGATTGACCAAGTGACTGTCAATGTGAATGCACTATCAACAATGGCCCTGATGACAATGCAGAAGAGTTCCTCCCAAGAGATGGTGGATAGAATGCATGGAATCAGTAAGCGCTTTCACCAATTGCAGGAAAGAGAGGTAACTATGATCGTCGAGAAAGAGGAGATGACGAACAAAGCTGCTGAAGCACAGAAAGTAGTGGATGACCTTGAAGCCGGCCTGGAGCAAAAGCGGTCCGAGACCAGTCGCACCATTGAGGAACTCAAAAAGGAACAAGACTTCCTTGTTGTGGAAAAGGCTCGCATGTGGGATGACAGTTCTCAGATTGACCAAACAGTTGCAGAAGCGTATCAACATGTCCCAGAGCCTAATGAGGAGGTAGATGTGCTCCACCGAGTGCAGTGATTGGGGGCTGCCATTGTTCAGTTAAAACAAGAGAATGATCGGCTAACAGATCAGTTGAAACCAAGTACACCTCAGGCCGAAGTGGATGAACGACGAAGGGCAATTGAGGACATTGCCACCCAAATGGAGGAACTAGAGACAAAGAAAACCAGGCTTACCATTGAAACAATAGAGTTTTGGGGCCGCATCATTCATGATGACCAAATGGCACAGCTCACTAAGAGTCGGCTGGAAGCTGAAGGCTAGATGCTGACACTAAAAGCTGCGATGAGAACTTTGCCACCCATGCAGCAAGTCACTAAGTCACGTGAACTCAATGAATTGCAATAGTGGGTTACCAAGGAAGATGAACGTCAAAAGCTGCGTGCAGCCCAGTTAGAAGAATTCCAGGACACTAGCGGGAAATTGATGCTGCATGCTAGTGAAGCACTCCAAGAAGTACAGAAGTATCGCCAATAGATGATGGACAAGCGTGTCGACCACCCGTCAACCGAAGATGTGGTTAGCAGTCAGGCGGTGGCTCAAGAGGCTCAGGAGCTGGTGAGGAATGTCAAACAACTGTATGCAGATTTCAAGACAAAGACCGCGACGTATACTCTATCCAGTAGTTGATGTGGCTCGAGGGTGAGCCACCAGATTGTGTTGGGGGCCTATTAGCAGGTGGTTTGATGACGAAAGACCGTGGTACTGCTGACGCCACGACACATTGGTTAAAGGCACGAAAGGAGTTTCTTGGGTCAAATGAGACCGCACTTGGCGGGTTTTGGGTCACTTGGACCATGCATTTTTTAATATTGAGTCAAGTATACCGTAGTTGGCGGGTTTTTGGTGATATGTTTTGTAATATCGAGTCATTGCACCACGGTATGCAGGTTTTTGGGTCATTAGACCAAGTCAGTTAGGAGATTGTCCATAGTATCAGTTAGGAAAGTGGACAAGAATTGTAATCGGTCGAAGCCTATAAATAGAGAAGAATTGTAAGTGTTAGGAAAGAGGAGAGTTATGGATAAAGATAAGTGCTATATGCGGAGATTGACAGAGATAATGTGGATGTTTATGTACTACTTTTGGTCTGCCAAAGTAATATAAGGATGATGATTTGGTGCAATCTATGTGTAATGTTGTCGGATGTCTATGTTATTGCTTATTCTTAATGCAGTTATTTGTTTTTTATTGCTATAATGTGAATGCTGCAATAATATGTTATCTGTCTATATGAAAATGCTCTGATTGAAGTAATATGCAATCTCTGTTTTTGGTAATGTTGAATGCTGCGATGTGCTAGAACTTCATGGTGAATATTTGGAATTGTTGTTAGTATCATAGTGCCACAACTTGCCTCCTCCCTCGGTGGAAGCATGGTTCCGTCTGCTCTTCCTGAATGCCTCAAGTGAGACCTCATCCGCTCTGCAGGTGTTGCTTGGTGTGCTCAAACCATCCCGGGCCGGTGCCCAGGGAGACTGAGGTATGGGTCGATAGTCGATGGACCCCTATCAACTGTGAGGTTGCGATTCAGTCAACAAGCACTAATAACTTCATATGGTAGATGTGTAGATCCATTTTAGATCAATTCTGGATGGTTTCTTGCCTCCTTTTGATTACTGAACACTCATTTTAGCCTTCAGCATAGCTAGATATGACTTTGATTGTTTGCCAGAGTTAGTGTGGTTGAGTTCCTTGAGAACCAGAGGCTGCAGCCTTGGGTGCAATTGGATGTACCTACATGCAGATGTTAGGTCCTGCCAAGCTTGGTTTGGGCTGAGTAGTGGCCTTATGTTGAGATTGTGGGGGTCTATTGGAACCTAAAGTGTTTCTTGTCACAACAATCCATCCCCCTTGGGTAATTTTAAGAGCAGAGGGAGTCTGAATTCCCTGAGTGGGATGGGGTTCCACTGTGGCTGTTGTTGTTTTGGCTATAAGGGGACATTCCTTAATTTGATGATCGAAATTTGACATAGAATGTAAGTGTTTGAAATGTTGATATAGCACACTGGTCGGTGCTGAACTTTGTCTTTGATTTGAATATCAATGTATTTCTTCAAGTGGAAAACCTGCACATAGATCCTTGTATTGGGCTTTGGTGGGATAACACTCTTAGGTTCATGTATGACAAATTTTCCCAGGGATTGGGATAACCTTTTCAAGGAATGCCAGAACTGAGCTGACAGGGCAAGGAATTCTACAAACAGGGTAATGAAGCCCACTATATTTCTCTAGCAAGAAGTTCTCCACCCAATGAGATAATTTTATTAATGTCCAACAAGTGACCATAAATAGGTCAAAGAGACTGTTAGGTACATTAGAACAATACATAGTAGGAATACAAATGCAGCTCGTAGAAAAGCCAATAATGGGAGAACACAACCAATGTATCATAACTTGGAGATTACTTTAAGTAAAGAACAAAAGGGTCCAGATAATAAATAGGTGCAGAGGCAATTCAGCTATCCCTGGACCTATCTCACTTTGGATTGGTGCTTTTCCAACCACAGGGGATTCCTTGATTTGTCTAAGATATCAACTGTTGAATAGTATTGATAAGTATAAACTCAAGCTAATAAACTAAACTGCAGTCTGGAAATAAATCAATATTAAAACAACAAGTAAATAAGTGGGCAGTAAACATGCAAATCGAGAAACCTAACGTATATCTTGAATTACTAATTATATGCATAAAGTAGACAATAACTTCATGCTATTCTGCAATAAATAAGTGTGGGACGGGAAGCTAAATCTCTCAGTTGGAAACACACAGAAATCCAAGTACTACATACTAATTATGAATGAGCACATAGACCAATGTAAAAGAATGATTAAGACAACCTATTACTATCTAAACAACTGTTAGTTTTTTTAAACTTGGGAGTGTACTCTATCCATGACATGTGTATTATGACCAAGGTGTACCTTATAGTTGCAGCAATAGTCCATACAGCCTGTGTTAGGTTGCAGTCTCTAGTTCTGTATGGGACATTGATTATGGAAGACAGTTTTGTGTTATAAAGGGACTGCAATTTTAACTTCTAATTATAGCAGTCAAGATTTAGTATTTTGCATTCCCACTTTTAGGAAAACTATTTTTTTCAGAATTAGTCATGTTTCTATTTTTTAGTAGACTTTTTAGATTTTAAGAAGTTCTGTTTGTAGGTTTATTTTATATAGATTTAGATAAAGGGCACAAGGGAAACATAGTCTTGGGGAAAGGGTGTAGATCCCAAGGAGTTAGTCTTCTTGCTGGAATGCTCCATTAAAGACAGTCCCTTCATGCAGGTTGAGGATGCTAACCCCAAGGACAGAAATAGATAGAGGGTTTGGAATTGATCAAAGGGTTGGATATGATTTTATTGTAAACCCTAGATGACCTTCTTGTGGCAATATAGGAGGAGGTATCAGGGTAGAGGGTTTAACTATTTACTTCCATTCCAATTGCATGCATGTACAAATCCAAATTTTCTTTATATCTCAGTGCGTCTCTACAAGACTCATTCCAAACAAAAGAACATTGTCACAAAGGTTGTGCAAGGAAGTATTTCCTATCATTTTGTATACCTTTAATCTTCCATTTCCTATCATTTTGTTACTACTATTTGTTGGAGGAAAGGGAGCCACTCTCAGTAGTTCTTCCACTCCATGCATTCAAGCTGCTACATGATTTTTATGAACTAAGTTTTTGTTTGCCAAGGATATATTCTGCTACCATCACTTCCAGAAGTCGTGGGTACCATCCTCTTACTGACTTGACTTTCATATTGTGTTATTGTATTGTGGTGAATTACTTTTCATAGCTGGGTGTGAATGTTGGGTATTGAGACTATGCATTGAGAAGAGATATTTCCCACGTGGACCAAGGAGATCTGCACTACATAAATCAACCATCTAAGTGACCAACATAGTCATATTCTGCCTCTATTCTTAGCTCATTAAATAAGTCCGCTATGCTACAAGAAATGACCAAGTTTGAGATTCAATAGAAGTCTGAATATATTCTCATTACTCCTGATAAACATCATTGTATTCTCACTTTATAATGGTGGCATTTTGGTAATGAATCCTTGCTAAAGAATTATTTACTATTGTTTCTATTTACGTGAATGTTTAAGATCTGTTTGTATAATTTTATGTGCACAACTCCATAATGAGAATATGAAATATCAAACCCACCAGTGAGCAACAAAGTGTTTGACCAAAGGTTTAAACCATTCCACTCATACAGTAAATCCAATACTCAGTATTTGATAAGAGGGACACTTCTAACAGTCTAAAATCAATATTAAAGGAGTGCTCTATAAGAGTACAAGACCTAGGAAAAAGACTAAGGACTGCCAGTTAACCAATATAATACTGTACAGGGGTCTGAAGTCAGTATATTGCTAAACATTTGTTAAATATTCTTAACCAAGTTACGTAGTCAGTGAGGAAAATTTTCAGTCAGTTTGACTTGGGATTTTACATATTGACCAATGGCGACTCCCATCGGAAATGGTCATTAAAGGAGAGCCTAGACATGAGTAAGTCAATTTTACAAACCAACTTATACTTTATGGTTTCCCAATATTTCCCAATAATTTTTGAAAAAAATCCTCCACAATTGGAATAGGGGATGGTGTGGTCAATATGGTTTGTAGATTCAGTTTTTTCTAGTTTTTTGGTCTATTGTTCTCCTGAAATAATACAATTTTTGAGAAAGTATTTCTAGGATTCCTTACCTTCTACAACTCTATTGGTCCATTTGGCAGGTAAAGTTTTTTCTTGTGTTCGGGTGGCCAAAATAATCATTCATCCTTTCTCCCTTGGGGTACAACAAAGGTAGCCTCATGTACATTAAATTGGCATACAAAAAGTTGCATAGAATCTTATCCAAGTTAGCATAGGCATGGATTGATGAAACCCCTTGGTGCAACAAACACCTTGGTGCAAATTTAAAATATTCTTACAAGAGAGAAAGGCTTCAAAATCCATTTATTAATTTTCTTTGAAAATATTAAAAGCATTGCTTTCCATAATAACCCTTTTTGGGAGGCTCAAAAGGAAACGTAAAGTCCTAGGAATTTGAATGCTTGCTAAAGAACCCCATAATTATCCTTATTTGCTCATTATGCTTCTCTGGAGTCTGTATTGAACCACTATAAGCCTTGATATATCCCATTTTTGTGCCTTATCTATTGCCAATTTATCACATTATAGCCATTTCATTGTCTCTAGTTCTTTCTTGCAAATTGTTGTGCTTCGGTAGTTACAAATCTGTGACCATGACTAGCTTATCACAAAACCATTCCAGGTTCATCTAGTTGAAGTAGAAATTCCTCTTCCAAAGAGCAATGCTTCTAATGGTTGTAGTAGACTTCTAGCATCTAAGAGTATTTACTACTGTCCAGTCATCATTTGCAAGGGAATATAGGAATGAAGACCAAGAACTATTACCCAACTCCCTCTCTTCCTTAGCGGGGCCATGGCTAGGCTTGCATCTTCTAGTACTAGAGGTGGCAAAGGGAGTAGAGATAAATACTCTTTTGTTGTTAACAAAGCAACTAATCCTCCTAGGCTAATGAGACCTTCCCTCATTGTCTAATTTGGATATTTCTGAATCGCATCAGATATTTGGGGCTCCACAACCATTGCAGGTATGATCTAAATGCATTTATTTACTATACGTCCATTTCCTTGTTGTCTTCTTTGCATACACAAAAATTATTAATACTTTCCTGTGGTCTAACTTTGACATTTTGCAGCATCGGCCTGGAATTTCACCACAGTCAGGGCATAAATCTATGCCACCAGCAAGCCAACAGATTCACCTAGAAATTTTTTCCAATAGGCAACGTACACTACATACAACCGTGGGCTTGTCTTCATCAGTTCAACCACAACATGCACAGTATACTCCAAAAGTTCATCAGTTTCCTCTTCTTGAAGGACAACAACCACAAACTCCTTCTTCACAAGTGATTTATGTTCCCTTACCTCAGCAGCCTCCACTAGCTTCTTTATCAAAAGTGTTTTTTACACCTTATCCTTAACATCCTCTATTAGCACCTTCATCATAGTTTCCTTTTGCATCCTATTCTCAGCAGCCTCAACCAACATCTTCATTAGATGTGCTTTCTTTAACATATTCTTAGCAGCCAAGAACTATGATTAATGAGAATCTACCTTCCCAAACTGTCAATGTGCCTACTATTGCTTGTGTATGGGGTTTGAGAATGCCTCCATCGTCATCCCTTATGGTACAATTTATCTTTACTTGATGCAGACAAACAAAAGTAGTTATTATGGGTGATTTCTCTTTTTTTTTTGTAGCATTGTAGCCTTTATCACTTACATTACATTCTTGACTAACTTGGAATTCCCCAATTCTGAAAGGGTTCCAGCTCAATGGAAGAGCGGCTTCCTTACAAGCGGGAAGTTGGTGGTTCGATTCCTCCATGCCCTATTGATATTGCAATATTGGTATTTTTAATAAAATATATTTTATTATGATTTATTATGGCTATATAGGGGGTTTCAAACCATATTTGTATGTTGCTACGAGGGCGGTTCCAAACCGCCCCTATAGGCATCTATGAGGGGGGTTACCAACCACCCCTATAGGCATCTACGAGGGGGGTTCCAAACCACCCCTAGAGGCATCTACGAGGGGGGTTCCAAACCGCCCCTATAGGCCTCTACGAGGGGGGTTTCAAACTGCCTCTATAGGCCTCTACGAGGGGGGTTCAAAACCACCCCTATAAGTGTTGAAATATTGTAACTTCAAAGAATATTATATTTGTATATTATTTATTCCGGAGATGTTCCATACCTCCGATGTGATTATACTATAAATCCGGAGATGTTTATTCCTCCAAGTTGGTTGTGGTAACTAGGGTTATTAGACCCACCATGTGGGGGTCGGCCCAGTCAGTTATAATGGGGTATTTAACCTAATGGTTAAATACGAGCCTACATGTACTTGTGTAAAATACATATCAGAGTAGTGTATAAATAGAGGAGGTGTGTTCCTCATTTGATACACTCACTCACTTGAGGATAGCACACTTGTGGAGAAGAGGTCTGCTATTGTGGAGGAGGAGATCATGTCTCAGGGATTCATCTTTGTATATTGATGGTCATCTATATTGAGGAAGCTTTGCTGGGTTTTCTACCCCATGAGGGTTTCCCAGGATAAATCTCTGTCTCTTGTGTTTATGCTATGCTTGTTGTTTCTTCAGTGATCCTGTATATGCTATTATTGTGAAATGGAATGTAATGCTGCTATTTTTTGTCTTAGCATATTGAATATTAACATGGTATCAGATCTAACCTGAAGGAAGACAAGGTATGGCACTTATGACACTTGCTTTACTTACGACAATTTGAAGGTTAGGGTTTTACATAGAAAAAACCAGTCATTGTGGAACTTTCGCTATAAATCCATTTCTGCGAAGGTTCAGGGTCTGAAAAGATTACAGGTCGAAGATAAGATCCCCAGGTACCTTGTGTCCAAAGGGCACCCTCAGATTCGTTGTACTTTATGAGTTATGATCAGTACAAGTTAGGGTTTCTGCCTCTTCCATATCTCAGTCAAAATAAGGTGACCTTGGAAAAAAGATCATAACTTGGGCTAGGAAGCTCCAAATGAAATTTCGTAAAAAGTGACAGGTAGTACATAGACTGTAGTATCTCAAAGAACTTTTTCAGAGGCCGAAGGTGAACAAGTGACACGTGGGATGCTGTACAAGTTCGCTCTCCTGTTTTATCCCATAAACAGGTCACGTTACAAAACTTGGCATAACTCTCTCTCAGAGAGTCCAATTGAGGTCAGACCTATCAGGATGGAAATATAACAGGGCGAGCTATCTCAGAAAAAGTTTTCAGAGGCCTAAGTTCAAACAGTGACACGTGGCACGCCGTACAAGTTCGCTCTCCAGTTTTATCCCATAAACAGGTCACGTTGCAACACTTGGCATAACTCTCTCTCAGAAAATCCAATTGAGGTCAGACTTGTCAGGATGGAAAGATGATAGGTCAGGATACTGCAGAAATAGGTTTCAAACCCTATGGAGCAAAAATTTCAGAGTTATAGCAGAAACAATTAGGTGCATATTTCTGTCAAAACAGAATTATTTTTGGAGCACCTTTATTCATGGCTTCCGAAATTTAGGGTTTCGGAGAAAGTTAGAATTTTTGGAATCGGAGTCCACGGCTAAATGCTGCTCAGGAAAATCGAAATTTAGAGACCAATATTGAATTTTTTGGTTGGGTGGAAGACCGGGCTTGATCAAACCCCAGTTCGGGATTTTGATCGAAAAGATGGAAAATTAGGGCTTCAGCAAAAGTTGGAATTTTTGAAGTCTGTAACCACGGCTGGAAGCTCCTAAGAAAAATAAGAGTTTAGAGCCTTGGATCGAACCTTTTGTTTGGGCAGAAGGGTGGGCTTCATCAAACCCTAGTTTGGGATCCTGTCCAGAAGATCCAGAAGTTTCAAAGGCAATTTTGAAGGGTCAAATTTTGGAAATTCCAAAATTGAAGTATGCTAGTTTGATCAGCTCAGCAAGACATATTCTTTCATCCATTCAGAAGTGTGAAAGTCAAAGCTTGAATTTTTAGGGTTTCTCTAGAAAACCCTAATTAAGCTCCAGATCAAGTTTCAGGGGGAGTTGAGGCTAAGGCCTTACATAAGAAGACTACAAGAAGTCGCGACAGGTATGACTTAAGGAGGCTCAGGCTCAGGTACATCACAAAAGACAAATCGGGTTCCATGACCATGAAAACATGAAGACAAAGACTCATCCATAATCTTTGTTCTACTTACGAGGTATGTATGACTTTGTTATATTATGCTTAACCTATGATACATGTAGGTTCTAGCTCAGGATCTCTAAATCATTGAAGAGATTGTTTAGGTATGTTGTACATAACTAAGTAGGTATACTAATCCAGGTATGTTTCCCATGAATCTTACCTTGTGTTAGGATCCCTTATATAAGTATACTTGGTATGATTCGTTATGCTTATTCATAAAGTTAGTAATCAAGGGATTATGCATATTATGTCTTTTATCTTGATTGATGATATGCATGAGTAAAAGAAGACTTCCCTGAAATCTTGAATACTAATGTTTATTAACTATAATCATGACTATACATTCTCAAGATTATTTAGAACTATAATGTTTTGATAACATTTAGAACATACTAATGGGTGTATGTTTGTGTATGAGATCATGAGGATGACACTTGAACATGCACAGTGGTACATAATGAATAGAAGTTCAAAAGACATACAGAAGATCAAGCGGGAGGCAACCACACAAACATAAAAGATAAGTATTTGAGTTGTCATTTGAAATAGTAAATGATATTTCCTGTAATAGGTTGTATGCATATTTGTATTCCTATAATATATCATGCTAAGTGTAAATATTCATATAACATTGAACAGTATACTACTAATATACATATGATTGGTAAGTTGGACAAACATTCCATTGTTGGTTGTCTAGAATGAAACCTCTTTGTTGACATGCTGAGAGTTGTGCACACTCTCGATAGTATGTTCTGGTAGAGATGGAAGGCATCTAGATAGCCACTGTATGCATACAGGATATGGTAAAGTGTTGTGCCAAAGTATTGGTCAAGATAGTTGCATAACTATGTAAATGATATCTGTATGCATAATAGGTTATCATGTCAATATGATTTGATGATTATGAAGTATTACTAATCATGTACCTAATTTTGATTTGTAGGAAAAATCATGATGAATGATGAACAAGCGATGGATGTTCAACAAAAGGATTTACAAATCAAACACACTATAGAAGGCTTGTGGCTAGAAGATTCTCTTAGAAAAGAGAAAAAGAATCATGATGAGATGTTTGTTCCAAGAGGATAGATAAAACCATTCTCTTAATGGTGTAATTAAAGAAGAAGTGTGATTCAGGTTCTGTATGGGTACCCAGGATCGATAATCAATTGATGAGCTTAATGATCACCACGGGTGATGTGGATCTCAACCTTTGCTACAAGGTTGAATATGGTTTTTATACACAGATGACATGGATGCAAGAAGGAACTCACCACAAAGTTTGAATAATATTGAGGCTCATATCAGTAGACCCATCTATCGAGAGATGGCACAAATAGATATGCAAAGAATCATTCAATGCAGAGTGTGAATGATGTTCAGTCACAAAGGGAGAATTGACAGTTTCTTGATAAGCTTGGGCTTTACCAAAAAAAAATTAAAGTTGTTCCTAACCTTTACCTTAAGGCTATGGATCATACTATTATTATGATATCCTTCTTATAGGGAATGAGAAACAGATCATGAAAAGAAAGAAGAAGATGGCTACAGAAATGAAAAATGAAAGATCTCAGATTGATGCATTACTTCCTAAGTCTGGAAGTATGGCAAGGCTTAGAAGGAATCTTTCAAGGTAAGTATGCGGTGAAGTTTCTAAAAATATTTGATATGTTGGAGTATAAAACCATGGCCACTCCCATGGACTCCAACTTGAAGTTGTTAGTTAATGACTCATCGTATTTAGTGGACCTAACCCTATATAGACAAATCATTGGGTCATTGATGTATTTAACAAATACTAGGCCAGATATATGCTTTGCTGCAAATACCCTAAGTCAGTGTCTAATAGAACCTAGAAAGGTTCACTTAATAACTACAAAGCATGTAGTGAGGTACCTAAAAGGTACAATAGATTTTGGTCTATATTATCTTGGAGGTCATGAACTCCGTTTACATGGTTACTCAGATTCTGATTGGGCGGGAAGTGCCTCAGACAGAAAGAGTACATCAGGTGAATGTTATAGTCTTGAATCTGCCATGATCTCATGGTTCAGCAAGGAACAATCTAGTGTGGCTCTCAGTACTACTGAAGCAGAATATATATATAGTTGTCTTCTCTGCCAGCTGTGAAGCAGTGTGGCTTCATAAGCTATTATATGGAGTGTTTGACTTAGAAATGAATCAAGATAGAAAATATTGTATTCCACGATAAGTCAATAACACATAGAGATCCGATACTTCTATATACGAGATATGGTGCAGAGAGGAGCTATCAAGCTCGAGTATATAAGCACTGAGGATCAGATTGCTAATATCTTGACTAAACCTCTGTCTCGAGTAAAGTTTAAATACGTCTGAGACAAGCTTGGTATAGTCCAGAAGGACCCTCCTCGAAAGGGGGAGTAACATAGTATCTGATAACAAGTCTGTCTCATCAATGATGAGGTTACCTATTTACTGCACTTAGCTACTTAGAATTATTTAGATTTAGAACTCTTATATATCTTTTATTTTAGATGTATACATGTTTTTGATGTGATGTATACATGTTTTGATGTTAGATGTATTAGTGAGAATACATGCTAGATGTATACATGTTTTTGATGTGATGTATACATGTTTTGATGTACCTGTATAGATGAGAATACAGATGAGGATTGGATCATCCTTGAACTTAAGTTCTAAAGTGAGCCGTAGACGTGAGGTCTCCGAGAATGAAGTCCTTAGTGGAAAGTTGAGGGGATTGGATCATCCTTGGACTTTCAGTCCTAAAGAGAGCCGTAGACGTGAGGTCTCCGAGAATGAAGTCCTTAGTGGACAAATGAGGGGATTGGATCATCCCTGGACTTTCAGTCCTAAAGAGAGCCGTAGACGTGAGGTCTCCGAGAATGAAGTCCTTAGTGGACAGTTGACGGGATTGCATCATCCCTGGACTTTCAGTCCTAAAGAGAGCCGTAGACGTGAGGTCTCCAAGACTGAAGTCCTTAGTGGACAGTTGAGGGGATTGGATCATCCCTGGAATTTCAGTCCTAAAGAGAGCCGTAGACGTGAGGTCTTCGAGAATGAAGTTCTTAGTGGATAGTTGAGGGGATTGGATCATCCCTGGACTTTCAATCCTAAAGAGAGCCATAGACATGAGGTCTCCGAGAATGAAGTCCTTGGTGGACTTGAGGGGATTGGATCATCCCTGGACTTTCAGTCCTAAAGAGAGCCGTAGACGTGAGGTCTCCGAGAATGAAGTCCTTGTTGGACTTCATGGGATTGGATCATCCCTGGAATTTCAGTTCTAAAGTGATCCATAGACAGGTGTCTCCGAGAATAGAGGATAGGACTGCAGCGTCCCTGGACCTTTGTTCAAAATGCACGTGATTGGATTAATCATCCTTAGACAGTAAATCCAAGAAGGATAGTCTTAAATGTGATTGTGATTGGATTAATCATCCTTAGACAGTAAATCCAGGAAGGATAGTCTTAAATGTGATTGTGATTGGATTAATCATCCTTAGACAGTAAATCCAGGAAGGATAGTCTTAAATGTGATTGTGATTGGATTAATCATCCTTAGACAGTAAATCCAGGAAGGATAGTCTTAAATGTGATTGTGATTGGATTAATCATCCTTAGACAGTAAATCCAGGAAGGATAGTCTTAAATGTGATTGTGATTGGATTAATCATCCTTAGACAGTAAATCCAGGAAGGATAGTCTTAAATGTGATTGTGGTTGGACTAATCATCCTTAGACAGCAAATCCAGGAAGGATAGTCTTAAATGTAATTGTGGTTGGACTAATCATCCTTAGACAGTAAATCCAGGAAGGATAGTCTTAAATGTGATTGTGGTTGGACTAATCATCCTTAGACAGTAAATCCAGGAAGGATAGTCTTAAATATGATTGTGGTTGGACTAATCATCCTTAGACAGTAAATCCAGGAAGGATAGTCTTAAATGTGATTGTGGTTGGACTAATCATCCTTAGACAGCAAATCCAGGAAGGATAGTCTTAAATGTAATTGTGGTTGGACTAATCATCCTTAGACAGTAAATCCAGGAAGGATAGTCTTAAATGTGATTGTGGTTGGACTAATCATCCTTAGACAGTAAATCCAGGAAGGATAGTCTTAAATATGATTGTGGTTGGACTAATCATCCTTAGACAGTAAATCCAGTAATTCCGAAAGGAAGGATAGTCTTAAATATGATTGTGATAAAATTGATCCAGTAAATCTAAAAGGAAGGATCATGTGTATTGATGACGATGCTGATGATCGTGTGATGACGATGCTGCTGATCGTGTGATGATGATGCTACTAATCGTGTGATGAGGATGCTGATGATCGTGTGATGACAATGCTGCTGATCGTGTGATGATGATGCTGATGATCGTGTGATGACGATGCTGCTGATCGTGTGATGACGATGCTGCTAATCGTGTGATGACGATGCTGATGATCGTGTGATGACGATGCTGCTGATCGTGTGATGATGATGCTACTGATCGTGTGATGACGATGCTGCTGATTGTGTGATGACGATGCTAATGATCGTGTGATGATGATGCTGATGATCATGTGATGACGATACTGCTGATCGTGTGATGATTATGCTGCTGATCGTGTGATGACGATGCCGATGATCGTGATGTCGATGTTGATGTTGACATTGATATACCAGTAACTGTTTGAGTTACTGATGAAGACAAATTGAAGAAAGCTTCCGATGATCTATAGATGTATCATGTATGATGTTGATGACTCCTTGCTCGTGCAGATACTGTTATAATATCCTTCTCGTTAAGGGGGAGTGTTGAAATATTGTAACTTCAAAGAATATTATATTTGTATATTATTTACTCCGGAGATGTTCCATACCTCCGATGTGATTATACTATAAATCTGGAGATGTTTATTCCTCAAAGTTGGTTGTGGTAACTAGGGTTATTAGACCCACCATGTGGGGGTCGGCCCAGTCAGTTATAATGGGGTATTTAACCTAATGGTTAAATACGATCCTACATGTACTTGTGTAAAATACATATCAGAGTAGTGTATAAATAGAGGAGGTGTGTTCCTCATTTGATACACTCACTCACTTGAGGATAGCGCACTTGTGGAGAAGAGGTCTGCTATTGTGGAGGAGGAGATCATGTCTCAGGGTTTCATCTTTGTATATTGCTGGTCATCTATATTGAGGAAGCTTTGCTGGGTTTTCTACCCCATGAGGGTTTCCCAGGATAAATCTCTGTCTCTTGTGTTTATGCTATGCTTGTTGTTTCTTCAGTGATCCTGTATATGCTATTATTGTGAAATGGAATGTAATGCTGCTATTTTCTGTCTTAGCATATTGAATCTTAACAATAAGCCTCTACGAGGGGGTTTCTAAAGAAACCCTATAGGCCTCTACATGGGGGGTTCTAAAATGATCCTATAGGACTATACGAGGGGGGTTCACAACTGCCCCTATAGGCCTTTGCGAGGGGGGTTTGAAACTACCCCTATAGTCCTCTATGAGGGGGGTTCCAAACCGTCCTTGTAGGTTTGTATGAGGGGGATTATGAGAAGGGTTCACAACCATCCTCATAGGTCTCTACGAAGGGAGTTCAAAACTTCCCCTGGAGGTCTCTATGAAGGGATCTACGAGGGGGGTTTAAAACCGCCTCCGTAGACCTCTATGAGGGGGGTCACAAACAGCCCCCAAAAGTCACTTTTGGGGGTGGTTCCAATCTCATAAAAAACTACCCTTAAAGGGAAAAACTTTTAACATAGGTTCCTTTAGGGGAGGTCAAAGCCAAACCCCCCCCATAGGTCACTTTTGGGGGCGAAAGACAACCCCCCCTAAAGGCCAAAAATGTAGTAGTGTGTTGTTTTTCTCCAGCAGTTGCGCCATAATGTCAATGTTTTTCTTCATGCAGGACCTCTCTGGATTCCATCCCTTGTGGCAATAGGTGCATTTGGTCTTCTCTTTTCCCTTCTTGTCCTTCTCCTTGGAAGGATTCGAACCCGCATCAACAGATTTGGTTTTGTCAAACTTCCTCTTCTCTGGCTGCTTCGAACTCTTTGGCATCTTCTTTCCCTTGGAGGCATTCGAAAAACCCATGGACAAGGCTTGATATTTCGATTTGATGGTGCCCATTTGAACTAGCTTGTCTTGCTCTTGAGTAAGACACTCCATGAAGGTTGCTAGTGATGGCATTTGCCAATTTCGAAGGGTCATTTTGGCAAAATGGAACGTGCTTACAAACAATGAAAATTCTGGCCCTGGCTGCGAAAGGATGGATAGTATCAATTGTTCTTCTTTCCTAACAATTCCACATTGTTGCATCTGAAGCACTAGAGACTTGAACTTAGTGAAGAACTCTTGGATAGTTTCAAAATGCACTGGGCTCAAGCTGATGAGCTTGTTTTCAATCTCATGGCCTCTTAGTTCATCAGTTTTCCCAAAGAGTGATTCTAGCTTAACCCAGACTTCATTTGGGGTTGTAAAACTGTCTGTATGAAACAAGAGTTCCCTCGAAACGCTCAGGCATAACAATCCATATCCTTCATTAAGTCGATTATAGTACTTTTCTTTCTCCACAGTAGAGTTTGGCTCCACTTTGTTGCTGTATATGTAACTGCGGAATGTATTTCATCTATGTATTTCATATATATTTATTGTACCCTTATTAGAGATGTGTTATTCCTCTATAAGGAAGTGTCATCATGTGGATTGACAAGTGTCGCAAGTGTGTGTACTTGCCGATGGGTTATTAGACCACCATGTGTGGGGTCGGCCCTAAAATATATATATATTATAATGTGGATGTACCTAGCTAGACGAGTCGACCCCATAAGGTCACTGTGAAAACAGGTTAGTATAAATACAGATCAGGTGATCTCTATTTAGATCATTCAGAAAAGTATATCTCTCTCACTCAGAAAGTGGCGCACTAGTGAAGAGGAGTATCATCTGCTACTAGGAGACTATCTCAAAGTATTTTTGTTGTACTTTGGTTGAGCCATTGCTCTCTCTATCTCTGAGGAAGTTGTGGGGTTTTTCACCTTAGGGTTTTCCCCACGGAAACTTTGTGTCTCTTGTCTCTCATGCTTTTGATTCTTGTGATGCTTGTCATGCTTATTGTGATTGTTATGCATTGATATACTGTAAATGTTATTCTCTCAGTGAAGATCCTAGAGTATTGTGAATTAATGCTCAAAATTTAACATGGTATCAGAGCCAACCTGAGAAGAACACATTTTGCAGTGACGGGAACTTGAGTTTGTTGTTTATTGGGTTTCTCTCCACAGATTTTGGAAAAACGGTATAGTAGATTGACTCTACTCATCAAGGAGAATCTATTCGTCCAATCAAAATTCAATTCTGAGCATTTTCAGATTTGGTCCTAAAAATTAGGGTTTCCACAAAAATAGGAATTTCTGAAATCTGAAGACATAGTTGGAAGCTCCTTGCAAAAATCAAAGTTTAGAGCTTTGGATCGAGATTTTTGGCTGGGTAGATCTCCCGGAAACTCAAACCCTAATTTAGGGCTCTCCGGAGTGAACCCGGGAGGACAAAAAGGCAAATCTGAAGGGTAAAACTTTGCTAATCTCAATTTCTGAATGCACCAGGATGATCAACTCATCAAAGTGCATCTTTCTATCCTTTCAGAAAATTGAAATTTAGATTTTGAATTTTTAGGGTTTTTTCAACAACCCTAATCCGGGACCAAATCCAGTTTTCAGCATTTCAAGTGGTAAGACCTAAATCTTTTCTATTTCCATTTGAAGTACTCTTTAAAGATGTCTCACCACACCAAGCTTGAAGGGGCTGATAACTTCCGAGCTTGGAAGTATAGGATTGGGTTAATCCTGGAAGAGAATGAGTTGGACTCATATATAAAAGAAGACATCCCTATCCCAGAGGATGAAGAGGCCAAGGTATTGCATAAGAAGAACTTGGTCAAGGCAAAGAGAATCATTGCTGATTCTATCAAAGATCATCTCATACCCCATGTGTCTTCCCTAAAGACACCCAAGGAGATGTTTGACTCTTTGACCAAGCTATTTGAAGGGAAGAACATAAATCGGAAGATGACTCTACATAATCAATTGAAAGGGGTCAAGATGTTGAATGGAGAAACCATTCAATCTTACTTCTCCAAGGTCTCTCAGATCAAGGAGCAACTTGAAGCTGTGGATGAAGTAGTGGACAATGGTGAAGTTGTTATGACCACTCTGAATGGCCTACCTAGGTCATGGGACTCCTTTATTCAAGGAATCTGTGCAAGAAAGAAATTGATCTCTTTCAGTAAACTATGGGAGGAATGCTCTCAAGAAGAAGCTAGACTTGTATCTCGTGAGGAAAAGATGGGAGGTGAAGATCAAGCTCTCACAACTGACACCAAAAGAAGCAAGCCGAAGAAGGAGCACTCTCACTACGAAAGATCCTATCAAAAGAATAAGAAGGATCTAAGATGCTTCACATGCAATGAGAAGGGTCACTTTGCTTCAGATTGTCCCAAGAACAAAAGGGATAATAAAAACAACTTCAACAAGAAGAAGAAGGGCAGCAAAAGAAAGTTCCATGCTCATGTTGCCGAAGATGATGAACCTCCAAAGAAGAAGGCTAGGGCAGAAAGTGATGATGACTCATCAAGTGAAGAAGACTATGTTCTAATGTCTACTCTCACAGGTATTATCTCCCATGGTTGTAATGATTGGTTGATTGATAGTGGGGCTTCCAAACACATGACTAGGTTTAAGGAATCTTTTGTGAATCTATCTGAACATGAATCACCCCATAAGGTGAAACTTGGGGATGATTATCAATACCCAATCAAAGGAAGTGGTGAAGCCTCCTACAACCTAGCTTCTGGAAAATCTTTGAAGATGAAAGAAGTCCTTTATGTACCTGGGCTCAAGAAGAACTTAATCTCCATCTCTGCATTGGATGCAAAAGGTATGAGGGTTGCATTTGTGGATGGCCAAGTCCTAATGTGGCCAAAGGGAAAGACCATAGATGATGCAGTCTTGATTGGAGAGCAAGAGGGACGATTGTATAAATTGAAGGGACAACCTGAACATGCCATGGTGCATGAATCCATGGAGCCAAGTGAACTTTGGCATAGAAGACTTGCTCATATGCACTATAGGGCACTTCCAATTGCAAGCAAGGTTGTAGAAGGTCTTCCTGAAATCAAGACCAAATACAAAGGTGTTTGGAAAGGATGTCCAAAAGGTAAGAACATTAAGAAGGCTTTCCCAAGGAGTGAAAGCAAGGCCAAAGATATCCTGGAAATCATCCACTCAGATGTATGTGGTCCTATGTCATCCAGTTCTCTTAGTGGGTATGTTTACTATGTCTCATTTATTGATGACTCCTCCAGGAAGACTTGGGTATACTTCTTGAAGAACAAAGATGAGGTGTTTGATAAGTTCAAGGAATTCAAAACCTTGATGGAGAATCAAACTGACAAGAAGATCAAAACATTCAGATCTGACAATGGTGGAGAATTACCTAAGGTGACTTCAAGAAGCTTTGTAGTGATTCAGGGATTAAGAGGGAGTTGACTGCTCCTTATAATCCTCAACAAAATGGAGTTGTAGAAAGGAAGAACTGAACTATCATGGAAGCAGCAAGGGCAATGCTGCATGACCAGGATCTACCTATGCATCTATGGGTAGAAGCAGCTAGAACAACTGTATATGTGTAGAACAGAACACCCCACAAGATATTGGACAACAAGACACCAGAAGAGGTCTTTTCTGGTAATAAACCTGAAGTCAGCCATCTCAGAATGTTTGGTTGTCCAGTATACACTCATGTCCCAAAGGAAAAGAGGACTAAACTAGATCCTTTAGGAAAGAAGGGTATCTTTGTGGGTTACAGTGAAAGCTCGAAGGCTTACAGAATATACTTTCCAAGGGTCAAGAAGATTGATGTCAGCAGGGATGTAACATTTGATGAAAACTCAGCATTCGATAAATCAAGGAAGGCACCTATGGAAGTTTATGAAGAACCTAAGGAAACTAGATTTCAAGACACTACCATGACTGAAGCAGTTCCAAAAGTTGTTCGTGAGTTTGAAGATCCACAAGAACTTGTAGATCCACCCCGTGAGGATAACTCTCACAAGATGAAACCTACATGGGCTAGAGAGCTCATTCAAGATGCAGAAAGATTTGGCATTCCAGAAGAAGAACACAGAGCAAAGAAGAGAACCAGATCACATACCAGCTATGTTGCTTTACTCTGTGACATTATGAACAAAGAGCCTTCCAGTTATGAAGAAGCAGCGGAAAAGAAAGAATGGAAGGATGCCATGGTTGAGGAATACCAATCAATAATGAAGAATGATTTTTGGGATGTTGTACCAAGACCTAAAGAGAAGTCTGTTGTGACTTCTAAATGGATCTACAAAATCAAGAATGTTACAAATGGCAGTGTAGAGAAATACAAAGCAAGATTCGTAGCTCGTGGCTTCTCTCAAAAAGAGGGAATAGATTATGAAGAAACTTTTGCACCTGTAGCCAGGTACACTTCCATCAGAATAGTACTTGCCTTAGCTGCAGCAATGAAATGGAAAATACACCAAATGGATGTCAAGACTGCTTTCTTGAATGGTGTAGTTGAAGAGGAAGTATATGTGGAGAAGCCACTCGATTTTGAAATACATGATAGGGAGTCATATGTGTGCAGATTGAAGAAAGCCTTGTATGGCTTGAAGCAAACTCCTAGAACCTGGTATGGTAGGATGGACAGTTTCCTATCTAGTTTTGGCTTTACCAATAGTAAAGCAGATTCCAACCTCTACTACAAGGTTGAGGAAGGGAATCCTGTGATTCTACTCCTATATGTGGATGACTTATTTGTAAAAGGAGATGACAAATTGATTACAGATACTAAGAGGAAGCTTGCTGCCGAGTTCGATATGAAAGATTTGGGAATGATGCATTATTTCCTAGGTATGGAGGTGTGGCAGAGTGCAGGTGGGATCTTCCTTGGTCAAGGAAAGTACATAGTAGATATCCTAAAGAGATTCATGATGATGGATTGCAAGGCCATGGCCACACCTATGGCATCGAATCTGAAGCTTCTATGTGATGCTTCATCTGAGCCAGTTGATGTCTCTATGTATCATCAGATGATTGGGTCCTTGATGTACCTAACGGACACAAGACCAGATATTTGCTTTGTGGTAAACACATTGAGTCAGTTCCTGATAGATCCAAGGAGTGTTCATCTGGTTGCTGTAAAGGTTGTTCTAAGGTACCTGAAGGGTATAGTGGATTATGGGCTCAAGTATGAAGTGAATCAAAAGTTTATCCTACAGGGTTATGTTGATTCAGATTGGGCTGGCAGTGCTGCAGATATGAAGACCACATCTAGGTGCTGCTTCAGTATGGGATCAGGTGTGATCTCTTGGTTTAGCAGGAAACAGTCCTGCATAGCACTGAGTACAGCTGAGGCAGAGTATGTTGCAACCTATTCAACTAGTTGTGAGGTAGTATGGCTAAGGAAGCTACTGTCTGAGTTATTTGATCTCTCGTTGGATGCTACTGGTATCTTCTGTGATAACCAAAGTTGTGTGAAGTTGTCCGTGAACCCAGTGTTTCATGACAGGTCAAAACACATAGAGATCAAATATCACTATATCAGGGATATGGTGCAGAGAGGAGCTGTGAAGCTCCTGTACGTTGCGACGGACGAGTAGATTGCAGATGTGTTGACGAAGCCACTAGCCAGGGTGAAGTTTGAGTACTTTAGAGAGGGGCTTGGTGTTCTTCAAATTGATGACACTTCGAGGAAGAAGTGATGGACACATTTGCTAAAGCCATTGCAAGCATGTTGGAAGGAGGATCCTTCACATGGCTGTGGATGTAAGCGCTGGATAATGAGCATCAGGATGATGTTCTGGTTTTTTCTTTGTATGATCAGTTGGATCATTTTCATGTATGTATGTATGCATCATGTTGGATGTTGGATATGATCAGTTGGATCATGTTTATGTATGTATGTATTTATGCATCATGTTGGATGTTGGATATGATCAGTTGGATCATTTTTATGTATGTATGCATCATGTTGGATGCTGGATATAATCAGTTGGATAATTTTTATGTATGTATGTACGCATCATGTTGGATGCTAGATATGATTAGTAGGATCATTTGTATATATTTTGTATATGCATCATGTTGGATGCTTGGACCATGTATCTGTATATGTATCAGGTGGATCATGTATGGTGATATGTATCATGTATTTGTATTTGTATCAGGTGGATACACTGTATGATCAGGTGGATCATGTATGATGATATGTATCAGGTAGATACTTGGTATGCATTAGGTAGATGCATTGTATGATCAGGATGATCGTGGATGACGAGCTTCGGGATGTTGCTCCAGATGACATGCAGCAGGATGTTGCAGTGATGATGATCAGGATGATCATGTGTACATCAGGATGATGTATGGTGAGAATCAGGTTGATACTCTATGGCCGTGGATTAGGTTGTGCAGATGAGCATATAATTTGGCCCTGGGAGATTTGCAGATAGTCTTTCAAGGTTTTGCCTATGGCATATAATTTGGCCCTGGGATATCTAGCAAATGCTCTTTCGAGGTTTTGCTCTGGGAGGACATATAATTTGGCCCTAGGAGATCTATAGATAGTCTTTCGAGGTTTTGCCTATGGCATATAATCTGGCCCTAGGATATTTGGCAGATGCTCTTTCGAGGTTTTGTCCTATGGCATATAATATGTCCCTAGGAGATCCGATAGGTTGGGCTGTGTACCCGTAATAAGTACTGGGATGCTCTTGTGAGGTTTTTCCATGACCACATATAATCTGTCCCTGGGAGATCCTATAGGTAGAGTTGTGTGCTCGTAACAGCCTAGGATGCTCTTGTGAGGTTTTGTGGTGACCACATATAATCTGTCCCTGGGAGATCCTATAGGTAGAGTTGTGTGCTCGTAACAGCCTGGGATGCTCTTGCAAGGTTTTGTGGTGAGGTCACATATAATATGGCCCTGGGAGATCCTATAGGTAGAGCCGTGTGCTCGTAATAGCCTGGGATGCTCTTTCGAGGTTTTGTGATGCACGTAATAAGTCCTGAGGATTCCACAGTATGGCCAATGATGATGAAGACCTGCAGGTGGTGGGCCTACATCCAGTATGAAAAAGGACTGGCTCTGTAGAACTTCCTATGATGAGTAGAGTCAGATATTGGTTGAGATAGCAGCAGCAATGATGATGACGATGACGATGATCTCGAGAAGAAGACTTGTCTAGTAGATCTGTGTCGAGAAATACCTTCCTAGTTAAGAGGGAGCATTGATGTATATGTAACTACGAAATATATTTGATCTATGTATTTCATATATATTTATTGTACCCTTATTAGAGATGTGTTATTCCTCTATAAGGAGGTGTTGTCATGTGGATTGACAAGTGTCGCAAGAGTCTGTACTTGCCGATGGGTTATTAGACCACCATGTGTGGGGTCGGCCTTGAAATATATATATATATTATAATGTGGATGTACCTATCTAGACAAGTTGGCCCCATAAGGTCACTGGGCAAATAGCTTAGTATAAATAGAGATCAGGTGATCTCTATTTAGATCATTTAGAAAAGTATATCTCTCTCACTCAGAAAGTGGTGCACTAGTGAGGAGGAGGATCATCTGCTACTAGGAGACTATTTCAGTGTATTTTGGTTGTACTTTGGTTGAGCCATTGCTCTCTCTATCTCTGAGGAAGTTGTGGGGTTTTTCACCTTAGGGTTTTCCCCACGGAAACTCTGTGTCTCTTGTCTCTCATGCTTTTGATTCTTGTGATGCTTTTCATGCTTATTGTGATTATTATGCATTGATATACTGTACATGTTATTCTCTCAGTGAAGATCCTAGAGTGTTGTGAATTAATGCTCAAAATTTAACACACTTCTGTGCCCATGGTTACTCTAAAGAGACCATTAGATCTCATTTTGATGACCATTTCATCCATCCATTCGAAGAAGTTGAAGGGAGTGAGCAACATTTGGTTTTCTTCCATTTATGCTTACGTTGATGGTGAGAAAACTGCTGAAAGTCCTACAAAAAGCACTCAATTTTTATCTGGAAATTCTCTTAAGAATGCAACTCAAACGCTCAAGATTGATTTGAAACTCACTAAAATCCACTTGGCTCTGATTCCATGTGAGTATTTTTATCTACGGCAAGCTCTAGGAGCCTTATAGAACCTCACAAAATCAAATTACATGCAAAAACCAGTAAAAAAGCTTGAAAGAAGACAAATTTACACACAATGTGAACTGAAACTTGGTATTATGATACTGTCTAACAAGTGAATATGTTTAGAATAGGATTATATTACATTTGGATAAATTCGTGAGGCTTATGAAGCCAAAAATGAGTGTACAATGCTAATTGGCCAAATTGGCCTCAATCCCCCCTAGGTGGCTCCAAATCAATCCAACTCAGCCCAAATGGTCACGAATTTTGGTGTGAACATGGTTGAGGCATGCTAGATCATAAATGGGTCATAGGCATGCGTGGGTGAGAAAAATAAGGTGAGTGGTAGGTCCAAGGAGGCATTAAATGCTCCAAATCATGGCAAAAATGGGCTAAATCCATGTAAGCTCTCCAAGTCAACAACCATTCACCATTTCAAGGAAGGAGAGTGCTCTAGCATTTAATGAGGGTGCACTTGTGGAGAAAAGTGGAGTTTGACTTAGCTGGGTTTCTTAGAATAGGTGTGAACACTCCTCATAAGTGGTTATTTGCCCAATTAAAGCTACCTAAGTCCAAACCATAGTATAATAATGCATACAAGGTAATAAAATTGACTAAGGCTGTGAACCAAGGTACTAAGTGTTGGATTACTATTCTAATAGTTTCTAAAACTATGGTAGTCATTAGGGTAATAGAATCTCCTAGATCAATAAGTGTGTTCCTATGGCAGTGTTATTGATGATAACAGTCACCACAGGGTTTCCTCGGTTTGTATACTTTGGACTTCTAGGATGGTTTGCTATGTAATCTGAAATTTCAACCATAACATGAATCGTTGGAGGGTCTTTTTGTTTTCTTCCTGGTCTTTTCATACAGAGTTTCTTTATCACTTTACTATAGATTGGTATATCTTTAATGGCTTGTATCAGAGGGATCTTGATACAAATATTTTTCAATTCGTTAATGATATCGTACTCTGGATAAGTTATAGGTTTTTCTTTTACTAGACGCTCCGGATATGGGGGTGACTTTTCTCTTGTAATTACTTCTTTGTGAGGATGGTTGTGTGTTGAATATTTAAGAATAACCACATTTTCAAGAATGACATCATTTAAAACTTCATTGGGTACATTTTCTTCTTCATTCTCTTCTCGGATAACAACTGATGACTTGGGATGGTCTTGCAAAACTCTTCCAGACCGCAGTTGAATATCATGTACTGGTGTGGTTCAAATGGAATATGATGGAAGAGGTAGCAACCCAATGCTATTAAGAGCTTGAGTTGGCTCGTTGTGTTAGGAACCTATGTCAACCCTTCTCTTTATTATGTTAGTATATTGTTGTTGGACGCATATGCTTTGCAAGTCGTCCCGTAGTATTTGTTGATCTGTAGTTTATATTAGCCCATAGTATTGACCCATAGTATTGGACGCATATGCTTTGTAAGTCGTCCTGTGGTATTATATGTCCCATGGTTTTGACTCATAGTATTGGGCATAGACTTAGTATATAAGTGTGTGTTGAGGTCATTGAAGGCACCATGAAGTTATTTGTATTGAGCTTGCTCATAGGAGGTTGCCCCCTCGAAGTGGCCTATGATCAATATAAAAGTGATTCTGAGTTCTGTCATTTCTGCTATTTCGCATATTTTTATTAATTAATTGTTGCAGGTGCATCACATCTGGTATCAGAGCACTTTCTTGGGCTCGCTGGGTGAAATTTTTGCCAAATTTTTTTTTGCATCTGTTGCAGGTTCAGATTTGGGAATAATCCCTATCCGCTTAACTGTGGGAAGTACTTGGGCATAAGCCTTAAAAATCATTGTGAGGAGTACCACAGCAACCCCGAAGTAGCTGGCCCATTGAGAGGACCTACTAGCGAAAAGGGCAACAACTGCTACCTGATTGACTAGTTTCCACCCGTGAGGTAAACCAGGAGATGTCGTTTGTGGCAAAGCAGTTATCAGTTTTACCTGAGCCATGGAGTGAGGGTTACTGCCCCAATATGCAAGCCGTCAGACAGCATTGGTGGCCGATTGAAACCCCTGAACTGTTAGGAAGCCGCACATACCTGGGGTCCATATCTATTTTCAGTTGAACTGTTGTTGATCACTTCCACTCCAGACCCAGCCGTTTCAGATCTATTCTGAAAGTCATTCCAGATCCAGTCACCATTTCAGATCCAGCTGTTTTTGATCCCTTCTGCATCGTTGTAGATCCATCTATTGCAGATCCCTTCCACGCCATTGTTGCCGATCCATTTCTAAAATACAAAAATCAAATTTTTCTCCATATCTCCCTTGTTTTCACTCTGTTTCCCTTGAAATTTTTTGGGGAACCCCTGTCATTCCATTCTGCATCTTTCATTCCTGAGGACCCTATCCCCAATTCCCCTTCCCAAAGCCTGAAATCCCACATTTGTATATTTTTAAGGTTTGCCATAACTTCCTCAGATTTCACCCAATCACCTTCAAATTTTACCACAAAATTTCTTTCTGAATTATGCTTCTTTGTCCCTCTCTGCCAAATTTTCTCATTCCATCACTCCACTTCTAAAACCCCCCTTTTTGCTTTCTTGTCCTTTCGACATTGTCCAAAATCTAGTCAAACCCCAATTACCCTTCAGATTGTTTCCCCAATCCAAATTTCCCTTTACTAAATCAGCTTCTGTTTGTGTTTTTCTACCCATTCCACCAAAAAAAAAAAAAAAAACCTGGTTATGGTTGTCACCCGTGCAGGAGCAAACACCATGGAGGAAGCACTTGCAGCCATCCAAACCAAACTCCATGATCTGGATGAAAAATTTCTCAGCCTCCATCTTCAGCATTCATCCATGAACAATAACTGACAACCAGAATCTTTTGCAGCCACTGGGTTCTCTTCTTCTAGCAATTTTTCTGGGCCGAAGATTGATTTTCCTCACTTCAATGGTACTGATCCGACTGGATGGATATACCGAGCAGAACAATATTTCAGTCTGCATAATACTTTTGATGTCTAGAAAGTTCAACTTGCATCCTTTCATTTGGAACAGGAAGCCCTTCAATGGTACCATTAGTACATCAAAGCTCATCCCGAGCCAAACTGGACAGATTTTTGCCAACTCATTTTGCCATGATTTGGTCCTAGTGCTTGTTCGAATATCCACATCATCTTTTTCAGTATCTTGCATGCAATTAGGGTTTGCATGCAAATTCTAGGGTTTGCATGCACTTTGCATGCATCCCAGTCACCAGGTTGATCCCTCCAGCACCTTAGCCACCTTATTCTAGCACCCGGGAGCCACTTACTTCAGAGTTTTAGCCCTCCTAGTCAGGAAGGTGCCCACTTCTCACCTACTACCAGAGAAGGGCGCACTTCTTCACCTACAACTGCAGTTCCACTTCAGTTACACTCAGTTAGCTCTGATTCTCCCTGATTTGAGGCTAGTTTCACTCCCAACTGACTGTTTCACTTCCGTTGGACCTCCAGATTGACTAGATGACTTGTTCTGACTTCAGTTAGCCTCCCATGCGCCCTCCACTGAGCCCACTTCCCTATATAAGCGCTACACACTTCAGTTACACATGTTACACTTAGTTAGACTCATATTGACACCTGGATGACTGGTTCTTGTGCATTGATGACCACCACCGATTGATGATGAGGACTCCTAGTTGGAGTCAAGCTACTCCATTCAGTGATTCGAATGACCTCCTTAGGCAATTCGAATTGCTCAGTCATTGTTACTATATTCTATTGTAATCATTCACCCTTATTGGGATATTGAGCACTGATGCATGTTTTGCACAGTTTTACACCATATTTTCTATGTTCATCTGTTGTGATTGATTTACTTGTTCATTAGATCTACTGTGACTAATTTTACAGTGCTTTTGATGATTTCACAGGATCACTTACTAAACTTCACCAAATTGGCACACTGAGAGAGTATCAGACAGAATTTGAGAAATTGGCCAATCACATAGAAGGATTATCTGATGAATTCTACAGGAGTTGTTTTATCAATGGTCTCAAGGATGAAATCCGCTCAGCGGTCAAAATGTTTTGTCCCAACATAATGATGGAAGTCCTAGGGTTGGCTAAGCTGGCCAAGGACAAGATCGCAGCTCAACAATGCTCCAAACCCACCTTTATTCCCTTCAGAAATATGGGTTCCCAACGACCTCCCATCACGCCTTCTCCTCAACCAACTCCTATCAAGCATTTGTCTGAAATAGAAATGCAGGCACGCTGAGAAAAAGGGCTTTGCTATAATTGTGATGAGAAATTCACTTGGGGACATAGATGTGTTCAACAAAAGCTCTATCTCTTGGATGTGGATTCTCCGCCTTCCTTAGAACTTGGTGAAGAAGCTACAGATACAGTAGATGATCAGGTTCACTTTCAACACCCGCCTATTGACACCCCATCTCAGGACGACCCACCCAAGATCTCTCTCCATGCTGTAACCAGCATCACCACCCCACAAACAATGCGGGTCAGGGGATACTTCAAGAAGCTCCCTCTTACCATACTCATTGATTCTGGTAGCACTCATAACTTCATTGACCCTCGGATTGCCAAACAGGTTGATTGTTTTGTCCATCCTTGCTCCAACCTTGAATTCATGGTTGCCAAAGGGGGCACCTTATCTTGTAAGGGGAAGTGTCACAATGTGCATATATCTATGGAAGATTATAACCTACGCTCTGACATGTTTTCCTTGTCCTTAGGCAGATGTGATGTGGTTTTGGGCGTTCAATGGTTACGCACACTTGGCCCCATCTTATGGGATTTTGCTGAACTTTGGATGTAGTTTAAAGTCAATGGGGCACAACACAAATTTATGGGCTTACAACCAGGGTCTCTCTCCATCATCAGTTCACATCGCCTGGAAAAATTCCTTAAGAAGAATTCACATGGTGTCATCGTTCAGCTTAATTCCATTCAGATGCACCCATCAACAGTCTCCACTACTTCCTTGGATAGATATGTAGGTATCTTTGCTGAACCAATGCGCTTGCTGCCTTCAAGAGATCTTTCCGGTAAGAATTTAGCCACATCTACCTCTCAACAAGAAATGATGGCTATTTTGCATGCAGTACAGAAGTGGTAGCCATGCCTATTAGGGAATTATTTATGCATCAAGACTGATCTCTCGAGTCTGGAAAATTTTCTGGAACAATGGGTCTCCTCCCCAACTCATGGGTTATCCCTATGTGATCACTGACATGAAGGGTAAGGACAATATGGTGGAAGATGCTCCTTCTTGCACAATTGATGACCCAGTTTCTCTTACAGCTCTTTCTCTGCTTGTTCCAAATTGGTTGCAATATGTTCAATAGGGCTCTCTGTTCTATGAACTCCATGCTTCTTCATCAACAGGGCACTCTGGGTTCTGCAAAATGTATGACCGGGAACAATGTAGCTTCTTTTGGCAGGGACTAAAAATGACAATTCAACAGATGGTGGCTGACGATGATACTTTCCAAGTCAACAAGGGTGAAACGACACTCCTTTCAGGATTGCTCAAACCCTTTCCCATCCCTACACAACTTTGGCCAACTATTTCTATGGATTTCCTAGCATCCCTTTGGTGGTATAATACCACATCTCAAAGGACACCATATGAAGCAGTCTATGGAAAAACACAGCCAGTTCTTCTTCCATACACCCTTAGCAGCTCCCCAGTTCAGGAAATTGACTCGATTCTTCGAAACTACGATCAGATTCTTCTCATTCTGCAGGACAATCTTCACATGGCCAGAATTCACCTGAAACAACAAGCTGATCAACACCATTCTGAGCGCATTTTCCATGCAGCTGACAGGGTTCTTCTTCATCTACAGCCTTCCAAGCAATCCTCCTTGACACTCCAAAAGCGTCAATGGCCTGAAATGCAACCCGAGGATGCTATCGGGGAACCACTCCTTCAGATTCTGCAGTGATTTCTCCAACCAAATCTTTGAGGACAAAGCTTTTTCTAAGGGAGAGGGGATGTTAGGAACCTATGTCAACCCTTCTCTTTATTATGTTAGTATATTGTTGTTGGACGCATATGCTTTGTAAGTTGTCCCGTAGTATTTTTTGATCCGTAGTTTATATTAGCCCATAGTATTGACCCATAGTATTGGACGCATATGCTTTGTAAGTCATCCCATAGTATTATATGTCCCATGGTTTTGACTCATAGTATTGGGCATAGACTTAGTATATAAGTGTGTGTTGAGGTCATTGAAGGCACCGTGAAGTTATTTGTATTGAGCTTGCTCATAGGAGGTTGCCCCCTCGAAGTGGCCTGTGATCAATATAAAAGTGATTCTGAGTTCTGTCATTTCTGCTATTTCACATATTTTTATTAATTAATTGTTGTAGGTGCATCACATGTTGTTAGGATTTGGTATCGGTTGTGTAGGTAATATTGTGGGCCTTGGAGTGTTCATATTCTGGAAATGATGTGGTTGATTTGTGATAGGGGGCAGTGAAGGAGGTACAAATCCAGGCAAGAGTTGTTGGATATTAGGTGGGTAAGGATAGTTAGGCATAGGAGGAGATGGTTGAGCATAAGCTTGTCCTCTCCATCCGTGTGGCCATTGCTGTTGTTGAGTATTCTAAGGATGGTACTATGGCGGCCAATTCTGTCAACATGAAGTGTTCCATTGTTGAGGAGGTTGATAAGGATAGTAATAGGGTGGAAATTGTGATGGTGGATCTTGATATGATGGTTGATCTCTAGGTTTACAAGGCCTCCTAGATGTTTCACCAAATTTTCCACTTTTATATATAGCTTGCAACCCATGCAATGATGGACATTTATGAGTTGGATGTTCTTATGTACAAAGGTGACAAACTGAAACATTATTTAATGGACATTCTTGTTGGGGGTGTTTAGTTCTACACCTAGGACAGAAAACACTCATTGTTGCACGCCCTTCATCCTATCTCTTTTTAGCTTGTAGTGCATGTTTTTGAGAACCCATAGCTCCTAAGATATATGTTTTGAAATTTTCCAATATGTTTCCCAACTCTACCCTTGTAACTCCACCAAGACCGGATGTGTTTCCTTTTAGGTTCCTAGCATAAGATTCTCGAAAGTGTCTTCCACTTTTACCTCTGATCCTAGATTAATTCCTACATAGCTCACAAATATGTGCAAAAGAATTATGAGAGATGTCTCCTACTGCCATGAGATTAAGGTTTTCTAAGAATTCTTTTGAGATTCCCTTAAGGAAGAGTGTTCTTACTGCATCTTCCCGAAGATCACTATATTTGGATTTATGTAACACATAGTTAAATCTTTCGAGATAGTCTTCTATGCTCTCATCTTCAAGTTGTTGTATTTTGAAAATATCATTGTGAGAGTCCTTAGGTTTACAGTAATCCTTATATTTCCGTATAAATGTATTCTTCATGTCTTCCCAAGTTCTAATACTAGATTCTCCTAACCCCATAAACCATCGAAGAGCAGGATCTTTTAATTTGGCAAGAAAGAGTTGTAGCTTTTGGCCCTCTTGTAGGTAGTTATAGCTCCTACACAAAATGTCAAATTCAAATAAGAATGTATCCATATCCTCACTACTCTTCCCATAAAAGATTGGTAGTGAGGAGGGAGGGATGTTATTCATGGTTACATCTTGTGCAGTGTCTAGGATAGGGAATCCAAAAGTACCTTCAGTTCTAACCTCTCTCTCTTCTTCATCTTGTCAGACATGATCTTCATTTTCATCTGCCATGAAGATTTGATTGCCAAAGAGAGAATACTTAGGTGGTTCCCTTCTTGGGGAATATGGGATATCCCAATGTTCTGTTTCAGTAAGAGTATTTTTCTTTTTAGGAGAAGAATTACCAGCTATGTGGGAGTCCATTTTTGAAGGTCCTACCATTGTTGTTTCAGTCTGTGAAATAACTACGTTCATAGAATTTTCAAGGAGAGTGTATACTTGTGTAAGATCAACAAAGTCTACTAAGTTTGGACCACCTACTATTGAAAAGGTAGTGTCTTTGGCTTTTTGAACTGGTGGAGGGTTGAGAGGTTCTGAAGTTTTATCCTTTTGAGTTTCCCCTTTTCTAAGTTCAGTATCAATATGAGCTTGAGGTGAGGTTCTTCTAGTGGAATTTCTTTATGAATGGACTTTTCTGATATCTCTATGGTTTCCCCTAAATGATTTCCAAAAAGGATTTCCTTAGATTTCCAAGTAGGACTATCCCCTTTAGGTGTCTTCCGATATCTTTCTGCAGAGTTAGTAGTTGGGGTGGCACACCCTCTGTATAGGTTAGTAGGAATTTTAGTAGGAAGGCTAGTTTTAATATATCTACCTTTTAAGTCTCTAGACCTATTCATGAAAACAAAACTATAACTAAAACAAATTCTAATTTCATTACTATTAATGCTGGGTTTTGGGGATACCTATTATAACAGATGCACAGGTTCTTACCTCTTGTCTTACTGCTCACCCGCCACCAGCCTATTTCTAACTTTCAAAGAGGAAAATTTAATCTATCACTAAGTTTTTAAGAGAAAATTCTACCTATCTACAACTGAATTCTTAAGGAATCACCAAATATTTAAATATCGACCAGGTTTGGCAATCTTAGAGTTGTGGCATATTATATGTTGAGGTAGAATGGGACCTAAGGCTTTGGATTGGTAGACCTTTAAAATGTTTAATAATGAAAAGATAGAAAGATCTTTCAAAATGAAAAACCGAGTCAAACTTCAAAAATACAACTACTGAACTAATTAAACCTAACTAGACCAATAGATCATAATAGTATCAATCTATACTACTCTACTCTATGGAAAATAACTGAAAAGATAAAAACAACAAATATTATTCTAGGAACAAAACATGATCAAGAGAAAAACTACTTTAATGAAAAATGGAAACAACTAACTAATGATTCAAACTCTAGTCTAGGAATTAGAAAACAACTATAAATATGTTTAGAAAGCTATCTATGAAATGATTCAATTGACAACTAACTATGGAAACAAGAAACTATATTAACTTAAAGAAAAACTACAAACTACTTAATGAATTCAAAAACTATTCATATATTCAACTCAATATCAAACTAAACTACCTAATTCCATTCTCCTTCAGGATTGTGAGGAAATTTATCAAATGTAATAGGAATGGGAGAGAAGGTATCAAACTGACTTTCAAATGTAACAAGGAAACAAAATGGAAGCAAACCTAGTTTAACTTCTACAAATAAATTCAAACTAAAGAGTGTCCAATTGCAACTAACTTTAAACATTGTAATCTATTTTTTATCCATAAGCAAATGACTTGGAACAAATGAAATCTAGAAGCAAGTAGAAAACTTACTAAAGATATTTACTTGAAAATGCATTTGATTTAGAAGCAAGTAGAAAACTTGATAAAGATATTTATTTTGAAAAAGAACTTGATCTAGAAGCAAGTAGAAAACTTGATAAAGATATCTTATTTCTGAATTGAATCCTATTATATGAATATCTTCATTAACTATGTGAATGAGAAAAAGTAGATCCTATGCTTAAATGAAGAAACTATCAAAACTAATGTGCTTCAGAGAATGAAATTATTCAGTCTAATCGGAAATCAATCTTAACAAACATGAAGTAAACTAAACTAAGAATGAAATTGATAAATTTTAGAACAGTAAAATATTAATGAATTGGGCATAAGAGAAATATAATCTGAAAATAAACTAAAGAAATAGTTAAGAAAATGGAACGAGAACTAATAATGGATATGGAACTAAATTAAAACTCTATGTAGTGTAGAAAAAGGTCCTAATTACATTTAAATGTTGATCAATTACAAGAAATATTACAGTTCAAAAACCTAAGAAACCGGATTCTAAATAAGCATGAAAACAATGCAGAAAATATTAAAGTCTGTATGACGATCTGGATGACAGTCTGAATGATAGTTCGGATGGAAAAAAACAATAGAAACTAAGGAAAGAAGTAGATTGAATGATCCTAATGCCAGGTGGTGGATGCATATGAACCTACAGTGCAAGGAAAGCAGTAAATAGACTGTCTAAAAGCTGAAATAACAAAAAGCCATCTATACTAATCATTATATAAGGAAATTAAACATTTCTATGGCATAATAAAACAAAGCTGAAATGTAAATGGAACTAATGTACAGCTACAACGTAACATACCCCTTTGCTGAAACATTTTATGTTTGAAGAAAACATTATCTTAAATTTTATTGTAAATTTTTATATTTGGACAAGTGGCCAAGGATGACTGTAATTGCACAATATTATTATTTAATAAAATAAAATAGGAGACACTCACACAAAGAGACTGTTGAAAGAGTGTTTACTTACCCACTAGGTGGACTGGAATCTAGGTTAGAAGGCAATGGACAAGTGGCAGCATCATGAACTCAGTAACTAGTTGTTGTTATGGGACAACTCCCTTGAATTGTGGTCATGGTTCCATGAAAGATGCGACTGGAGCTTGAGGCTCATTTATTTGGAAACTAACCACTAAAGACCTAGGCATCTTTATAAAGCCATCGAATTGAGCAGAAGATCACACTTTTTCGGACGAGAAAATTTACCTTGTGATTCTATTGTATGCACACAAGAGATTTGATGAGGGGAAGCTATGTTTTGAGTTGCTTTGTAAGTCCATTCCACTTCTGGTACATGTAGAGTTATTTCCTACTTAGGGTAGAGGTTTCGAGGTGTAGTGCAAGTTTCTACTGATTGTTGAAAGTACAACCTGAGTGCCTTGCTTCTACATAGAGTCTTCTAACTAGTGGTTCAATAAACAGGCTCGGGGGTCCAAAGGAGCAAGTGATATTGGTGGATTCTTTTAGAGAAGGTTGGGAGGAACATGCCTCTTTGGGTGTTTTTCCACCCTATCTACAGTTGCAGGTTCTACTTGCTATTTCATTTCTTAAGTAGTTATAATTTATTACTGTAGTTGTTGAGTTAGTGTTCATTAGTTAAATATTGATAATGCAGAAGTAAATGTTTGATTTTCTGATATGTTTATGATTCTGTAAGTATATGAATTGATAGAATACATACCTTCCCTGTATTTTTCCACGTACTGTTTTTGTACAGTACTCTAGTTGTCCCATACCCCACTTTTATTAAAATAATGTAATTATTTTTAATATTCCTGAAAACATTATGTTAAATTTAATGCTAAGTAGGAATGGATGACTCAGCAGAGTCTCCAGAAATGGAATGTAAATTCTGAATAATTATTATTAATAAATAAATTATGGAGACAACAGCATGGGAGAGCTGTTAAAAGAGGTTACTGGTCTAACTGGTGGATGGAATTAGGTGGAAGGACAAAAGACAAGTGGCAGCATCCTCAAACACTTCCTGAGTTGCAGGTGGCAACTTCCCTATATTTTGGGGCCATGATTCCCCAAGAAAGTGGAATCTGAGCAGGTGGCTCATTAATGACAGTTAGCCCAACTAAGACCTAGGCAATCTTTTAAATACTACTCAATGAACTGAGCTGGGGGTTCAGCAATTGTTCTAGAGGGAGAATACATTCAGGTGAATGCTATTCAGGAGTCCCATTGAGGAAGTGGGAAAAACAGTAAGGAAGTGTTTTGAAGCAGGGAGTTGCAGTAACTTGGTTCCAGTATAGCTGTTTTGGCTGAGGGAATTGTTGACTGTACCTAGTTCCATCCAGTTAGACCAGAGCAAGCTCGGGGGTCCTGAGAAGTGCTGTCTGGGCACTCTCTAGGAATTGGTAGGGAGGAACAGCCTCCCATTGCTGTTATTGTCTACCTTAGTTACAGGTTCTGTCACTCTTCCTGCTGTTGGTTTAATTAATTTTCATATGAAATAGACTAGTTCAACTATGTTTTGACTGTATTCAATTCCAGTAAATCAGTCTTTCTGTACTTTCTTTTGGTATAAATTTCAGAATTCAGATGTTTTAGAATTTTCCCTATTTTATTTAAATAGAGTAATTATCCTATGCAGAACATATTTGTTACTGTTACAGTTAATAAATACCATGTTGATATATTTCTAGAACTCCTGTTAATAGTTAAATAATAGACAGAATATTAAACAGTAGATATTCCAGAATTATAGTTATTAAACAATCATAAGTACAGATATAGATAAATCTTAGCTTTTACTTTGAGATATTTCCTATTAGAGTAATATACCTGTATACATATATTTGTTTCATATTTCAGTCAACTTTAGTTACAGGTCATACTTGTATCGAGCTAACAGATAAACAAAACTCATATTATTATATTGTTTATACTCAGAATATTATTGACAGCTATCAACTAACTAAAGGGTGTGACTGTAACAATATTTCATTGTTTACAAACTTCCATATAACCTTATTCATTAACATAGTACAAACACATGAAAACTGTAGATTATTATTTCCCTTCAACCTAGTATTAGAATTTAATAGCCATATTATCATAACAGAGTTGACAGAGTTGTTAAAAACAAGACAAACCTATTGTATGGCTCGAAGTCAAGACTCAAGAGACTTCATTATTTCTTTAAACAATTTACAGGCATAGATTTCTGTTCGTTATCGAACTCATATACATATATTACACAAGCACTGTTGAAGAAATTCCTATCTCTAAACAAACATATTAACACACAGAGAAACTGTCAACAAACGCAACCATTATTGGCTGTTACCAACCTTCATAATTATACACAGTAATAATATTTATTTCATTATAAATATTCTCCCTTAGAGTAGTCCACAAACCCTACACGACCGTAGCCTAAACCCTACACGACCGTAGCCTTACAACATTCATTTGACAGACTGAAAACAAATGAAAAGGATGCCTTATATGGCAGACAGAACCTACAACAGGTTTATACATAGTTCTATGTATATAATTTTCTATCCAAAGTTTTATTAAATAATTATACAAGAACCAAAATGAATTTGTTACAACACGTTTTCAGTCACCACCGAGTTAACATTACCATATATATGTTTTAAACATAAAACAGAACCCCAACTCGCCAGGATTTATCCTATATTAAATAACCATTACAGTAATAAACAATAACATTCTTTTCATTTAACACTCAAAATCGAAGAAAAACGCAGAGAGATAATTATAGGGTTTCATTATAACAGAGTTATCATCCCATGCAGGTATCGGAGAACTTAATCATCCTTACATTTTAACACTCTATTCATTTAACAAAACTCAAAAATGAAACACGGCCATGACAGGCCCAATATTATACTAAATATTAATTTATACAGCGTGGATAGAACCCTACGCCTAGCAAATGCAATTACAACAACAGAAACCCTGGCCTCATCCAGTCTGAGCCATGAATGGCTCTCCATAAACATAACAGGGTATCAAAACCCTTTTCATTTTAAACAAAACAAAATTTATACAGGTGACTGCACCCATGTCATCAAGACACTACACAGGAGTTTCCCTCCAAGACTCAACCCTAACCACAAAACCAGCAAAGGAAGAGACAGCCGTGGATAACCAGGCTTACCCGGAGGAGCCAGCGTTGGAGATAAAAGCCCTGTGTACCCTCAGAATAGCAGGACCTGCACATTCAAAGCCGAGAGATGTTAATACACTATCAATGCCGAGAGTTGTGAATAAACAGTAAATCTACACTTGGTTACAAAACAAAAACTGCGAAAATATGGTTATTACTTTACCTGAGCAATGCAACCCAGGAATAATCTGGAAGCCACCGGTGGGAGCAAGCACTGAAACCCCATCACATTCGTCGGTTGGAGGAGCAAGGGACACCCTCATAACCCTTCTATTAACCGCCGCGACAGACAAACCTTCCAGACGAAACCCTTATACTGGGATTGAACCAGTTGGGAAGCACACCCCAAACCCAAATATACAACCACCTCTGGAATAAAAACAGGTAACAAAACCCTGCCTCATAACCACACCAGCACAGTGAAGGACTGTAAGTAGCTGGGACTTAAACAAAGAATGAAACAACGAGACCACGAAGCAATGAAATTGTAGCAGATGCTATCAGCAGAGCCGAGGACTTATCCTACCCCAGAATGAAACCATGAGACCAGAACCACAACACTTTGCATTTTGTTACAGTGCCCCAACTATGAAATTCAGACATGGAGGGTTTCACCCTTAAGACCCGAGCTCGAAGGCAAAGACAATAACCTGGTAGGGTTTCGATAACAGCTTATATATCACCAAATGCATGGAGGAGAGTCAACAACGTAGCATCAAAATATATCAACGTAATATGGGTCGGGACCATATAGTTCAGTTGCCATCCAAATCATTATTCACCGATTTCAAAATCATTGCATAGATATAAGTCAAACGTATAGAATAACACTACGATTTACACTCAATTAGCATATAATGCATGCCTTGCAACCAAACCTTCGATAATTCCACGTACATGGTATGTATAAACCCTACAATGATATGAACGAGAGATAGTCAACATCAAATATGGAGTTTCTATTAACCAAGTATGGTAGATACAACCTTAACATTATATTGAATATAAAGTTTGCCCAATGTATGGGAACATTATGATTGTTGTACAATCATTGTATTATATTTAATGAAAACAAGCCATAGATTAATGCCATGAGCACATTATCTTCTACCTACGATCATTTAACAATGAGGTAGTCAACTTTTAAATGAAAACACCTTATCATTTAATACATTGAAATGTTACCAAAACTATATGAAGAGATATACATTTGCCATCATGTCCTATTATCGTATTTCAACCGATACCATTGTTAAACAGTGAACAATTAGAATAATAATCTCTATTATCAAGATGTTGAAATAGAATTTCATCTACTGATTCACACCGTGAAGGTAGTTTAAAAACAAGGCACAGTCAGGTGACGTGAGTTAAACTTTAAGTAGACATTGGAACTCGATATATAGATTAATTTAATGGAACAACGCTAGAGGTGCCACCTTTCCAACTCATGTTAATAATACGTGAACACAACAGTAATCATCGGTTTTAGTTGACAACATATCACATGATGCTAACGTCGCCTATGCAGTCAATAATTATGATACTATCTGAATAAGAAATATCATGTCAGGGCAGACTATCAATCTTTATTCAAGTGTAATTTCATGAGAATAACTTCACTGTCTTGCACTACAACTAGCAATAGTAAATAAACCTTCTTTAAAGTTTTAAAGTACAGGGAGTATTGAAGCTTACCAAGATTTAAAATACAGTGATTCTTACTTCACCGGCGTACCTGCGAAACAGAAGACGACTTATGCATTAGCTCGTAAGCTAAGTAAGCCAGTCAGCCATGACTAGCTCTTCCCTTGCAGTTTGAAACAAAACAGTCATTAATTACAGTCACAGAAATCAAAATTGTAGTAAGACAGATTCTTTTAAATAGATTATGTTAGTTACTGAAATTAAACAGGATCAGAAATACTATTTAGTTAACATTTATTGTTATAAATAAAATTTTAAATTTTTCAGAAATTTCGGGTTATGACATGTGGTATCAGAGCATGGTTCAGACACTAGGCTTGGATGTGACTCCACTAAACTTCCGCAAACAGTGACTATAAAAAAGGAGATTTTTTTTTTTTACTAATATATATTTCGGTTTCATGAACAGAACAGAAAATTTCTTTTTCCTGAATTTTACAGACAGGTATGGAAAAACTGGGAGAATATATCGAGGAGGAATCTCCAAATGCAGTGACAAGACAGATGTCAAGAGAACCTGAGACAGAAGAAGTATTTGCTCACACCACTGAGCTTATGCAGACCATAAGAGGATTAAAGACAGAAATGGAAACAATTAAGAAGGATAATGAAAGAATTCTAAAGACTCAGGAGCAGTTAAATCAGCTATTGATAGAAAAATTCCAGACAGAAGGAAGGAGCAAACGAGCTGACTCAGAAGAGGTTAGTCATCAAAGAGGGTCAAAAAGGACAAAACCGGCTAAGTCCGACAGCAGTTCATCATCTGAAGAAAGAAAAGGACAAACCAGTTATCACACCAGCAGTGACAACAGTGAAACTGAGCTGCACAACCGAAGGAAAAAGTACAGGCCTTATGAAGAGATTTCCGGGGAGTTTAAGAAGATAAAGCCCCCAACCTTCAACGGAGAAGTTGAAACTGGAGAAGAGGCAGAATCCTGGTTATCCGGGATGAGAAAATATTTTCAGATCTATAACTACTCAAATCAGCTGAAGGCACGAATGGCCATCTACAACCTCTCGGGAAAGGCGGACATATGGTGGCAAGATCTGAAAAGGGTCAAAGGGATTAAAGAAAGAGAAGTTAATTGGAGTACCTTTAAAAGATACTTCAAGAAGAAATTCCTGTCCGAACAGTATTATGAAGAGAGGGCCAAAGAATTTTATGAATTAAAGCTCGGATCTATGACGATGAAGGACTTAAACAGTAAATTCTTAAGTCTGTTGCGTTATGTACCGTATTTTGTCGAAGAGAAACCAAAAATACAGCGGTTTCTTAGTTGTCTTCCCTATCATATCAAGGACAGAATTGAATATGACAACCCCAAAACACTGGAAGAAGCTATGCGCAAGGCAAATTTCTGTTATGAACAGAATAAAAAGAAAGAGGGAATAGCCAGCTGGAAAGCCAAAAAGAACAGCAATCTGATTGAGTACAAGAAAAACGAATTTGTTCCCCATAAAAGTTTCAAGAATGGCAAAAATGGGAACCACTTTAATAGTAAAAGTTTCCAAGGAAACAAAAATGGAGCTGTCAGCCATTCGAACAATTACAAAAATAGCAAAGAGACTCCTAATAACCATGGAAACTACACTAAAAACTTTGAGCGAAAGGAACCTGTCAAGTGTTGGGAGTGTAATGGGCCACATTATGCTTCAGTCTGCCCAAACAGAAAGAAACATATCAGCAATATTCATATTGTTCAAGATGAAATGACAGTTGGAGATTTTGCAGGAACTATGCCCCGAATCAATGCAGCGTTGGAAAACCGCCAGGCTGACTACCAAACTTCCATGGTGGAAGTAGGAGGTATGATTAACAAAACCCCAGTTACTATATTAATAGATCCAGGTGCTAGTCTTAGTTATATTTCACCTCAGCTGGTAGAAAAATGTAAATTGACTGTTGAAAGGTTTGATAATTCTTGGTCTGTACAATTAGCTACTGGGGCAAAGAGAAAAGTAAACTACTATGTAAAAGAATGCATCTTAAACATGACTGATTTTAGAACTACAGTTAAACTGAACGTTTTACCACTTGGCTCTTATGACATACTTATCGGAATGGACTGGTTGGAACAACATAGGGTCGTTTTAAACTGTTTTGACAAAACTTTTAAGTGTATAAACAGTAGTGGACAGCCTGTAACTGTTAGGGGTATCCCTAGGAAAACAGTATTTAGGCAGATTTCTGCTTTACAACTTAAAAGAGCAGTCAGGAAAGGGTGCAAGACCTATGCTGTAACTATTACAGATGAGACAGATAAGTCTGAACGCAACAAGAAAACAGTAGAGAACATCCCTGTCGTCAATGAATTTATTGACGTTTTTCCTGAGGAAATTCCAGAATTGCCTCCCAAGAGAGAGCTAGACTTTACAATTGAGCTGGTACCAGGTGCTGTTCCCAGTTCAAAAGCCCCGTATCGTATGAATATTTTGGAGCTTAACGAGTTGAAAACTCAGTTAAAGGAGTTAATAGATAAGAACTATATTCGACCCAGTGTATCCCCTTGGGGAGCACCAGTGATTTTCGTTAAAAAGAAGGACGGAACTATGCGACTTTACATAGATTATCGTCAACTAAACAAGATGACGATCAAAAACAGGTATCCGTTACCTCGTATTGATTATCTGTTTGATCAGCTACGTGGCGCTATGGTATTCTCCAAGATCGATCTGAGATTGGGTTATCATCAGGTAAGAATTAAAGAAGAAGATATTTTCAAAACAGCCTTTAGAACAAGGTACGGACATTACGAATTTGTCGTAATGCCATTTGGACTTACTAATGCCCCAGCTGTTTTTATGTGCTTAATGAACAACATAATGCATAAGTACTTAGATAAATTTGTTGTTATATTTATCGACGACATTTTAGTCTATTCTAAGAGCGAGGAGGAGCATAAAGAACACTTACGTATAGTTTTACAAGAACTGAGAGAACAACAACTTTTTGCGAAATTCAGTAAATGTGACTTCTTCAAAGATGAAATCCAGTACTTAGGACATGTAGTCACTAAGGAAGGGATTTCAGTGGATCCCGAAAAGATTCGGGCAATTGAAGAATGGCCAGTACCTAAAGATGTGACGGACGTTAGATCTTTCATGGGAATTACCGGTTACTACCGGAGGTTTATTGAAGGCTTTTCAAAAATAGCCAACCCAATCACTTCTTTGCAAAAGAAAGGCAAGAAGTTTGATTGGAATGCGAAATGTGAAGAAAGTTTCAAGAAACTTAAGACTTTATTGACAACTGCACCTATTCTTAGAATAGAGGACCCAAATAAAGATTTCATAGTTTGCACCGACGCTTGTAATGATGGTTTAGGTGGAGTGCTGACTCAAGAAGGACATGTCATTGCTTACGAATCTAGGAAGCTGAAAATTCATGAAAAGAACTATGCCACTTATGACCTAGAATTAGCTGCTGTAATTCATGCTTTAAAGATGTGGCGACACCACCTAATAGGCAGAAAATTCACCTTACTAACAGACAATAAAGGTCTGAAATACCTTTTAGATCAGCCAAATTTAAATGCAAGACAAGCCAGGTTGCTGGCATTTCTAAGTGAATACGATTTCGAAATCCAACACATAAAAGGGAAGGAAAATAGGGTGGCTGATGCCTTGAGCAGAAATGAAAAACTGAATTTTATATCAGCTAGCAGCACTTATACTTCTGACTTAAATGAACAACTGGTTGAAGGGATAAAATTAGACGAAAATTATCAGCATTTACAAACTGCACCCAAAGAACAACCCACAGAAAGTTTGGTAAAAGGGTATAGTTTAAATGAAAACGGATTTTTGTTGTTTAAAGACAGGCTGCATATCCCTAATGCACCTAAAGTCAAGCTGTTAATTTTAGACGAAATTCATAAAACCCCTTACTCCGGGCATCCTGGCTATCAAAAGACTGTCACTATGTTGAGAAAAGAATATTTTTGGCCTAACATGAAATCTGAAACAGCTGAATATTTAGCTAAGTGTTTGGACTGCCAACAAGTAAAAACAGAACACCAACATCCAGCTGGATTGCTGCAACCTTTACCTATTCCTAGCTGGAAATGGGAAATAATCAGCCTGGATTTCATTACGGGTTTACCCAAAAATCAACATCAAAATGATTCGATTATGGTAGTGGTAGACAAATTAAGTAAATCAGCACACTTTATTCCTGTTAAAACCACATACAAGGCTGCAAACATAGCAGATATCTTTTTAAAACAGATTTTTCGGTTACACGGTATTCCAAAAGTCATTATATCAGACAGGGATCCTAAATTCACAGGAAATTTTTGGAGATCCTTGTTCAAAGGATTAAACACCACTTTAAATTTCAGCACCTCTTTCCATCCTCAGACTGACGGACAAACTGAAAGAGTTAATCAAGTATTAGAAGATCTGTTAAGGATGTATGTTAAAGATCAACCAGGTAAGTGGGAGGATTATTTACACTTAGCTGAATTTGCATACAATAACAGCTATCAATCATCAGCTAAGTTTAGTCCTTTTGAGGTTTTGTATGGACGAAAATGCAACACTCCTATCTCTTGGAGTAATCCAGTAGATAGATTAGTGTTAGGACCTGATTTATTGAAAGAAATGGAACAGATTGTGAAACAAGTGCAGGAAAACTTGAAGATTGCCCAGGATCGGCAAAAGAGTCAAGCAGATTTGAAAAGAACTCCTAAAGAGTTCCAGGTAGGTGAACATGTGTTCATCAAGGTAAGGCCAAAGAAAAGCTCCCTAAGATTAGGAAGTTGTGCAAAATTAGCACCACGTTACTGTGGTCCATTTGAAATTTTAGCTAGAATTGGTCAAGTTGCTTATCAGTTAGCATTACCGCCAAATTTAAAAGTACACAATGTTTTTCATATCTCTGTTTTGAAAAAGTATGTTCATGATGCTACTCATGTTATTGATTGGAACATTGTACAGGTAGAACCAGAAGGGGAAGTTCTGGTGGAACCGGATTGTATCCTCGGGAGGAGGGAAATTACTCTACGGAACCTCATAATTGGACAAGTGAAGGTGCAATGGAAGCACCTTAGTCCTGAAGAAGCTACCTGGGAGCTGGAAAGTAAGATGCGGGAAGCATATCCCCATCTATTCCAGCAGGTGGCTGAAGAAGAAGAATAAGTAACATCGAGGACGATGTTACATTTTAAGGGGGTGTGTATGTCACATACCCCAATTTTATTAAAATAATGTAATTATTTTTAATATTCCTGAAAACATTATGTTAAATTTAATGCTAAGTAGGAATGGATGACTCAGCAGAGTCTCCAGAAATGGAATGTAAATTCTGAATAATTATTATTAATAAATAAATTATGGAGACAACAGCATGGGAGAGCTGTTAAAAGAGGTTACTGGTCTAACTGGTGGATGGAATTAGGTGGAAGGACAAAAGACAAGTAGCAGCATCCTCAAACACTTCCTGAGTTGCAGGTGGCAACTTCCCTATATTTTGGGGTCATGATTCCCCAAGAAAGTGGAATCTGAGCAGGTGGCTCATTAATGACAGTTAGCCCAACTAAGACCTAGGCAATCTTTTAAATACTACTCAATGAACTGAGCTGGGGGTTCAGCAATTGTTCTAGAGGGAGAATACATTCAGGTTAATGCTATTCAGGAGTCCCATTGAGGAAGTGGGAAAAACAGTAAGGAAGTGTTTTGAAGCAGGGAGTTGCAGTAACTTGGTTCCAGTATAGCTGTTTTGGCTGAGGGAATTGTTGACTGTACCTAGTTCCAGCCAGTTAGACCAGAGCAAGCTCGAGGGTCCTGAGAAGTGCTGTCTGGGCACTCTCCAGGAATTGGTAGGGAGGAACAGCCTCCCATTGCTGTTATTGTCTACCTTAGTTACAGGTTCTGTCACTCTTCCTGCTGTTGGTTTAATTAAATTTCATATGAAATAGACTAGTTCAACTATGTTTTGACTGTATTCAATTCCAGTAAATCAGTCTTTCTGTACTTTCTTTTGGTATAAATTTCAGAATTCAGATGTTTTAGAATTTTCCCTATTTTATTTAAATAGAGTAATTATCCTATGTAGAACATATTTGTTACTGTTACAGTTAATAAATACCATGTTGATATATTTCTAGAACTCCTGTTAATAGTTAAATAATAGACAGAATATTAAACAGTAGATATTCCAGAATTATAGTTATTAAACAATCATAAGTACAGATATAGATAAATCTTAGCTTTTACTTTGAGATATTTCCTATTAGAGTAATATACCTGTATACATATATTTGTTTCATATTTCAGTCAACTTTAGTTACAGGTCATACTTGTATCGAGCTAACAGATAAACAAAACTCATATTATTATATTGTTTATACTCAGAATATTATTGACAGCTATCAACTAACTAAAGGGTGTGACTGTAACAATATTTCATTGTTTACAAACTTCCATATAACCTTATTCATTAACATAGTACAAACACATGAAAACTGTAGATTATTATTTCCCTTCAACCTAGTATTAGAATTTAATAGCCATATTATCATAACAGAGTTGACAGAGTTGTTAAAAACAAGACAAACCTATTGTATGGCTCGAAGTCAAGACTCAAGAGACTTCATTATTTCTTTAAACAATTTACAGGCATAGATTTCTGTTCGTTATCGAACTCATATACATATATTACACAAGCACTGTTGAAGAAATTCCTATCTCTAAACAAACATATTAACACACAGAGAAACTGTCAACAAACGCAACCATTATTGGCTGTTACCAACCTTCATAATTATACACAATAATAATATTTATTTCATTATAAATATTCTCCCTTAGAGTAGTCCACAAACCCTACACGGACGTAGCCTTACAACATTCATTTGACAGATTGAAAACAAATGAAAAGGATGCCTTATATGGCAGACAGAACCTACAACAGGTTTATACATAGTTCTATGTATATAATTTTCTATCCAAAGTTTTATTAAATAATTATACAAGAACCAAAATGAATTTGTTACAACACATTTTCAGTCACCACCGAGTTAACATTACCATATATATGTTTTAAACATAAAACAGAACCCCAACTCGCCAGGATTTATCCTATATTAAATAACCATTATAGTAATAAACAATAACATTCTTTTCATTTAACACTCAAAATCGAAGAAAAACGCAGAGAGATAATTATAGGGTTTCATTATAACAGAGTTATCATCCCATGCAGGTATCGGAGAACTTAATCATCCTTACATTTTAACACTCTATTCATTTAACAAAACTCAAAAATGAAACACGGCAATGACAGGCCCAATATTATACTAAATATTAATTTATACAGCGTGGATAGAACCCTACGCCTAGCAAATGCAATTACAACAACAGAAACCCTGGCCTCATCCAGTCTGAGCCGTGAATGGCTCTCCATAAACATAACAGGGTATCAAACCCCTTTTCATTTTAAACAAAACAAAATTTATACAGGTGACTGCACCCATGTCATCAAGACACTACACAGGAGTTTCCCTCCAAGACTCAACCCTAACCACAAAACCAGCAAAGGAAGAGACAGCCGTGGATAACCAGGCTTACCTGGAGTTGCCAGCGTTGGAGATAAAAGCCCTGTGTACCCTCAGAATAGTAGGACCTGCACATTCAAAGCCGAGAGATGTTAATACACTATCAATGCCGAGAGTTGTGAATAAACAGTAAATCTACACTTGGTTACAAAACAAAAACTGCGAAAATATGGTTATTACTTTACCTGAGCAATGCAACCCGGGAATAATCTGGAAGCCACCGGTGGGAGCAAGCACTGAAACCCCATCACATTCGTCGGTTGGAGGAGCAAGGGACACCCTCATAACCCTTCTATTAACCGCCGCGACAGACAAACCTTCCAGACGAAACCCTTATACTGGGATTGAACCAGTTGTGAAGCACACCCCAAACCCAAATATACAACCACCTCTGGAATAAAAACAGGTAACAAAACCCTGCCTCATAACCACACCAGCACAGTGAAGGACTGTAAGTAGCTGGGACTTAAACAAAGAATGAAACAACGAGACCACGAAGCAATGAAATTGTAGCAGATGCTATCAGCAGAGCCGAGGACTTATCCTACCCCAGAATGAAACCACGAGACCAGAACCACAACACTTTGCATTTTGTTACACTGCCCCAACTACGAAATTCAGACATGGAGGGTTTCACCCTTAAGACCCGAGCTCGAAGGCAAAGACAATAACCTGGTAGGGTTTTGATAACAGCTTATATATCACCAAATGCATGGAGGAGAGTCAACCACGTAGCATCAAAATATATCAACGTAATATGGGTCGAGACCATATAGTTCAGTTGCCATCCAAATCATTATTCACCGATTTCAAAATCATTGCATAGATATAAGTCAAACGTATAGAATAACACTATGATTTACACTCAATTAGCATATAATGCATGCCTTGCAACCAAACCTTCGATAATTCCACGTACATGGTATGTATAAACCCTACAATGATATGAACGAGAGATAGTCAACATCAAATATGGAGTTTCTATTAACCAAGTATGGTAGATACAACCTTAACATTATATTGAATATAAAGTTTGCCCAATGTATGGGAACATTATGATTGTTGTACAATCATTGTATTATATTTAATGAAAACAAGCCATAGATTAATGCCATGAGCACATTATCTTCTACCTACGATCATTTAACAATGAGGTAGTCAACTTTTAAATGAAAACACCTTATCATTTAATACATTGAAATGTTACCAAAACTATATGAAGAGATATACATTTGCCATCATGTCCTATTATCATATTTCAACCGATAACATTGTTAAACAGTGAACAATTAGAATAATAATCTCTATTATCAAGATGTTGAAATAGAATTTCATCTACTGATTCACATCGTGAAGGTAGTTTAAAAACAAGGCACAGTCAGGTGACGTGAGTTAAACTTTAAGTAGACATTGGACCTCGATATATAGATTAATTTAATGGAACAACGCTAGAGGTGCCACCTTTCCAACTCATGTTAATAATACGTGAACACAACAGTAATCATCGGTTTTAGTTGATAACATATCACATGATGCTAACGTCGCCTATGCAGTCAATAATTATGATACTATCTGAATAAGAAATATCATGTCAGGGCAGACTATCAATCTTTATTCAAGTGTAATTTCATGAGAATAACTTCACTGTCTTGCACTACAACTAGCAATAGTAAATAAACCTTCTTTAAAGTTTTAAAGTACAGGGAGTATTGAAGCTTACCAAGATTTAAAATACAGTGATTCTTACTTCACCGGCGTACCTGCGAAACAGAAGACGACTTATGCATTAGCTCGTAAGCTAAGTAAGCCAGTCAGCCATGACTAGCTCTTCCCTTGCAGTTTGAAACAAAACAGTCATTAATTACAGTCACAGAAATCAAAATTGTAGTAAGACAGAGTCTTTTAAACAGATTATGTTAGTTACTGAAATTAAACAGGATCAGAAATACTATTTAGTTAACATTTATTGTTATAAATAAAATTTTAAATTTTTCAGAAATTTCGGGTTATGACACTAGTATAGGAAAGGGAGATCAAAATAGATAAATGATATGGAGTGAGCAGATTGAATGAATAAACTAACTATGTTATGTTTCCCTTACATTTCCCTTATCTGTTATATATTTGCAAATTAAAATACCTTATATTCTCAGACAGAAAAATATGGATATATATATATATATTATGCAGACATTAGAATATCTTCACATTTATAACAAAAGAAACATTAGAAATTCAAACAGTTCTATGCTTTTGCATAAACCTAAGATTCAATTACTGGTTAACTATTTCCTTATAGAAAATACTAAATACACATTATCCTATCATTTTCTCTTTAATACATTTTAGTATTCAAGTTTCATTATAGTCTTTCATCAATATTTATGAAATTTAAAGAGCTGTAAAACAAGCATAGCAATATCCATATTATTCAGACATTATATTATCTCTACTTGTGTAGCAACATATTAAACTAGGGTTTAACTTTTCCATGTTTTCTAAACCTTTGCAAAAGATTTTTATAGCCTCTTACTAATTTACCTATCCATTCGAATCTCCTAATAAGGATTTTAACCATTATGTAGTATATTTATACAGTATTAAATGGTTACCAACATTCATGAATTGAAAACAACTATTGATACAAACAACTCTGCTGGTGGACGAATGTCCCATTTGACAGAACCCTAGCTACTTATATCATAACATACAGTAAACATCCAACACTTAAACAAGTCAAATATAAGTTACAAGACAGAGCTCAACCATACAAGGATTCTTTCCTTATATCTACAAGTTACATTCGAAACCCTAAGAGAACCAAAATAACCATAGTATCGAAACGAGTTCATAACTAGCCTCTCGGCCAAACCCTTAATCTTTCTAAACACTAAATTCATTACCCATGCTCAACATTTTGAATAATACCGTCACACTTTAAATTATCTTGTACAAAGCCAACATAGATGAAGGAACACCCTCGATATCCATAACAAAAAGAGTCGAATAACTTTCAGGAAAAGTTAAGATTCAACCAAAACTTTAATTAAACGAGACTAGGTCTCAACACTTAGTTCGACTTAGTAAACTTGTCGAAGTTATTCTCCAACCAAAAACAAGTTCAGGGTTTGGAACTTCAATGCAAGGCATTTAGCCTTTGCCTCTCGACCATTATCAATACAAAACATTTTATAAGCAAAACATTTAAACAAAATAACACAGGTCCTGGAGCATTGCTCTTAGACACGTCGTACACAACAGTATTAAGTTACCAGAACCTTTTTCATTCCATCAAAATGACCGAGGGTTAAACCCTTGTTACATTTTCAACAAATAAATACACAGAGAAATGTTGTAGAGCTAACATCAAAGTAGGTCGAGGATCATATCCTTCCTACATTTGTCTTTTGGCTCATAAAACATTACAATGACGACAACACCTTCAGACAGACATCAAAACCATAGTTTTGGCTAACACCCAAACAATGACCAACAATTGCCAAGAGTAACCTACAAGAAAACCACTGAGGCTTACCAGTTGTGTAAGCAAAATTTTCTTATAGCTTCAATCATAACACCCTGTAGATCAGTTTTCCTACCATCAAAATCATTGGATGGTTACAATATGTATTACGAAGTTTTGAAAAAAAATTATGGACAACAGTAACAATTTGGAAAACTGAGACATTACCTTCGTACAGGAACCGTGGATCGAAACCGATCACTTCTATGACTAGCATGAATCCTGATCCATTCAAACCATCAAACAAGTGCAGAAACCCCCACTTCATGACTCGGCTCTTAACATTTAATAAGTGATAGTATTCTCCCTCAGGTCGCAGTTTCAATCCTTGGGAGGTTCTCTCAAAAACAAGAAACAAAAAACCTAAAGATCCACCGGCCTATCGGCCTCTATACCACACCACTTCAGAACACTGAATGCAAAATGGTTATGCCATCAAAGTGTTAATCTTGAGAGTTGTTAGGGTTAGCACCATAACCGAGGAGAGCACGTGATTGCCACCACATTGGATGCCATTAGGCATTCCACTAAGGAAACCTTTAATTCACTTTATCAACATAGCTACCACAAGTACGAAGGATCGTCAGCTCGAACATGCAACACGATGGTGGATAGATCACCTAGAGTTAAACATTGCAATATTAGTATGTCAAGGTCGCCAATGGGCCAATGTAAAACATTATTATATAATCCAAAGTGTTACGCCATCGTTTAATAAGCAAGGTAAGACCTCAACCACAGATATGGGAGGTTTAGGAACTTAGGTCTATAGAGTCATATATTATGGGTACATTACTATTTTATCACCAAGCTATTTTAGCATGTTTCCAATCCATACTTATAACAAATTAAAATAATACGAAGACCACCCTTTTTTTCATATATAGTATATAAAATATAAAGACATGTTAATACTATGGTTTAGTTACACTGTTAAATATGCTATAGACTCTATTTTATCAATGGTACAAACTATAGAAGAAGCACACTTAGTAGTCAGTTTATAACTATAGATAAACTGACAAATACTCTAACATTAACATAACCATTACATTATGGGTTAAAACTTATAATGCATAGGATAGACTTAGAATTTCTTTAAGGATATTTGAACTTAGGATATGATCCTCATACCTTGGACATTTAATACTTAGTGTAATTCCTTCAAGTAGGATTTGAAATACTTAAACGTTGTTTTCGATGCTCATTTTGTACTAATACCTGAGTAATTAAAATAACATAAATGCTGAGAGTAGAGTGTAATACAATGAAAATCATATAAATCAATCTCATATAGTTTTCAGCTGAAACAACGATCAAGGCACATCTCACCCTGAAATGTTTTGCAAGCTATTATACTTCTCTTTTTAAAACTTGGAAAGCCAACTGGCGACATTTAGGACCTTCGTATTTCACTTTCGATATGCAAACTTTGTCTTAGCTGTGATCTACGAAAAGAACGTTCAAATGTTTTAGCAAATAGCTAAGTATGCCTGGGGGTGCCCATAGGACCCCTTCATCATAAAAAAGAAGAACACGCAGTTAGCGCATATAAACAATAGCGAATAAAGGTATAGAGCATTGACAAGAATTCATAAGTAATCTAGGATGTACAACTGAGGCAAGAAAACATCTAGTAGCATCCTAGTGTAGACATAATTACATTTCACACACATTGTAAAACAATACATATGTATGATCGTCACAACATTTTATTTCAGCATGTCGACAAACAAGCATTTAATATATTTCCCCATAGCAAGTACAATATTTAATGCTACGTTGAAAAAAATTTAAATGTTTTGAATTTTTGGGACGTTATATGTGGTATCAGAGCATGAGTTCAAAATCTAGTCCTGAAATAGGCTCACACACGCAAAACAAAAAAACTTAGTTACTAACTTTCATTTAATTGTGTTTTTGTACATAACAGTTTGATGTTTAAATTGCAGGTATGGACATACTAGAAGAATCAACATAGGATAGATCTTCTCATAATGAACGTAATAATGACTAACATGAGAATATTAATGAAGAAATCTATGTAGAACTTAATGATCAATCATCTAAATTATTACGTACTGTAAGGATTTAAAAACTGAAATAAAAAGTGTTAAGGAAGAAAACGAAAGGATTTTAAGAGCAGAGGAGGAATTAAATAAGATTTTATTGGATATGTACCATCAAGATGAAAAAGATAAGAGAATAGAAGTAAAAACGGAATCTAGAACAATGTCCTAAAAACACAGAGATAAGAAAGTAAAATACTATAAAATTGAAAGTAATTTTTCTTCTTCTGAATCGGATTATAAAACTTATCGCATAAAATATAATTATGATCAAGACAACAATGATAGCGACTGTGGTCCTAAGAAAAGACGTAAAAATTATGAACAAATTTCAAGAGAGTTTAAAAATATAAAACATCCAACTTTTAATGGCGAAAATAAAGAGGGAGAGGCAGCTGAAGCATGGCTGTCCGGAATGAAGAAGTATTTTCAGATTTATAACTACTCATCTCAATTAAATGCTAATATGGCCATATGCAATCTGACCGGAAGGGAAGACATTTGGTGGCAAGATATCAAAAGAGTTAAAACTCTTAAGGACAAAGACATAAAATGGAGTACATTGAAGAATATGTTTAAGAAAAAGTTTTTATCCACACAGTACTACAAAGATAAGTCAAAAGAATTTTATGATTTAAAAATGGGTTTTATGACCATGGAGTTATGTAGCATATTTATCAGCTTGTTAAGGTATGTACCTTACCTAGATGAAAAAAAACGTAAGATATAAAGGTTTCTAAGCTACTTACCATTCCACATAAAGGACAAAATTGAATATGATAACCCTCAACTTTAGAAGAGGCCATGAGGAAGGTTAATTTCTATTTTGAACAAATCAAAAAAAGAGAAGGAATATCAAGATGGAGAAGTAATAAGACTAATAATTTTGAGCATAAAAATAAAGGTTTTAATCAGAATTTCGGAAGTTTTAAGAAAAAATTTAATAACATAAATTTTCCTAGTAATAATTATAGGGGTAATGCACTGTAGAATTTCACAACTGCAAGGAATGTATCTGGAAATAATAAAAATAATAATAACAGTAATAATAATACCAGGCCACCTTTAAAATGTTATGACTATGGTGTACCACATACTTGAGCTAACTGTCCACACAATAGAAATACATTCAGAAACATTCATGCCATACAAGCAAAACCGACAGTTGGTGATGTAGCAAGAGAAATGCCCAGGATTAATGCAGCACGGGAAAATCGACAAGCAAACCATCAAACTTCTAAGGTCGAAATCGAAGGTATGATACAAAAAAAATCTATTTCAATTTTAATAGATCCAGGTGCAAGTTTGAGTTACATTTCACTTGATTTAGTGAAAATTTGCAAGTTAAAGGTAGAAAAATTTGATAATTCATGGTTAGTTCAACTAGCAACAAGCACTAAAAGAAACGTTATAGAATTTGTCAAATTTGTGATTTACTTATGAGTCAATTGAAAACACAAGTTAATTTGAATGTTTTGCATGGACTGGCTTGAACAACATAGAGTAGTACTTAACTGTTATGAGAAGTCTTTTACTCGTTTGAATAATGAAGGTAATACTGAAACAATAAAAGGAATTCCTAGGAAAACATCTGTAAGACAAATTTTTGCTTTATAAGTAAAGAAAGTTATAAGAAAGGGTTGTAAAATGTTTTCTATGAATGTGATTAATGATGAATGTTCATCTAAAGAAGATCAGACAAAAATGGAAGACATATCTATTCTTAGCTAATTTTCTGATGTATTTCCAGAAGAAATTCCAGGATTACCTCTGAAAGGGGAACTTGATTTCTGTTATCGGATAATCCACTCGAATGGAGGCGATCCGAATCTCCCTAGCTCAATGCGAGTCCAGAACAAATAGAATAGACTACAAACATGTTTCCTAGATCTACTTAAGGATCAAGTACTAGATGTCTTACCTATTTGATTTCACTATCCTTTCTCCCGAATGTTGCTCCACGTCTTGAGGTCGTCAGATCCAAGCTGCAAGACCTGTTAAGACACAGAAAAGAGAAACGAGTAAAGAGCATCTATACAATAAGAGATCTATGTAAGCAGTTAAGTAGGTAAACAACACAACATCGTCACACATTAAGAACGATATTGGTGGAAAGCATTTGTATTACTGCAAATAGAGGAGTACATGATAGAGATATAGAACCACAACCAATGACTTAACGTAGCATCCCTTTTCCACACAATCCAATTGCCAAGCCCTTCCAAGGAAGCATGAATTCTCCAAGAGGTGACTGAAGGTGTCTAAGAGAGATTTCACTAGCATGTAGATACCATAGTCTTCCTCCCTTTGGTATGGGAGTGAGCCTCATATATATATGACTAAGTGTTAACACCCAAAAAGTGCTCACTAGCTCATTTTCTTATTCACATGACCCATTTGTCCACTTTTTCACCATTTGAGCCTCTAAAGCCACCAAAAGGTCACCAAAAGACCTTAATACACCCCTTTTTCCACTCAAAATGAATATTTTTCCTCAAAAAGAATAAAAAACCCTCAAAGAGGGTCCAGAATTCCCAAAAATATTAAAAAGGGAATAAAAATATTCAAAATATTCAAAAGAGGAAAAAGGAGGGAAAAGGTACCAAAACCATGTTGGTCAATACCATTGGTTTCCTCAAAACCATAATGGTATTCCCCACCACAAAAAACTATAAAAAGGTGGTAGGGGCTCCTCACTTTTCGTCCATCCATTATCCTATCCTCATGCTGTCAAAATATCCCATGAGCTTTTGACCATTGTAGCTATCTTGGAGAAGGGACCTTTGGAGCTTGGAGCTACTCACCTTGGAAGTTGCTCAACAATCTTCACCACTTGGAGGTATCACCATTGCTTGCAAGCATTTGCTTGCCCCTATTCTTAATACAAAATCATTTTTTACATATTGTCAATTGTTTTGCTTTTCATAATATTTCCATTGTTTGCTTATTTATTTCACATAGATCCATGATTAATATAGTTTAAAGTAGTTTGTTATTTATTTCTATTGAGACTGCTGCTACTAGTTAGCAGGTGCCCATTGCACTAAGCTTGGTTGCAAAACCAAGCCAACACTAAGTGGATGAGGTTATGGATAGGATAGGATGAGAGATGGTACGAGAGAGATAGGGGATCCTCCCAATGAGTTAGGGGTCAAGTACCAGCTCTATAAGAGATCAAGGATAAGCCCCCAAATGGGAAAGCTTCGAGAAAGATCTCGAAATGGCTATTTTTCCCCATTAACAGACCTCGTCGCACCCTGCTATAGAGCAACCTGCAACGTCGCATGTTGCTAGTGTGCAACCTGCGACAACCTCTCAAAAGGGTGTACAAACTGAGTGCAAATCCTCCAAATGAGCACTTGGTCCAGATGACTTCAGGGATGTATACACTAAAGCATGATGATAGGTAGATTTCAGGTGTAACAGAATGCCCCCCAAAGCATGAATCTATTAAGGATCTACAGGTGAAGTTCTTTGATAGAAATAATGGCAAAAGACTTGTCGGATGAAGGACATTGCTGCAGTACAACTGACTCTGAACTGACAATCTCATATTTAGTACAACATGGCTGCCAACCAATACATTGCAGATCCATGGTAGTAATTGTAAAATTAGTCACAGCAGATCTAATGAACAAGTAAATCAATCGCAACAGATGAACATAGAAAATATGGTGCAAAACTGTGCAAAACATGCAGCAGTGCTATCTATCCCAGAAAGGGTGAATGAATTACAATACAAACTGTCACAATGACAGAGCAATTCGAATTGCCTAAGGAGGTCATTCGAATTACAGAATGGAGTAGCTTGACTCTAACTAGGAGTCCTCATCAATCAATCGGTGGTACTCATCAATGCACAACAACCAGTCATCCAGGTGTCAATCTGAGTCTAACTGAGTGTAATAAGTGTAACTGACGTGTGTAGCACTGATTTAGGATCTGGAGGCTCAGTGGGGGAACATGGGAGGCTAACTGAAGTCAGAACAAGTCACCTAATCAAACTGGAGGTCCAACGGAAGTGATACAGTCAGTCGGGAGTGAAACTAGCCTCAAATCAGGGAGAATCGGAGCTAACTGAATGTAACTGAAGTGGAACTGCAGTGGTAGGTGAGCAAGTGCACCCTTCTCTGGCAGTAGGTGAGAAGTGGGCACCTTTCAGCTTAGGAGGGATAAAACTCTGTGGTAGGTGGCTCCCGGGTGCTAGAATGAAGTGGATAAGGTGCTGGAGGCATCAAACTGGTGACTGGGATGCATGCCAGTGCATGCAGGTGCATGCAAACCCTAGATTCTGCATGCAAACCCTAATTTGCATGCAAGATCCTGAAAAGGATGATGTGGATATCCGAACACCCCCCCTCAAGCTAGACTATGATGTGCCAACAAAAATAATGAGGGGCCCTGGTAACTAAGACCAAAGGTCTCCCCAATACAATAATCCAAAAAATGCTGAAAATAAACTAAGTGAGGAAAGAGGGAAAACCCAGTGGGAAGAAAGCCCCCCCTCAAGCTAAAGCATAATAATGAATCAATCTGTCTCCACCATGATGGAACTCACCCCCAACAATGAACGGAGGTAAGAGAACTTCTTCTCAGTGAAGCTCTTGGTGAAGATGTCTGCAATTTGCTCATCAGTAGGGCAATATTGCAGAATGATGGTGCGGTCATGCACCAACTGTCGAATGTAATGCATATGAATCTCAATGTGTTTGGTCCTCTGCCGCTGAACTGGATCTGTGGAGATCTTGATAGCACTTTGATTGTCACAAAATAGGACAGTCGAAGTAGTGCCACCAAAACCAAACTCGGAAAGAATACCCTGCAACCAAACTGCCTGAATGCAGGCATTGACTGCCCCTCGATACTCTGCCTCTGCTGAAGAAAGTGCAATGGCTGCTTTCTTTTTGTTGGACCAGCAAATAGAACCATGAACAATCATGAAAACATAACCGGAAGTGGACTTCCGATCAATGCTATCACCTGCCCAATCTGAATCAGTAAAACCAATGAAATCTAGCTTAGAATCTGCAGCATAATGTATGCCAAACTGTTTCGTACCTTGCACATACTGCAAGATCCGCTTGGTTGCTCGCCAATGAAGCTCATGTGGCTGCTGCATATATCTTGACATGGCACTCACGGCATATGAGATATCAGGCCGTGAGTGTGTCAAATAAAGTACTGAACCAATCAACTGTCGATACATACTGCAATCTGCAAGCGGTGTGGAATCTCCCTCCTCAAGACTGATTCCTGAGAGGAATGGGAACGGGGCTGCCTTACATTCAGCCATATTAAACTTCAATAATAGGTCGGAAGCATATTTTTGCTGAGATATAGTGATCCCATCAAAATTTTGAGCTATCTCCAAGCCCAAAAAATGACTCAGCAAGCCCAAATCGCTCATGTCAAAAGCTAGATTTAAGGCAGATTTTAGCTTGTTTATTGAAGTAAGTGTGCTACCAGTAATAAGCAGATCATCAACATAAAGTACAATAACCAAAAATTTACCTTTAACTTGCTGAAGATACACATTCGGATCAGATTTGCATCTTTGGAAATTCTGAGAAAGAAGGAAGGAGTCCATCTTTGCGTACCAAGCTCTTGGGGCCTGTTTTAACCCGTACAAAGACTTCTTCAATCTACAAACCAATGATGGATCTGATGTATAACCCTCTGGCTGCTGCATATAGACCTCTTCAGCAAGGTATCCATGTAAAAATGCACTCTTCACATCCATATGGTGCACTTCCCAGTGCTTGGATGCGGCAATAGCTAAAACAAGGCGGATGGAATCCATCTTTGCAACCGGTGCAAAGGTCTCTGTGTAGTCCACTCCTTGGACTTGGGAAAAAACTTTTGCCACCAACCTTGCTTTATATTTTCTGATAGTGCCATCAGCAGCAACTTTAGTACGGTAGACCCATTTACACTTCACTAATTTTCTTCCAGGTGGAAGAGAAACTAGCTCCCATGTATTGTTCTTTTGAAGAGAACTGTACTCTTCATCCATGGCACTTTTCCATCTCGGATCTCGATGGGCTAAATAGTATGATGTAGGATCTGAACCAGCCATCAAATAACAAATCTCAGGAAGAAATGGATCAGCAATAGAAAGAGCCATACCTGCTCTTTGAAAGTCTCCTCTTGTTCGTCTCGGATCAGCAGGATTTCCAAGACTAGAACCAGCACATTGTGGAGTGTTTTGGGCCCACTTTGGTAACTGAGGAGGATCATAATGATCGGATTCCGAACCTGATATGTAATGATCATCATATGCTGCTACAATATCAGAAATATCAGAACTCATACCTTCATTATCGCTGCTCGGATCTTCTTCTGGTGAAGGCGGTGAATCGGCAGTCTTTTCCTCGACTAGTTACAATTCTTGAAGCGGTTCTTCAAACTACACACTGCGCTCTATGAATATCTTTTTAGATCTGATATCCATGAGTTTATATGCTTTTGATTCTTCCCCATATCCTATCAATATGCAATCGATACTTTGTGGGTCCAAAGCTCGTCTCTTCTCAGAAGGAATTCTAGCCCATGCAGTAGAACCAAAAACTCTCAAATTTGACACATCCGGTTTGTGACCAAAGAATGCTTCGAAAGGAGTCATACCTTTCACGGATGAATGTGGAACACAGTTCTGTATATATGTAGCAACATTGATTGCTTCATCCCAAAGATTTGCATCCAAACCTTTTGATTCAATCATGCATGTAGCCATCTCTTTCAGTGATCGGTTTTTCCTTTCCGCTACACCGTTCTGCTGGGGTGTGTAGGGAACTGTATGTTGGATCTTAATTCCACTTTGGGCACAAAGTTGCAGCAAATCGGACTTGATATATTCCCCACCATTATCAGATATAAGAGCTTTGATCTTGCTCTCAGTGGTGGTCTCAACAGAAGCCTTAAAATCCTTGAATTTTCCAAGCACTTCTGACTTGTTTTTGAGAAAGAATACCCATGTAAAGCGGGAAAAATCGTCAATAAATGTCAAAACATACCTTGAACCATTTAATGACATATGGGGCAGCGGACCACTGATATCAGAATGGATCAATCCCAAAATAGTAGAGGCTCTGCTAGCCTTGCCGCGGTCGAATCTGTGCTCGGGGTGCTTCCCAATAATGCAACCGGTGCATATTCCCTTCGAGAAACGGAGTTGTGGAAGCCCATCTACCATGGATTTATTTGATAGCAGCAGCAAATACTTATAATTTAGATGTCCAATTCTTTCATGCCAAAGCCTACTAAACTCATTACCGTGTGTGCGAAGGGCAGTGGGCTTTGCAAGCGGAATAAAGTGCGAAAACTCATAGCATTTTGTAGTGTGGTTTGCCTTTCCAACCGCAACTAGTCTTCCACTTTTGATATCAGAAATTTCAACTGTATTAGGGCTGAATGTGACTTGCTTTGGTTCACCAGTATGTGTCATTTGATACACAGAAAGGAGATTCGAAGCTAAGGAAGGCACATAGAGAACATTCTGAAAGCATCCATGTTCTACATGAATCGTACCTTTGCCCTTTGAAGAAATTTTTGAGTCATCTCCCAAATGGATGGGGATGGAGCTGTTTGGATCGAATGAGGAAAAAGAATCAATATTTGCAGCCATATGATTTGATGCACCTGAATCTATCAAGAGAGTAGTGGGCTTCGAAACTGTTGCCATGAGTGCTTGTCCTCTTTCATGATCATCATTCCGATCCTTCTTCCTTGCACTGTCAGGAAGGGTTATGTTGTTCTTTTCCAAAAGGAGGGCCATTTGATCTATAGTATTCTTCATACATGAACTTTCGGGATGAAAGCCACGGTTACAATAAGTACATTTAGATTTTTGGTTACCTTCTTTGCCCTTTTGCTTGGATTTCGAACTGGATGGTGCATCCGTTTGCTTGCCTTTGTCTTTTTGCTTGTGAGGCTCGAATTTGGGCTTCTCCTTCTTTTGCTTTCCTTTACCATTCGAGATCTTGGTTCCTTAAACAAATAGGGCTGAATCTTTGGAGCTTATGGACCCCATTTGAATCAACTTGTCATGCTCTTTTGTAACGGACTCAATGAAGGCATTCAAGGTAGGCATCTTCCAATTCGGGGTAGTTAGACGACCGGAATTGAAAGTAGAGACAAATACCGAATAATCTTTCCCAAGCTTGCTTAGGATGGAGAGGATCAACTATTTATCCTCTTTGATAACACCACTGTTCTTCAATTGCAAGTTCAAGTTCTTGAATTTTGTGAAGAATTCATTGATGGTCTCGAAATTCTCAGGATTAAGGCCAATCAATTCATTCTCTAATTGAAAATCCCTAAGCTCATCCTGCTTGCCAAATAGTGTTTCAAGTTGCTCCCATATGGCTTTTGGAGTCTTCAATCCGTTGAGATGGAAGTGAAGATCTTTGGATATGGAGAGACAAAGAAGACCATAAGCTTCATCGAGCTTGTTGTAGTGTTTGGTTCGATCTGACACATTGTTTGGCTCCAATTCAAGACCAAGAGTGACTCGGTAGTAACCTTTTGAACGTAATATGATCTCCATATCATATTTCCAATCAAAATAATTGAAAGGGGTGAGGATAGGCTTTGAAGAAGAGTATTCCATTGCTAGGAGCGAGTCAACTGATGAAGAGGAAGCTTGCATGCAGACTATAGCGAGTGCAATTGCTGTAGGGAAGCTTGCATGCAAAAGATAGCGAGTGCAATTGGAGGAGACAATAAACCTGCAAATCACATAAAAACAACCACAATAAGGTCGAACAATCCACCCTTTGAGAGTTGCATCACACCTGGGATTGGATTTCAAGCAATGTTGAATGGGTCCAATGTATTAGATCCAGGAATTATGAGGTAACTCAAGCTTCTGGAGTGGTATTGGAATAATTTTCAAGCTTTGCATGCACAGGAGCGAATGCCCTTGAGATATCTCATGCAAAACTTATTGCAATTTTTAGCAATTCAGTCAAATATTCTTGTACAAACACCTATAGAAAAGAGATCTTGTCCCTGAAATGGCTCTGATACCATGTAAAATTAGTCACAGCAGATCTAATGAACAAGTAAATCAATCACAACAGATGAACATAGAAAATATGGTGCAAAACTGTGCAAAACATGCAGCAGTGCTATCTATCCCAGAAAGGGTGAATGAATTACAATACAAACTGTCACAATGACAGAGCAATTCGAATTGCCTAAGGAGGTCATTCGAATTACAGAATGGAGTAGCTTGACTCTAACTAGGAGTCCTCATCAATCAATCGGTGGTACTCATCAATGCACAACAACCAGTCATCCAGGTGTCAATCTGAGTCTAACTGAGTGTAATAAGTGTAACTGAAGTGTGTAGCACTGATTTAGGATCTGGAGGCTCAGTGGGGGCGCATGGGAGGCTAACTGAAGTCAGAACAAGTCACCTAATCAAACTGGAGGTCCAACGGAAGTGATACAGTCAGTCAGGAGTGAAACTAGCCTCAAATCAGGGAGAATCGGAGCTAACTGAATGTAACTGAAGTGGAACTGCAGTGGTAGGTGAGAAAGTGCGCCCTTCTCTGGCAGTAGGTGAGAAGTGGGTGCCTTTCAGCTTAGGAGGGCTAAAACTCTGTGGTAGGTGGCTCCCGGGTGCTAGAATGAAGTGGATAAGGTGCTGGAGGCATCAAACTGGTGACTGGGATGCATGCCAGTGCATGCAGGTGCATGCAAACCCTAGATTCTGCATGCAAACCCTAATTTGCATGCAAGATCCTGAAAAAGATGATGTGGATATCCGAACAATAATGACCGACTGAACACAATCATGGCTACTAGACACAAGCATAGATCCATGATAAGATGATAACACAGCCACGACCAATAGAAAAGTAGATCTATGTAATATGACTCAATACAAACTCCATCACAACCTGGGTAAAACATGACTCCCGAGGGTCTTCAAGTTGAACCCGCAATGATACGAATCTATCCATGTGATTACAAATGTCTTAATGTCGAACATGGTAGAAACCACTTGATTACCGGTCATTGATGTAAATCATTAACAAGTGCAAGGGAGATCACCAATAATGTCAATGATTCCCAAGGTATCACAGTACATATCATCAAGCATGAATAAATGAATTGACGTCGAACGCAAGATGAAATATCTCAATCAAGAGTCAATGATGTAAACTTGTGATGAAAGCGAGGTGAACTACCATTGAGGCATGCAGGACCAAGGTACTTGACTAGTTTCTAGATTCAATCCTTGGATGATGAGTTGAAGTCGACAAGGATGAATCCGTCGAAGGAGGGCCATGATGAATCCCCCATCAATTGACATTAAACACGACAAAAGATGTGTAGAGTGGATCGGATGGTACAATAACATGTGAGACTGACTGAAAGTAACAATGGCATGACGACATGTGTACTGAGTGAAAATAATGAGTGATGAATGTGTTCTTGAACATGGGCATGGAATGACTTGGCAGTATTGACATGAGAATGGCACAAAATTCTAATGCAACTGATAGGGGAAGCTTTTTTCGAATGACTCAAAGGAGTAACAGGACTTAGAAAGTAAGTGGGGACTCATAGATAAACAGATGACCCATGTATCGATATGCAAATGCAGATGAGTGCCATGTTCAAGAACGACTATATACTACCACTAAGGTATGTAACACAAACACTTTCCTTTCTCCCCACCATGAACGATGAGTGCCTCATGTGTTTTTTAACGAGCTTGATGAGGGTAACCAGATGCTCGATATAGCTCATCTCATAGATGAGTCCAATCCCAAATATTTTTCAAACCGAGGATAGGAGAGGTTCGTCCCATAGTGGGCCCTTCAATGTGAAAATTTAACGAGTCCATAGAAGGAAAACTTGGTCTTCATTTCATATTTACAGAGTCTAAAAAGAACTAAAGAAGACTCCAACGGTCCTTTTTCGTAAAGTTAGCCTCATCGCTTGAAAAAGGGTAAAACAACGCGGGAGAGGACTCTTCCAGTCATGATTGGCTAGAGTATTCCTCTTTCGTAATTAGTGCCCCCTAGTCCAAAAAAGGGGTAAACTATCACCAGGAAGATGACAATTCAAATACTTTAACAAGCGTGAATGCGACAAGTTCGCTTGGCAATCTTTTCAATTTTAGGCAGTCTGAAAAGAGCTTAACTATGGACTCCGGGGGGTGTCATTTTCCGTGGAAGTTTAATGAGCCTCGAAAAAGTGATACATCATAACTCAGTACTTGTTCTCATGATTCGACGAGTACGAGAAAAAACGAAGAGTAAACTCATCCTCATGCAATAATTACGACTTAACCAAAAACAATAATGACAAAACGTTCAGAGTGTTCATACCTGTAATCACCATTGGTAATGCGAGAAACGCTACAAAAGACCACTTTACGACTCTTGTACACTAGAGAAAGTGTCAAATAGCCCCAAATATAATGACAAATGGTCAAAACTATAGTAAATGGCCCAAAAGCATCAAAATATTTGAAAAGGAATATTCCATTCTATTCTATAAATAGAACTATGGGCCAAAAATAGAAACATTGTTCAAATTGCCAATTTGGGTGGAGAAGTACCAATTTGGAGCCAAAACTTCCTTTGCCGATTCTGGGAGCTACAATCCTCCATTTCACCAACCGTTCAGACCAGGTAGGCCTAAATCTTGGCCAGGAACTTTGCAGTGGTTTAGTTTTTCCATTTTGTTCATTTTTTGAGTTTTTTGATGATTTGGGGAGGGGCCAATGCACCCTCGGCTCGTCGCAAGTGGCTCTTTTGAGACTTGTGACGAGCCTGAGTTGTCGCAAGTCTCGAAAATGGGACCTGCGACAACGTCGCCCTGTACCTGAAGGTGAGGTATGATGGCGGAAACCCACAACTCAAACATCAAAAATATTTCAAAAAATGAGCTTGTGCTAGTTGGGAAACGACCAAACATGTTTTAAATGCTCCTTTTGGCAAGTTCCCAGCAAGCAGAGATGGTACTAGAGTGGTGAGAGAGGGAACACGAGATAGAGGATGAGCAAGCCACAAACAATCCACAATGTGTGGCTGCTTTGCGAAACTGTGGGTTACGCAAGTTCTTCTAGGTACAGGGGATGAGAGCCCAGGTCCTGTTCTTGACACACATGCTACAGATTTGGGATGTAGCCCAACAATACTTTGTCATAGGTGAGCATATCCTCAATATTGACATTGAGGACATATACTTTCTGACCGGTTTATCCCGAAGAGGGGACGCTGTACAACTCACTAGGACATGGGTCAGTGATCGTATAGTTGAGGACATGGTGTCATAGCACTGTGTTGCTACTTATCGTCCTTCCAGTGGGAAGATAATCATCAGAGATGTGGTGAGCCATCCACTGAGGACTATACTGCTTAATATTACCAGGGTGGTGGGTAGCCAAGCTCCACATATGGCTACTCGGACTTAGATGTTATATGCGGAGGATTGTATGTCCCCCATGGTGTTCAACTGGTGTGAGGGTCTCCTTTCAAACATCCGAGCTTAGCTAACCAAGTGTCGACGAGGGGATCTCAAGAAGTTTGGATATGGATCGATGATAGTGTCTTTCCTCTTGGAGCGGGTTCCTCTCTTACTCCCACAGGTGGTACTGGATGATAGGGATCAGAGATATCCACACATGCTCAGGTGGGTAGAGCTGATGACCCATCATTGTGGGGGTCCCATCATCACTTTTGGCCTTAAGTTCTTTAGCTGGCTAAAGGCCTAGATGCTCATCATCTAGGACTTCCCATACAGTGGCACGAACTTCTAGGAGGATCCTGACTTAGTGCTGCCAGAGGGTGTAGCATGGGGTGATATCGGTAAGAACAAAACCTTTGTACTTTTTAGTTTTGTGAATTATATTTTTTTTTGATGTAGTGTTGATAAGTATTTTATATGTGTGTGCAGACGTGGGTCCCGTACGACTAGTAGGTCTCTCTCTTCTAGCGAGGAGAGACATAGGGGGAGAGGCAGTGGTTCCTACTGGTGCTCATCCCGCCATCGAGGAGATGGAGGAGGTGTACCGAAACCTATCCGGGCTGACTGTGGAGGTACCAGAGCCAGCCATCGACGACCTACCGAGGCCCATGTAGAGATTTGGGGTTGGAGCATTCATGCGCTTCAATTCCTTACTCCGCAAGGTGACTCGTACTGTAGACTGCTTTCTCACCCAGAGTCAGAGAGCTGTTAGAGGCAGGGGTGGTGTACGAGTCAGGCGTCCAGCCTGATTGCACTTTTAGACTTGTACTGAGAGCTTAGAGGCCTCATATTTTTTGTACTTACTGAAAGCTATGTAGTGTCAGAGTTTTTTAGAGACTCACTAAAAGCCAGCATACTTCATATTTTGTATTGGCACTACTTTTGAGCGATTTATATATATATACATTATCGACGATTTATACATTATGTGTCTTTGGAATGATTAGTGATGTGATCTTGTTTACATATTTGCTTCTATACATTATATTTACATGTTATGAATGCTTTTACATATTATGATTATTATGTGTGTGCAATGTACCAATCCAAAATGAAATTGGCCATCGAGTCAGCAACTGTGTTTAACTCTCGTGGAATGTACAGGTATTGAATAGATTCAAATGACCTTTCCAGGAGATGTACTCATCTGAAGAGACAGAGTGAGATGGGATCAAGGATGGCGTTTATCCGTTTCAGATGGGAAACCACTAATTAAGAATTCATGTGGATGACAACATGGTTCATACCCAAGGAGATGGCATCAGTTAGGGTTCCGATTACTGCCTGATATTCTACGGCATTGTTGGTCGCAAACCCCTAGGCAACTTCCTCTTGAGCTAATGAGCTCACCTATTGGGGAATATAGTACCCAGGCTGCCGAAGCAAGGTGAAGGGTATGTCGGCTAGTGCCGTCCGCGAATCCATAGCACGTTTCTATCTGCACATGCAGACAGAACATGGTATGAGAAGCGGAAACAAGATCAAAAGAAACTCGAAAAGAAATGCGTCACACCACACAAAAACACTAAAACACGCCATGTACAGTATATACAAGCAAGTCTATGCATGAGAGATCAAGCATAGTACCTCTTTAGGTAAAGACCATTGCGGGGTTCACCTAAAGAAATTCCATCATAATCTTTAAGCTCATAGGCACCTTTTTGCAACACACGTTTTATGACGTAGGGTCCATGCCACATGGACTCGAACTTCTCGGCTCCTAGCTTATCATGCTTCTGGCCATAAGTGAGGACCAGATCACCCTCGTTAAAGATGCGAGGTTCAACCGACTTATCATATTGGGCCTTGATGCGTTTCTTATGCGCTTCATGAGCAAGAGAAGCATCATGGTGAGACTCGTCAAGTTGGGCTAGGTGTATGAGACGTTCTTCCTCAGCAATAGTGTTAGGAAGAATTTCAACCACGAGCTGTAAAGACGGGATTTCACACTCTATCGGAAAAACAACCTCCAATCCATATACCAATTGGAAGGGAGTGAAGCATGTGGCAATTTTAACGGTAGTTTGGTAGGACCATAATGTTGAAAAGAGCATATTATGCCAGTTGGACTTTTGTGTCCCTACCATCCTCTAGATCATAGTTTTCAAGACCTTGTTAATTGCCTCGACCTGTCCACTGGATTGCAGGTAGTAGGGTGTTAATTTTTCATGGAAAAAAACCCAACCTATCACTCAATTCAGCAACCATATGGCTCTGAAAGTGAAAACCATGATCGATAACTATGGCCTGCGGAACTCCAAACCGCACTATCACATGATTAAACATGAAGAGTGAAGCGGATTTGCCATCATTTTGGTATGTAGGCATAGCCTTGGCCCACTTTGTGAAGTAATCCACAGCTATGATGATGTAACTATGCCCCCCAGCCGAGGTAGACTTACCGTGCATAAAATCGATGCCCCATTTTGCAAATGGGCCAACAACAATAACCGGATGTAGTGGGGCAGGATGAGTGCACTTCTTTGTATGGAAGTGTTGGCAAGGAGGAAATTTTTTAATGGCCTCAATACAATCTTTGAAGATAGTAGGCCAGTAATATCCTGCGTGCAAAATATTCTAGGTTGTAGCCATCCCAGAGAGATGGCCACCACATGCCCCAGCATGACAGTCATTTAGAACGTGTTCAGCCTCATCATGAGTGAGACAACGTCGAAGGATTGAATCAACGCCACGACGATACAAAGTATCATTGATGATTAAGTAATACTTTGCATGGTGATGAACCTTACGATGATCGTTGCGGGAAAGTTGAGGATCGAAGCATTGGGTTTGAAGATACAACAAAATATCTCCATACTAGGGGTTAGTCGTACTGATGAGAAACAATGATTCATCCGGAAATGGGTCATTGTGCTCAACTTCTGCAGTAGGATGGGGAAGGTCGCAAATGAGCTCGGAAAACACCAAAGAATTCTTAGACTTGGCCTTCTCATAAGAATATTGAATTCTTGCATATCACAATCCAGCGTGAATACTTGCCCCCAAGAACCTAACGTGTCAGTATATGGTACATGGGGTTCGAGTCGGCAATGATAGTTGTGGTGTGGAGCAAGATGTAATGACGAAACTTCTAGATGGAAATGACTACCGTGAAAGCAAGTTTTTTGACATGTGAGTATCTAGTTTCAGCGTCAGCTAGACCCTTACTTTCATAGTATATCACATGTTCCTAAGTGTTTTGATCCTCCTATACCAAAACCATGGCGATAGTGGTAGCATAAGTGGTGAGATATAAGATGTAATCTCGATAATAATTAGGCAGTTGCAGCATAGGGGCATGCGTGATGGCATGTTTGATACTTTCGAAGTATTTTTGAGCTTGATCATCCCAAATGAACGAGATGTCCTTCTTAAGCAGTCTCATATAGCCCTAAGTTTTCTCCGCGAAATTGCACACAAAACATCTAAGGTAAGTCGCCTTCCCTTGGAGACTTTGATGTTATGTAACATCAGTCAGGGGTGGTAGGTTGATGATGGCCTCCACCTTTAAGGGATCAATGTGGATCCCATCCTTCGAAATGATAAATCCTAAGAGGCATCCAGACTCAATGCAAAAGATACACTTGTGAGGATTCAAACGGATATTGTACCATCTGCATCTGAGGAAAATGGTCGTCATATGATCAATGTGGAACTCACGCTACTTTGAATGAGCACGGAGATCATCCAAGTAGGGTTCCACAAAGTCCTTAATATCATGGAAGGCATACGACATAGCCCGCTGGAACGTGGCACCAGTATTTTTAAGGCCAAATGGGAGCTTGCGATAAGTGAATGTACCCCATGGGAAGATGAAAGCCATCTTATGTTGGTCGGCTGGGTTGATATCAATTTGGTTGTAACCAGAAAAGCCATCCATGAATGAGAAGATGATGCTTCCGGTACAGTTGTCGATGATCTGGTCGATGAAGGGGGTCAGGTAGTTATCTTTTGGACAAGCCCTATTAAGGTCTCGATAATCAACACAAACGCAAATGGTGCCCTGTTTTTTGTTCACAGGAATGACGTTTGAGACCCAATCCATCATGGGATAGGATAAATAAAGCCATCCTTTAAGATCTTTTCAATTTCTGCCTTTATTGCCGCAGTCTTTCGGGGGTGTACCAATCGCAACTTTTGACATACAGGTTTGATGTGGAATGGAATCCCGTATGGTGCATTTCTGGGATTAGGTTGGCCCGGTGCAGGGTTAATGGAACCTGGATATGCTTGACTCCATGAGGGTTGGATTACATTTGACAGCCCTCCAACATGAGATAATCCCATGGTGGACGGTCTAGCAGGTTGGGTAGGTCCAACGGAATGCCCATTGGGGACTCCACCAATGTGCTGGTTAGGAAATGTGGGTTTCCCCCTAGCCACAATGGGCTGAATACTATTCAAAGGTTGAACCAATGTGGGCTGTTGACTAGCTACCATGGTAATAACATTACCAATAAGATAATCCGTATGAATGGAGTACCCTTCCCTCAAATTTTGAGGTGGGGGAGGAACTGGTAAAGTAACCGTGGTAGTGATAGGTGTGTTGGACCATTGTCCTTCCACCGGTTGGTTCACTTGAGGTGCAGGACTAGATTCCTGTGAGGGTTGACTAGTCTCATTAGTGGTCACATGGTGAGGTGCTTCACCTGATCCGAAAGATATCAAACAAACTGGGATGGGTTGGTAAGGGAGTAACGATGGGTCTTCAACCCGTCGTTGGAGACTTGACTGCCAACACTCTTCAGCTATGAAACGAAAGTGATCCAATTGGTCACGAAAGTAGGCTAAAGTGTCTTCCGAAGTAGTCTCACTAGGTGAGGATGAGGTGGAAAAATGAGCCACTGGATGGTCTATAGAAGATGTCCAATAAGCTGCTGAAGGACCAATAGCTGCATTAGGGTGGACTTAGGGTTGGTTTATCTATTCCAATGATCCAGTTTCTCCTGGGATGACAGGAGAAAGATCATGTAAAGTGGGGGTGTGAGCTTCCTCATCCCGCGTGGGATGAGAGGCAGGTGAATCTGGTGGAAACAGATGTCCACCAATATTCAAGGTGGGGTTCCCTACTTCAGTAACTACGACCGTGTTATGCTGATCCATTCTTACCCTAGAAATAACCTCCGGATTAAGGGGAAATTTGGGTGGCAAGTTCAAGATCCTACGGGACCTTCTCCAGGGAAAATCCACCAGAGTATCAGGAAAATCAACAAAAAAAGGCCGAAACAATGTGTCTCCTAAATATATACTAAAAGAAAAGCAGTCCAAGAAAACCTACTCAAACTAAGGCAACAAGCAAACTTGTGTGACAGAGTGGATTCAAAAGTCTGGAACCTCATGGGATTATCAAGGCATCAAAAACCACAATATACTGCAGGGTCCAACAGTATGACATGACAAGGAGGATTGGGACCGTACCCTTGCCTGCATACCCGACTACTTGGACAGGACGTGCATGCTAATCTCCCCGAGTGCTGTTCTCAGTGTATTGCTTTGCCAAGACAACCAAATGGTTAACTTGGTTGGTTTCAGGAATTCTAATGGTGTCTCCTGATATATGCAAGGTACATGGGAGCTCAAATCCATAGTGGTGCTATCTAATGCACAACCATTGGCATGAGACCTTCCGATATACGTGTCGAGTACATGATACACCCTTTGATATACACCAAGTATGGATTATGGTACTTGGTGGGTACGTGAAGGAGCTCGATATACTGATGTACATGGAAGACTACAATACCCCTGGACTACAGTGCTGGCAAGTAACGACAGCTACCACACTTAACGACGCCGGAACACGTCTCTAACTTACACACAAGTTACTAAAAATTTTACCTAGTTCTATCGTTAATTTTATCTTGGACGGTTAGGTGAATGCATGAGGTTAGTACATAATCGGAAACAGAATGTAAGTCCTAGCTACATGAACGAAATATTCTTTTCTTTCGATGAATTCTACCTATGGTAAGGAGAAAGCTTTTTCCAATGGTATTTCCAAAACAAATTCAATGCAACACAATTCTCAATGCAAGCAAATTTGACAATGAAAGTACTCTTTCCTTTTTCAACGAAACACACAAACATACACAACACTACTATCCAAATCAAACTATTTTTTCTCTTTTCTTTTCTTTTTCAAATCAAAACAACACTAAGTAATGAGATGAGAGGATTCTTAAATGGAAATGAAAGCTTTTCACTTTCTCTTTTCAATGATCTAAAGGAAACAAAAATAAAAAATGCACCTATCTTTCCCTAGCATGGAAACAACTTTTGAAAGAAAACGAAATGTACTAGAGCTTTTCAAGAAGATGAATAACTCATAATTCAAGAAAAACACAATCAATCATATTTCCATTCATCTTTGCCAAAACATTCCAATGCACAATGATCTTTCTTCAATAACCTTTTGAGAAATTACGGGAAAGAAGCACTTTTAATCTTTCAACAGATGTATCAAAGCAATAAACTTGAAAACAACTTTGCTTTCATATCCAAATGACTGAAAAGAAAATGTTACTTGAGGCACTCATACACTCAGAAAAATCAAGAAAAGACAAGCACTCAACCAAGCAGAAATGACACACTTAACTCAAAATCTAGCAGCAGCAAGCAAACTAAGCAAGCAAGGCTCAAAACAAAAGTAGATGAGGTCTGGAAGGTGATATAATGCAATGATCAGATCAGGGATGGAAGGAATGGAATGCAAGAGTGAAAAGGATGAAGGTGAAGGAGACAAGAGTGTCCAACACTACCAATCTCAAACTCGTCCAAAGCGGAACCCAAAGTCAATCCAAACAATCCTAACTCTCAACACAAAAATCCAAAAATGGGATCTTTGGCTAAATGTTGTAGCACAGAGGGAGTTCATACATCAAAGCAAGGCTCAGACTGTCAAATAGGAGGATGGATTCCTAGATGCTAATTCTCAACAGATCGGTGCACTTTGGCTTTGCAGACAGTGCAACATCGCAGTTTACTTGCACGAGAGGTGCGACGATGTCGCAGTCTACTAATACACAGGCCGCGATGAGCAAGCAACACTCAAAGAACAAATACTCAGAAAAACACAGTGTAGCTCTGTTTTCAGTGCCCAGGTGTGACAAGCAAGTTCTGGATTCAAAAATGAATCAGATCTCTCAATAATGAACCACCAATAGGTTTGAAACTGAGTTGTACAAACTCAAAGGAAGAAGATCAGGATATTCAATGTGAAGATATGATAATGGAATCAATCCAAAGAAGGAAAATGGAAAAATAAATGGCAACAAGGCTTGTGACAAGTAATCGACTGAAAATGACTCAGATTAACGATCACTAAACAAGAATACTCCCCAGTATGGTCTCCAGATTTGTTACCGGACAATCCACTTGACTGGAGGCGAGCCAGATCTCCCTAGCTCAATGCGAGTCTAGAACAAATGGAACAGACTACAAATATGTTTCCTAGATCTACTTAAGGATCAAGTACTAGATGTCTTACCTCTTTGATTTTGCTATCCTTTCTCTCGAATGTTACTCCACGTCTCGAGGTCATCAGATCCAAGTTGCAAGACCTGTTAAGACACGGAAAAGAGAAACGAGTAAAGAGAATCTATACAATAAGAGATCTATGTAAACAGTTAAGCAAGTAAACAACACAACATCATCACACATTAAGAACGATATTGGTGGAAAGAGATATAGAACCACAACCAATGACTTAACGTAGCATCCCTTCTCCACACAAGCCAATTGCCAAGCCCTTCCAAGGAAGCATGAATTCTCCAAGAGGTGAGTGAAGGTGTCTAAGAGAGATTTCACCAGCATGCAGATACCATAGTCTTCCTCCCTTTAGTATGGGAGTGAGCCTCATATATATAGGACTAAGTGGATGAGGTTATGGATAGGATGGGATGAGAGATGGTAGGAGAGAAATAGGAGATCCTCCCAATGAGTTTGGGGTCAAGTACTAGCTCTCGAAGAGATCAGGGATAAGCCCCCAAATGGGTCATCTTTGAGAAAGATCTCGAAATGGCTATTTTTTCCCATTAACAGACCTCGTCGCACCCTGCTATAGAGAAACCTAGGACGTTGCATGTTGCTAGTGTGTAACCTGTGATGACCTTTCAAAAGGGTGTACAAACTGAGTACAAATCCTCCAAATGAGCACTTGGTCTAGATGACTTAAGGGATGTATACACTAAATCATGATGATAGGTAGATTTTAGGTGTAAGACAAAACTGGAATACATACCTATTCTTAAGGAATTTTCTGATATATTTTCGGATGAAATTCCAGGATTACCTCTGAAAAGGGAACTTGATTTCACCATTGAGTTAGTACCAGGTGCGGTACAAAAATCAAAGGCTCCTTACAGAATGAATATTCTGTAATTAAATGAACTAAAATCGTTGTTCGGATATCCACATAATCTTTTTAGGATCTTGCATGCAATTAGGGTTTGCATGCAAATTCTAGGGTTTGCATGCATCCCAGTCACCAGGTTGATGCCTCCAGCACCTTAGCCACCTTATTCTAGCACCCGGGAGCCACTTACTTCAGAGTTTTAGCCCTCCTAGTTTGGAAGGTGCCCACTTCTCACCTACTGCCAGAGAAGGGCACACTTCTTCACCTACCACTACAGTTTCACTTCAGTTACACTCAGTTAGCTCCGATTCTCCCTAATTTGAGGCTAGTTTCACTCTTGACTGACTATTTCACTTCCGTTGGACCTCCAGATTGACTAGATGACTTGTTCTGACTTCAGTTAGCCTCCCATGCACCCCCCACTGAGCCTCCTTCCCTTAATCAGTGCTACACACTTCAGTTACACTTGTTACACTCAATTAGACTCATATTGACACCTGGATGACTGGTTCTTGTGCATTGATGACCACCACCGATTGATGATGAGGACTCCTAGTTGGAGTCAAGCTACTCCATTCAGTGATTCGAATGACCTCCTTAGGCAATTCGAATTTCTTAGTCATTGTTACTGTATTCTATTGTAATCATTCACCCTTATTGGGATATTGAGCACTGCTGCATGTTTTGCACAATTTTACACCATATTTTCTATGTTCATCTGTTGTGATTGATTTACTTGTTCATTAGATATGTTGTGACTAATTTTACATGGTATCAAAGCCATTGCAGGGACAAGATCTCTTTTCTACAGGTGTTTTTACAAGAAGATTTGAGTTAATTGCTCAAAAATTGCAAAAAGTTTTGGCATGAAAGATCTCAAGGGCATTCACTCCTGTGCATGCAAAGCCTGAAAATACATCCAATACCACTCCAGAAGCTTGAGTTTCCACATAATTCCTGGACTGATACATTGGACCCATTCAACATTGTTTGATCTCCAATCCCAGGTGTGATGCAACTCTAAAAGGGTGGATTGTTTGACCTCATTGTTCTTGGTTTATTGTGATTTGCAGGTTATTGTCTCCATCATTTGCATTCGCTACTCTGCCCTTGCAAGCTCCTCTACATCAGTGTGCACTCGCTCCTAGCAATGGAATACTCTTCTTCAAAGCCTATCCTCACCCCATTCAATTATTTTGATTGGAAAGATGATATGGAGATCATATTACGTTCAAAAGGTTACTACCGAGTCACTCTTGGTCTTGAATTGGAGCCAAACAACTTGTCAGATAGAACCAAACACTACAAAAAGCTTGAATGAAGCTTATGGTCTTCTTTGTCTCTCCATCTCCAAAGATATTCACTTCCATCTCAGCGGATTGAAGAGTCCAAAATCTATATGGGAGCAACTTGAAACACTATTTGGCAAGCAGGACGAGCTTAGGGATTTTCAATTAGAGAATGAATTGATTGCCCTTAGTCCTGAGAATTTCGAGACCATTAATGAATTCTTCACAAAATTCAAGAACTTGAACTTGCAGTTGAAGAACAGTGGATTTATCAAAGAGGATAAACAATTGATCCTCTCCATTCTCAGCAAGCTTGGGAAAGATGATTCGGTATTTGTCTCTACTTTCAATTTCGGTCAGCTAACTACCCCGAATTGGAAGATGCCTACCTTGAATTCCTTCATTGAGTCTGTCACAAAAGAGCATGACAAGTTGATTCAAATGGGGTCCATAAGCTCCAAAGATTCATCCCTATATGTTCAAGGACCCAAGATCTCGAATGGTAAAGGAAAGCAAAAGAAGGAGAAGCCCAAATTCGAGCCTCACAAGCAAAGAGAGAAAGGCAAACAAACAGATGCACCATCCAGTTCGAAGTTCAAGCAAAAGGGTAAAGAAGGTAACCAAAAATCTAAATGTACTTATTGCAACCATGGATTTCATTCCAAAAGTTCATGTATGAAGAAGACTATAGATCAAATGGCCCTCCTTTTGGAAAAGAACAACATAACTCTTCCTGACGGTGCAAGGAAGAAGGATAGGAATGATGATCATGAAAGAGGACAAGCACTCATGGCAACTGTTTCGAAGCCCACTACTCTCTTGATAGATTCTGGTGCATCGAATCATATGGCTGCAAATATTGATTCTTTTTCTTCATTCGATCCAAACAGCTCCATCCCCATCCATTTGGGAGATGACTCAAAAATTTCTTCAAAGGATAAAGGTATGATTCATGTAGATCATGGAAGCTTTCAGAATGTTCTGTATGTGCCTTCCTTGGCTTCAAATCTTCTTTCTGTGTATCAAATGACACACACTGGTGAACCGAAGCAAGTTACATTCATCCCTAATACAGTTGAAATTTTTGATATTAAAAGTGGAAGACTTGTTGCAGTCAGAAAGGAAAACCACACTGCAAAATGCTATGAGTTTTCACACTTTATTCCGCTTGCAAAGCCCACTACTCTTCGCACACATGGTAATGAGGCTAGTAGGATTTGGCATGAAAGATTTGGACACCTTAATTATAAGTATTTTCTACTGCTATCAAACAAATCCATGGTAGATGGTCTTCCACAACTCCGTTCCTCGAAGGGAATATGCACTGGTTGCATTATTGGGAAGCACCCCGAGCACAGATTTGACTGCGGCAAAGCTAGCAGAGCTTCTACCGTTTTGGGCTTGATACATTCTGATATCAGTGGTCCGCTACCCCATACGTCATTAAATGGTTCAAGGTATGTTTTGACATTTATTGATGATTTTTCCCACTTTACATGGGTATTCTTTCTCAAAAACAAGTCAGAAGTGCTTGCAAAATCCAAGGATTTTAAGGCTTCTGTTGAGACCGCCACTGAGAGCAAGATCAAAGCTCTTAGATTTGATAATGGTGGAGAATATATCAAGTCCAAGTTGCTGCAACTTTGTGCCCAAAGCAGAATTCAGATCCAACATACAGTTCCCTACACACCCCAGCAGAACGATGTAGCAGAAAGGAAAAATCGGTCACTGAAAGAGATGGCTACATGCATGATTGAATCAAAAGGTTTGGATGCAAATCTTTGGGCTGAAGCAATCAATGTTGCTGCATACATACAGAACCATGTTCCACATTTATCCGTGAAAGGTATGACTCATTTCGAAGCATTCTTTGGTTACAAACCGGATGTGTCAAATTTGAGAGTTTTTGGCTCTACTACATGGGCTAGAATTCCTTCCAAGAAGAGACAAGCTTTGGATCCACAAAGTATTGAGTGCATACTGATAGGATATGGGGAAGAATCAAAATCATATAAACTCATGGATATCATATCTAAAAAGATATTCATAGAGCGCAGTGTGCAATTTGAAGAATCGCTTCAAGAATTGCAACTAGTCGAGGAAGAGACTGCCGATTCACCACCTTCACCAGAAGAAGATCCGTGCAACGATAATGAAGGTATGAGTTCTGATATTTCTGATATTGTAGAATCATATGATTATCATGACACATCAGGTTCGGAATCCGACCATTATGATCCTCCTCAGTTACCAAAGTGGGCCCAAAACACCCTTCAATCTGTTGGTTCGAACCTTGGAAATCCTGCTGATCCGAGACGAACAAGAGCAGACTTTCAAAGAGAAGGTATGGCTCTTTCTATTGCTGATCCATCAATTACTAAGATTTGTTATTTGATGGCTGGTTCAAATCCCACATCATATTATTGTGCCCACCGAGATCCGAGATGGCAAAGTGCCATGGATGAAGAGTACAGTTCTCTTCAAAAGAACAACACGTGGGAGCTAGTTTCTCTTCCACCTGGAAGAAAATTAGTGAAGTGTAAATGGGTCTACTGCACGAAAGTTGCTGCTGATGGCTCTATCAGAAAATACAAAGCAAGGTTGGTGGCAAAAGGTTTCTCCCAAGTCCAAGGAGTGGACTACACTGAGACCTTTGCACCGGTTGCAAAGATGGATTCCATCCACCTTGTTTTGGCTATTTTCGCATCCAAGCACTGGGAAGTGCACCACATGGATGTGAAGAGTGCATTTCTACATGGAGACCTTGCTGAAGAGGTATATATGTAGTAGCCAGAGGGCTACACATCAGATCCATCATTAGTTTGCAGATTGAAGAAATCTTTGTATGGGTTAAAACAGGCCCCAAGAGCTTGGTACGCAAAGATGGACTCCTTCCTTCTTTCTTAGAATTTCCAAAGATGCAAATCTGATCTGAATGTGTATCTTCAGAGAGTTAAAGGTAATTTTTTGGTTATTGTACTTTATGTTGATGATATTCTCATTACTGGTAGCACTCTTACTTCAATAAACAAGCTAAAAACTGCCTTAAATCTAGCTTTTGACATGAGCGATTTGGGCTTGCTGAGTCACTTTTTGGGCTTGGAGATAGCTCAAAATTTTGATGGGATCACTATATCTCAGAAAAAATATGCTTCCAACCTATTATTGAAGTTTAATATGGCTGAATGTAAGTCAGCCCCATTCCCATTCCTCTCAGGAATCAGTCTTGAGGAGGGAGATTCTACATCGCTTGCAGATTGCAGTATGTATCGACAGTTGATTGGTTCACTACTTTATTTGACACACTCAAGGCCTGATATTTCATATGCCATGAGTGCTGTGTCAAGGTATATGCAGCAGCCACATGAGCTTCATTGGCGAGCAACCAAGCGAATCTTGCAGTATGTGCAAGGTACGAGACAGTTTGGCATACATTATGCTGCAGATTCTGAGCTTGATTTCATTGGTTTTACTGATTCAAATTGGGTAGGCGATAGCATTGATTGGAAGTCCAGTTCTGGTTATGTTTTCATGATTGGTCATGGTGCTATTTGTTGGTCCAGCAAAAAGCAAGTAGCCATTGCACTTTCTTCAGCAGAGGCAGAGTATCGAGGGGCAGTCAATGCCTACATTCAGGCAATTTGGTTGCAGGGTATTCTTTCCGAGTTTGGTTTTGGTGGCACTACTTTGACTGTCCTATTTTGTGACAATCAAAGTGCTATAAAGATCTCCACAGATCCAGTTCAATGGAAGAGGACCAAACACATTGAGATTCATATGCATTACATTCGACAGTTGGTGCATGATTGCACCATCATTCTGCAATATTGCCCTACTGATGAGCAAATTGCAAACACCTTCACCAAGAGCTTCACTGAGAAGAAGTTCTCTTACCTCCGTTCACTATTGGGGGTGAGTTCCATCATGGTGGAGACAGATTGATCCATCATTATGCTTTAGCTTGAGGGGGGGCTTTCTTCCCACTGGGTTTTCCCTCTTTCCTCACTTAGTTTATTTTCAACATTTTTTGGATTATTGTATTGGCGTGACCTTTGGTCTTAGTTACTAGGGCCCCACATTATTTCTTTTTGTACATCATAGTCTAGCTTGAGGGGGGGTGTTCGGATATCCACATCATCTTTTTAGGATCTTGCATGCAATTAGGGTTTGCATGCATTTTGCATTCATCCCAGTCACCAGGTTGATGCCTCCAGCACCTTAGCCACCTTATTCTAGCACCTGGGAGCCACTTACTTCATATTTTTAGCCCTCCTAGTCTGGAAGGCACCCACTTCTCACCTACTTCTAGAGAAGGGTGCACTTCTTCACCTACCACTGCAGTTTCACTTCAGTTACACTTAGTTAGCTCTGATTCTCCCTGATTTGAGGCCAGTTTCACTCCTGACTGACTGTTTCACTTCTGTTGGACCTCTAAATTGACTAGATGACTTGTTTTGACTTCAGTTAGCCTCCCATGCACCCCCCACTGAGCCTCCTTCCCTTAATCAGTGCTACACACTTCAGTTACACTTGTTACACTCAGTTAGACTCATATTGACACCTGGATGACTGGTTCTTGTGCATTGATGACTACCACCGTTTGATGATGAGGACTCCTAGTTGGAGTCAAGCTACTCCATTTAGTGATTCGAATGACCTCCTTAGGCAATTCGAATTGCTCAGTCATTGTTACTGTATTCTATTGTAATCATTCGCCCTTATTGGGATATTGAGCACTACTGCATGTTTTGCACAGTTTTACACCATATTTTCTATGTTCATCTATTGTGATTGATTTACTTGTTCATTAGATCTGCTGTGACTAATTTTACAATCACAACTGAAAGAATTAGTAGATAAGAATGACATAAGGCCAAGTGTGTCTCCTTGGGGAGCACCGGTTATCTTTTTTAAAAAGAAGGACGGTACTTTGCGACTGTGCATAGATTACTGTCAACTTAATAAAATGACTATCAAGAATCGATATCCCTTACCCTGCATTGATGATCTATTCGATCAGGTATGAAGAGCAGAGATATTTACTAAAATTGATTTAAGGTCTAGATATCATCAAGTTAGAATAAAGGATGAAGACATATTCAAAACTGCTTTCAGAACTCATTATGGACATTACGAGTTCGTAGTTATGCCTTTTGGCTAACTATCCACTGGCAATGTACATGTGTTTAATGAATAACGTTTTGCATAAGTATCTAGATAAGTTTGTAATTGTGTTCATTAATGATATTCTAATTTATTCAAAAACTAAAGAAGAACACAACGAACACTTAAGAATAATTCTGCAAGTTTTAAGAGAACATCAATTTTATGCTAAGTTCACTAAATGTGACTTTTATAAAGATAAAATACAGTACTTAGGTCACATAATATCTAAAGACAGAATTTCTGTCGACGCAGATAAAATAAGAGCAATTAATGAGTGACCTGTCCCTAAAGACGTAACTGATGTACGATCATTTATGGGAATAACAGGTCACTATAGAAAGTTTATTGAAGGATTCTTTAGAATTGTGAATCCCATAACTTCTTTGCAGAAGAAAGGGAAGAAATTCATCTGGGATAAAAAATGAGAAGAAAGTTTTAAGAAGTTAAAAGAGTTATTAACAACAACACATATATTAAAAATTGTTGATCCAAATAAAGACTTTGTTGTATGCACTGATGCATGTAACGATGGGATTGGTGGGGTCTTAACTCAAGAAGGTCATGATATTGCTTTTGAGTCTAGAAAGTTAAAAATCCACCAAAAGAACTACTCAACTTATGATCTAGAGCTGGCAACCATGATACATGCACTAAAAATGTGGCACCATCACTTGATTGGAAGAAAGTTTACACTAATGAGAGATAATAAGGGTTTAAAATACTTGTTGGATCAAACAAATCTTAACGCAAGGCAAGCTAGGTGGCTAGCTTTCCTTAGAGAATATGATTTCGAAATTCAACACATTAAGGGTAAAGAAAATAAAGTTGTTGGTTCCTTGAGAAGAAATTCCAAATTATGTTTTGTGGCAGCAATCAGCACATTTAAGACAGATTTGGAAAATCGGATCGAAGAAGGAATTAAGCAAGCTGAAAATTATTAAAAATTGCATGATAAGGTTGCTGGAAATTTATCTGAAAATTTAATAATAGATTACAACATTAATGAATAGGAGTAATGACTTATAAAAACATAATTTATTGACCTAATATGTCAAAAGTTAAACTGTTGATTTTGGATGAACTTCATAAAAGTCCTTATTCGGGACACCCTAGTTATCAGAAAATGATAACTATGTTAAGGAAGGATTTTTTTGGCCCAACATGAAGAATGAAGTGGTTGAGTACATAGCTAGGTGTTTTCAATGTCATACAATTAAGGCTAAACATCAACAGCCAGCTATACTATTGCAGCCATTTCCAATTCTAGAATGGAAATGAGAAATTATAAGTATTGATTTTATAACAAGTTTACCTAAGAATCAGAAACAGAATGACTCAATAATGGTGGTTATGGATAAACTTAGTAAATCTACTCATTTTATTCCTGTTAAGACTACTTTCAAAGCTACTAACATTGCAGATGTGTTTATGAATCAAATCTTCTGCTTACATGGAATTCCGAAGGTAATTATTTCTGATCGAGACACCAAGTTTACTGGAAATTTCTGGACAACATTGTTTAGAGGTTTAAATACTATATTAAATTTCAGTACTTCTTTCCATCAATAAAATGACGGACAGACTGAAAGGGTTAATCAGGTTTTTGTTAAGAATGTATTTTAAAGATCAACCAACTAAGTGGGAAGACTATTTGCATTTAGCTGAATTTGCATAGAATAATCATTTTCAAGCATCTGCTAGACTTAGTCCATTTGAGATTTTGTATGGAAGGAAATGTTGTACTCCTATTTCTTGGGATAACCCTATTGACAGATTAATGTTAGGACCAAATTTGTTAAAATATATGGAGCTAACCTTGAAACAGGTATAAGGCAACTTAAAAGTTGCACAAGATAGACAAAAAACGTTATGTAGACCTGAAACGCACTGAAAGAGAATTTCAGGTTGGAGATCATGTCTTTGTAAAGGTAAAACAAAAAAAAAAGTTATTTTAAGCTTGGGAGTTGTGCTAAACTAGCAGAAAGGTAGTGTGGACCATTTGAAGTCCTATCAAGGATTGGACCTGTTGCATATCAGTTAGCTCTACCATCTAATTTAATAATACATAATGTTTTTCATATTTTTGTTTTAAAGAAGTATGTGCATGATGCTACTCATGTGTTGAATTGGAATGACATACAGGTGGAACCCGAAGGAGATTTTTAGGTGGAATCGGACTGTATTCTCAACAGGAGGGAAATTATGCTCTAGAATCGTACCATAGGGTAGGTAAAGGTGCAATGGAAGCACCTTATTCCTAATGATGCTACCTAGGAACTGGAAAGTAACATGCGAGAAACATATCCAGTTCTGTTCCAGGGAGGCTCTGATGAAGAATAAGCAACATTGAGGACGATGTTGAGATTAAGTGGGGGTGTTTGTAACATACCTCTTTGCTGAAACATTTTATGTTTGAAGAAAACATTATCTTAACTTTTATTGTAAATTTTTATATTTGGACAAGTGGCCAAGGATGACTATAATTGCACAATATGATTATTTAATAAAATAAAATAGGAGACACTCACCCAAAGAGACTATTGAAAGAGTGTTTACTCTCCCACTAGGTGGACTGGAATTTGGGGTAGAAGGTAATGGAAAAGTGGCAGCATCATGAACTCAGTAACTAGCTCTTGTTATGGGACAACTCCCTTGAATTGTGGTCATGGTTCTCTGAAAGATGGGACTGGAGATTGAGGCTCATTTATTTGGAAACTGACCACTAAAAACCTGGGCATCTTTATAAAGCCATCGAATTGAGTAGAGGCTCACACTTTTTCGGACGAGAAAATTTACATTATGGTTCTGTTGTATGCACACAAGAGATTCGATAAGGGGAAGCTATTTTTTCAGTTGCTTTGTAAGTCCGTTCCACTTCTACTAGATGCATAGTTATTTACTACTTAGGGCAAAGGTTTTGAGGTGTATTGCAAGTATCTACTAATTCAGCTGAAAGTACAACCTGAGTGCCTTGCTTCTACACATAGTCTTCTACCTAGTGGTTCAGTAAACAGGCTCGGTGGTTCAAAGGAGCAAGTGATATTGGTTGCTTCTTCTGGAGAAGGTTGGGAGGAAAATGCCTCTTTGGGTATTTGTCCACCCTATCTACAGTTGCAGTTTCTACTTGCTATTTCATTTCTTAAGTAGTTATAATTTATTTATGTAGCTGTCAAGTTAGTATTCATTAGTTAAATATTGATAATGCATAAGTAGATGTTTGATTTTCTGATCTTTTTATGATTCTGTAAGTATATGAATTGATAGAATAAATACATTCCTTGTATCTTTCCATGTACTATTTTGTACCGTACTCTAGTACAAGGAAGGGAGATCAAAATAGATAAATGATATGCAGTGAACAGATTGAATGAATAAACTAACTATGTTATGTTTCACTTAAATTTCCCTTATCTGTTATATTTTTGCAAATTAAATTACCTTATATTCTTAGTCATAGAAAAATATGGATATATGAATATATATACTATGCAAACATTAGAATATATTCACATTTATAACAAAATAAAGATTAGAAATTCAAGCAATTCTATACTTCTGCATAAACCTAAGATTCAGTTACAGGTTAACTATTTCCTTACAGCAAATACTAAATAGACAATATCTTATCATTTTCCCTTTAATACATTTTAGTATTCAAGTTTCACTATATTATTTCATCAATATTTATGAAATTTAAAGAGCTGTAAAACAAGCATAGCAATATCCATATTATTCAGACATTATATTATCTCTACTTTTGCAGCAACAGATTAAAATAGGGTTTAACTTTTCCATGTTTTCTAAACCTTTGCAAAAGATTTGTATAGCCTCTTACTATTTTACCTATCCATTCGAATCTCCTAATAAGACTTTTAGCCATTTTGTAGTGTATTTATATAGTATCAAATGATTACCAACATTCATGAATTGAAAACAAGTATCCATACAAACAACTTTACAAGTGGACGGATGTCCCATTTGACAAAACCCTAGCTACTTATATCATAACATAAAATAAACGTTGAACACTTAAATGAATCAAATAGAAGTTACAAGACAGATCTCAACCATACAAGGATTCTTTTCTTTATATCTACAGGTTACATTTGAAACCCTAAGAGAACCAAAATAACCATAGTATCAAAACAAGTTCATAACCAGCCTCTAGGCCAAACCCTTAATATTTCTAAACACTAAATTCATTACCCATGCTCAACATTTGAATAATACTGTCGTGCTTTAAATTATCATGTACAAATCCAACATAGACGAAGGAACACCTTCGACATCCATAACAAAAATAGTCGAATAACGTTCAGGAAAACTTAAGATTCTACCAAAACTTTAATTAAACAAGACTGGGTCTGAACACTTAGTTTGACTTACTAAACCTGTCGAAGTTATTCTCCAACCAAAAAAAAGTTCAGGGTTTGAAACTTCAATACAAAGCATTTAGCCTTTGCCTCTCAGCCATTATCAATACAAAACATTTTATAAGCAAAACATTGAAATAAAATAACACAGGTTCTGGAGCATTGCTCTCAGACACAACGTACACAACAATATTAAGTTACCAGAACCTTTTTCATTCCATCAAAACGACCGAGGGTTAAACCCTTGTTACATTTTCAACAAATAAATACACAAAGAAATTTTGTAGAGCTAACATCGAAGTAGGTCGAGGATCCCATCCTCGCTACATTTGTCTTTTGGGTCATAAAACATTACAACGATGACAACACCTTCAGACAAACATAAAAACCATAGTTTCGACTAACACCCAAACAATGGCCAATAGTTGCCAAGAGTAACCTACAAGAAAACCACCGAGGCTTACATGTTGTGTAAGCAACATTTCCTTATAGCTTCAATCATAGCACCCTGTAGATGATTTTTCCTACCATCAAAATCATTGGATGGTTAAAAGATGCATTACGAAGTTTCAAAAACAAACTATGGACAACAGTAACATTTTGGAAAACTCAGACATTACCTTCATAGAGGAACCGTGGATCGAAACTGAGCACTCCTGCGACCAGTGTGAATCCTGAGCCATTCAAACTATCAAACAAGTGCAGAAATCCTCACTTCATGACTCAAATCTTAACATTTAACAAGTGAATGTATTCTCCCTCAAGTCGCAGTTTCAAACCTTGGAAGGTGCTCTCAAAAACCAGAAACGAAACCTTAAAGATCCGCAAGCCTGTCGGCCTCTCTACCACAACACTCTGAAAAACTGAATGCAAAATGGTTATTCCATCGAAGTGGTAAGTGATGGGTCCATTATTCAGGTATTTGATAACCCTTTTTCCACAGTCCAGCTCAAGCAATGTTAACGAAACTCACTCAACTATGGGAAAAGTGTTTTATTTTAATGATTTAATGAAATTGTTTTTATGATTAATCTTGTATGTTAGAATGTGTATCAAATAAACTGATTATATGGAAACCAAGCGTGATTGAGCAGGTTCAAGGTCATTAAAAGATGGACGTGTAGAAGACTAAAGGATCACCAATCTCGGTGCCCTGTTTCCTGATTTATAGAGGACGCACTCCCACTTTCAAGATGAATCGACATTTTGACAATTAGCTAGGATCAGAGTTAAATCGTATAAATATGGACCTCTCGGGTAGCGAGAGGCCCCTACTATTATTTTTGGGAAAGACATTAGTTTTAACGTTTTCTACACTATCGAGATACTGAGAAGTACAGACTTCTATTTTGACATGGATTTTATATATTAATGAAAGATTGATGATTAATTCCAGCAAGCGTTTCTAAGTTTTTATTCTCTCCTGAGTACAGGTTGGGGAGGGCCCCTCCAACACGTAGGTTAGGAGATTCCTATTTGCAGGTATTTTTCCAAGTATGTGTTTTACATTAATGAACAATTATATGATATATGGGAGCATTGAATGATTCATTGTTTTTTGTAGTAGTTTAGAATGCATTCTGTAGTACAGTAAAATGATTTTAGTAGTCGTGTAGGTTCTTTCTTTCAACACATATTTTTATTAATGATTGCATGTGCAATAGCTTTGCTTTCGATATCATAGTTTATATATGGAAGTTCACTGCAGTTTCTCATCGTGATTAGTTTCTTTTGACTTCTTAGTAATATATGGGTAAGCATAGAATGATCGTATTTCAATTCTAGATTGGTAAAATAAGTTAGATCAAGACTCCAATTTTGTGCGCAGATAGTAGTTCAGACTTCGTTTCCCTAATAGTAGAATAGCTCTGTTATGGTATTTTCATTCTTAGCATTTAGTTATTTCAACATTTTAATTATTTCAAATAGATTTACTATTTTTGTATCCTCATTTCTTAGAACAGATCAGCATCTAATTACTTTAGCATTTTAATTATTTAGAATAGATTCCCTGCTTTATTTCTCAAAACATATTTATTGTTTTCAGCACTTTAATTCTTTTAATTAGATTTATTACTTTCCAGTATTTAATTCCATAGCATAATCAGTTTTTACATTTAGTAGACAATATTTAGAACATTGATACCGACATCCAACTGTGACAAGAGATTATCCTATAAGAGCACATATAGTGCATGCATCTCTTAAGTTTGTACATTCCCCGGGTTGACATTTAAAGTAGGCTCTTGGTATAGCTGCCCTCATTAGGCATCCACATTAGGAGCTCACCAATAAGCCCGAGAGTCATTAGGCTTACCACCATAACCAAGAATACCATGTGAATGCTACCACATTGGATGCCATTAGGCATTCCACTAAGGAAACCTTTAATGAACTTTATTAGCACAGCTACAACAAGTATGAAGGATCGTTAGCTCGACCATGCAACACACTGGTGGATAGATCACCTAGAGTTAGACATTGCAATATTAGTATGGCAAGGTTGCCAATGGGCCAAAGTCAAACATTATTATATAAACCAAAGTGCTACACCATCGTTGAATAAGCAAGGTAAGACCTCACCATAGATATGGGAGGTTTAGGAACTTAGGTCTATAGAGTCATCTATTATGGGTACATTACTATTTTAACACCAAGCTATTTTGGCATGTTGCCAATCCATACTTATAACAAATTAAAATAATACGAAGACCACCCTTTTTTCATATATAGTATATTTAAACTATAAAGACCATGTTAATACTATGGTTTAGTTACGATGTTAAATATGCTATAGCCTCTATTTGATCAATGGTACAAACTATAGAAGTAGCACACTTAGCAGTTAGTTTATAACTATAAATAAACTGACAAATACTCTAGCATTAACATAACCATTACATTATGGGTTAAAACACATAATGCATAGGATCAAGAATATACTTATAATTTCTTTAAGGATATTTGAACTTAGGATATGATCCTCGTACCTTGGACATTTAATACTTAGTGTAATTCCTTCAAGTAGGATTTGAAATACTTAAACGTTGTTTTCGATGCTCATTTTGTACTAATACCTGAGTAATTAAAATAACATAAATGTTGAGAGTAGAGTGTAATACAATGAAAATCATATAAATCAATCTCATACAGTTTTTAGTTGAAACAACGATCAAGGCACATCTCACCCTGAAATGTTTTGCAAGCTATTCTACTTCTCTTTTTAAAACTTGGAAATCTAACTGACGACATTTAGGACCTTCGTATTTCAGTTTCGAAATACTAACTTGGTCTTACCTGTGATCTTTGAAAAGAACATTCAAATGTTTTAGCAAATAACTAAGTAAGCCTCGTGGTGTCCATAGGACCCCTTCATCATCAAAAAGAAGAACAAGTAGTTAGCGCATATAAACAATAGCGAATAAAGGTATAGAGCATTGACATCAATTCATAAGTAATCTAGGATGTACAACTGAGGAAAGAAAACATCCAATAGCATCCTAGTGTATACATAATTACATTTCACACACATTGTAAAACAATACATATGTATGATCATCACAACATTTTATTTCAGCATGTTGACAAGCAAGCATTTAATATATTTCTGTACATCAAGTACAGTATTTAATGCTACGTTGAAATTTTTTTAAGTTTTATGAATTTTCGGGATGTTACATACAGAAAAAATTAGCAGAGCTGTATCTAACTATGAACTAAACTTTGAAACAATAACTAATTAACTCTATCTAATTGCAAATGAAAAGACTGAAAGCAAACTAAGAAGGCTTAGGCATGACTGGTCATTTTAACTTCTAAACTAAACTTAGGAAATTAAACTAGCAACAAGATATGAGTTATAGGAAATAAAGAACTATCATGTATATGAAACCAAATTAAATACTGGAAATGAAAACTATTTACTTGCAGAAAATAAATGCAGAATATATATAGTAAAACCTTTGGTTGTTGAGGGGCCCTTCTTAGTAATGAGGGATTGAATCTTAACTCAAAATATTCACCAACAACAGAACATCAACAGCTAGAATCTGGAACTTCCCTTATCTGATAAAAATGACATAGCGTCTATATAAAAATTACTGCTATCGTCGATGTGCTATGATATACATGCTGCGTTACTTCACAGTAAACATCTTTATATAAGTTTTTACAACAAGAGAGAAGGTCGACGTAGTCAACCTCTCTAAAGATAGAGGTCTTAATGAATATAGAATAGGTGCAAGGTGGTTTACGATAGTGCACAGGCTATCTTCCTGAGTCCATGGCGTTCATCTTCCTTAACACAAGCAGCTATGCATTAGTTATCCTTGACATGGGAAGGTGATACGGTGTCGAGCTAGGTGGACAAGAGAGAGAATCTTCTAGAATGAAGGCACACAAACCATCAGGGTCATGTCCTTAACAGATCCCACATCATCGTTTTTGTCTTTAATGCCCTGAAATATCTCAACCCACGATTCCGCGGGTATGAATGGAGGGATGAACGGTGGTTCGAATGAGGATGAACATCTTCATCATAAATGCGCGGCTAAATGAAGGTCCGAATGACAACCACAACCTATAGAACAAAAACTAAATACCAAGCATGTCTAGAAATGTGAGATGTTTATCAATAAACCATAAAAATGATAATATTTAACCAAGATTTACGTGATATGCAAATTCATTCATACCTGGGTCTGATTGATGGTCTGAATGGGAAGGAGAATGACTTATTACATCAAAATAGTGAAAATAACACCAATCAGATCATGTTTCCTGATCAAAATGGTGACAAAAATGGACCCCAACACCCTTCTATGTTGAGAACTAGTTCATACATTTTTCAAGTGAAGAAGTAATAACCTTACTCAATCACATGTTCATTTCCAAGGAAAATTGTATACTTCATCCATTCACTAAATTAACTTCAATTTCCTCTACACTATACTAATAATCTACTCTCCTAGATCTAGAAGAGGGTGGACTAAACAAATAAAAATACTCTACTAAACCATAACAAATTCTATCTGTATCCATAAAATATTGTGGTCAAATCTACAAGTATAATGTATCCAAGGAAAACAACTGTAACATCTATCATTGAGAGAGGGAAAATATCGAGTCAAACCCTACACGATAAATGTCCAAGGATTTCTTAGATCTCATTTCCACACCAACCACAATCTTTTTTTACCACTTTTACTATTTCCTCCACTATTCAGAACCTTCAATTAATTCTATTAAAAATAAAAATTACAAACCCTAATCCATTACCAAGTCTTCTCATTCCTATATTTACCTCATCTTGTTCCTTGGCATAAATTAAAGGCACATTGGATATAAACTCCATCAACACCCATAACTTCCAAACTAGTGAACTTGAGCACTCTTCCAAGAATTTGAACTAGCATGTGATGCATGCCATCAATTGCTCTAATAATGACATACATCACACTTCCATATACCCCATTTTCCATGAGAACTAGTTCATACATTTGTCAAGTAAAGAAGTAATAAGCTTACACAATCACTTGTTCATGGCCTTGGCAAATTGTAGAGTTCATCCATTCACTAAATTAACTTCAATGACGTTTACATTGAGCTAATAATTTACTGTCCAAGACCTAGCCTAGGGTGTATTAAAAAAATCAAAATACTCCACTAAACCATAAAAACTCTAACTCTATCCATCATATGTCATGTTCAAATCCACAAGTATAATGTATCCAATAAAAAAAAAATCTAACATCTAGCATCAACAGAGGGAAAAAACCAATTGAAACCCTATATTATAAATATACAAGTAAATCCAAGACCAAGTCAATCCCTATATGATAGATATACAAGGAACACTTATTTCTTATCTCTCTATTTATATCCAAGGAAACATAATCTCTCTCTCTCTCTCTTTCTCTCTAAATCCCTAACCTCTAATATATCTCTTTCGATGTATCTAAACCCCTAACCCCCAATCTCTCTCTCTCTAAACCCATAATCTCCAATCTCTCTATCTCTCTGTGTATCTAAACCCCTAACCCCCAATCTCTCTCTCTCTCTAAACCCCTAACCTACAATCTAAAGAGGTTTATTTAGATTTTAGATCAGTAGGCTCTATCTTATGTGATTAATTTGTACATGGATAGATTGTTCCAATATTCTTAATGTTCCATGATTAGTTACTTTGGAAATCGTATGGCATGATCATCACATCATACTTGAAAAATGACATCTTATTTGTTTTTGTTTTTTGCAAGGGTAATATTCTTGTTTTGTTAAACAACATTTTCGATATGGGCAATGAACGTAATAGAGAAAAAAAGTCCAAAAGGAAGGATTTTGCCATTGAAAAGGTACATGATCTAAGGGGTGATGAATTAGTGTTTCATGAGGAAGTGATATATGAGTGAAATGCATCACTATCATGTAGGGAATAATAGTTAGGAGTCCTAAAACCCACAGAACCACATTAATAATATTTATTTTAAGTATCCAATAGGTAATACTTCATCAAGGTCGATTATTAATGTTTAAAACTTATGGAAATCCTAAGTTGATGGGTTCCCATTACATGAATGCACTAAGTGTTCAATAAGTGCATAAATACTAAGAAACAATACCCCAAGCATGCCAATATCACTAAGCAACAATGCTCCAATCATGCCATTAGAGACTCATGTTTCATTGGGTTAGTAGCATCGTACATTAACATATTAGGGAATCATACATTCAATTATATACACTTATTACCAAGCATAGTCAAACAAATCGTACCATATTTATTGGAGGCATTTAAGTTATAGGTAAGTGGTTGGTTATTGTTGATGTATATGTAACTATAGAATGTATTTCATATATTTTTATTGTACCCTTATTAGAGATGTGTTATTCCTCTATAAGGAAGTGTCGTCATGTGGATTGACAAGTGTCGCAAGTGTGTGTACTTGCCGATGGGTTATTAGACCACCATGTGTGGGGTCGTCCCTGAAATATATATCTTATAATGTGGATGTACCTATCTAGACAAGTCGGCCCCATAAGGTCATAGGGAAAACAGGTTAGTATAAATAAAGATCAGGTGATCTCTATTTAGATCATTCGGAAAGTCATATCACTCTCACTCAGAAAGTGGCACACTAGTGAGGAGGAGGATCATCTGCTACTAGGAGACTATCTTAGTGTATTTTGGTTGTACTTTGGTTGAGCCATTGCTCTCTCTATCTCTAAGGAAGTTGTGGGGTTTTTCACCTTAGGGTTTTCCCCACGGAAACTCTATGTCTCTTGTTTCTCGTGCTTTTGATTCTTGTGATGCTTTTCATGCTTATTGTGATTGTCATGCATTGATATACTGTATATGTTATTCTCTCAGTGAGGATCCTAGAGTATTGTGAATTAATGCTCAAAATTTAACAGTGATTAGGGAAACACTAACCATAGATGACAATATGAAATCATGGTTAATCAAATTCAACCATTTTCAATTAGGGTCAACAATTGCCACCCATCATTACTAGGTTAGGGGTTAAGGGGACAATGGATTAGTAGAACCAACCATTGGCATATTATGCTTACATTTAACCATGGAGACCTATAGTCAATCATAATAAAAAAAAAATCAACAAAATTCACTAATATTTCATTAGGGACATTAGTTTAGGGTTGGATACACTCAATTAGTGGGTTGGCATTAACTATGGACAACTACACCACCATGGTTAACCACATTCAACCATGGTCATGACTATAATCAATCATTATTACTAGGATAAATTCTAGGGCTTAGGGGATTAGTAACATCAACCATTGGCATATTAAAGCTGCATTCGACTATGGAGACCCATATGTAACCATGATCAAACATAGTCAACCATATTTGTTAGTGGTCATTAGGATTGGGGTTAGTGGTTAGTTAGTGAAGTAGCATCAACCATAGGAAATTATATAAAACCATATTTTACCATAGCCAACCTGATTATTGAGTTAGAGGTTAGGGGGTTAGTAGCATCAACCATTAGCTTTAGAGAACATTCAACCATGGATGCTCATATTTAAGCATAATCAAGTATAACCTAACATAGCGAACCATAGTTTTGAGTGTTGATTAGGTTAGGATTTATTTTTCAAATAGTGAAGTCACATTAACCATTGTCATTAATCATGGTTGACCAAATTCAGCTATCATTATTGGGATACGAATTATGGATTAGAAGGTTGGTGATTATATTCGCTTAGTAAATTCAATCATTAACATATTAGGGCTACATTCAACCATGTACACCTATTGTCAACTAAATTAAATCATATTTTATATTTGGATTTGTCTACTTTCATCCTTGTTTGGACATACATATGAATGCTTATTTGACCAATTTAAATGAAAATTGCCCATATCAACATCCAAACTAGAGGACATTGTTAGGGAAAAAGTATTGATGCTAATGTCAATGCTAATCATGACATTAAGGATTTCTTTATTGTTGATTTAATCAAGTTAATTGTGAGTGCTAATTCGAATTCAATTATGGTTATATATAGTGATGCACAAAATCCATATAAATGGTCATTGAACACAAGAGAACCAACCTCAATAGACCTTTAAGACGAAAGTTTTTGTAGATCTTAGTATGGTGATAAATAACAAATTTTTATGGTGTTAGCTGTTTTAGTACTCTCTTAATATTGTTATGTGTGTAGCATCTTTATACATTGTCTACAATATTATTGTATATTATGTCCATTTACTTGATATTTTAATTTGGCATAGCCAAAATATCTTGAAAGATCTAAAACTTTTATTTTATTTCAATGTTGATTTATAGTTCCAACTGATTTGTTATTTCTTTTCAAGAAATCAATAAGGAAAATTGCTTCCAAAATCAAAGCAAAGTTCTACCTTTTCTATACACATGGTAGTATATATTAGAACTAATCCTATCATTTTCCTTAAATACTATTAGAACCCTCACAATTGAATCATTAATCTATCTACCTTTGTGATATGTTATTAAGTCTCATTATGTGACAATAAATGAAATAGAAAATTAATCAAAATATGATAAGAAGTAATTTTTTAACAAATACAATCTAGACGTACCCAAAGGTGATATTGAACCAATCAACTATCCTCACGCCATGGTATTTGGACAATAACCTACAAATGAACACTCAAAATCCTACTAACTACCCATATGTACTCATTATCACACCAACACCAATCACATAGTTATATTGACTCATGATATGGAATGGCATATAGTTGCTCCATAATCACTAACACCAATCCTCCTTCACACACTAATTGTCTCTATGATCAATATCATGGAGACCTTAATTACCAACAATAATTTCCTCTTAATTTTGTTCATAATTGATTTCAATTTCCAACATCCCACAAGTATTTGAATTATTCAATCTCCCACTCTCCAATTCAAATCTACTAAAATCCCTAACCTCTCTTTTGTTCCAAATAAAAATAAACATAGTGTATCCATATCAATCAACTCCTAGATTTGTTGGAACCATCCCATCTTTCATAGGGAAACCACTTTGGTATTGAATTCTTATCCGAGTCAACCAAGTCCCAATCGAGTTGAGTCTTTGCTAAGTCCAAGTTTTACAACATTAGTAAATCTTTTATACAAGGGAACAACATGAAAAACATTGATAGGGATGGTACAATTCACTAACATGATAACACCATAAACCTAGTGGTGTGAACATGTGGGTGATGTACCATCATTTCCATGGACATGTTTCTCTACATGAATAAACCTCACTAAATAGGGCCATTATAAACAAGGGTCCACATGACTCATTCATAATGACTATGAATAAATTCATTTATATGCATGAGGTTATAATTGTATCAAGGATCATCTTATAAATATTTAAGTGTATGGAGGATCATTTTGAGCTCAATTTTTGTGATTCCATGTTTATTTGTAATATCTTTCAACAACCTCAATTCTTTGGCAAAGAATAAAGGTAACCTAATTTAAGTTATGGTTATGACCTATTGTATAAAAAATGTGTTCCAAATCATAAACATGAAATATATGGATGAAATAAGTGAAATGTTTCTTATAATGAGTAAGGTACAACTTGAGTGGGCCTAGCAGTTAAAAGCATGTGTTTCCTCTTAGGAAGTTGTGGGTTCAAATTCTGAGGGGGTAGGGTATGTACACCTATTTAGAATTTACTAGTTAAATCGCTGCGCATAAATTTAGGGTTCCCTTTACAAATGAACTCGACCTCATCTTGGGAGCGGCCTAGGTCAAAAAAAGAGAGGGGTCGAGCCTTGAGCATTGGGAGAGATGTAGTTGCAATGGGAGGAGCGATTGAAGAAGGGATTCTCCACCTACGAGGGTGGATTCATTCTAAGGAATGTAATTTTTTTTAGTGCATATATACTTTTCCTATTGTATTTATCTCTAAGACAAATATGTGGCCTGTAGAGTGCAACTCTGTAGAGTAAAGAAATATTCAAATGTTGTGGAATGACATATGTACTTTCATTACTGTGCTATTGGGATGATTTTGAAAAGGGAGCCCATCCTTCTTCAGGTTTGTGAAATCAATGGCTTTGTGGTTAAATCTTTGTGTATACATGTAAATTAAGTCAATTCTTGTTATGTTAGTTACCTACGCGATTGAGTTGGAGGGACGACCTCTTTGGAGGAGGACTGATCCATTTGTCTTTCATAGTTGGAGGGATGACCTCTTTGGAGGAAGATTGATACATTTGTCTTTCATATATATATATATAGAGAGAGAGAGAGAGATACACATATACTGCTTACTCCTGTGAGTGCAAGGAATACGAATCTAAATGTTTATTCCATTCTCTGTTTTAAATTCTTATGCTTTTGAGTTGTGAAAAAGTGGGATGGATTCTCTTTCATTCAAGCCACAATACCTATTGATAACAATCTATTTTGACAGAGGAGTCAGGCTAGTTCTTGAGGAAAACACCAAACCCTACCTTTTGTATATATACCTAACTAGAAACAACCACATTAATAATATTAATGTGTCTGAATACTCCGATAGGCGTAAATGGGTCATATATTGTAGAAAAAAATCATTAATATGAAAAGTATGTAACCCATTTACGCCGATCGACGTATTCAGACACATTAATATTATTAATGTGGTTGTTTCTAGTAATAGGTGTGCGCATACACATATCTCTGAAATATTAATAGAATAATATTGTTTAATAATTTTAATGAAATGAATAATTTAATTGTTTGATTAATAACATTGTTTAATTAAACAATATTACTGTTTTATAATAACTAATTAAACATAATATATATACAATAATTTAATTCATATTATAATTATTTAGTTAATAATAATATTAGTTAATTAGTTAATTAATTGTTATTTAATTCAAAATATTAATAGATTAATATTATTTAATTATTTTAATGAAATCCATATTTTAACTGTTTGATTAATAATATTGTTTAATTAAACAATATTATTAATTAAACACTACTATTATTAAGTAATTAAACAAAATAATTTAGTAAATGATAATATTAATTAATTAATTAATTAATATTTTTATTTAGATATTAATAATATTAATTATATAAATGATTAATAATATTAAATAATTAGTTGTTATTTAAATAAGCAATTATTATATTATAATTAATTAACATTATCAATTTATTAATATTGGAGATGTGTAATATTTTAATATATTTTGGAGATATTTATTAACATTATGATATATTTGACATGTTAATAATGTTTTTTTACAATAATTTTTAATAAAATAAAATAATTTAATTATTTAAATATAATAATATATTATAAAAATTATTATTTAATTATATTTTAGTAAATAAAATTAATAAATAATAAAACATAAAAAAAATTTAAAAATATATAATAATTACTTAATTAATTGTAATATAATAATTTTTAAATATAATGATAATACCTTCAATTATATTATATTATACATACTTGATAGAGAGATATATTAAATATATTATAATTTAATTAAATATGATATTTAAATCAATTATAATATAATAATCAATTAAAAATAATTTCATTAAACTATAGAGATAGTGAATATATTTCAATTTAATTAAATATGATATTAATCAATTATAATATAATAATTAATTAAAAAATAATTTCATTAAATTATACTATTATATTATAATATAATTAAAACAATTAATAAAGGTTGATGGTAAATACGAGTATTAAAATAATGATGAAGAATATTATAATATTATAATATATTATCCCCAGATGCAGGTGCCACCACGGCAACTGGACGACATGTGTTGGAGGTTCCTCGACATGGGACCCCACGGTGTGGCACCATGCATTACATAAATTAATCCACCTGGATTCCTTCCTCCTCTTGTCGTTAATGGCACATTCAAGAAGCTTCATTTGGACGTCCTTCACCCACTAGCTGAACGTGCTCGCAATTTGACATAAACCTTGATGAACGTCAAATTTCACATTGTGAATGTGTCGCATATAATCCTTGATGAATGCCAGACTGCAACGTAACCCTTGATAAACATCACAATGCGACATAAACCTTGATGAACGTCCAATTTGACATTGTGAATATGTCGCATCTAACCCTTGATGAATGCCACAAGGCAACATAACCCTTTATAAACATCACAATGCGACATAAACCTTTATGAACATCAAATTTCCATATTGGGCATTCTCGCGATGCAACATAACCCTTGATGAATGCCACAATGCAACATAAGCCTTGATAAACATCACAATGCGACACAACCCTTAATGAACGTCAAATTTCACATTGTGAATATGTCACATCTTGGGTTGTGTCGGCATATGTGTCACATATTGGGCATTGTCGCAATGCGACACAACCCTTGATGAACACCACAATGCAACATAACGCTTGATAAACATCACAATGTGACATCAACCTTAATGAACGTTAAATTTCACATTGTGAATATGTCGCATCTAACCCTTGATGAATGCCACAATGCAACAAAACCCTTGATAACATCACAATGCAACATAAACCTTGATGAACATCAAATTTCACATCCTGGGCATTGTCGCAATCCGACATAACCCTTGATGAACACCACAATGCAACATAAGCTTTGATAAACATCACAATGCGACTCAAACCTTAATGAACATCAAATTTCACATTGTGAATATGTCGCATCTTGGGTTGTGTCATCATATGTGTCACATATTGGGCATTGTCGCAATGTGACACAACCCTTGATGAATGCCACAATGCAACGTAACCCTGATAAACATCATAATGCGACACAAACCACGATGAACGTCAAATTTCACATTGTGAATATGTCGCATCTAACCATTGATGAATGCCACAATGCAACATAACCCTTGATAAACATCACAATGCGACATAAACCTTGATGAACGTCAAATTTCAGATTTTGGGCATTATCGCATTGTGACATAACCCTTGATGAATGCCACAATGCAACATAAACCTTGATAAACATCACAATGCAACATGAACCTTAATGAAGGTCAAATTTCACATTGTGAATATGTCGCATCTTAATTTAAAGTAATAATTCTTTTAATAATAATTTATTATTAATTTAAAGTAATAATTTTTTAAATAAAATTAATAATTTATTATTAATAAGCAACATTCTTCTTATTCTTATTATTTTTAATGTTATGTAGATTTTATTTTATGTTATGTATATTTTATGTTATGTATATTTTATGAAAACAAATTAATTTTATTGCTATTAAACTAATAAAACTTTTATTTTTTTTTAAAATATGAAATAAAAATAAAAATATTAATTAAAAAAAACTAAACTTTTATTTATTATTTTAATAAGTAGCTTGGGTGGTTGGGAGGAATGTTTGTTACCCTCCCCACCGAGGTTCAATTCTTGTAAGTGACATATTGCTCTTGTTGAGCCCATATTGTAATGATTGTAATTCGTGCCACCTTAATTCTCTAGAATAGCAGGTGGTGACCATTTCCCTAACAAACAACGAACCACCCTTTTTAAAAAAAATAAATCAAATCAAATATAATTAATTATTTAAAATATATTTTAATAAAATAAATCAAATCAAATATAATTAATTATTTAAAATATGTAATATAAAATATTAAATTTTAAATCTACATTAAACTACATAATTCCTATATCTCCATAACCGTCAATATTTAAATTATTCTTATATCTGCATAACCGTTAATATTTAAATTATGAATTTATATATGCATAACTATCAATATTTAAATTACAAACTTATACCTTCTGATACAATTAAGAATCATATCTATAATGTTTGCCTAAACTCCTAATTAAAATATTCCATCTATATAAACATTTGCATACAGAAATTACTACTAGAATTACTCTGTATTCATGATTATTTTACATTTATGTATAATGGAATTTTCATAATAATAATTTTATTTATTATAAATAAGAATATCAATACGGTAATTTCCATTTTGCATTATAATGCATAAAAGTAATTTCCATTCTGCATTAATAATGCATAAAGATACGAATAAAATACCGTAATTCCATTCTGTATTACTCATGCATAAAGATAAGAATAAAATACCGTAAATTTTCATTCTGCAGTAGTAACGCATAAAGATCATCCCTAATGATTTATTTTATTTAGGGTAAAATAGGCGCAATTGTAATGATTTATTTTATTTAGGGTAAAATAGGTGCAATTGTTTCTGCCAGCAAGCTTATAGGAGCGCAGGTGTAGTTTGTTCGGTTCCACTGGAAAGGTTGAACCCCATTTCCTTCAACAAATTGAAGGTTGGGGAAGTCCAACGCGGCCGGGTAGTTTACGTGGACATTCTGCGCAAAGCTCAAGCTGACATGTGGTATCATAACCCTATGGTGGCCTTCTCATCTGCGTTGACAACCCTGCCAATGTTGTGACACTCGTGTTTGAGAAGGAGAAGCAGATGGAGAGCCTACCGTGTGGGGATGTGGAGGACATCAGAGAAAAAGGAAACAGATACTTCAGAGAACAAAACTGGGACACAACAGCCAAGCGTTATATGAAATGCATTATTGCCACTCGGTTTGAGCTCAAGGAGAGCTCCTCCATGAATAATAACCAGCAGATTGTAGTTCATGTAGAGTTGATACATGGGAGCGTATGAGTGACGCTACCTCTCCTATTGGTTTGGTGATCTAGAAATAGAGGCTTTGATATAACGGCTCCTTCTTGAAGATGGCGCGTGGTTGCAGCGTAACCACATTCCCCCTTGAAGATGGCGAGTGGTTGCAGCGTAACCGCATTCCCCGTTGAAGATGCTCTGATTGAAGACAACGTGTGGTTAACAGTTATCGCAGCACTTCAGTGAGAGTCTATCACATGCAGTATTTGACTGAGCCTGAAAGAAAGAACAACACTGAAGTTAGCATGTTAGCATCAAATGAAAGAAAAAACCTAATACAGTGGAAACCACAAAAAATTAGCTGATACCTGATCTTTGGTGACTCTCTTTCAGTATTCACTTGTCGTCGCTTGGTTCAGTATTGGTATTTTTCCATCTCCAGTAATCGAAGGAATCTTCATCGCTTCCACGACTGCGTGCCCATGGACCTTAAATCCTTTGTAAATTGCAGGAAGATATAACAGTAGTCGGCATGGATCTTGACCCCATCGAAACTCTTTCTTGGTGTTCCTCCCTCCATTGTAATCCGAGGACTCTTCATAGAAATCATGGCCGCACACGCATTAATATATTGATTGAAAGCCGACATAACGTTCCGCTTGGAGACGCCAGGTGGCCAACTGGAGATTCCACGTTGCTACTTGAATGTGGTGATTTCATTTCTCGAAATAACAACACTCTTACGCTGCCCTACTAACGAACGGTTATTGCCCTGCCCTGCTAACTAACCAACCAACCGACGATTATCGTTACTGTTAAACAACAACTTTCCTTAAGTACAATATGACGACCATCTCAATCACACACTTGTTACAGTCTCCTTAATATTGATGATAGGCTCTATCAAGTCCAGCCCAAAAAAAGGAAGATATAAACGCCAATCAGAGTAATTACTTTTGTTTTACAACCTGAGTGGGAAGGCAGCCTCCACGGGGAAGATCGACCCCATAACACCATCTCCAATATTTAATTGCGTATGTTTTCTTTAACCCAATTTTGTTTCTCGAAATGATTCATTTGATGGGACTGTGGAGGATCGTGCTCTGAGGGAGAGACATTCTCGGAGTCTCGGTTTTTTTAACTGTTACAATTATGAAGATCTGGTTTCTATTAGGAACTCATAATTTTTGCACTATCGATTATTAATAGTTCGACTCACTGTAAAGTTAATGTTCTTGTTAATACATAGAGGGCGGCGGTTAGTGTAAGGCACCAGTACAAATATCAATACATATAAATAGTGTTCTTATATATATTTAATGATAAGTGGAGAACAATCTTATAAAGAGAACCAATTATATGAGATACAAATATAGGATTTTTTCAAAGAGTTTTTTTTCAAATATATTTTTGTAAAGAAATTATTTCTTTGCAAGGGTTTTTTTAAAGTATTTTTTTTCCAAGATATTTTTGTAGAGGAGTTTTTTTTTTCTAAAATGTTTTTGAAGGGGTTTTCAAAAGAGATTTCTTTTGCAAAATGAGTATTTTTTTGCAAGGTATTTTTTTTCTTATTTATTTCCAATGGTACATTTAAAGAGTTTTTTTTCCAAGACATTTTTGCAAAAGGGTTTTTATTTAAAAGTATTTTTGTAAATGATTTTTTATTTCAAGGTATTTTTCCTTCTTATTTCTTTGCAAAGAGTTTTCTTAAAGAGTTTTTTTCAATGTATTTTTGCAAAGAAGTTATTTTTTTGTAAGGGTTTTTTCAAAGAGTTTTTTCCAATGTATTTTTGCAAAGAAGTTATTTCTATGCAAGGGTTTTTTCAAAGTATTTTTTTCCAAGATATTTTTGCAAAGGAGTTTTTTTTTTCAAAATATTTTTCCGAATGATTTTTTCAAAAAATGTTTTTTTTTCCAATGGGTGTATTTAGAGAGTTTTTTTTCCAAGGTATTTTTGCAAATGAGTTTTTATTCCAAGATATTTCTCCTTCTTATTTCTTTGCAAGGGGTTTTTTCAAAGAGTATTTTTTCCAAGGTATTTTTGCAAAAGAGTTTTTTTTCCAAACTATTTTTCCAAGTGCTTTTTTCAAAGAAGGTTTTTTTCCAAGGTATTTTTCAAAGAAGTTTTTTTTTTTCCAGTGGGTTTTACAAAGAAGATTTATTTACAAGGTGTTCTTATTTTTTCCCTATGGGTTTTTTTCAAGGAGATTTATGGTCAAGGAGTTCTTATTTCTTTCCAATAAGGTTTTTTTCAAAGGAGATTTCTTTTCAATGAGTTTTTGCGAAGGAAAATTCTTTTCAAAGAGTTTTTCTTCAAAGGAATCTTACAAGATTTTGATAACGTGAAGTAAATTTGAGTTCATGTTTTTATAAATTTCGTAATTGTTTTTAAATCTGAAATTTTTATTTTTTTACTATAAAGTGATGATTATTTAATTTATCATCTATAGATTAAACAATTATGGGAAATAAGAGAAACTTTAAAAAAAATCTGATCTTACTCATGACGATGATGATAATGAAAAAAAACAAAACCTCAGCTATCATGCCCAAAAAATAAGGGTTGCAGAAATGGAAGAGACAATTATTGAAGATATAAATATAGATTTGCATGATAATGTTGATGGAATGGAAATTGAAAATAGAGTACAAGAAGAACAAATTGAAGTTGAAGAGACCATTGTTGAAGATGTAAATAGTTATTTACATGATAATGTCGATAAACTCAATATTGAAGATCAAATTCAAGATCCAGAAATTGGACCTAGTATGGATATATCATGTATTTTTCAAATTTATTTTTTATAATGAATTGTATTTTTGGATATATGTTAAATTAAATTTAACTTGATGTATCCATTGATGATGAAATGTTAGAAAACATTGATTGCAACAAATATGGAGAAAAAATGCCCATACATGTTGCACAATATCATGCTACAAAGATTTATGATGATATTTTCAAAGATTATTCAATAGCATGAGAAGCGCAAATTTTGAGATGTTTATCAGTGTCCAAGAAGTTAGAAGGTGCTAAGTCATTATTGGGTATTCACAAGGTGATAAAAGAGTCGAAATTGAAACATAATGGAATATTAAGTATAGGTGATGCAATAAAAAAACTTAAAAAATTTAGGAAGAAAGATACCAGTGCTGCACGTAGAGTAGTTCAGAAAGCAATTGTTTCAGCCAGTACTAGACAAAAACATTTGACAACAAAACACGGAAAGGAAATTGAAACCTTAAGAAAGACATTATACAAACATAGCAAATCACAATGCAAAAGATGAACATGATGAACTTGCTTGCTGGGAAATTATTTGTAGACAACCTTACAAAGATAGAATGGGAGAAGGTGCTAAAGATATTGTATGAAACTATTGGTTGGAACATGCTTGAGTTTCACCAAATTCAAGGGATGTGATACGACAAAGAGTATCACGAAATGTATATGAAATCCGTCCAAAAGGTATAATGAAAATGACATAAGTAAAATTGTTCAATAAATTCAAGGAGGATAGTTGTGGAATTAATATGTCAATCACTACAATTGTGCAACAAAAATCATGGTATGTTAGACCTATTACTATACGTGACACATGTTGTTTCTGTTATCATGTGCAATTTCGATTATATTATGACACATTTCTTGAATTTGGTAAAATGTTTTGGACAAATTCACCACCTCTTCCCGCAATAAGCAAATTCATATCTCAAACTGTATGTGAAAGAAATAACGATGAAGTATTTTATAATAACAAACTTTTCAATGGAAAACATTGTCATTGTTGTGGAAATATGGTTTTATTCCGCAATAAATATCCTACCGATAATGATCAGTCGTTGTCAAATGTAACCGGTGATTGGAGAATATATGAATACAACAATTATGCTACAAGTTCTAGTGATGCACATTCCAAAAGAATTGATTTGCAAGAAGATAAAATATGTGTGACATATTTTCTCAAAAAAATTGAAAATGAAATTTATAAATACACAAAAAATTCACATAGAGCACAATGGAAAGACCTTCAATTCAAACAGTCTTGTGAAAATTTTCCACCCATAATAATTTTGTCTGTGGTTGATTTTGCAGAAAACTACACATTTGCTGCACAAAAAGAGATACAAAGTGAATACTATCATTCTGACCAAGTTTTGATATTTGTCCTTGTTCTATAAAGACATTCTCAACAGGATGTTGATGGCATTGAAAGCACATGTGACAATCGAGATATGATTAAGAATATCACTTTTATATCAGCGATGATCGTACACACGATACACATTTTGTTCAGCATTGTATTGAAAATAATTTCTATGATTCGCTAAAAAGACGTGAAGTTAAAATCAATGAACATTGGATATGGTCGGATGGATGTGCGTGACAATTTAAATCTTCATGATCATTTTTTTGTTATGTTGACATCATAAAGCATTAAACATTAAACATCACTGGAATTTTTTTGAAACTAGACATGGAAACAATGAACATGATGGTGCAGGGGCATGCTTAAAAAGAACACTTCGAAGATGGAAAATCACTGAGAAACCTGCTAGATTTTGTATTCATATGATCCATTTCATGCTTCTCTAATGTACATAATAATGGGAAATTATTATTCTTGATCCATTAGATGGGTTGATCCATTACTGGCTTTGCGGTGGACTAAACAATTCATATAAAAATGATCCATGATATTTTTAGAATATCACTTGTGTAAGTTCACATAACTAAAATCATGGCAAATGGAGATAACGATCATTTGATTTTTAATCACAAGCAAGGATTTCAAAATTCTGAAGGTTATGCTAAACTAGAACAGTGATAATTTACAACAAACCGATTAAAATTCATTAAATTGTTGTCTAAAATCATTGCTTTAATTTAGCATAAGCTTCACAATCCTGGAATCTTTGCTTATGATTAAAAAACAAAAAATCATTAAATCCCCATTTTCCATGATTTCAGCAGCATCTATAGTTCACCAACTAACAAAATGTACCTAAGGATTGAAAATATGAATCATTAGTTAAAAATTGAAAGTATGAATCATTTACATAAAATTCAATTCATCATTTATATGAAATTCAAGTTTTATGTTGAAACCAAGATCATATATATCAGACAACCAAAATGATGGAAACCTTCACTAAATTTTATTTACATCTCAACACTAAAAATATGTTAGATCATAAATTTAGACTAGCATATACTAATATAGTTTAAAATAAAGTAGTTTAAATGTATGAACATGTGTACTAACATATTTTAAAACCATTTCAAGATTGAACAAACATTCATGAACATCTTTCATGCAACATCATATTTTAAAATCATTTATAACATTCCTTACAATCATTCTTAACACTCCTAACATTCCTAATATTCATTCTAACATTCCTAACATTATATTGCACTTATCAAAACTTCTTAATATTCATTCTTAACATTCCTATCAAAACTTCTTAACATTTCTAATATTCCTAACATCCATTCTTAACTATTAAAGCTTCCTAACATTCATTCTTAACATTCCTGACATTCCTATCAAAACTTCCTATCCTATCAAAACTTCATAACATTCATTCTTAACATCCATTCTTAACATTCCTAATATTCATTCTTAACATTGGTAACATTTCTAACATTCATTCTTAACATTCCTAACATTCCTATTAAAAACTTTCTAACATTCATTCCTAACATGAACCTAACATTCATTCTTAACATTTCTAACATTCATTCTTAACATTCCTAGCATTCCTATCAAAACTTCCTAACATTCATCTCTAACATTTCTAACATGTTCGGGTACACAGGGTACTACCAAAGGACCGAACACCAAGAGCAACCACTTCACACAAACAGATCACAGATCAACACACCGATGTTTTGACGTGGTTTAAACCCTCTTGAGGGAAACACTCCACGGCCCCGGCCAAATAGCTTCTACGGGACAATTTATTATGCAAAGAAAGAAAGTTACAAATGAGCTTCTCATAATCGATCAACTAAACAATTACCCTCCATGCTCTTTAAATAGAGATCATGGACCAATCGGGTGTTAAGCCACGGATCAAGGTTAGGTTTGATCTAAGAGAAGTTGAGCCGTCGGATCACTCTATGTCGGAAACATATCGTGACCGTCGGATTAAGTATTTACAAATGCATACTAATGCATACTAAAGAAACACACTATTCCTAACGGATATATTACACAAGTTGATCTTAACTAACTCCTAAGTGTCTAAATATCCTAACATCCCCCCTTAAGAACAACTTGGGATAGGATTGAAGGATTTACAAAAGTGACACTATTAGGAGAAGGAAGGAGGCATTAGAGCATATCCCCCCTTAATGACAAGTTCCTGAACTCCTAACATAGATCGAAGTTTAGAAAACTTCGCTTCTGTAAGAGACTTGGTGAAGATGTCTGCAACTTGATCATCTGTAGGGCAAAATAGCACTTCGAGAACACGATCATGAACAAGATTTCTGATGAAGTGCATATGTAGTTCAATGTGTTTGCTACGTTGATGTAGAACTGGATCTTTGGCAAGCTTAATGGCACTTTGATTATCGCACCAAAGTGCAGTAGACTGCTGCTGCTCGAATCCAAACTCTGAAAGGATCTGTCGAAGCCATAAAGCTTCCTGACTGGCATTAACTGCTGCTCGATATTCTGCCTCTGCTAAAGAAAGATCATGAGCTTGTTGTTTCTTACAAGCCCAAGTAATAGGTCTAGATCCCAGACTGAAAACATAACCTACAGTAGACTTTCGATCATCAAGATCGCCGGCCCAATCTGAATCAGTGAAACCAACCAACAAAGGTTTCCCCCTTGTACTGTAATGAATCCCAAACTGAACTGTACCTTGAATATATCGAAGTATTCTTTTAGCTGCTTTTCAGTGACTTTCATGAGGTGTCTGCATATAACGGGAAACTCGACCAACGACAAAGGAAAGGTCAGGACGAGAATGAGTGAAGTATAAAAGACTACCAACAAGCTGATGATACAAGGTGACATCTACTTCAGGTGAAGTACAAGTGGTAGAAAGTTTGACTCCAGACTGGAAGGGATAAGGGGCTGGTGTACAATCTTCCATGTGAAAGCGACGAAGAAGGTCACAAGCATACTTAGACTGAGAAAGAAAGATTTCTTCTTTTGTTTGCAGAACTTGGAGACCAAGAAAATAATGCAAATGTCCTAAGTCTGACATTTCAAAAGTTTGTTTAAGACTGGATTTCACATGGGTTATAAGCTTAGGGTCACTACCAGTAAGAATAAGGTCATCAACATATAGAACAAGTATGATGAGATGGTTTCCTACTTTCTTCGTACAGACATTGGGGTCAGAATGGCATCTAGAAAAACCAGTGTCAAGGAGAAAGTTATCCATTTTGGCATACCAAGCTCTAGGAGCTTGCTTAAGGCCATATAAGGATTTCTTAAGGCGGCAGACAAGGCTAGAGTTATTCTGAACATAGCCAGGAGGTTGTTCCATGTAAATTTCCTCCTGTAAATCACCATGTAAGAAGGCAGACTTGACATCCATTTGATGGACTACCCAGTTGTGTAAGGCTGCAAGGGAAAGAACAAGGCGGATGGAGTTCATTTTGGTGACGGGAGCAAAGGTTTCATTGTAGTCAATCCCTTCAACTTGGGAAAAACCTTTGGCAACTAACCTTGCCTTAAGTCTTTCAACACTTCCATCTGATGCATACTTAGTTCTGTAGACCCATTTACATCTGACAAGTTTTCTTCCTTTTGGAAGAGGTACAAGATCCCAAGTATCGTTCACCATTAAGGAACGATATTCTTCATCCATGGCTGCATCCCAATTTGGATTCCCTGAAGCTTCTGCAAAATTTTCTGGATCATGATTCTCGGAAAATTGAGCTAAAAGAGAAGAGGCTCGCTGAAACTGAGAACGTGTTCGACGTTGATCTCTAGGATCACCGGCAAGATCACCAGCTGCTTCACATGTTGAACGGACCCATCGAGGAAGCACTTGTGCTGGTGCAACTGGAGGAACATGAGCAGACGGAGGTGGATTTTCATCCTCACTGTTATCATCAGAAACTGGAGTTGGAAACCTGTCAAGGAAGTTGGAAGAAGAAGAAGAAGGCACAAACGCCGAATCAGGCTCGCAGGCCAAAGATGGCACACTCGCCGAGTTAGGCTCACAGGCCAAGATATTTTCATCAAATTTAACATCTCTTCTAATGATTATAGCATGAGAATGTGGTTGAAGAAGTCTATAACCTTTTATATCTTCAGAATATTCAACAAATATGCACTTTTCACTTTTAGGCTGCAATGCTTTCCATTTTTCATCTGGAATGTGAGCCCATGCTTCACTACCAAACACACGAAAGTGACTTACATCAGTTTTAACTTTACTCCATGCTTCTTCCGGTGTTATACCTTGTAATGCTTTTGTGGGAGTGCGATTAACGATGTAATTTGCACAATTTATGGCTTCAACCCAAAATTGAAGACTTAGTCCCTTAGATTGGATCATACAATTAGCCATTTCTTTTAAAGTGCGGTTCTTCCGCTTAGCTACACCATTTTGTTGTGGTGTATATGGAACAGTGTGTTGTTGTTGGATGCCTTGTTCAGTGCAGAAAGTAGTGAACTGTTTGTTAACATATTCTCCTCCATTGTCAGATCTTAACTTGATAATTTGATGACCAGATTGTTTTTCAACAAGGGCCTTGTAGGCCAAGAACATGTTAAATACTTCGCTCTTAAGTTTTAGGAAATAAACCCAAGTGTGTCTGGTATAATCATCAATGAAAGTTAAGAAATATTTGAAACCAGAAAAGGAAGCAGATGGAAGAGAACCACACAAGTCACTATGCACAAGCTCCAAGGGAACCGAGGCGTGCCAAGAGGCACGTTTGTCAAAAATGTCCCGATGATGTTTTCCGAGTACACAACCGGAACAAACGCCATCTCTGCAAGATACCATCGGAAGACCTGTCACCATATTTTCTTTACATAGTTGTTGCAATGAGCGATAATTTAAGTGACCAAATCGCTCATGCCAAAGTTTGCTCAAGTTATCACTATGAGCAACAAAAACTAAAGGGAAAGGTGATGACCCAAAGTTGTTAAACTTGTACAACCTAGTAATATCATCAACAATTCCGGTAGCTAGAACCTGTTGAGGATCTTTAAAATCCTTGATTACAACTTGGTGAGGTGTAAAGGTCACAGTTTTACCTTCACCAGAATGAGTGATCTGATAGACTGATAACAAATTGCAGGAAATTCTTGGAACACATAGTACATCACTAAAATGACCATTATCTACTGGAACTGTTCCAGCTCCTACAACACTTAGAGATCTATCATCACCAACAAATATTTGTTTGGTGTTACATTCATGCATAGTAGAAAAGATGGCTTGATCCTTAGCCATATGATAAGATGCTCCAGAATCAATGAGCCATTCATTTGAAGTAGAAGAAGAAGATGCATTATAAGAATAACCAGAAGCACAAAGTGCATGTCCATGAGAGGCAGATTCTGAAGGCGAATCTAGGCTGATGTGGTGCTTCTTCATTGCTGCTTCCAAGGCTGCCATCTTCTTGAAACACTTAGATTCATCATGATTATCTTTCCCACAATAGTTGCAATGACGCTCAGTCTTCTTGCCTTTTGGCTTGGATCCTTTGTCATTTTTTAAAGAAGGAGCTGACTGAGAGGGTTTTGGACCCTTGTTTGACTTATTATTGCGAAAATTTTGTTTCTTGGGAGGCTTGGACTTTTCTTTCTGTTGGGACAATAAGGCTTTCCCAGATGTATCTGCATTGTTGATTATTCCAAGATGAATGAGTTTATCTTGTTCCATAATCAAGGAATCACAAAAGGATTCAAGACTAGGCTCTTGATAGCTAGCTGCATTCAATGATGCTTTCATGGAGTAAAATGTAGATACAAAAACAGAATATGCAGGTCCAAGTTTGGAAAGAATATGATAAATGCACTGTTTGTCTTCCCTCTCAATCTTACATTCTGCACATAAGAGTTTAAGAGTTTTGTACTTAGATAAATAATCTTGAATGCATGAAAAGTCACTTGGATTTAAAGAAATCAACTCATTTTCGAGTTGGTGACCTCGAATTTCATTGTGTTTACCAAACACGGATTTCAACTTGTCCCAAGCAGCATTAGGTTCATCAATTCCAGATATGTGGAATCGCAAATCAGTAGAGATTGACATCCCAATCAATCCACGAGCTTCATCACATCTATTTGCCCATTTTATTTTCTTATCATCATCAATGGGTTCTTTTTCTTTCCCTATTGTAATTCTGAGAAGTCCCCTACTTCGTAGAACATCCTCCATACGAGATTTCCATGAGAAATAGTTGAAACTGTTAAGTAGAATATCACAAAGGGTGGCCATATTTGTAAATTAATGGCTGTAAAAGCAGAAACCAATAGTCTGTATGTGAAGAGCTCGAAAAAATAGGTGGTTTCAAAAAAAACGGCACTGAAAACGGACTCTGTATGATGAAGTTATGCTTGAACAAAGAAACTGTTGAAGATGTCCCCAATAGTGACGTGGCAGCTAGAGAATGTCCAGCAAAAAAAAGAACCCCCCTCTTCCCAAGATGAACCTTTTGATAATCACTTTACAAAAAAGTTGCTTTTAAGTGAATCACTTTTGTAAAATAAGTGATTTCACTTTTACAATGATATTACTTTTAAATAGTGCAACAATAAATAAAAAGCTTAAGTGACTCACTTGTATTTTTATTTTTTTATTATTTAAGTGAGATGCACTTTTACAATAAAGTAACTTGAAAATAGAAATTGCATGCACTTTTCTTTTTAAAAGTAACTTCCTAAGACTTGAACTCAAGACCTATTAAGGAATAAAGCAACTTTGAACCAAGTGAACTAGATTAAAAGGTATGTAAAATATGGGAATGAGGAAGGGGGCTTTTTTTTTTTACTCTTCTTGCTCGGTTTGCGTGCTTACCCTTTTTCCTGCAAAACAAACCACAAAATGAAACCAAAAAAAACTTTTTCACACTCGTGGGGTTAGATCTTGTTAGCTTGCCCGAAAATTCTATGTTTTCTCTCTGTTTCTGATTTGCCGAGATCGCGCAAGGTGCACAGCAAAGAGCATACGCAGTCGAGAAAAACCCTTTCCCTTTCTGTTTCTGATTTGCCGAGATCGCTCAAGGTGCACGGCAAAGAGCATACGCAGACGGGAAAGCAACAATCCAAAACCGAAAAAAATCTAACAGTAAAAAAAAATGAAATATGACATTTTTTTTTTCAAAAAACGAAATAAAAAAATGCGTCACTGTAACATTATACCTTCAGATCTGATGAGAAACGCGTTTCTGGAGCAACCGGGAACCGTTTTCGATCAAACGAAAACTATTTCCCAATGGAAACGACGCTCCGGACGCAATGGAACACCTCCCACAGCTCAGAAATGCACAAAAATACCAGAACTAGAAACCCTTTCGAGTTTCGGCAACAACAGTTCAAGATCTAGATCATAACCAGAAGCGGCACTTCATAAAAGCTCTGATACCATGTTCGGGTACACAGGGTACTACCAAAGGACCGAACACCAAGAGAAACCACTTCACACAAATAGATCACAGATCAACACACCGATGTTTTGACGTGGTTTAAACCCTCTTGAGGGAAACTCTCCACGGCCCCGGCCAAATAGCTTCTACGGGACAATTTATTATGCAAAGAAAGAAAGTTACAAATGAGCTTCTCATAATCGATCAACTAAACAATTACCCTCCATGCTCTTTAAATAGAGATCATGGACCAATCGGGTGTTAAGCCACGGATCAAGGTTAGGTTTGATCTAAGAGAAGTTGAGCCGTCGGATCACTCTATGTCGGAAACATATCGTGACTGTCGGATTAAGTATTTACAAATGCATACTAAAGAAACACACTATCCCTAACGGATATATTACACAAGTTGATCTTAACTAACTCCTAAGTGTCTAAATATCCTAACATAACATTCCTATAATTATTTACACCTCAACACTGAAAATGTTTCACATCTACATACATACATAAAATTAATGATACATACATTCATAAACATGCAAAAATATATTTTAAACATTTACCACACCAAATATGCTAAATAATTAACAAAAAAAGGGTTAGATCATTTAAAGCCAATACAAAATATGTAAGTTCAATGTACATGTATATAATCCAAAAACAACATTCATGAACATGTGAGTTCAATGTACATATGTATAATAAAAAAAAACATTCATGAACATATGAGTTCAATGTATGTCATGTCCCCAATTTTGGCTTATCCAGTTATCATGGTAAAAAGGGGGACAAAATAACCCCTAGGTAAATAATTTAATTTCATTAGGTGTGCATATGATTAAATTTAACATAAGTGAAATGGAAGAATTATTTTTATTAATCTTAATTAATTTTTGTAATTAATTTCTTAAATAATAGAGCAAGTGGGCCAAGAAGGTGCCCTCATGGAGATAAGGTTTCCAAATTGGATATAAAGACAAGAAAATAGAAATATGGCTGAATCAATTCATGGATTTAGAAAAATAACAAAAGAAGGAAAGGTGTTAGATTTTCTAAAAGCAAGAAAATGGAAACAACTAGAAAAAAAAGAAGGGCGCAGTTTCCAAAAAGGACTCCAGTTTAAAAATCAAGCAACTTTTACAAATCATGAAACATATGGAGACAAAGGAGGGAGCAGTTTCTAAAGGATAAAAGCTTGTAAGGAAAAATAAATGAAAGTATGTCCACTCATGGGTGACCTATTTTCACAGGTCAAAAAGCTCTTCAACTTCCCTAGCAGGTCATCATGAAGTTTATAAAATAAGCCAACCAACTTTATTTCACAACTTTTGTCATTGTGAGTTTATGAGTGAAGCATTTTAGCTTTTGAAGGTTTGGTGATGTGCCCAAGCCAATCAATGGGTGATACGCCCCATTCTTCTATTCTACTTCTCTTCTCTAATATTTTCTCAGGATTTTCAGCCATGGAGATCTAATATGCAAGTTTGTATAAGCCATGTTCGGATATCCACATCATCTTTTTTAGGATCTTGCATGCAATTAGGGTTTGCATGCATCCCAATCACCAGGTTGATGCCTCTAGCACCTTAGCCACCTTATTCTAGCACCCGAGAGCTTCTTACATCATTTCTTTAGCCCTCCTAGTCAGGAAGGCGCCCACTTCTCACCTACTACCAGAGAAGGACGCACTTCTTCATCTACCACTTCAGTTTCACTCAGTTAGCTCCGATTCTCCTTGATCTGAGGCTAGTTTCACTCCTGACTGACTGTTTCACTTCGATGGACCTCCATATTGACTAGATGACTTGTTCTAACTTCAGTTAGCCTCCCATGTGCCCTCCACTGAGTCTCCTTATATATATCAGTGCTACACACTTCAGTTACACATGTTACACTCAGTTAGACTCAGATTGACACCTGGATGACTAGTTCTTGTGCATTGATGACCACCATTGATTGATGATGAGGACTCCTAGTTGGAGTCAAGCTACTCCACTCAGTGATTCGAATAACCTCCTTAGTCAATTCGAATTGCTCAGTCATTGTGACTGTATTGTATTGTAATTATTCACCGTCATTGGGATATTGAGCACTGATGCATGTTTTGCACAATTTTACACCATTTTTCTGAGTTTCATCTATTGTGATTGATTTACTTGTTCATTAGATCTACTGTGACTAATTTTACATGGTATTAGAGCCATTGCAGGGGAAAGATCTCTTTTCTATAGGTGTTTCTACAAGAAGATTTGAGTGAATTGCTCACCAATATATTTCAGCAGCGGCATGCAAAAATCTCATGTGCATGCAAGGATGAAAACATAGTGTTTGTTTGTGTATGATTTGCAGGTTTCTTACTTCCTCCATGTGCATTCGCTAATGCAAAGATGGAGACTTCTTCTTCACAAAGTATTCTTACTCCATTCAACTATGATGAATGGAAACCAAAGATGATTGCATTCTTGAAGAGTCAATGTCTTTTTTATATGTGCATTGGTAATACAAGAGATTTTGATTCTGATTAAGAGGAGAATGACTGGCTCAATGACTGTGACAGAGCTTTTGGAGCAATGTGTCTTGCTATGTCTCCTTGTATGCGATACCTCAGTAATACTGCTGAAAATCCAAGTGATCTATGGGTCCAACTTGACAGATAATTTGGAAAGCGGGAAGAAGAGGATCATGCTAACCTTTTGGAGAACAAGCCCAGTGAGATCTCCTTATATGCTCTCTCCAATTATGTCTTGGCCTCATCCATTGTTCAAGATGAAGAAGAAACTATAGATTCAACACTCATTCTCTCAAAGTCTTCTATTTCGAATTCTGAGCAAGATAAACAAGCTCATACTCTAGATTCTTAAGAGGTTCTTGAATCCTCTCTTTCACATGAGTTTGCCGGTATGCAGAATAATGATCTACTTGAAGTTTTGGAGGTAAAATCTGATTTTGGAGGTGAAACATTCGCCCTCCTTCATTGCATGCCTCCTATAGACTTATGTTCTATCATTTGCAAAGTTTCTTAAATTTTTAATGAAGATGAAGAGCACTACCATTCGCTTGAGTTCAATTCTCATGCACTGTTTGCTAATTTTGGTTTTGATCTCACCCTTGTTGGTTATAAGGAGATCTCAAGAAACCATTCATCTATTTTTGGAGCTGATTTAACTTCTATTTATAAGAAGTTAAAGTTTCAAGAGCTATTTGATCTTATTGGAGCTTATCCTACCTCACTTGGTTCGAATCACAGGTTCCAGGATCATCCTTATATTTTCAGATTTGTTTTCACCTTTTTCGATATGAAGAGCAAGTTCATAAAGTCTCCACATTCACTTGCATCTACTGATGGAGAATTGAAAGACATGTTTTTGGAGCATGATCCATTTACTCCCAAGAGTAAGATAACTCCAGACATATCTACTTGATTTTGGAGCAGTTAAATCTTTTGGTGTGCTACAGTCTATTTTTTAAGGGGGGTATTTTTCCCATGAGGTTTTCCCCATTTCCTCAGTTTATTGACTGTTATTAGTTTGGATTATTATTGTATTGGGGTGACCTTTTGTCTTAGTTAATAGGGCCCCACATTATTTTTTTTGCACATCATAGTCTAGCTTGAGGGGGGGTGTTCGGATATCCACATCATCTTTTTCAAGATCTTGCATGCAATTAGGGTTTGCATGCAAATTCTAGGGTTTGCATGCACTTTGCATGCATTCCAATCACCAGGTTGATGCCTCCAACACCTTAGCCACCTTATTCTAGCACCCGGGAGCTTCTTAAATCAGTTCTTTAGTCCTCCTAGTCAAGAAGGCACCCACTTCTCACCTACTACCGCAGAAGGGCGCACTTCTTCACCTATCACTTCAGTTCCACTTCAGTTGCACTCAATTAGCTCCGATTCTTCTTGATTTGAGGCTAGTTTCACTCCTGACTGTCTGTTTCACTCCGATGCACCTCCAGATTGACTAGATGACTAGTTCTGACTTCAGTTAGCCTCCCATGCGCCCTCCACTGAGTCTCCTTCCCTATATGAGTGCTGCACACTTTAGTTACACATGTTACACTTAGTTAGAGTCAGATTGACACCTGGATGACTGGTTCTTATGCATTGATGACCACCACTAATTGTTGATGAGGACTCCTAGTTGGATTCAAGCTACTCCATTCAGTGATTCAAATAACCTCCTTAGTCAATTTGAATTGCTCAGTCATTGTGACTATACTGTATTGTAATTATTCACCCTCATTGGGATATTGAGCACTGATGCATGGTTTGCACAGTTTTACACCATTTTTCTGAGTTTCATATATTATGAATGATTTACTTGTTCATTAGATCTACTATGACTAATTTTACAAGCCAATACTAAGAAGAACACAAGCTTACAAGGATTTGTCATCATACAGGGTACGTTCGGAGGAGACAACATTGAAGGGACGAAAATGGAGGTTTTTGGTTTAGCACTTCTGATCATTTTTGGGTTGTGACAGTTTTTCCACTATGTCTGTGTTAGGAACCCATGTCTTTACTTTGTTAGTATATTGTTGTTGGACGCATATGCTTTGTAAGTCATCCCATAGTATTTGTTGATCAATAGTTTATGTTATTGTTGTTGGCACATATGCTTTGTAAGTCGCCCGTAGTATTGTTGATCCATAGTTTGTAGTGGCCCATGGTTTTGACCCATAGTATTAGCGCCTAGACTTAGTATATAAGTGTGTGTTGAGACTTATGAAAGCACTATGAAGTTATTTGTATTGAGCTTGCTCATAGGAGGTTGGCCCCTCAAAGTGGCCTGTGATCAATATAAAAGTGATTCTGAGTTCTGTCCTTTCTACTATTTCGCATATTTTTATATATTAATTGTTGCAGGTGCATCACATCTGGTATCAGAGCACTTTCTTGGGCTCACTGGGTGAAATTTCTGTCAATTTTTTTTTTTTGCATTTGTTGCTGGTTTGGATTTGGGTATAATCCCTATCCGCTTAATTGTGGGAAGTACTTGGGCATAATCCCTAAAACTCATTGTGAGGAGTACCATAGGGATCCCGAAGTAGCTATCCCATTGAAAGGACCTGTCAGGGAAAAGGGCAATGACCCCTACCTGATTGACTAGTTCCCACCCGTGAGGTAAACCAAGAGCTATCGTTTGTGGCAAAGTGGTTATAAGTTTTACCTGAGCCGTGAAGTGAGGGGTACTGCCCCAATACGCAAGCCGTCAGACAGCATTGGTGGCCGAGTGAAACCCTTGAACTGTTAGGAAGCCGCACATACCTAGGGTCCATATCTATTTTCCGCTGAACTGTTGTCGATCGTTGCTGCGCTGTTTTAGATCTAGTCGTTCAAATCCATTTTGCAAGCCGTTCCAGATCCAGCCATTCTCAATCCATTCGGCGCCGTAGCCGCTCCAGTCTGAAAAAAGAAAAAAAAACCAGTTTTTTCTCCATATCTCCCTTGTTTTCACTCTGTTTCCCTTGAAATTTTCGGGGAACCCCTATCATCCCATTCTGCATATTTCATTCCTAAGAACCCTATCCCCAATTCCCCTTCCCAAAGCCCGAAATCCCACATTTGTCTATTTATAGGGTTTGCCATAACTTCCTCAGATTTCACCCAATCACTTTCAAATTTTACCACAGAGTTCCTTTCTGAATTCTTCTGCTTTGTTCCCCTATGACAAATTTTTCCATTCTTTCACCTCGCTTATAAAACCCTCATTTTTGCTTCCTTATCTATTCGACAGTGTCCAAAACCTAGTCAAACCCCAATTACCCTTGATATTTTTTCCCAAGTCCATATTTTCCTTTACTGAAGTAGTTTCTATTTTTTTTTTCCCACCTAATCAACCAAAAAAAAAAACTCCTGGTTATGGTTGTCACCCGTGGAGGAGCAAAAACCATGGAGGATGCACTTGTAGCCATTCAAGCCAAACTCCAGGATTTGGATGAAAAATTTCTTGGCCTCCATCTTCAACATTCAGCTATGAACAACAAACGGAAGTCCGAGTCTTTATCAGACAATGGGTTCTCTTCTTCCAGCAATTTTCGTGGTCCGAAGCTTGATTTTTCTCACTTCAATGGTACCGATCCAACTGGATGGATCTATCGTGCAGAACAGTATTTCAGTCTGCATACTACTTTTGATGTCAACAAAGTTCCGCTGGCATCCTTTCATTTGGAACAGGAAGCTCTTCAATGGTACCGTTGGTACATCAAGGCTCATGCAGAGCCCAAATGGCCAGACTTTTGCCAGCTCCTTTTGCAACGATTTGGTCCTAGTGCTTTTGATGACTTCACAGGAGGCTTCACTAAACTTCGCCAAATTGGCATTGTGAGAGAGTGTCAAACCGAATTTGAGAATCTAGCAAACCACACCGAAGGATTGTCTGATGACTTTTACCGGAGTTGTTTTATCAGTGGTCTAAAGGATGCCATCCGCTCTAAGGTCAAAATGTTCTGTCTCAACACAATGATGAAAGCCCTATGGTTGGCTAAGTTGGCAGAAGACAAGATTGTAGCCCAACAACACTCCAAGCCCACTTTTGTTCCCTTCAAAAATATGGGTTATCAATGACCACCTATACCGCATGCTCCTTGACCAACGCCTATCAAGCGTTTTTCTGAAACAGAGATGCAAGCATGCAGAGAAAAGGGGATTTTCTATAATTGTGATGATAAATTCACTCAGAGACATAGATGTGTTCAACAAAAGCTCTATCTCTTGGATGTGGATTCTCCGCTTGCCTCTGAAATTGGTGACGAAGATCCAGAAACACTGGATGCTCCGGTCGACATTCAAGAACCACCTATTGACCCTCTGTCTTAGGATGACCAGCCAGAGATATCTCTCCATTCTTTAGCTGGAATCACCACCCCCCAAACAATGCGGGTCAGGGGTTACTTCAAGAAGCTTCCTCTTACAATACTCATTGATTCTGGTAGCACTCATAATTTCATTGACCCTCGGATTGCCAAACAAGTTGATTATTTTATCCAACCTTGCCCCAACTTTGAAGTCATGGTTGCCAATGGGGGCACCTTACCTTGCAAAGGGAAGTGTCGAAATGTGTGTATCTCTATGGCAGATTATACCTTGCACTCTGACATGTTTGCCTTGACCTTAGGCGGATGTGATGTGGTTTTGGGTGCTCAATGGCTATGCACACTTGGCCCTATCTTATGGGATTTTGCTGAACTTTGGATGCAGTTTTCCCTCAATGGCCAAAAACACACCTTGACAGGATTACAACCAGGTTCTCTCATCATCATCAGTTCACATCGCATGAAAAAAATCCTTAAGAATAATTCACATGGTGTCATCGCTCAGCTCCATTCCATTCAGATGCAACCTTCAGCGGTCTCCACTACTCCTTTAGATCTACAACAAATTCTGGATCGATATACAGGTGTTTTTGCTGAACCAGTGGGATTGCCACCTTCCAGGCCAGAAGACCATCGTATTCAGCTTCTTCCTGGTAGCGTTCCTCCCAACATCAGGCCCTATCGCTACCCATTTCACCAAAAAACGGAGATTGAAATGCTCGTTCGCAACTTATTAAAGCAAGGTATTATTCACCCAAGCACTAGTTCCTTTTCTTGTCCAGTTATTCTTGTCTGCAAAAAAGATGGGCCATGGCGCCTCTGCATTGACTTTCGAGCACTTAATCACCTCACCATCAAGGATAAGTTTCCAATTCCTATTGTTGATGAGCTTCATGGGACTCACTTTTTCTCCAAGTTGGATCTTCGTTCTGGGTATCATCAAATTCAGGTTCATGAGGATGATATCCATAAAACAGCTTTCTATGCACATGATGGCCATTATGAGTTTTTGGCCATGCCCTTTGGCCTCACTAATGCTCCTTCCACATTCCAGGAATTAATGAATAAAATATTTCGACCCTACTTGCAGAAATTCATTCTGGTATTCTTTGATGATATCCTCAACTACAGTAAAACATGGGATGAACATCTCCAGCATCTGGATCTTGTCATGTAACTTTTCTCTTACCATCATCTCCATGCCAAGCAGTCTAAATGTGTTTTTGGACAGAAGTAAGTTGAGTATCTTGGGCACATTATCTCAGCACAAGGGGTTCGCGTAGATCCTGCCAAAATCGATGCCATGAACAATTGGTCGCATCCTCAGACACTCAAGAGCCTTCATAGTTTTTTTGGGGTTGACTGGATACTACCGCAAGTTTGTCAAGGATTATGGGAAGATTGCAGCTCCATTAACTGCTCTATTGAAAACGGATGCTTTTACATGGACACATGCTGCTCAGTGTGCATTTGACAAACTAAAACAAGCTATGTGTACTACACCTGTTCTAGCTATGCTCGATATTTCCAACCCTTCACTATTGAGAGTGATGCTTGTGGCAATGGACTTGGTGTTGTTCTCCTTCAATATGAACACCCCATTGCATTCACCAGCAAAGCCCTTTCAGGTAAGAATTTAGCTGCCTCTGCCTATGAGAAGGAAATGATGGCTATTTTGCATGCAGTACAGAAGTGGTGCCCATACCTATTAGCGAATCATTTCTGCATCAAGACTAATCACCAGAGTCTGAAATATTTCTTGGAACAGCGTGTCTCCTCCCCGACACAACAGAAATGGGTTAGCAAACTCATGGGTTATGACTATGAGATCACTTACAAGAAGGGTAAAGACAATATTGTGGCAGATGCTCTTTCTCGCACATTTAATGCCCAAGGTTCTCTTTCAGCTATTTCTAAGCCTGTTCCAAATTGGTTGCAATTTGTTCAACAGGGTTATGTCAATGACTCTTCCTTATCTCAAATCATCTAATGCTTGACCAACAACCCTTCTGCTGTACCACATTATTCTTGGGATGGTGCTTCTCTGAGATACAAGGGTCATTTGGTGCTTCCCCAGAGCACAGATCTTCAATAGGTTGTCTTCCATGAACTCCATGCTTCTCCATCGGCAGGGCACTCTGGGTTCCTCAAAACGTATGAATGGGCACGGCATAACTTCTTTTAGCAGGGCATGAAAAGGACAATTCAACAGATGGTGGCTGAATGTGATACCTGCAAGCGCAATAAGGGTGAAACAACACTCCTTCCAAGATTGCTCGAATCCTTGCCCATACCTACACGGATTTGGACAGATATTTCTATGGATTTCATTGAAGAGCTCCCTAAATCTGGCAGGAAGATAATGATTCTTGTTGTGGTTGATCACCTCTCTAAATATAGTCATTTTTGTGCTCTCAGCCATCCCTATACAGCCTCTTCAGTCACTCAAATTTTCCTGGACCAGATATTTCGTCTTCATGGCATCCCTTCTTCCATTGTCTTGGATCGTGATGCGACTTTCACCAGTCATTTTTGGACTGAACTATTTCGCCACACTGGCACCAAACTGAAGATGAGTTCAGGGTATCACCCACAAATAGATGGTTAGACTCAAGTTATCAATAAATGCTTTGAAACTTATCTTCGTTGCTTCACCTCTAAACAACAACATCAGTGGGAAAAGTGGCTCCCTCTCCCTGAATGGTGGTATAAAACCTCTTACCACACTGCCTCTAAAATGACCCCATATGAAGCAGTCTATGGTCAGGCACCTCTACTTCTCCTTCCATACACCCCCACCAGTTCACCAGTTCAGGAAGTTGACACGGTCCTTCGAAACCGTGATTAGATTCTTCGCATTTTGTGGGACAATCTTCACATGGCAAGAAATCGCATGAAGAAACAAGCTAATCAACATCGTTCTGAGCGCACTTTTCAAGTTGGTGATATGGTTTTTCTTCATTTCTAGCCCTACAAGAAGTCCTCCCTAAAACTCAAAGGGTGTCATAAGCTCACTCCAAAGTTCTATGGGCCATATCGGATTCTTTAGAAGATTGGGTCCGTTGCTTATAAATTGAAACTTCCTCCTTCTTCCCGCATTCATCTAGTCTTTCATGTCTCTTGTCTGAAGAAAGTTCTTGGCACCAACATCAGTGGACAAACGATTTTACCCGAACTGGATAATGAAGGATCCATCCTTTTGGAGCCGGAGGCCATCCTCAATTGGTGCACTCGTCAGCTTCACTCTTGCTCTATCACAGAGGTCTTAATTCAGTGGCATGGCATGCAACCAGAGGATGCTACATGGGAACCACTCCTTAAGATTCAACAACAATTTCCACATCTAAAGCTTTGAGGACAAAGCTTTTTTTAAGGGGGAGGGGATGTTAGGAACCCATGTCTTTACTTTTTTAGTATATTGTTGTTGGACGCATATGCTTTGTAAGTCGTCCCATAGTATTTGTTGATCAATAGTTTATGTTATTGTTGTTGCTGCATATGCTTTGTAAGTCGCCCGTAGTATTATTGATCCATAGCTTGTTGTGGCCCATGGTTTTAACCCATAGTATTGGAACCTAGACTTAGTATATAAGTGTGTGTTGAGACCTATGAAGACACCGTGAAGTTATTTGTATTGAGCTTGCTCATAGGAGCTTTCCCCCTCGAAGTGCCCTGTGATCAATATAAAAGTGATTCTGATTTCTGTCCTTTCTGCTATTTCGCATATTTCTATTAATTAATTGTTGCAGGTGCATCACAGTATGGAGGGCCGTTTCGAATAGGAAACACTTTTTTTCTCATCGAAAAAGGTGTTTGGATGACCAAGATACACCCATTTTCACCAGAGCCAAGGTTTCATGTGTTAAGGAGTGCACATGTGAAGTTCCAGTTCAATGAATGTACCCAAGACAGGTTAGGAAGCTCAGTGCACCCTCATACTTTGTTTCGGACCTTTTGCAGACCCAAGTACACTTTCAGATAAGAAATTTAATCATCTCATCTCTTCTTAGAGCTCTTTTGTGGCTCTATGTATGGATTTCCTAGTGTATAAGACATTCTACTGTTGAGGAGCCATTAAATGAATACAAGCTTGGTTTAGTGAGTTTCATTTCAACTTGCTACTGTTTCATATATTATATCAGAACATTATAATACTTGAGAATATATTATTTCAGTTAATGAAATCCATTTAGTAATCCAGATTGAGAGACTATCTCATTGAGAACTATTTAGTGACTAGTTTTAATGAAATGACTACCAAATTCATTCTGAGTGTTAGTTTTGCTTTCCGTAAGTTGTAGGATATTAATAATACATTATATTTACCATATCATTCCTTAATTTAATAATTTGGAAGAATTTAACTCATTTTTGTAAATATTGTAAATTAACTAGCTTAGCAATCCTCAATTGGCTTAAAACTTCCAAACCACTCCTACTCTCTCCAAATATTTTCGAATGTTGTCTAGTACATCCATTGAAACTATTATTTTTATGAAGAGTATGATAATTTTGATGAGAACTATGAAGAATACTGTAGACAGTATGAGGAAGAGAATTCCCGAGAAGTACCTTCCATTAGCATCTCCCATGAGATCATGATTGGAAGAAGAGACTATGGTTATTTTTATAGCCATATTCCGGAAAAAGTTGCATGTTCCACAGTCAAAGGTCAACCTTCTATGGAAGATTTAATAAAAGATATGAAAGCTTTATTGGATGTATGTGACTTCACAAGAGTTTTTGGATCCTTTTCAAGAAGAGCCTCCAAGAATCTTCATCCTAAGACAATCAGGGAGAAGCAAGACCCAAAAACCAATCATGAGATTGTTGACGAAATGTAATAAGAATCTACTACAAGATTCGATGCTCGGGATCTCAAGATCACCTCAGAAGAGATTGGTAAGCTTAATGAGGGTGAGACATATTTTCGATCAAATCCAAAAGAAGAACCTAAATCATATTCAAAGTCACCACATGAGCCTTACATGGAAGCAGAAGTTGACCACACATCAGTTGGATGTGAACCTGGAGAATGGGTGGAAGAACAAGGCACCATAGCTCCATCGTTTGAAGGGAGAAGTATGATAAAAAGGTATGGCCCTCAATCAGAATTAAATACCCATGTACCTTTTGGAAATCATCAAAATAAAATAGAAGACATTGTCAATAATGTGTGTCGTGATGTGGAGAAACCAGTTCCCCATAATGAAGCATTTATTTCTCAATGCTTAGCTCCTCAGAAACCAATGACTGCGAGAACATCAGGAGACCCTCAAAGTGTGGAAGAAAGAGGGAATACCATGGTTATATATCAGCATATTTGCAGCAGCCATGAGGATGATGAGTCACCAAATCCTTCGTCACAAATAGAGGAAAAAGATCCATGCACAACTAAAGATCCAACCATCAAGCATTTGATTGTTGGTAATGTGGAAGGTGAAATCACTCCCAATTTCTTCATGGGTGATTTCAAGATAAGTGCAGAAGATACGGGAAAGATTGATGATGGTATGATATATTTTGGATTAGATCCAAAATAATAACATCAATCTGATCTAAAATCATCATTGGAATTTTAGGTCAAGGTGGAAGACAAGCCCAAATCAGCTGGGTGTGAACCAAGGAATTTGGGAAAGAAACATGGTGCCATAAAAACACCACCTGAGGAGAAAATTTGGCCAGAAAGGTATGGCTACAATTATGATTTTTGCATGCCTTTGTTGCATCCCAAGATGGCAGCCACTTCTACTAAGAATGATGGATTAGAAGATCCTTCTACTGTAAGAATTCAGAATTGGGAGAAGGCTGAATTGCAAGAAGCATAAGAGGAGGTTCACTAGCTAGAAATTATTTCCCTGATTGGACCATTAAAAATGAGTGAGGAAAAAATCAAGGAGACACCGAAAAACGTCAACGAACTTAATTCTTTGATTTCTCACTGTTGTTGGAGAACTACATCAATGGAGGAGCAACCCTCTGTTGAAAATTTTGTGCACATGTGGGAAGCAGTAGGAAGCCTATAAGGAAATTTCTCTCAGCTCCTTTTTGATAGAGATCACTTGCTGGAGCTTGTGAATATGTACTATAATGATGCAATAAGGAATCATGAGAATATCAACAAGCTCACTCATATGTTGGAAACCACCCATAATTCTCTAATTGGTACTCATGCTACTTGTTAAGAATCTGAGAATCAGATTGAACAGCTTAATGAGAAGTTGCCAGAATCACTTGTTACCTCCAATCTTTCACAAAGTCACAATAACATGGTTGAATTATTTCATGTTCCAAGGGTGGAACCTCATGATTTGGTCGATCATGAGTAACAATCGGTTTGGCATGTGCAGACAGAGTTGACGAAAAACAAGCACATGACCTCTTCCATAATGAAGTTGAGAGGTTCATTAATGAAAGTCAATCCTCCAAGGAAGAGCCAGATGAGCACACCATAGATGGATCAACCATCAATGGAGAGGATACATCCACAACTTCAGTGGATGAAATGTTCATAAGCATGGCTCACCATGCTTCATTCCCCACTTCAAATTCAACCTCAAATTTTGGGATTGAAAATTGGGTAAAAGGATTCTTCCTCTTGGTGTCACATGATGAGCAGGAAGATCCTAAAATTGAGGCCTATGGCATCCTCCTTAACCCGCAATAGTTGAGTTAGCCCATGCATATGTGTGCAGCCACTTTTGACCATCAAGCATCAGATATACACTTACCTTCAATGTGTTGGTCAGTTGATGGAGTTTTGCACCGTTGGATCAATGGCAGAGACTTGAGCCATTGGATGAAGAGTGGAGCACCTGTGGAGTTCCATAGAGATCAGAATATCTCTTTATTTGAGGAGGACATACATATGTCTGATCACATCCCATATGGTATAGCAAATAAATGTGCTTGTCCATCCATTGGTTGGATGGGTAGAGGAATCATTACAATGAAGACCGCAGAAGGTAAAAGGTTCTCCTGTTTCTATAATAATTTTTTTGTTATAACTGACATTGTCTTGAATTGTGAGCAGCAACAAAGATGTATTTTGCAGCCATTAGATATATCCAGTACACATGCACAAGAGATGCATTATGATTTGCATGCCCTCAAGAAGTTCTATGTTTGGTGGAGAAGTATCACAACTATTTAGTTTTGCATTGGGAGTGTCACACTTTTAGCTTGGTGGATGGATCTTGGCATACCCTGGATTGATAGGTTGTCACAAGTAATAGTGATGATGGATGGTATTCATCAGGGAACATGGGATCCAAGAATTCCTTGGAGTGGCAACTTTCCAAAGGTGGCAGAACAATTTGGGTCCTTATAGAGGAAGTAATGGGATCCAGGAATTTTACTCAGTTATCTTAACCGGGATGGATTTTTTTTTAAAGAATAATTAGTCATTTTGAAAATGATTGTAATCAAAGTAGTGCAATAGAAACATGGTGGACTTTTGGTTAGAGTTTGAATTGGTTTCTTGCTTGAGGACAAGCAATATTGAGAGGGGGGGACTGTCATGTCCCCAATTTTGGCTCATCAAGTTACCATGGTAAAAAGGGGGACAAAATAACCCCTAGGTAAATAATTTAATTTCATTAGGTGTGCATAGGATTAAATTTAGCCTAAGTGAAATGGAGGAATTATTTTTATTAATCTTAATTAATTTCCTAAATAATGCAGCAAGTGGGCCAAGAGGGCACCCTCATGGAGATAAGGTTTCCAAATTGGATCTAGAGACAAGAAAATAGAAATATGTCTAAATCAATTTGTGGATTCAGGAAAATAACAAAAGATGGAAAGGTGTAAGAGTTTCTAAAAGCAAGAAAATGGAAACAACCAGAAAAATCAAAAGGAGGGCGTAGTTTCCAAAAAGGAGTCCAGTTTACAAATCAAGTAACTTTTACAAAGTAGGAAACATATGGAGACAAAGGGGGGTGCAGTTTCTAAAGGAGAAAAACTTGTAAGGAAAAATAAAGGAAAGTATGTCCACTCATGGGTGACCTATTATCACAGGTCACCAAGCTCTTCAAGTTGCTCAGTAGGTCATCATGAAGTTTATAAAAGAATCCAACCAACTCCATTTCACAACTTTTGTCATTGTGAGTTTATAGTGAAACATTTTAGCTTCTCAAGGTTTGGTGATGTGCCAAAGCCAATCAATGGGTGATGTGCCCCATTCTTCTATTCTACTTCTCTTCTCTAATATTCTCTCAGGATTTGCAGCCATGGAGATTTGATATAAAGGTTTATATACTCCAATACTAAGAAGAACCCAAGCTTACAAGGATTTATCATCATACAAAGTACATTGAGAGGATACAGCATTGAAGGGATGAAATGGAGGTTTGGGGTTCAACACTTCTGATCATTTATGGGTTGTGAGACCTATTAAATTGCGTCCATAGGGTCATTTCCAGTTGGAAACATTTTTTGTCTCATCGAAAAAGGTGTCGGGATGAACAAGATACACCCATTTTCACTAGAGCCAAGGTTTCATGTGTTAAGGAGCACACATGTGAAGTTCCAGTTCAGTGCATGCGCCCAGGATAGCTTAGGAACCTCACTACACCCTCATACTCTGTTTTAGACCTGTTGTAGACCCAAGTACACTTTCATATCAGAAATTTAGTCATCCCATCTCTTCCTACAACTCTTTTGTGGCTCTATGTATGGATTTCCTAGTCTATAATACATTTTACTATTGAGGAGCCATTAAATGAATACAAGCTTGGTTCATTGAGTTATATTTCAACTTGATACTATTTAATATATTATATCAGAACATTATAATACTTCAGAATAGAGTATTTTAGTTAATGAAAGCCATTTAGTAATCTAGATTGAAAGACTAGCTCATTGAGCACTATTTAGTGACTAGTTTTACTGAAAGGACTGCCAAATTAATTTTGAGAGTCAGGTTTTCTTTCCGTAAGTTGTAGGATGTTAATAATACACTATATTTACCATATCATTCCTTACTTTAAGAATTTGGAAGCATTTAACACATTTTTGTAAATATTGGAAATTAACTAGCTCAACAATCCTCAATTGGCTTAAAACTTCCAAACCACTCCTACTCTATCCAAATATTTATGAATGTTGCCCAATGCATCCATTGAACTTATTTTACTTTCATAGATCAGATTTGGACTCCTATTATCCCGACCTGTCTAGTATGCATATGCCTGTTGCCCAGGAAGCCTCGAAGTAGGAAACAGTTCACACTGTTGTTGAAAAGTGAATGGTTCTGGTACATGTGGATAAGACATATCTGATTTGACCTTTTGACCAGCTACTGCACCTCAGTCGATACATTTTCCAGAATTGAATTTTCATCCTACCATCCTCATATCTTGCCTTAGTACCCATCACTTACTTCCTACTCTGCTCGGAAAAACTGTCAGAAATTTGATTAGTGCCTTTTATCAAAACTTTCAAGTTAGAGTTAATATCTTACTTGAATCTTCCCAAGCATATTACAATGTACATATGTATAATCCAAAAATAAAGCTCTTCAATGTCAAAAACAACTACAATATATATATATCAACAAGAAAAGAGCAATATAAATCATTCTCTAAATGGAAGTCCACCACTATCCTCCACTAGGGTCTCTCCTTGGACTCGACCCAACCTGCAACATGTATAAAAGAAGATTACGAATATCATAAATTATTTAAACAATTTTAAACTAAATTCAAAACATTAAAATATTAAACTTATATCAAATAACAATTCAATTATTAACAAAATTACCTCAAATTCTCTAAATGCAAGTCCACCACTATCCTCCACTGGAGTCATCCCTTTGCCTCGAAGAGACCCAAGCTGCAACATGTATAAAATCAATTTATGAATCTCATAAATTATTTAAACAATTTTAAACTAAATTCAAAAAATTAAAATATTAAACTTATATATCAGAGAACAGTTCATTTATGAACAAAATTACCTCGGTGCCAATATCCACATCCATCAAGGAACCTATATCTTCACCACCAATTTCCATATGTTCTCTTCCCTAAAATTTAAATTTTGTTAATAAATAAAACATAGTGCAAGTAAAAAAAACTAAAATTAAGTAATTAACTGAAAACCAAAACAAAAAAATTAAACTCATTAGCTTATATGAGATGGAAAATCATCTAAAAAGTTCAAATCTAAAGTAACCTCTATGGATAAGTCAAACCAACAATATGATACATAGTTAAATTAAAAATTAAAAAAAAGGATAAAATATCTTTCAAACATAAATATAAATATGTAAATAATAAATATACCTCTCCAAGATGCTCTTCTACATTTTCTACATTTTCAACATTTTCACTAGTGGAGACTCAAAAATTATGTTCATTCAACATTCTAGAAAACTGCAACCAATAAACATTTACGTAATGTATTTATTACTATAGATAAAAAAAGGCATAATATCATACATAGATATAAGGTAGCAAAAACTTCAATTCAAAATCAATAAAAAAGCAAATAGATTGAAAGTGCACAAACCTCTCCTAGACTCGATGTGTCATTGGATAGGACATCCGAAACTATATCACGACAAACCTTAGCATAAGCTTTGAGATCTTCAATGCTCATTCCATCTAACTCATCATTCGTTTTGTAAACAAAATTTTGACGTATAGTGGCTTGAGCCCTCTCTCGACTCAATCCCACATCAACTCCTACAAATGCCAAAGTTAAACCTTCAGCAACATAATTCCTTGCAGTTGTCCGAAGTTGTGATGTGGGCTCCATCTCCAATTTGTAAGTCACAAGCCTAGGTGGGAGAGATATCTGAGGTGGAGGCCGAAGAGTAGTGGGATCTCTAATAGTACCTTTTCGATTGTATATTCACCCCTTTTCAACTCCATAAAAGTCAGAATGAATATCAGTATAGTCTGGCTTCATATTTAAAAAAAATTGACATAAAAAAATTCGGTAAAATAATTAGAAACCTCATCGTTCCATGGCAACCAACCATAAGATGCAAGGAACTGATCATATAAATGATGTGCAAGTTCAGTGTGCTTAAAATATTGCACTTTCAATGCTTTTCACTTTAGGCCCTCTTTGAAGTTAAACATTGAGTTGGCCTATTCTTTGATCACTCTCTCCTTCACAACAGCCCACTTATATGGACCCATCACTTGGGCCTTTCTTCTCTGCATCAAGTCAACAAAACCATCTGTTGTTGGTCCAAGATCCTCATATACCTTAATGAATTTTTGTAATGATCACAAAACTATCTCTAAACTTTGTTTGTTATCTGGAGGGAGAATCAAACTAGAAAGATCACATTGTAGCTTCTCATATAGTGAGATCTATAACTTTCAAGGGTCATTTGTGGAAGGCCACTTTCCCATGGAAGCTCCTCAGGTAATTCAAATGGATAAGACGTTATGGGTGTACATCCCCCCACTGGTTCAACATATTGTGTCCTCACTCGACCTTTGCAACCGTGTGTAGAATGACGAGCCTCTTGGGAATCTTGCTCTACACCCATGTTTTTTTCAACACCTGTTCTCCTTGATCAATCTTCATCCCTCTCTGTAGAATTGTGAGCCTCTTCAAAATATTGCTCTGCTTCATATACAAACAGAGTCAAGTGTGTAAACATGTACAACCTTTTTGAACATACAAAAATACAAATTATACATGTATTAAAACATTAATGTTCATAACGACAGAAGGTCGAGATCAACATTCTCCCACAGATGATAAAGGGGAATCATCTTTACCCCTATCACTGTTAAGATTCAATATGGTAAGACATAAAATATCAGCATTACATTCCATTTCAAAATAATAGCATATACAGGATCACTGAAAGAACAACAAGCACAACATAAACACAAGAGACACAGATTTATCCTGGGAAACCCTCATGGGGTAGAAAACCCAGCAAAGCTTCCTCAATATAGATGACCAACAAATACAAAGATGAACCCACAACCATGAGCTCCTTCTCCTCCAAAACAGATCTCTCTCTCACTTATGTGCTATTCGCAAGTGAGTGCAATGTGTGTTAAATGAGGAACACACCTCCTCTATTTATAAGCATCTCCGACTTGTCTTTTACATTAACCAGGTCGGCCCCAACTTAACCACTGGGTTAAAAACCCCATTACAACTAACTAGGCCAACCCCTCTAGGGTGGTCTAATAACCCTTTCACCCACATAACACATATAGGGATGACCCCCACTAGGGAAGTCTAATAACCGAAGTTACCACATTCCGACGGAGGAATACACATCTCTGGATATACAATAAGGTCTTCACGGAGGAATGAAACATCTCTGGAATAATAAAGTACAAATATAATATTCTTAGAAGTTACAATATTTCAACACTCCCACTTAACGAGAAGGATATTATAACAACATCTGCAGGAGCAAGGAGTCATCAACATCATACATGATACATCTATAAATCATTGGAATCTTTCTTTATACATCATCAGTAACTCAAGCAATTACTGGAACATCTTCAATATTGGAACATCAACATCTTTAGTACTGAGTCTTCGTCTTCTGCATCACTTGAACAATTATAGTAATATCATCATCCAGATCCTCTCGATCACATGATCATCAGCATCATCATCACATGATCATCAGCATCATCATCTAGATCATCATGATCAACAGCAAAGTTATCACGATCAACAACATCGTCATCACGATCAACAACATCGTCATCTAGATCATCACGATCAACATCTAGATCCTCTTGATCAACAACATCAACATAGAAGCATACTCCGCAATGTACAAGATCCTATTATGAGATGATCAATCCCTCTCACTTTAGAACATAGGTCCAAGGATGATACAATCCTGATCCACTTACGGGGTGATCAATCCCTCTCAATTTAAGACATCTCTCATGTTTATGGACGATGCAATCCAGATCAACTTATAGGATGATCAATCCTTATCCTTTTAAGACACCTCACCATTTCTAGGGAGGATGCAATCCCGAATCAACCTACAGGATGATTAGTCCTTATCACTTTAAGACATCTCACCATGTCTAGGCATTATGCAATCCCGAATCAGCTTACATGACGATTAGTCCTTATCACTTTAAGACATCTCACCATGTCTAGGGATGATGCAATCCTGAATAAGCTTACAGGATGATTAGTCCTTATCACTTTAATACATCTCACCATGTCTAGAAACGATGCAATCCCAATCTACTTATAGGATGATTAATCCTTATCACTTTAGGACATAAGTCCAAGGATGATGCAATTATGTCACGTACATTTTGAACCAAATGCTCAAGGACGATGCAGTCCTATCATGTACATTTTGAACCAAACTCTCAGGGATGATGCAGTCCTATCATGTACATTTTGAACCAAATGCTCAGGGATGATGTCATCCTATCATGTACATTTTGAACCAAACGCTCAAGGATGATGCTATCCTATCACATCCACTAGGGACCACTTTCTCGGAGACATATGTCTATGGATCTCTTTTAGGACATGTATATAGGGATGATACAATACCCTCATCCACTAGGGACCACATTCTCAGAGACATATGTTTATGGATCTGTTTAGGACATGTGTCCAGGTATGATACAATCCCCTCGTCCACTAGGGACCACATTGTTGGAGACATCTGTCTACGGATCACTTTAGGACTGAAGTCCAGGGATGCTACAATCCCCTCATCCACTAGGGATCACATTCTTGGAGACATATGTCTATGGATTTGTTTAGGACATGTGTGCAGGAATGATACAATCCCCTCTCATCCACTTAGACAAAGTCTAAGGACCATTTCATCGACCTCATTGTCTATTCAGGTAACCTCATCATCAATACAAGTATACACATCAACGATATAGTATCTTGATAAATACATGTATCCTCATCATCAACCATATCACTCCCCCTTTCGAGGAGGGTCCTTCTGAACTACACCAAGCTTGTCTCGAAAATACTCAAACTTTACCTGAGACAGAGGTTTGGTCAACACATCGACAACTTCTTCGTCAGTGCTCATATACTTGAGCTTGATAGTGCCTTTCTTCACCATATCCCGTATATAGAAATATCGGATCTCTATGTGCTTTGAATTATCATGGAACACTGGATTCTCTATCATCTTGCTACAACTCTGGTTGAAACACAGGATCACAATGAGGTCCATCTCTAAGTCAAACAATCCTTATAACAACTTCTGAAGCCATAGCACTTCAAAACTAGCAGAGCAAGCAGCAATATATTCTGTTTCAGCTGTACTGAGAGCCACACTAGACTATTTCCTACTAAACCACAAGATTATGGCAAATCCCAGACAATAACATCCACCCGATGTGCTCTTCCTGTCTGATAGACTTCCAGCCCAATTAGCATATGTGTAGCCATACAATCTAAAGTCATGATCTCCAAGATAACATAGACCAAAGTCTATCATACCCTTTAGGTACCTCATCACATACTTTGCAACTATCAGGTGAACACATCTATTTTCCACTAGATACTGACTCAAGGTGTTCACAACAAAGCATATATCTGGCCTAGTATTAGTCAGATACATTAATGACCCAACAAGCTGTCTGTACAGAGTCACATCCAGTGACTACGAAGAGTCATCAACTAACAGCTTCAAGTTCGAATCCATAGGAGTGGCCATGGCTTTGCATTCCAACATATCGAATCTTTTCAATATTTTCACAACACATTTCACTGGTTGAGAAAGATTCCTTCTAGACCTTTCCATACTTCTAGACCTAGGAAGTAATGCATCAATCCGAGATATTTCATCTCAAATTCTGTAGCTAGCTTCTTCTTGCTTTCCATGATCTCTTTCTCATGCCCTGTCAGAAAGAGATCATCCACATACAGTAATAGTATGACAGGTTCATAATCTGTAATGGATCAGCTTTACTTTTGGTATAGCCCAAGCTTGTTAAGAAGCTATGAATTCTCCCTCTGTAACTGAACATCATTCACACTCTGCATTGAGTGATCTTCTTCATATCTATCCGTGCCATCTCCCATCAAATGGGTCTACAGATATGGGCCTCAAGATCATTCGAACTTTGTGGTGAGTTCCTTCTTGCATCCATCTAAGAGAAGAATTTCATCTGTATATAGACACCATCTTCAACCTTGTAGAAAAGTTTGAAATCCACATCACCCATGGTGATCATTAAGCTCATCAAATGACTATCGATCTTGGGTACCCGTACAGAGCTTTGTTCAATTGAATACTGGGAGTTTTCTTGATTTGCAATTCTTATTCAATCACACCATTGAGAGAACGGTATTATCTAGCTACTTGGAGCAAACATATCGTCATGATCCTCTTCCTCTTTTTAAGAGAATCTTCTAGCCACGAGCCTTCTATAGTATGTTTGATTTGTAAATCTTCTTGTTGAACATCCATCACTTGTTCAGTGTTCATCATTCTTCATGATCTTTCCTACAAATCAAAATTAATTACATGATTAGCAATACTTCGTAATCATCAAATCATGTTGACATGATAACCTATTATGCATACAAATATGATTTACATAGTTATTGATACAGACCATTACACCAAAACCTCGAGATGTTAGTGAAGGCCGCCCACTAGGATCTTAACATCCCACCACGCTCCGCAGTCCATAATCTGGGCTGGATGTGTGCCCGTACGGTGGTGTCCCCTTTGCGCCATACGAGCCCCGAGCGAACACTGCAATGCCGACGTTTCCACCCGCTCTGTGACTTGAACCTTGGTGGAGGCTCTGATACCAAATGATACAAATCGTTACACCAAAACCTCGAGATGTTAGTGAAGGCCGCCCACTAGGATCTTAACAATTATGCAACTATCTTGACCAATACTTTGCCACAACACTTTTCCATATCCTGTATGCATACAATGGCTATACTCCACTTGTCATCTATCGACTAATTCCTATTGATTCTTGACCCTTCACAACGCCTGTTGCGTTGCCCCAGTTGGTGGCACCTCGACTGCTTCTGATCGACTTGTTGACTTCGACAAGTCAACCTGCTCTCCACACCAGTGGTCATTGGCACTCCCGCTGGTCGGCTCCTTCCAGTCGATTAACTTCGACTGATCTTCCTTGGCCTTGATTCTCCTGTATCAGACTCCCTAGGTGAAAAAGAACTTGACTTCTACATCAGTCTCCTGAACTCCTCTTCGAAAATCCACGTCGCTTCTTGCAACTCATCATTTTTCCATCGCATCAAGTATTCCTTCATCCATGATCTATGGGTACGCCCCACTTTGCGTTCTTCGTTTACTTCTACGATCTTCTCTTTATGTAAGTCTGAAATCTACTCTGTCCAGTCGATGCTTATCATTTATTTGCTTTTGTTGCTTGACCCCTCTTCGAATTTGTACAGGTCTAAGATGTTGAACGTTGCTGAAATATTCAAGTCTTCCGGCAATTCCAACACGTAAGCGTTGTCTGAAATCTTTTTCAGAATCCTGCATGGTCCTATCTTTTCCAGCTTCAGCATGTTGTATGTTCCTGTTGGAAATATTTCCTTCGGTAAGTATGCATAGACTAAGTCCCATTACTGGAACGATTGTAGCCTCTTATTTCTGTCGGCTCTTAACTTATATGCTGCGTTACTCTTCTCTATGTGCTTTCGCACATTTTCATGAACTTCATGCATATGTTATGCGAATGATTTTGCATCCGCGCTCTTCCTGTTTTATGTTGGCAACTCGACCAAATCCACCACTTCGTGTGGGATTCTCCCTTGAACAATCTAGAATGGGATCAATCCCATCAACCGATTCATAGAATTGTTATATGCAAACTCCGCCCGTGCTAACACACTTTCCCACTGCTTGGGTATATCAGTAGCTAGACATCTCAGAAGGTTTACCAAACTTCTATTGACCACTTCGGTCTGTCTGTCCGTTTGTGGATGGTACGCCGAGCTAAACAGCAACTTCGTGTCCAGTTTCTTCCATAGGGTTCTCCAGAAATTCCCTATGAATTTTGTATCCTAATCCGACGTGATACTCTTTGGCAACCCATGCAATCTGACTATCTCCTTGAAGAATAGTACAACAACCCCTGTGGCATCAGTCGTCTTCTTACATGATATGAAATGTCCCATCTTCGAAAATCTGTCGACTACAACAAATATTGAGTCGCTCCGCTATCGAGTCTTCGATAATCCTAACACAAAATACATGCTAAGATGCTCCCAAGGGTTTTCTGGTACCGACAATGGCATATACAACCCTGTGTTATAACTCCTTCCCTTTCCCAACTAGCAAACTTGACATTGTCAAACCCATCTTTCAACATCTGTCGACATTATTGGCTAGAAATACTTCTCGTCAACCAGTGCTTTGGTCTTGTTGATGCCAAAGTGTCCTGCTAACCCACCATTATGAAATTCTTGGATTAGGTTCTCTCTTCTGATCCTCTGGGAATACACAACTGACTTCCCCTGAACAGATATCCTTCTTGGATGAAGTAACTCAATATGGAGTTCTGTCGATACTCCAAGGTTCATGACAAGCCTTCCATGCTTTCACAAAATCCTCGTCGGTCTCATACTCCATCTTTATTGACTCTATCCTTGTTGCCTGAACTTTCGTCGTGCTCAATAGAGTAACTCTCTTGCTCAATGCATCGACAACTCTATCCTTGTTGCCTGAACTTGCCCAACCTATGTCACAACACGAATGTATATCTTTGAAGCAGCTCCACCCACTTCATCTGTCTCTGGTCCAATTTCGATTGAGTGTTCAAATACCTCAGTGCTTGGTGATCTATGTATAACACAAATTCCTTGGGCAACAGATAATGCCTCCACTTCTTCAATGCTTGAATGATAGCATAAAATTCCTGGTCATAGATCAAATACTTTAGCTTCGCTCCATTCAACTTTTCACTAAATAATGCAATTGGTCGACCCTCTTGGCTCAACACTGCTCCAATTACCGTTCCACTCACATCACAATCGACCTAAAAAAAAATTTCAAAGTGTGAGAGCGCCAACAATGGGCTCTCAGTGACCTTTTCCTTCAACTCGTCGAAAGCTTTCTAGGCTTCGTCTGTCCACTTGAACTCACCCTTTCTCATGCATTCTGTCAGTGGTGCAAAAATTTGACTAAATCTCTTAATGAACTTCTTGTAGAAACTAGCAAGTCCATGGAAACTTCTCACTCTAGTCGTACTTGTCGGTTCCCGCCAATATACTATTGCGTTCACCTTCTCCAGGTCCATCACCAACCCTTTACCCGAGATTACAAATCTTAAGTACACCAATTCCTTCTTCATGAAGAAACACTTTTGTAGATTTACTATTAGCTTATCTTCCTACAATCTCTGCAATACTTGTCAAACGTGTTCCAAGTGTTATGCCTTGGTTCGACTGAAAATCAAAATGTCGTCTAAATAGACTATGAAAATTTTTCCTTAAAATGGTTTCAACACTTCATTTATCAATCTCATGAATGTGCTGGGTGCATTAGTCAACCCAAATGGCGTGACTAATGACTCGTATAACCCTTCTTTTGTTTTGAATGCTATCTTCCATTCATCTCCTTCCTTGACCCTAATCTGGTGATATCCACTCTTCAGGTCTGTTTTTGTGAAGTATGTCATCCACTCAGGAAATCCATCAAGTCATCCATCCTCGGCAATGGAAACTGATACTTGATCGTGATCCTGTTGATGGCTCTAGAGTTGGTACACATTCTCCATTCCCAACCCTTCTTCGGTGTCAATACTGTTGGTACTACACATGAGCTCAGACTTTCTCTAATTAACCCCTTGTCCAACAAATCTTGGACCTGTCGATTTAGTTCCTGTCCCTCTATCAAACTCATACTATATGGTGATTTGTTTGGAAAAATCGACCCTGGAATCAAATCGATCTGATAGCATATGCTCCTTGTCAGCAAAAATCCCTTCGCTTTCTCATCAGCCATTATGTCCCTAAATTCTTCGAGCAACTCCTTGATCTCAATCGGAATGTTCTCCTCCTTGGTCATTCCTTCGACATATGGTCCTTTCAGAATGATCGCAAAAAATCCCGACTGCATCTCCTCTTCTGTGAGAATTCCTTTGCAGTGCTCATCAACACTCGCTTTTCCCAAAGATTTCTCTCGCCGTCCCTACTCTTGGTTGTCTCTTCTCGCCTAGGCTTAAGAGTCCTCTTCATTCCATTCTTCCACACTGTGACTGTGTTGGCTCAACCATCATAGATCATTTTCTGATCATATTTCCATGGCCTTCCTAACAACAGATGGCATGCATTCATGGGAACTACATCACACAGTACGTTGTCCTCTAATCCTTCAACTCTGAAGTTGATCAGGCACTATCTGGTCACCCTGACATGGTGTCCTTTGTGCAACCATGAGATCTTGTAGGGGCGTGGGTGTTCTTAACACTTCAACCCAATCTTGTCGATAACTTCTATCAACACAAGATTCTCTGTGCTTCCACCATCAACTATTGTTTTGCAACACCATTCCTCTATCCACACCTTCATTCGAAAGATTGCCTTCCATTGTGCTGGTTCCGTCAGTTCATGTTGATGTTCCTGGATCAAGGCTCTCTGAATCACCAGATTTCGGTTCTTCTTCTTCTCACCTCCACTGCTGTCGGATGTCGATTCTTCCCTCTCATTGACTTGCTCATCCTTTTGACGGCTGGGTTTCGACTCCTCTGCAGCATGTAGGTTTTCTGGGCACTCATATGCCTTGTGTCCCATTCCTCAACACTTGTAACAGATTATCGTTGGTCTGTTAGCCCCTTTCTTTTCGGATGGACCACTTCGACTATACGCACCTCGAGCATAGTTCTCACAACCATTGCGTTGGTTTTCTTGCACTTTCCCTATTGATGTCCCTTCTATGTGTCGACTATCTTTGACACCTTCCCTCCTGTACCCACTACTTTGGCCTTTCGCAAAGACAATTTTTGCACCCCAACCAGTCATCCTTCCCTTGGTTACTGCGGATTTCCTCGACAGTTTCTCTTCTGCCTTCAGAGCTAACTGGTAGGCTTTGTCGACTGCTCTGAATCTTGACATGCTCAGCTCATCCTGAATAGCATATTTCAAGCCATTCACATATCTAGCGATAGCTTCTTATCCTTCATCAGTTTGTCCTGACCGAATCGACAATCGGCAGAACTCCTCCATGTGCTCTTTCACGGTCATTTCTTTCTATCAAAAGTTCTATAACTTTCTGAACAAGGAATTCACATAGTCATTTGGCAATAACTTTCCCTTCAACTTGTCAACCATTCCGTCCCAGGACCTGATTTTCTCCTTGCCTTTCTTGATTCTGTCAGCCTGTACATTGTCCCACCACAACAAGGCATGACCTTTCAACCTCGGACATGCAGTCTTTACACTCTTAGGGTCCTCGATCTGCTCTACGTCGAATTATTTTTCCATCTCTTTGAACCAGTCGATCAAGTCTTCTGGGTCCAGGCTTCCTGAGTACGTATGCACATCTATCTTCTCCCGACCTCTCATATCTATCAAAAGCTTGATGAGTCTTTCTTCTAGTCCTTCTACTGCGGCTTCTCAAGATTCCACATCTTCGACTTCTGCATTGTTGTGGTCTAACACATCAGGAATACAACCACGCCTCTTGCTTTCTTTGATTGCTGCGACCTCATTTTTCAAAGTTTGCATCATCCTGACACATTCGTTGAACATCTCATGATCCTATTAGACAGCTGTTGTGCCATGCATCCTTCGTCCTCGGACATTAACGCCTCTATGAGCCATTTTCCAGCCTCCGCTAAAAACTCTCACGCGTCCAACCATAACCGGACTTCTTTTCGGGATCTGATACCAATTGACGCAAGTCACCTTACTGGAATACTTTCTTGCTTAACAATACACACAACACAAACCACAATGCTTACACAAACCAGGTGAAAACAAGATTCCAGAAGTGGCTTTATATTTTTTCTTTGAATTCGGTTACAATGCGGAATAACTGTAAACAAATAACTAGCTATAGTCGACCTCATCCGTTACAACTTAGAAGTAACTGTGGTGTGTTCTCCCTGTGTGTCGACCTCACCCTCTCCTAGTTCAACATTGAACGCTGAGCTATGGCTCGATCTCAACCCTCTTCTACGACGAGTGTGACTCTTGACATCTTTTCTCGGCTCTGTTCTCTGATATCGTTGATCAAAGACTGAAGATCCTAATGGTCCTCCCCTATGTCATCTACTCAGCTGATGTTGTTCCCAAGACGACTGCAATCCACAAGACACGCATCCTCCTGTTCGCTAATCCTCCCAAATCCTACAAACCTACACTGTCAGCTCCTAGCTATGCTTCACAGCCTCCATCCATGATGTTACCTTTCATTTCCTTCACCAACTTGCAATAACTATATTAACTTCCTCAGCAACCCCGAATGGCTACCAGGTACAGTCCCTTGAATTTCTATCCTTCTGACTCTTATATAGTAGTCGGTCACATATCAACCTCCCTCTCGACTTGTTTCTCATCTTTTGTGGTTCGCCAATCCTCCCCTTCTTCCGTGCTTGGCTCTGCCAAACCTATCGTGTCGTGGTTCGACCACTCGTCGACTACCCGACATCCTACTCCACTTGTCGTCTATCGACTAATTCCTATCGATTCTCGATCCTTCTCAATGCCTGCTGCGTTTCCCTAGTCGCTCGCACCCCGATTGCTTCTGCTTGACTTGTTGACTTCGACAAGTTGGCCTGCTCTCTGCACCAGTGGTCATCGACAATCCCACTGGTCAACTCCTTCTAGTTGATCAACTTCAACTGATCTACCTAGGCCCCGATGCTCCTGCATCACATTTCTTGTAGGACCTAGATAAACGAAGATGCATATTTTTAAATTAAAATATTCGGTAGTAATCGTGGTTCTGGTAGGTCATTTTTGCATTAAAGGATACCGATAGGGATAAAAAGAGACAAAGGCATAGTTTATATTTCAACATGAAAGAAATAATCAACAATAAAATACAGGGCCGAGTGAAAACCAGTGTGGGTCGAGACATGTACTTTTTTTTTGCACTCAAACATAAAGAAATATGATCACTCGTCTTTGTTATAGATGAGGGTATTTAGTCTAGTCATTCTATGCTATGTAGTTAGGGATCAACCAGCAATAGAAAACCAGTCTTTTATCGCATTAGCAATCGTTTCTATCACACTGTGGATTCAAAACTATATATATGTATTTTCTATGGATAGTATTCCATTCTCTGTAATATTTAATTAAGAGTTTGGAACACTTAATTGACATCATTCGCTCTATATTCAATATAATAATATAGTTCAAATCATTCAAATCTACTAAAAGGAAATCTACTAGTCCCTATCTTTTGCTTGCATAATCTTACTTAACTAGAAACTGTAAAATAAGTTACTATAAATGTTGATTAACACAGGATAACATTATAAAAGAAACACGAGTGAGGAAAGTTTACTTACCTTAGCAATTAGCATGGAGACACTGAAATATTGACTTCAACGTTCCTCCCGTCCATTGATCTTTGTCCGACATAATGGTTTTCCCATGGAGAGATCACCCCTGAGCTGGGCACGAATCCACTAGGGCATCAGGTTAATGCACTCATTTCTTTTAGTCAATTTTATTTATCTTTCCTTTCCTTCTCTCCTTTGAAGGTGAAGAAGAAGAAGGATAAGGACCGACCCCTGTTCAAGAACACAATAGTGTTCTCTTTAATGTCGAATTTAGGTTTGGGCTACCCCACAAGTTCTTGTTCGAACTTGACTTATTTAAATTTTAGTTAATCTAAACTTGTATTCCTATAGAGATGGTATTATTCCTCTATACAAAAATGTTTGTATTCCTATAGAGATGTTATTATTCCTCTATACGGAAGTGTCATCATTTATATTGTAAGTGTCGTAACTTATACTTGATGGGTTATTAGACCACCTTGTTGGGGTCGGCCCTATATAAGTCATGTGGGTCAAAGGGTTATTAGACCACCCAATTGGGGGTCGGCCATGTGGGTCAAAGGGTTATTAGACCACCCTATTGGGTGTTGGCCAATTCAACATTGTGTTATGTTGTTAAGTTGAGGCCAACCTAGTAAAGGTTATTAGGCAATTCAAGTCAAGTATAAATAGAGTGCGGGAGGCACTCTATTTCATCATTCTATTCTCACAAACACTCTTTGGAGAGTGGCGCAGTTGTGGAGGAGGAGAAACTGCTGCTAGGAGATGTCTATCTCTTATGCTTGGGTTGTATCATTTCTCTATCTGTCTCTCAGGAAGTTATTGGGGTTTTTCACCTTTATGGTTTTCCCCAAGTAAACTCTGTGTCTCTTGTGTGCTTGCATTATTGTGTCCATGATTGATATGCTATAGATATGCTATACATGTTGTTATCTCAGTTAAGATCCTGGATGATATTGAACTAAGTTCTGAAAAACTAACATGGTATCAAAGATAGCTTGAAAGAAGGCATGGTATGCCATGTATGATACTTGTTGAACTTGCGATGCTAGGGTTTGATATAGCAAAAACAAGTCATCATATCACTTTCGCTATAAATCCATTTTGGAGACTTTTTCGGCTCTGAAAGTTTTACAGGTCGAATATCAGATCCCCATGTACTTGTTTCCAAAGGAAAACTTCTAATTCATTGTACTTTGTGTTTTATGATTTGTACAATCTAGGGTTTCTGCCTCTTCCAGATCTGGGTCATAGATAGGTGACCTAGGAAAAAAGGTCATAACTTGGGCTAGGTAGCTTGAAATGAAATTTAGTAAAAAGTGACAAGTACGGAATGGAATGTACTTTCATAGGCCAAAGGTTTAGAGGCCGAAAGTGAACTAGTGAAATGTGGCACTCCGTACAAGTTCGCTCTCTTGTTTTATCCCATAAACAGGTCACGTTGCGACACTTGGAATAACTCTCTCTCAAAGAATCCAACTGAGGTTAGACCTATGGGTTTGGAAAGATGATAGGTCAGACTACCATAGATAAAAGTTTTAGACCCCGTTGATTCGTAATTTCAGAGCTACATTAGAAACAATCAGGTGCATATTTCTATCAAATCAGAATTGGATTTTGAACACCTTCATTCATGGCTCTGGGAATTAGAGTTTTGGAAAAAGTCGGTATTTTTGTAATCAGAGACCATGGCTGAATGCTACTCATCAAAATCAAAATTTAGAGACCAAGATCAAATTTTTTGGTTGGGTAGAAGGCCGAGCTCGATCAAACCCTAGTTCGGTACTTTGATCGGAAAAATGGAAAATTAGGGATTCTGCAAAAGTTGGAATTTTTTAAGTTTGTGACCACAACTGGAAGCTCCTCAGAAAAATCAAAGTTTAGAGCTTTGGATCTAACATTTCGGTTGGGTAGAAGCATGGGCTTTATCAAACCTTAGTTCGGGATCCTATCTAGAAGATCTGGAAGTTTCAAAGGAAATTTTGAGGAGTGAAACTTTGCAGTTTTCAAATTCAGAGTATACTGGCTTGATCAGGTCATCAAACCGCATCTTTCTATCATTTCAGAAGTTTGAAATTCAAAGTTTGAATTTTTAGGGTTTTTCTGACAAACCCTAATCCAGCTCCAGATCTAGTTCTTGCAAATCAAGTGGATTGGGTTAATCCTAGAAGAGAATGGATTGATCACCTGCATAAGTGAAGAAGTTCATGTTTCAGAGCAAGATGAGGCTAAGGCGTTACATAAGAAGATTACAAGCAATCTCGACAGGTATGTCTTGAGATTTGCTCATGATTAAGTTTATGGTATGCTTTTCTTCATATTATTATAGTTAGTACAATCTTGATTAAATTTAGACTTGTCGTATCACCTTAATAAAATTATGAATGCATGATAGAAGATATTCATTGATTAGGGTGTTGACACTTATGATTGTACTAATGCATTATGGTGTTGTATGAGGTTGATGTTGTCCACTAACATGAAAGGTACATCAAGAAAGACAAATAATGTTCTAGTTCAAGAACATATGACAATGGTGACATGAAGACAAAGGTTCATCCATTGCCATGGATCACATAGAAGATCTACTTGCGAGGTATGTATAACTTGGTTCTATAATGGTTAACCTATGAGATATGTAGGTAACTAGCACAAATCATTGAAGAAAACAAGAAGACATTATGCGAGTATGTTAGACATAACTAGCTAGCATACTAATCCAAGTATGTTTTTCCTATATCAAGTTAGAATCCTACCTTGTGATAGGATCTCTTATATAAGTATACATGCCATGATTGATAATGATTACTCATGAAGTCATAGGTTTGAATAATCATGGGTGTATGCATATTATGTTTCTTACGTTAATTGATGATATGACTAACCAGAAGAGTCATGAAAGTATAGGTTTGAGTAATGACGGGTTTAGGCATATTATGTTTCTTACTTTAATTTATGATATGACTAATCATAAGAGTCCTAAATAAACCTTGAATACTAATGCTTATTATTTCTGTTTGAAATGATCATGACTATACATGCTTAAGATTATTGTGTTTTGATAGTATTGAGAATATACTAATGAATGTATGATTATGTATGAGATCTCGAGGATAACACAATAATGATACTAATAAGCATGCATAGGGATCGAGGATGAATACAAGTCCAAGGACAGGTAATCTAGGAAGCAAAGATCAAGAGGGAGAACACTCCAGTAGTTTCTACAAGGATGTAGATATTTAGAGGGAGTTGACCACTTCTCACAATCCACATCAGAATGGAGTTGCAAAGATTTAGAGGGAGTCCACCCAACAACCAAACAAAGATAAGTATTTGAATTGTCATTTCTTACATATTTGTTTGTTTAAATAATGTTGTTCAATGATGTATATGCTTATGTTCCTAGACTTAGGTTGTGTATTATGCATATTAGAATAATTGCATTAATGAACAATATACTATTAATATGCATGTGATCGGTAAGTGGCCTATGGCACTGTACAACATTCCATTGCTACTTATCTACAATGAAACCTCTTTGCTGACATGTTGGGAGTAGTGCAAACTCTTAACAATGTTCTAGTAGAGATTGGAAGGAATCTAGAAAGTTACATGATATGGATGAATGTTGTATTGAAGCATTGGCTAAAATAATTGCATGACTGTATGACATATTTCTTTATGTGTAAGAATTTGTTCTGAAAACTATGAGATGTTTCTAATCATGCAATTTAACTTGTTTTGTAGGAAATATTGTATACCTTCACCTACAAAAGAAAGACTACAACATTTGTTCCAGCAACAAAGATATCTATTGAAGATATTGAAGTTCCCAAGATCTGGGATGAAGTAATGGAAGAATGCCATGATCAGTCGATCATGAAGAATGATGTTTCGGATGTAGTCCCAAGACTTGAAGGGAAGTCTGTTGTGACTTCCAAATGGATCTATAAGATCAAGCATGCTGCAGATGGTAGCATGGAGAAATACAAAACGAGGTTTGTAGCTCGTGGCTTCTCCTAGAAAAAGGGATTGAGTTTGAAGAGACTTCTACACCTATAGCCAGGCACACTTCCATCAGATTAGTACCTACTCTGGCTGCAGTGATGAAATGGAAGATACACCAGATGGATGTCAAGACAACTTTCTTGAATGGTGTAGTCGAAGAGGAAATGTATGTGGAGCAACCACTTGGTTTTGAGACACATGACAGGAAATCATATATGTGCAGAACTTGGTATGGTAGGATAGACAACTTTCTATCCAGCTTGGGCTTTACCAAGAGGAAAGTGGATTCCAACCTTTACTTCAAGGGTGAGGAAGGTAATCCAGTGATACTACTTTTGTATGCGGATAACTTGTTTGTTACAGGTGAGGATAGATTGATTGCCGACATGCAGCGGAAGCTTGCTGCCAAGTTCGAGATGAAGAACTTGTGGATGATGCACTACTTTCTAGGCATGGAGGTGTGGCAGAGTGCAGATGGAATGTTCCTTGGATAAGGGAATTTTGTAGTAGAGATCCTGAAGAGGTTCAGGATGATGGACTGCAAGGACATGGCCACACCTATGGCATTGAACTTGAAGCTTTTGTGTGATGATTCATCTGATCCGATTGATGTCATTGTGTATCATCAAATGATTGGGTCCTTGATGTACCTGACAAACATCAGACCATATATTTGATTTGCAGTGAACACACTGAGCTAGTTCCTAACAGATCCTAGAGGTGTTCACCTGGTTGCTGTAAAGCACATTTTGAGGTACCTGAAGGGTACAATTGATTATGGGCTCCAGTATGATGCGAATCAAAAGTTTAACCTGTAGGGTTATGTTGATTCAGATTGGGCAGGAAGTGCTACAGATAGGAAGAACACATCTGGGTGCTGCATTAGTATGGGATCAGGTGTGATCTCTTGGTTTAGCAGGAAGCAGTGTTGTGTAGCACTGAGTACAACCAAAGCAAATTATGTTGCAGCTTGTTTGGTTGATTGTGAGGCAGTATGGCTCTGGAAGCTACTATCTGAGTTATTTGATCTCCCATTGGAGGCTATTGGTATCTTTTGTGATAACCATAGTTGTGTGAAGCTGTATGAGAACCCGGTGTTCCATGACAGGTCAAAGCACATTGATACCAAATATCACTATATCAGGGATATGTTGGAGAGAGGAGCAGTGAAGCTCATGTATGTTACGACGGACGAGCATATTGCAGATGTGCTGATGAAACCACTAGCTAGATGTTGGCAGCAAGCAACAACCTCTTCACTTCTTGACAAAGTGAAGAGAGATCAGTCCTTTATGTGATAAATGAATTAAAAATTATATAGAGCTCCTTCAGAATCTTTGATTCTGAAGGTGCTCCTAATCAAAGAAAAAGTAATTAATGATTCTAGAAGCTGATAGGGACTTGATCATCAAACTTGGCTTTTTGAATGAAGGATTGATAAGTTTCGTAAATTCTCATTAAAATTATTTAAAATATTTAAAATGAGTTTATGTGACTTAAGGGTTTTTGTGTCAAAGAAATATCATAAAATACATTGTTTAGGGTATTATTAGTCTCAAGACTAAAAGAATTTGGGAAATTAATATCATAAGGAATATCCTATCATAAACTTTGTCAATATCATAGTTAATTAATAAACGAGGTTTGTATAGGAAACATTTCACACATGATAAATACCCTATATAATGATATATACTATAGTGTGTTAATACCATGTATAAAGGTTTCGATTTAGTGTTGTATATATATAGTTTGTACATATATATAAAATAAACACCAAGCTGGCCATTTGATTAATACCTACTCAACCTTAAAATGCAATCTATTCTTCTTCATATCACGACGTAACATCATAGAACAATGATGACCGTTTGATGAACTGGCCATGCGCTAAATCAACGGTTAAATCGATAAACCTTTGGATCGGTGAGCTGGTATGGAAACGTGGCCTTCACCACTTGACAGACTCGACAATTGTATGCATTTGGTAAAACCATGTTGACAGTGTTAATTTCTAACACTCATTACGAACTACGCCATCGTACCCATTAATTATGAGCCACTGTCAATAATCAATGATCGTAATAATGGTTCTATCAGTCGTCATATCGACGGTTCACTAAGTTAAGTAGTGATCACTACTGGGCATGGCCAAACGCAGATAAGTTGGCATAAGCCATGGTGTAGCATGAAAGTTGTAATACTTATCACTATCCCGCTAAAATGGTAGGTTCAGAGATTTGATTTGTCATTAGATTTGAAGCATGTGAAGATTTTCTAGCATGTCGCGTGTGTGGATACCTATTCCCTCTATTTTCACTTTCCCTTTCATTCCACGACTAAGCCCAGAAAATCCTGAAGAAACCATGTCTCCTATAAACCGTTTTGAAATCTCAGGGTATGAAATTATTGAAGCCAATCAGGAGGTTGCCCAGAAATTCGAGAAAATGGGATGGACGCATTTCTTTCAAAGCTTTGATGGGCATCATGTGGAGATTACCAGAATGTTTGCAATGAGTTTTAAAAATGACAGGGTGCGAATTGGGGGTTTCGAGTTTGTTATCAATGAAGACAAAATTGCTGAAGCCACGAAACTTCCCCAGGTGGGAGAACTCTGGTTTAAAGGCCTTATGGTTGATAAGAAGAAGTGTTTGGCTTTGTTTACGCCTTTACCAGATAAAACGAAATTGAGAGTAGGCGTGCCTGTAAAATTTCTCAAGCCCGAGTGGAGAGCTTACTATGAAATCTTGGTAAGGTACGTAACCTGTTGTGGACGTTTTTCCCATTTGCATTTGTATCATTTACGGTTGTTGGTAGCAGTAAAGGGTTATAAAATTAATTTGCCCTTCTATCTGTGGCAAAGCCTGAAGAAAATGTCACAGTCTGTAAGGAATTTCAATAACCCTGATAATAGTCTGTGTCACCATGGATTGATTAAAATTTTACTGCAATTTCAATTATCCGCAAAAGGTCGGTCTTGGGATGAATTTCTAGTCGATTGTAAATTGGGGCCAACGCAGTATTGGCCTAATCCATATCCTCGAGCTCGTAGGAAACGAAAAATCATAGATCCTGAGGATGATAGCTCAGAGGATAATGAACCAGAGGCCGTAAGCACGTCCATAGACGATGAGGTAGATAAAGATGCTGATAGGGTTTCAGTTCCTTGCAATTCTAGGGAAACTTTAAATGAACCAGAACCCGTTAAGAATGATGGTAACCCTGTAAAATTAAAAGAGGGATCAGCCGAAGATGAAATTAATAAACCTGCTGAATGTGATAAAATTTCTATACGTAAGTTGAATCATTTAGCTCAGGTTTGTTGTGACAAGGAAGGGTCGAGGGTTGGAAACCTATCATTTTCACGTAGAATCACCAGAAGCATGCATAGTCTTCATTCTACTCCAAGGTATAGGTCTGATCCACAGACTTCCAAATCTACTGCTGTTGAACCTGCAGTTGTAGATATTGAGGATGATATTCCGATACCTGTCCCTAATGCAATGGATGTAGGGAATTCCACCATTGTCCAGGGGAATGATGTGCCATCAGGTGAGGTCGAGGGCAATCAACCAGAAATAAATGTTGACACTGTAGAACTTGAATCATTGCACAATCAGCATTGTGACAGTCCTCGTTCTCCTCATGTAGCTAGCGAAGACGAAACCCTACAACAGGTATTAGGAAACATCTATCAGGATAAAAAAGCAGAGTCTAAAGAAAAGCGCAAACAGTATACGGTCTTGTTGGAAGAAGAAAATAAAACGTTCAAGAAAGAATTGCTAGAATGGATTGACAGGTGGAAAAGGGCCAACGTGAAAAAGAATCAATTCAAGAAATCCAAGAAATCGATTTTAAAAACAAATCAGCTGCTATTGGAACGAATTGAAAAACAAAATGTTAAAATTATCAGGTTGAAGGCTAAATTGGCCGAAGCTAGAAGAGTAGTCGCTCTTCATAATGAAGCCTAATAGTTCTTTTTCTTGTTGACAGGTAACGATTATTTTGATTTAGCATGTCTGTAAAATCGGAGATTTTACAGGCATGCATTTATAATTTTGTTTTAATATTTCGGTTAACTTTGTTAAATCGATTTTGATATAATGTATTTATTGAATTTAATGCAGGAGGGTTTTATCACCGCTTTCTTCCAGGAATGCAGGACATGGTGGATGCGTTGGCATGAAAGTATAGCTGATCTGTTACAAGTTGGAGTATTCTGAATGGCCAAGAATGTTCTGAGATGTCTCGACTCAGGCTAGTCGATTCTATTTTTAGTATTTGGTGTAATTAGATGCTTTTATGGTTAAGTAATTTCCTATAATGTTGCATGCAACATTTATAGCAAAAACCGACTCTCACTAGTATATGAATGAAGATTTTTGATGAACTCGGAAGGGATGGAGTGTAGAAGAAAACTTCTTGAAATATATTCTATTGCTAGTATTATTTCAAACTTGAAGCTGAAGCTTTGTTGTGGATGATACTGGATATCTACGAATGATGCTGTGAATGGTATTCATTTTTGGGTTTTTATATATACATATATTTCGGTTTGTCATCTTCTGTTTATATGCAAACTCTGTATGCTGTGTCATACTGATGTTTAAACAATTTCTCACTTTGTCGTCTCAAGATTAGTTATTGAATGCATATGTCATTGTGGTTTGTTCATTAGTGTGTTCACTATAAACATTAGCTTGAATGATATAACTTCTTGTTTATTTCAAATTTCATTTGTATGTTAACGGTGAATTTTAAATAAACATTATCTCAAATTTGAATGACTGTCTTGAACAATAATTATTAATCAGTTCTAGAAGTGAAATTTGACTGTGTGTTTTAGGTTGAAACTCATCTCCATTTCTATATAGCAGAGTAATTGTTGTTATAATTTAAACATGTTTGGTTTATATCATACTTCAATTTTCTGTTATAAGATTAATGATTAATCTTAGTTTCAAATCTGCTCTCAGCTGAGATAGGGTTAAATAGGATAGATAGATTAGTTTTAAAGTTTATTTTATTTTTAGCATTGTTAAATCATTCTGCATACTGTAATTAAGCTTTAATACTTAGAAAATTTCACAAAAAATTGAAGTCTTTCTTTCCAAAAGCAGCTTTAGGACATTTGTAAATATATAGATAGGATAAACATTAGAATAGGTTAGATTTTGCTAGTTTTGAGGTTTCCTTAAGAGACAAACTAGCTGGTAGCAGGACCATAACCTGCGAGGTCTTGTTAATTTAAACACACCGGATACTGCTTTAAGTTGATTGTGTGGATAAAACCTCTTTATTGGCTCTGATTCATAAAATCAGGCCAACAAATGGCGCTAGAAGGAGGGCCTGAATTAAGTAATGGCAGGTGAAACTAATGAAACATTTCCGACCAGCCAACAATCTTCGGAAGTTAGTAGATCACCTCTTAGTGAAACTGTAAGGAATATCCTTGAACGTGATCCTATTACTTCTCCATTTACTCCCGCACAAAGTGCTCAAACTCTAGAAGAATCCAGACATATCCTTACTAGAGCTTATGCTAATCAGTTAGGTATTACTCCAATAGATTATGGTCTTCCTAGACAACAGCGACATAACCCACAATTGACCATAGTCACAGAAGATTTGGAAATAACTGATAATACTCCTCAATACCAAGCTGAAAGTTATCAAAGACAGATTACACAAACCAATACCACAAGGAGGTTAATTTCGGGAAGTGGTTCTGATCAGCCACCTTCTCCTCCTGAGTCACCACCCAACAGTCCAAGATCTTCTCATTCTGAGAGTTCTTCTAGTTCTCAAGGAAGTCTAATGGCAGGAAATGCAGGAGGAGGAGGTAATCCTCCACCCCCTCCACCTAATCCACAGCTCCCTTGGTTAAGGGCAGCTGCTGTAGCAATTCCTGGGGTACAACACCCATTACCAAAACATTCAGATAAAATTCTTCCTAAGTTTAATCCAGATGACAAAGAACCTGCAGAGGTACATATTGATAAATTCATGCTAGCTTTTCAAACCTTAAATGTTCAGCGTGAGGATGTTGTTTGTCGATTATTTCCTCTCACCTTTGAGGGAAGAGCCTCTACCTGGTACTTTTCATTAGTACAAGGATCTATTACAAACTGGGAGGAATTTAATAAAGTTTTTTTAGATAAATTTGGGGAAGATAAAACACCTGCTCTTTTAGCCCTAGAATTATCTAGAATTAAAATGGAACCCAAAGAAAGGATTAAAGACTTTAATCAAAGGTTTCTAACATTAAAAAATAAAATTCCAATTGCTTCTCAACCACCGGAAGATATAATCATCGAAAATTATACATCAGCCTTACCTAGGAATTCCGGAATGTTTGTTAAGAGAGCTGGAAAAACAACACTGATAGAAACATTTGATGAGGCAATTAAAGTAGAAAAAGATTTCATGTCTTATGAACCAGAAAGGAGTGGTAAAACTGATTCTTTTCCTCGAAAGAAAGTAGAAAGATCCGGTTCAGATAAAAATAAAGCTTTCGATGTGGAACAGCTACAGAATGCTATTCGAACGTTAACTAATGAAGTTATTGGGTTAAAAAAAACTAGTTCTGAAGCTTCCCCTTCTAGGGATTACTTCAGAAATCAATTTAGACAAAACCCAAACGCAAACAATAAGAATGCACCCGCCGATATAGCTGCTAATGAAGAGATCTTTAACACAATTCGAGCTGTTCTCTCTTTATCTGAAACAACTAGTCAAGAGATAAATCAGAACAAAGAAGATGAAGAATCTGAAAATGAAGATGAATCAGAAGAACCTCAACAAATCAATGGGCACTTCTGGGATAATTTTGTGAAAAAACATGAGAACAGAAGCCCACCCCCAGGACAACACGCATATAATACGCGTAGTAAAGCAATTGCAAATACTCCTGGTGCTTCAAGCTCTACTTCAAACACTGATAATAATAACTCACAACTGAACAAACAAACTCAACTCGGCAAACAAACTCAGTCAAATAAGGGTACCCAAACCATTCAAAATGCTCCAAAGTTGGATTTACAATATGACCTAATTGAAGATTTGAAGAAGACACGTGCAAACATTAGTATGTACGATCTCCTTCAAATCTATCCAATGCCTGGTAGTCCTATTATCAATCCTGCGGTAAGCACGATCGTCCCTAATACAAAGCAAAATGTTGCTGCAAACAGTTTAGGCAATGATCCAACAGCAACTGATAAAGGGAAAACATCAGCTGATAAAGCTTCTTTGATAGGTAAGAACTCTAAGTCAACTACACCTCCATTCTTACTTACCTTTGAAATTTTTAATAGAAATGTCCACAATTGCATGGTAGATTCAGGAGCATCTTCTAATGTTATGCCTTTATTTGTGTGCAAGAAATTAAATGGCAAATTTGTCCCATCCAATGCACAAATAACTCAATTAGATAGAACAAATGTGAAGGTTGTCGGAGAGATGAAAGATGTCTTAGTTAGGATTGCTTGTAATCCTTCAGTTTATCAAATCATAGACATCGTAATCGCTGATATACCTGATGCATATGGACTGTTCTTAAGTAGGGATTGGTCTCAACAGCTAAATGGTTTCTTTGCCACTGATTGGTCAACCTTGTGGTTACCAAAAAATGGAAAAGCAAATCAGATAAAGATACAAAGAGAAAGGTACATGAAACATACTGTTACAGAACTACATGATCCCAGTGAACCTGTGTTATTTTCTGATTCCATTATGGGAAACTACATGTATGAGTTAGGTTTTGGAGATTTCAAAGCTGAAAACTCTCTCCTTTTAGTAAGCAGCCAGCAATCTGAGATTTGTAATGTAACAGTTATTTCTCCTAACTGTTCCCTTAAGGAGACCATTGGTGATGAAAATAATGTAAATATTGTAAATATCATAGAAAGCAAAGTGATTGCACATAATTCTATTTGGACTCTTTATTTCGATGGTGCAAAATCTAAAGAAGGAGTGGGAGCCGGTTGTTTACTAATAGACCCCCAAGGTAATAAGACTTGTATAGCCTGTAGACTAGAATTTAGTTGTACAAATAATATGGTTGAATATGAAGCTTTGATTCAAGGATTGAAAAAAGCAATCGATTTGGGCATCAAAGAGATTGTGGTCTTTGGCGATTCAGAAATCATCGTTAGACAGGTGCGTAATTCCATTCATTGTTTATCTGAACATTTGCAAAGTTATCAAAAGGAGGTATGGAATCTTATTACATATTTTGATGCATTTAACATAAATTTTGTTCCTAGAAGTCAAAACCAAGAAGCAGACTTATTGGCAAATATAGCTTCCAAATTGATTCCTTCAGAAAATTTTTCGCCAGAATTCTTTTCTGTTGAGTTAATTTTTAGACCTTCCATACCTGATAACATTTTTAATTGGCGTGTGTTTGATAATGATACACAGGTACTGCATTTTCTGACAAATGATGGAATCTTTAAAGATTCAGCGATAGATGAAATCACTCACGACGACAATTTAAGAGATTTTTCGGTAATTAATGATTTTTGTTCAGTTGAGAAAGCTTTCGAACAGGTAAAACCCGTTCCCAACTCAGTATTGAGATTAGAAAAGTTTTTTGATCTGCAGGATAAGTTTAAGTCAGTTCCAAATTGTAAAACCAATAGCTCTTGCATGAAATATGAAACTATCAATTTGGGAACGGAATCTAATCCCCAAACTATAAACCTAGGAATAGATTGTGATCCTGTTGAAAGAACAGCTTTCATAAAATTATTCAAAGAGTTTAAAGATATATTTGCGTGGACATATGATGACTTAAAAACATTTAATACTCAAGTCATGCAACATATAATTCCAATTAAACAAGAATCAAAACCTTTTCAGCAGAAATTAAGAAAATATCACCCATCATTAGAACCAACAATTAAAAAAGAATTGAATAAATTGCTAACTGCCAGGATCATTTTCCCTGTCAGACACACTCAGTGGGTAGCAAACTTAGTTCCAGTTAGGAAGAAAAATGGGGATATTCGATTATGTGTCGATTTTAGAAATTTAAATAAAGCTTCTGAAAAAGATAACTACCCAGTTCCACCCATGGAACAAATTCTTCAGAAAGTATCTGGGGCTGAGATACTGTCTCTCCTTGATGGCTTCTCAGGGTACAACCAAATATTAGTCTCCCCGGATGATCAATTAAAAACAGCTTTTAGAACTCCATAGGGAACGTATGCATACCGTAAGATGCCCTTTGGGTTAATCAATGCGGGAGCAACATTTCAACGAGCAATGGATATTGCCTTTAGAGGCTTGATCAATCATTCAGTCGTTGTCTATTTGGACGACGTTACTGTCTACTCTAAACATCGCCCTGATCATCTTAACCATTTGAGAAAAGTGTTTGAACGATGTAGAAAATTTGGAATATCTTTAAATCCTAAGAAAAAAATATTTGCTGTTTCAGAAGGTATCTTGTTAGGATGTGTAGTATCAAAACATGGAATCATGATTGATCCGGAAAGAACACAAGCTATTTCAAAGATTACTTTCCCTTCCAGCAAGAAAGGAATGCAGTCATTCTTAGGCAAAATTAATTTTGTCAGGAGATTCATCCCTAGTTTTTCAGAGACTGTTCGTCCTTTGCAGAAAATGATTAAAAAGGATGCTGTGTTTAATTGGGGACAAACTGAAAAAGAATCTTTTCAGAAAATTTTAGAAGCTATTTCAGAAGCTCCTAGTCTTCTAAGTCCAGATTTTAACAAGGATTTTATATTATATACCTTCGCTTCTGATATTGCATATGCAGCAGTGTTAACTCAATTAAACCAACAAAATAATGAGGTTCCAATTTCGTTCATGAGATCAAATTTCAAAGGTGCTGAACTAAACTATCATGAAGTGGATAAACAAGCTTATGCTGTTTTTAAAGCGGTAAAACATTTTCGTCCTTACTTGTTAAAATCCAAAACGAAAGTAATTGTACCTTATTCTTCAGTAAGAAATTTGTTGGTACAGAAGGATTTAGGAGAAAAAAGGGCACCTTGGATGACAGCTCTCCAAGAGTATGACCTAGAAATCAAACCATCTACAATAGTTAAAGGGCAAGGATTGTGTAAACTAGCTGCTGAAGCTGCTCATTTGTCTGATGATAAAACCGAAATTGTCATTGATGAAGATTTACTTACTAGAGAAATTTATTTTTATCCACCACCTCAAGATTCCTGGTACACAGACATACGAGTACTTCTGGAAACAGGGACTGCCCCTGATTACTTAGATCCAAGGAAGAAAAGAGCACTAATATTGAAATCTGCCCCGTACTTATTAATAGATAATGTCCTCTTTCGAAGAAATTCAGATGGGGTATACCTTCGGTGTTTAGATAAAGATGAAACAGAAACAATTCTGAAAGAATTGCATTCTGGACCAGCGGGAGGTCATTTCGGTGGAGAAACCACAGCCCATAAAATTCTTAGGGCTGGTTATTATTGGCCTACCTTGTTTCGAGATTCTTATACTTTCGTCAGAAGGTGTCAAGAGTGTCAACTTGCCGCAGGAAAAGTTAAAAAATCTGCTTTCCCTTTACAACCTGTTTCAGCTGAAAGACCTTTTCAGCAGTGGGGTATCGATATAATAGGTCCAATAAACCCTCCCTCATCAATGCGACACAAGTACATAATAACTGCAACTGATTATTTCACTCGTTGGGCTGAGGCTGCACCATTGAAGGTTGTGAATACTAATCAAGTTATATTATTTTTGGATTTCTTTATCATAACAAGATTTGGTGTTCCTGATTCTTTGGTTTTTGATAATGCATCATATTTTTCATCAATTGAATTGAGTCAGTTCGCTTTAGAAAAAGGAATAAGAATCAGGTATTCAGCTAATTACCATCCTCATGGGAATGGTCTAGCTGAGTCAACAAATAAAAATTTATTGAAAATTCTTAAAAGAACTGTTTCAGTTCACCATCGGAATTGGCATACAGAATTGGTTAATGCTCTCTGGGCAGACAGAGTAACTCCAAAGGTTGCAATAGGTAATTCACCATTTTTCTTAGTGTATGGGACTGAAGCTATTCTTCCGCCAAATTTATTTTTACCTTCATTACAGTTAGCTCAGTCTGTCCAAGAAGAAGAATGCCCAGCAATGGAGAAAAGAATTAATGCATTGTTAAAATTAGAAGAAGATAGGGAACACTCAAAACAACACTTTAACAAACATCAACAGATTGTTAAGTCATGGTTTGACCAATCATTTAGTTCTGATCGCGAATTCCAGGTGGGAGACTTGGTCTTAAAATGGGATAAAGCTCATGAAGTTAAGGGTAGTCATACTAAGTTTCAAAAACTTTGGTTAGGCCCCTTTGTTATTTCTGAAAAAATAGGTCCAAGTACCTTTCGATTGCAAACACTTGAAGGACAGTCCGAGACATTCCCTGTGAATGGACTGATTCTTAAGAAATATTTCTGTTAATAATTGCTGTCTAAAATGTATATACTTATTCACTGTTTGTAAATAGTTCATATTTTTGTATATACACTAACAAACCGTATATGAGTCAAATTTTTGTCAATATCAGATATTTCAGGTTGTTAGAATTCATGTATATAACTAGTCCTCAAAACAGAAATATGTAATTAACAATTGTAATTAATATATATCAATAAGATCAGTTATTCATCAGTCTTGAAAATTTTGATTTAAACTGAAATCTTTTAAAGTTGTTCGGGTTGATCAAAATTTCTTGAGTTTGTAAAAAATCTTCGTTAGTTCTATTTATAAGTGTTTCCCGGATTTTTCTTTCATCTGGTTATTTTCTTAAATAAGGATAGTTTATTATATATCTTTCTCAAAGCTCGTGCTTTTGAAAAATCTTTATAGATTTTTATCATTGGTTTAGAAAACTTTTGTCATTTGAGGACTGTCTAGCATCTGTTCCAGCTAATAAAAGCTAAAGTGAGAGACGGAAGGTCTCAGTAATGAGCCGGTCTGATCAGAATCATAAATATCTCTGGTATGACATTATTAGGAAACTAGTAATGGCTTTTGGTCTTAAAACCAAGAGATAAGGGGTCTCATCACGAGCCAGCTGATTCATTTTCTGGTGGTATTTATGACTGACATTACTATTCGGTTACCATGCTGGGTAATGATCTCTCATTTTAGTTAAAACAAAATCAATGAAAATCCCAATAAAACATAACTTTTGCCTGAAGAATAGGAGGTCTCAGTAATGAGCCGACCTAATCATGATCATCAGTGTTTCCTGGAATAACTTCATTTTTTATCACCAGGGTGATGGCTTTTGATTTTAAATTAAAAGACAGGAGATCTCATCACGAGTCGGCCTGCTTATTTCAGACAACTCTTGTGAATGATACTATCACGTTGGGACACCAAACCCAGATAGTAGTCTTCAGACAGAATTATTATTTTAAAAAAAGAACAGCAAAGCAAGAAACAAGAAAATTACTAAACCAAGGAACAGGTTCTAGATAGTTTTCAGAGGAAAGGTATTCGAGGCTGATGGTAAGATCATCCTTACTAAGAAGCACTGGTTTTGATAAGGATATTTGTAAGCTTATCTCTAATCATATGTTTGTTTAAAAAGATGAAAAATTTCTGGGTTATACTTATGAATCTGAATAAATAAAGGTTTGATATGAATAAAGGATTTTGATTATCTTTAACAGGTTTCTAAGATTTCGTTTTAATCATCTTGTTTTAAGCAGAGATAACTGGTTCTCCCAGGTCGTCGCCATTTGTTGGCAGCAAGCAACAACCTCTTCACTTCTTGACAAAGTGAAGAGAGATCAGTCCTTTATGTGATAAATGAATTAAAAATTATATAGAGCTCCTTCAGAATCTTTGATTCTGAAGGTGCTCCTAATCAAAGAAAAAGTAATTAAAGATTCTAGAAGCTGATAGGGACTTGATCATCAAACTTGGCTTTTTGAATGAAGGATTGATAAGTTTCGTAAATTCTCATTAAAATTATTTAAAATATTTAAAACGAGTTTATGTGACTTAAGGGTTTTTGTGTCAAAGAAATATCATAAAATACATTGTTTAGGGTATTATTAGTCTCAAGACTAAAAGAATTTGGGAAATTAATATCATAAGGAATATCCTATCATAAACTTTGTCAATATCATAGTTAATTAATAAACGAGGTTTGTATAGGAAACATTTCACACATGATAAATACCCTATATAATGATATATACTATAGTGTGTTAATACCATGTATAAAGGTTTCGATTTAGTGTTGTATATATATAGTTTGTACATATACATAAAATAAACACCAAGCTGGCCATTTGATTAATACCTACTCAACCTTAAAACGCAATCTATTCTTCTTCATATCACGACGTAACATCATAGAACAATGATGACCGTTTGATGAACTGGCCATGCGCTAAATCAACGGTTAAATCGATAAACCTTTGGATCGGTGAGCTGGTATGGAAACGTGGCCTTCACCACTTGACAGACTCGACAATTGTATGCATTTGGTAAAACCATGTTGACAGTGTTAATTGCTAACACTCATTACGAACTACGCCATCGTACCTATTAATTATGAGCCACTGTCAATAATCAATGATTGTAATAATGGTTCTATCAGTCGTCATATCGACGGTTCACTAAGTTAAGTAGTGATCACTACTGGGCATGGCCAAACGCAGATAAGTTGGCATAAGCCATGGTGTAGCATGAAAGTTGTAATACTTATCACTATCCCGCTAAAATGGTAGGTTCAGAGATTTGATTTGTCATCAGATTTGAAGCATGTGAATATTTTCTAGCATGTCGTGTGTGTGGATACCTATTCCCTCTGTTTTCACTTTCCCTTTCATTCCACGACTAAGCCCAGAAAATCCTGAAGAAACCATGTCTCCTCTGAACCGTTTTGAAATCTCAGGGTATGAAATTATTGAAGCCAATCAGGAGGTTGCCCAGAAATTTGAGAAAATGGGATGGACGCATTTCTTTCAAAGCTTTGATGGGCATCATGTGGAGATTACCAGAATGTTTGCAATGAGTTTTAAAAATGACAGGGTGCGAATTGGGGGTTTCGAGTTTGTTATCAATGAAGACAAAATTGCTGAAGCCACGAAACTTCCCCAGGTGGGAGAACGCTGGTTTAAAGGCCTTATGGTTGATAAGAAGAAGTGTTTGGCTTTGTTTACGCCTTTACCAGATAAAACGAAATTGAGAGTAGGCGTGCCTGTAAAATTTCTCAAGACCGAGTGGAGAGCTTACTATGAAATCTTGGTAAGGTACGTAACCTGTTGTGGACGTTTTTCCCATTTGCATTTGTATCATTTACGGTTGTTGTTAGCAGTAAAGGGTTATAAAATTAATTTGCCCTTCTATCTGTGGCAAAGCCTGAAGAAAATGTCACAGTCTGTAAGGAATTTCAATAACCCTGATAATAGTCTGTGTCACCATGGATTGATTAAAATTTTACTGCAATTTCAATTATCCGCAAAAGGTCGGTCTTGGGATGAATTTCTAGTCGATTGTAAATTGGGGCCAACGCAGTATTGGCCTAATCCATCTCCTCGAGCTCGTAGGAAACGAAAAATCATAGATCCTGAGGATGATAGCTCAGAGGATAATGAACCAGAGGCCGTAAGCACGTCCATAGACGATGAGGTAGATAAAGATGCTGATAGGGTTTCAGTTCCTTGCAATTCTAGGGAAACGTTAAATGAACCAGAACCCGTTAAGAATGATGGTAACCCTGTAAAATTAAAAGAGGGATCAGCTGAAGATGAAATTAATAAACCTGCTGAATGTGATAAAATTTCTATACGTAAGTTGAATCATTTAGCTCAGGTTTGTTGTGACAAGGAAGGGTCGAGGGTTGGAAACCTATCGTTTTCACGTAGAATCACCAGAAGCATGCATAGTCTTCATTCTACTCCAAGGTATAGGTCTGATCCACAGACTTCCAAATCTACTGCTGCCGAACCTGCAGTTGTAGATATTGAGGATGATATTCTGATACCTGTCCCTAATGCAATGGATGTGGGGAATTCCACCACTGTCCAGGGGAATGATGTGCCATCAGGTGAGGTCGAGGGCAATCAACCAGAAATAAATGTTGACACTGTAGAACTTGAATCATTGCACAATCAACATTGTGACAGTCCTCGTTCTCCTCATGTAGCTAGCGAAGACGAAACCCTACAACAGGTATTAGGAAACATCTATCAGGATAAAAAAGCAGAGTCTAAAGAAAAGCGCAAACAGTATACGGTCTTGTTGGAAGAAGAAAATAAAACGTTCAAGAAAGAATTGCTAGAATGGATTGACAGGTGGAAAAGGGCCAACGTGAAAAAGAATCAATTCAAGAAATCCAAGAAATCGATTTTAAAAACAAATCAGCTGCTATTGGAACGAATTGAAAAACAAAATGTTAAAATTATCAGGTTGAAGGCTAAATTGGCCGAAGCTAGAAGAGTAGTCGCTCTTCATAATGAAGCCTAATAATTCTTTTTCTTGTTGACAGGTAACGATTATTTTGATTTAGCATGTCTGTAAAATCGGAGATTTTACAGGCATGCATTTATAATTTTGTTTTAATATTTCGGTTAACTGTGTTAAATCGATTTTGATATAATGTATTTATTGAATTTAATGCAGGAGGGTTTTATCACCGCTTTCTTCCAGGAATGCAGGACATGGTGGATGCGTTGGCATGAAAGTATAGCTGATCTGTTACAAGTTGGAGTATTCTGAATGGCCAAGAATGTTCTGAGATGTCTCGACTCAGGCTAGTCGATTCTATTTTTAGTATTTGGTGTAATTAGATGCTTTTATGGTTAAGTAATTTCCTATAATGTTGCATGCAACATTTATAGCAAAAACCGACTCTCACTAGTATATGAATGAAGATTTTTGATGAACTCGGAAGGGATGGAGTGTAGAAGAAAACTTCTTGAAATATATTCTATTGCTAGTATTATTTCAAACTTGAAGCTGAAGCTTTGTTGTGGATGATACTGGATATCTACGAATGATGCTGTGAATGGTATTCATTTTTGGGTTTTTATATATACATATATTTCGGTTTGTCATCTTCTGTTTATATGCAAACTCTGTATGCTGTGTCATACTGATGTTTAAACAATTTCTCACTTTGTCGTCTCAAGATTAGTTATTGAATGCATATGTCATTGTGGTTTGTTCATTAGTGTGTTCACTATAAACATTAGCTTGAATGATATAAATTCTTGTTTATTTCAAATTTCATTTGTATGTTAACGGTGAATTTTAAATAAACATTATCTCAAATTTGAATGACTGTCTTGAACAATAATTATTAATCAGTTGTGGAAGTGAAATTTGACTATGTTTTAGGTTGAAACTCATCTCCATTTCTATATAGCAGAGTAATTGTTGTTACAATTTAAACATGTTTGGTTTATATCATACTTCAATTTTCTGTTATAAGATTAATGATTAATCTTAGTTTCAAATCTGCTCTCAGCTGAGATAGGGTTAAATAGGATAGATAGATTAGTTTTAAAGTTTATTTTATTTTTAGCATTGTTAAATCATTCTGCATACTGTAATTAAGCTTTAATACTTAGAAAATATCACAAAAAATTGAAGTCTTTCTTTCCAAAAGCAGCTTTAGGACATTTGTAAATATATAGATAGGATAAACATTAGAATAGGTTAGATTTTGCTAGTTTTGAGGTTTCCTTAAGAGACAAACTAGCTGGTAGCAGGACCATAACCTGCGAGGTCTTGTTAATTTAAACACACCGGATACTGCTTTAAGTTGATTGTGTGGATAAAACCTCTTTATTGGCTCTGATTCATAAAATCAGGCCAACAAATGGCGCTAGAAGGAGGGCCTGAATTAAGTAATGGCAGGTGAAACTAATGAAACATTTCCGACCAGCCAACAATCTTCGGAAGTTAGTAGATCACCTCTTAGTGAAACTGTAAGGAATATCCTTGAACGTGATCCTATTACTTCTCCATTTACTCCCGCACAAAGTGCTCAAACTCTAGAAGAATCCAGACATATCCTTACTAGAGCTTATGCTAATCAGTTAGGTATTACTCCAATAGATTATGGTCTTCCTAGACAACAGCGACATAACCCACAATTGACCATAGTCACAGAAGATTTGGAAATAACTGATAATACTCCTCAATACCAAGCTGAAAGTTATCAAAGACAGATTACACAAACCAATACCACAAGGAGGTTAATTTCGGGAAGTGGTTCTGATTAGCCACCTTATCCTCCTGAGTCACCACCCAACAGTCCAAGATCTTCTCATTCTGAGAGTTCTTCTAGTTCTCAAGGAAGTCTAATGGCAGGAAATGCAGGAGGAGGAGGTAATCCTCCACCCCCTCCACCTAATCCACAGCTCCCTTGGTTAAGGGCAGCTGCTGTAGCAATTCCTGGGGTACAACACCCATTACCAAAACATTCAGATAAAATTCTTCCTAAGTTTAATCTAGATGACAAAGAACCTGCAGAGGTACATATTGATAAATTCATGCTAGCTGTTCAAACCTTAAATGTTCAGCATGAGGATGTTGTTTGTCGATTATTTCCTCTCACCTTTGAGGGAAGAGCCTCTACCTGGTACTTTTCATTAGTACAAGGATCTATTACAAACTGGGAGGAATTTAATAAAGTTTTTTTAGATAAATTTGGGGAAGATAAAACACCTGCTCTTTTAGCCCTAGAATTATCTAGAATTAAAATGGAACCCAAAGAAAGGATTAAAGACTTTAATCAAAGGTTTCTAACATTAAAAAATAAAATTCCAATTGCTTCTCAACCACCGGAAGATATAATCATCGAAAATTATACATCAGCCTTACCTAGGAATTCCAGAATGTTTGTTAAGAGAGCTGGAAAAACAACACTGATAGAAACATTTGATGAGGCAATTAAAGTAGAAAAAGATTTCATGTCTTATGAACCAGAAAGGAGTGGTAAAACTGATTCTTTTCCTCGAAAGAAAGTAGAAAGATCCAGTTCAGATAAAGATAAAGCTTTCGATGTGGAACAGCTACAGAATGCTATTCGAACGTTAACTAATGAAGTTATTGGGTTAAAAAAAACTAGTTCTGAAGCTTCCCCTTCTAGGGATTACTTCAGAAATCAATTTAGACAAAACCCAAACGCAAACAATAAGAATGCACCCCCCGATATAGCTGCTAATGAAGAGATCTTTAACAGAATTCAAGCTGTTCTCTCTTTATCTGAAACAACTAGTCAAGAGATAAATCAGAACAAAGAAGATGAAGAATCTGAAAATGAAGATGAATCAGAAGAACCTCAACAAATCAATGGGCACTTCTGGGATAATTTTGTGAAAAAACATGAGAACAAAAGCCCACCCCCAGGACAACACGCATATAATACGCGTAGTAAAGCAATTGCAAATACTCCTGGTGCTTCAAGCTCTACTTCAAACACTGATAATAATAACTCACAACTGAACAAACAAACTCAACTCGGCAAACAAACTCAGTCAAATAAGGGTACCCAAACCATTCAAAATGCTCCAAAGTTGGATTTACAATATGACATAATTGAAGATTTGAAGAAGACATGTGCAAACATTAGTATGTACGATCTCCTTCAAATCTATCCAATGCCTGGTAGTCCTATTATCAATCCTGCGGTAAGCACGATCGTCCCTAATACAAAGCAAAATGTTGCTGCAAACAGTTTAGGCAATGATCCAACAGCAACTGATAAAGGGAAAACATCAGCTGATAAAGCTTCTTTGATAGGTAAGAACTCTAAGTCAACTACACCTCCATTCTTACTTACCTTTGAAATTTTTAATAGAAATGTCCACAATTGCATGGTAGATTCAGGAGCATCTTCTAATGTTATGCCTTTATTTGTGTGCAAGAAATTAAATGGCAAATTTGTCCCATCCAATGCACAAATAACTCAATTAGATAGAACAAATGTGAAGGTTGTCGGAGAGATGAAAGATGTCTTAGTTAGGATTGCTTGTAATCCTTCAGTTTATCAAATCATAGACATCGTAATCGCTGATATACCTGATGCATATGGACTGTTCTTAAGTAGGGATTGGTCTCAACAGCTAAATGGTTTCTTTGCCACTGATTGGTCAACCTTGTGGTTACCAAAAAATGGAAAAGCAAATCAGATAAAGATACAAAGAGAAAGGTACATGAAACATACTGTTACAGAACTACATGATCCCAATGAACCTGTGTTATTTTCTGATTCCATTATGGGAAACTACATGTATGAGTTAGGTTTTGGAGATTTCAAAGCTGAAAACTCTCTCCTTTTAGTAAGCAGCCAGCAATCTGAGATTTGTAATGTAACAGTTATTTCTCCTAACTGTTCCCTTAAGGAGACCATTGGTGATGAAAATAATGTAAATATTGTAAATATCATAGAAAGCAAAGTGATTGCACATAATTCTATTTGGACTCTTTATTTCGATGGTGCAAAATCTAAAGAAGGAGTGGGAGCCGGTTGTTTACTAATAGACCCCCAAGGTAATAAGACTTGTATAGCCTGTAGACTAGAATTTAGTTGTACAAATAATATGGTTGAATATGAAGCTTTGATTCAAGGATTGAAAAAAGCAATCGATTTGGGCATCAAAGAGATTGTGGTCTTTGGCGATTCAGAAATCATCGTTAGACAGGTGCGTAATTCCATTCATTGTTTATCTGAACATTTGCAAAGTTATCAAAAGGAGGTATGGAATCTTATTACATATTTTGATGCATTTAACATAAATTTTGTTCCTAGAAGTCAAAACCAAGAAGCAGACTTATTGGCAAATATAGCTTCCAAATTGATTCCTTCAGAAAATTTTTCGCCAGAATTCTTTTCTGTTGAGTTAATTTTTAGACCTTCCATACCTGATAACATTTTTAATTGGCGTGTGTTTGATAATGATACACAGGTACTGCATTTTCTGACAAATGATGGAATCTTTAAAGATTCAGCGATAGATGAAATCACTCACGACGACAATTTAAGAGATTTTTCGGTAATTAATGATTTTTGTTCAGTTGAGAAAGCTTTCGAACAGGTAAAACCCGTTCCCAACTCAGTATTGATATTAGAAAAGATTTTTGATCTGCAGGATAAGTTTAAGTCAGTTCCAAATTGTAAAACCAATAGCTCTTGCATGAAATATGAAACTATCAATTTGGGAACGGAATCTAATCCCCAAACTATAAACCTAGGAATAGATTGTGATCCTGTAGAAAGAACAGCTTTCATAAAATTATTCAAAGAGTTTAAAGATATATTTGCGTGGACATATGATGACTTAAAAACATTTAATACTCAAGTCATGCAACATATAATTCCAATTAAACAAGAATCAAAACCTTTTCAGCAGAAATTAAGAAAATATCACCCATCATTAGAACCAACAATTAAAAAAGAATTGAATAAATTACTAACTGCCGGGATCATTTTCCCTGTCAGACACACTCAGTGGGTAGCAAACATAGTTCCAGTTAGGAAGAAAAATGGGGATATTCGATTATGTGTCGATTTTAGAAATTTAAATAAAGCTTCTGAAAAAGATAACTACCCAGTTCCACCCATGGAACAAATTCTTCAGAAAGTATCTGGGGCTGAGATACTGTCTCTCCTTGATGGCTTCTCAGGGTTATACTTATGAATCTGAATAAATAAAGGTTTGATATGAATAAAGGATTTTGATTATCTTTAACAGGTTTCTAAGATTTCGTTTTAATCATCTTGTTTTAAGCAGAGATAACTGGTTCTCCCAGGTCGTCGCCATTTGTTGGCAGCAAGCAACAACCTCTTCACTTCTTGACAAAGTGAAGAGAGATCAGTCCTTTATGTGATAAATGAATTAAAAATTATATAGAGCTCCTTCAGAATCTTTGATTCTGAAGGTGCTCCTAATCAAAGAAAAAGTAATTAATGATTCTAGAAGCTGATAGGGACTTGATCATCAAACTTGGCTTTTTGAATGAAGGATTGATAAGTTTCGTAAATTCTCATTAAAATTATTTAAAATATTTAAAACGAGTTTATGTGACTTAAGGGTTTTTGTGTCAAAGAAATATCATAAAATACATTGTTTAGGGTATTATTAGTCTCAAGACTAAAAGAATTTGGGAAATTAATATCATAAGGAATATCCTATCATAAACTTTGTCAATATCATAGTTAATTAATAAACGAGGTTTGTATAGGAAACATTTCACACATGATAAATACCCTATATAATGATATATACTATAGTGTGTTAATACCATGTATAAAGGTTTCGATTTAGTGTTGTATATATATAGTTTGTACATATACATAAAATAAACACCAAGCTGGCCATTTGATTAATACCTACTCAACCTTAAAACGCAATCTATTCTTCTTCATATCACAACGTAACATCATAGAACAATGATGACCGTTTGATGAACTGGCCATGCGCTAAATCAACGGTTTAAATCGATAAACCTTTGGATCGGTGAGCTGGTATGGAAACGTGGCCTTCACCACTTGACAGACTCGACAATTGTATGCATTTGGTAAAACCATGTTGACAGTGTTAATTGCTAACACTCATTACGAACTACGCCATCGTACCTATTAATTATGAGCCACTGTCAATAATCAATGATCGTAATAATGGTTCTATCAGTCGTCATATCGACGGTTCACTAAGTTAAGTAGTGATCACTACTGGGCATGGCCAAACGCAGATAAGTTGGCATAAGCCATGGTGTAGCATGAAAGTTGTAATACTTATCACTATCCCGCTAAAATGGTAGGTTCAGAGATTTGATTTGTCATCAGATTTGAAGCATGTGAAGATTTTCTAGCATGTCGTGTGTGTGGATACCTATTCCCTCTGTTTTCACTTTCCCTTTCATTCCACGACTAAGCCCAGAAAATCCTGAAGAAACCATGTCTCCTCTGAACCGTTTTGAAATCTCAGGGTATGAAATTATTGAAGCCAATCAGGAGGTTGCCCAGAAATTTGAGAAAATGGGATGGACGCATTTCTTTCAAAGCTTTGATGGGCATCATGTGGAGATTACCAGAATGTTTGCAATGAGTTTTAAAAATGACAGGGTGCGAATTGGGGGTTTCGAGTTTGTTATCAATGAAGACAAAATTGCTGAAGCCACGAAACTTCCCCAGGTGGGAGAACGCTGGTTTAAAGGCCTTATGGTTGATAAGAAGAAGTGTTTGGCTTTGTTTACGCCTTCACCAGATAAAACGAAATTGAGAGTAGGCGTGCCTGTAAAATTTCTCAAGACCGAGTGGAGAGCTTACTATGAAATCTTGGTAAGGTACGTAACCTGTTGTGGACGTTTTTCCCATTTGCATTTGTATCATTTACGGTTGTTGTTAGCAGTAAAGGGTTATAAAATTAATTTGCCCTTCTATCTGTGGCAAAGCCTGAAGAAAATGTCACAGTCTGTAAGGAATTTCAATAACCCTGATAATAGTCTGTGTCACCATGGATTGATTAAAATTTTACTGCAATTTCAATTATCCGCAAAAGGTCGGTCTTGGGATGAATTTCTAGTCGATTGTAAATTGGGGCCAACGCAGTATTGGCCTAATCCATCTCCTCGAGCTCGTAGGAAACGAAAAATCATAGATCCTGAGGATGATAGCTCAGAGGATAATGAACCAGAGGCCGTAAGCACGTCCATAGACGATGAGGTAGATAAAGATGTTGATAGGGTTTCAGTTCCTTGCAATTCTAGGGAAACGTTAAATGAACCAGAACCCGTTAAGAATGCTGGTAACCCTGTAAAATTAAAAGAGGGATCAGCTGAAGATGAAATTAATAAACCTGCTGAATGTGATAAAATTTCTATACGTAAGTTGAATCATTTAGCTCAGGTTTGTTGTGACAAGGAAGGGTCGAGGGTTGGAAACCTATCGTTTTCACGTAGAATCACCAGAAGCATGCATAGTCTTCATTCTACTCCAAGGTATAGGTCTGATCCACAGACTTCCAAATCTACTGCTGCCGAACCTGCAGTTGTAGATATTGAGGATGATATTCTGATACCTGTCCCTAATGCAATGGATGTGGGGAATTCCACCACTGTCCAGGGGAATGATGTGCCATCAGGTGAGGTCGAGGGCAATCAACCAGAAATAAATGTTGACACTGTAGAACTTGAATCATTGCACAATCAGCATTGTGACAGTCCTCGTTCTCCTCATGTAGCTAGCGAAGACGAAACCCTACAATAGGTATTAGGAAACATCTATCAGGATAAAAAAGCAGAGTCTAAAGAAAAGCGCAAACAGTATACGGTCTTGTTGGAAGAAGAAAATAAAACGTTCAAGAAAGAATTGCTAGAATGGATTGACAAGTGGAAAAGGGCCAACGTGAAAAAGAATCAATTCAAGAAATCCAAGAAATCGATTTTAAAAACAAATCAGCTGCTATTGGAACGAATTGAAAAACAAAATGTTAAAATTATCAGGTTGAAGGCTAAATTGGCCGAAGCTAGAAGAGTAGTCGCTCTTCATAATGAAGCCTAATAGTTCTTTTTCTTGTTGACAGGTAACGATTATTTTGATTTAGCATGTCTGTAAAATCGGAGATTTTACAGGCATGCATTTATAATTTTGTTTTAATATTTCGGTTAACTGTGTTAAATCGATTTTGATATAATGTATTTATTGAATTTAATGCACGAGGGTTTTATCACCGCTTTCTTCCAGGAATGCAGGACATGGTGGATGCGTTGGCATGAAAGTATAGCTGATCTGTTACAAGTTGGAGTATTCTGAATGGCCAAGAATGTTCTGAGATGTCTCGACTCAGGCTAGTCGATTCTATTTTTAGTATTTGGTGTAATTAGATGCTTTTATGGTTAAGTAATTTCCTATAATGTTGCATGCAACATTTATAGCAAAAACCGACTCTCACTAGTATATGAATGAAGATTTTTGATGAACTCGGAAGGGATGGAGTGTAGAAGAAAACTTCTTGAAATATATTCTATTGCTAGTATTATTTCAAACTTGAAGCTGAAGCTTTGTTGTGGATGATACTGGATATCTACGAATGATGCTGTGAATGGTATTCATTTTTGGGTTTTTATATATACATATATTTCGGTTTGTCATCTTCTGTTTATATGCAAACTCTGTATGCTGTGTCATACTGATGTTTAAACAATTTATCACTTTGTCGTCTCAAGATTAGTTATTGAATGCATATGTCATTGTGGTTTGTTCATTAGTGTGTTCACTATAAACATTAGCTTGAATGATATAACTTCTTGTTTATTTCAAATTTCATTTGTATGTTAACGGTGAATTTTAAATAAACATTATCTCAAATTTGAATGACTGTCTTGAACAATAATTATTAATCAGTTCTGGAATTGAAATTTGACTGTGTGTTTTAGGTTGAAACTCATCTCCATTTCTATATAGCAGAGTAATTGTTGTTATAATTTAAACATGTTTGGTTTATATCATACTTCAATTTTCTGTTATAAGATTAATGATTAATCTTAGTTTCAAATCTGCTCTCAGCTGAGATAGGGTTAAATAGGATAGATAGATTAGTTTTAAAGTTTATTTTATTTTTAGCATTGTTAAATCATTCTGCATACTGTAATTAAGCTTTAATACTTAGAAAATTTCACAAAAAATTGAAGTCTTTCTTTCCAAAAGCAGCTTTAGGACATTTGTAAATATATAGATAGGATAAACATTAGAATAGGTTAGATTTTGCTAGTTTTGAGGTTTCCTTAAGAGACAAACTAGCTGGTAGCAGGACCATAACCTGCGAGGTCTTGTTAATTTAAACACACCGGATACTGCTTTAAGTTGATTGTGTGGATAAAACCTCTTTATTGGCTCTGATTCATAAAATCAGGCCAACAAATGGCGCTAGAAGGAGGGCCTGAATTAAGTAATGGCAGGTGAAACTAATGAAACATTTCCGACCAGCCAACAATCTTCGGAAGTTAGTAGATCACCTCTTAGTGAAACTGTAAGGAATATCCTTGAACGTGATCCTATTACTTCTCCATTTACTCCCGCACAAAGTGCTCAAACTCTAGAAGAATCCAGACATATCCTTACTAGAGCTTATGCTAATCAGTTAGGTATTACTCCAATAGATTATGGTCTTCCTAGACAACAGCGACATAACCCACAATTGACCATAGTCACAGAAGATTTGGAAATAACTGATAATACTCCTCAATACCAAGCTGAAAGTTATCAAAGACAGATTACACAAACCAATACCACAAGGAGGTTAATTTCGGGAAGTGGTTCTGATTAGCCACCTTCTCCTCCTGAGTCACCACCCAACAGTCCAAGATCTTCTCATTCTGAGAGTTCTTCTAGTTCTCAAGGAAGTCTAATGGCAGGAAATGCAGGAGGAGGAGGTAATCCTCCACCCCCTCCACCTAATCCACAGCTCCCTTGGTTAAGGGCAACTGCTGTAGCAATTCCTGGGGTACAACACCCATTACCAAAACATTCAGATAAAATTCTTCCTAAGTTTAATCCAGATGACAAAGAACCTGCAGAGGTACATATTGATAAATTCATGCTAGCTGTTCAAACCTTAAATGTTCAGCATGAGGATGTTGTTTGTCGATTATTTCCTCTCACCTTTGAGGGAAGAGCCTCTACCTAGTACTTTTCATTAGTACAAGGATCTATTACAAACTGGGAGGAATTTAATAAAGTTTTTTTTAGATAAATTTGGGGAAGATAAAACACCTGCTCTTTTAGCCCTAGAATTATCTAGAATTAAAATGGAACCCAAAGAAAGGATTAAAGACTTTAATCAAAGGTTTCTAACATTAAAAAATAAAATTCCAATTGCTTCTCAACCACCGGAAGATATAATCATCGAAAATTATACATCAGCCTTACCTAGGAATTCCGGAATGTTTGTTAAGAGAGCTGGAAAAACAACACTGATAGAAACATTTGATGAGGCAATTAAAGTAGAAAAAGATTTCATGTCTTATGAACCAGAAAGGAGTGGTAAAACTGATTCTTTTCCTCGAAAGAAAGTAGAAAGATCCAGTTCAGATAAAGATAAAGCTTTCGATGTGGAACAGCTACAGAATGCTATTCGAACGTTAACTAATGAAGTTATTGGGTTAAAAAAAACTAGTTCTGAAGCTTCCCCTTCTAGGGATTACTTCAGAAATCAATTTAGACAAAACCCAAACACAAACAATAAGAATGCACCCCCCGATATAGCTGCTAATGAAGAGATCTTTAACACAATTCAAGCTGTTCTCTCTTTATCTGAAACAAGTAGTCAAGAGATAAATCAGAACAAAGAAGATGAAGAATCTGAAAATGAAGATGAATCAGAAGAACCTCAACAAATCAATGGGCACTTCTGGGATAATTTTGTGAAAAAACATGAGAACAGAAGCCCACCCTCAGGACAACACGCATATAATACGCGTAGTAAAGCAATTGCAAATACTCCTGGTGCTTCAAGCTCTACTTCAAACACTGATAATAATAACTCACAACTGAACAAACAAACTCAACTCGGCAAACAAACTCAGTCAAATAAGGGTACCCAAACCATTCAAAATGCTCCAAAGTTGGATTTACAATATGACATAATTGAAGATTTGAAGAAGACACGTGCAAACATTAGTATGTACGATCTCCTTCAAATATATCCAATGCCTGGTAGTCCTATTATCAATCCTGCGGTAAGCACGATCGTCCCTAATACAAAGCAAAATGTTGCTGCAAACAGTTTAGGCAATGATCCAACAGCAACTGATAAAGGGAAAACATCAGCTGATAGAGCTTCTTTGATAGGTAAGAACTCTAAGTCAACTACACCTCCATTCTTACTTACCTTTGAAATTTTTAATAGAAATGTCCACAATTGCATGGTAGATTCAGGAGCATCTTCTAATGTTATGCCTTTATTTGTGTGCAAGAAATTAAATGGCAAATTTGTCCCATCCAATGCACAAATAACTCAATTAGATAGAACAAATGTGAAGGTTGTCGGAGAGATGAAAGATGTCTTAGTTAGGATTGCTTGTAATCCTTCAGTTTATCAAATCATAGACATCGTAATCGCTGATATACCTGATGCATATGGACTGTTCTTAAGTAGGGATTGGTCTCAACAGCTAAATGGTTTCTTTGCCACTGATTGGTCAACCTTGTGGTTACCAAAAAATGGAAAAGCAAATCAGATAAAGATACAAAGAGAAAGGTACATGAAACATATTGTTACAGAACTACATGATCCCAGTGAACCTGTGTTATTTTCTGATTCCATTATGGGAAACTACATGTATGAGTTAGGTTTTGGAGATTTCAAAGCTGAAAACTCTCTCCTTTTAGTAAGCAGCCAGCAATCTGAGATTTGTAATGTAACAGTTATTTCTCCTAACTGTTCCCTTAAGGAGACCATTGGTGATGAAAATAATGTAAATATTGTAAATATCATAGAAAGCAAAGTGATTGCACATAATTCTATTTGGACTCTTTATTTCGATGGTGCAAAATCTAAAGAAGGAGTGGGAGCCGGTTGTTTACTAATAGACCCCCAAGGTAATAAGACTTGTATAGCCTGTAGACTAGAATTTAGTTGTACAAATAATATGGTTGAATATGAAGCTTTGATTCAAGGATTGAAAAAAGCAATCGATTTGGGCATCAAAGAGATTGTGGTCTTTGGCGATTCAGAAATCATCGTTAGACAGGTGCGTAATTCCATTCATTGTTTATCTGAACATTTGCAAAGTTATCAAAAGGAGGTATGGAATCTTATTACATATTTTGATGCATTTAACATAAATTTTGTTCCTAGAAGTCAAAACCAAGAAGCAGACTTATTGGCAAATATAGCTTCCAAATTGATTCCTTCAGAAAATTTTTCGCCAGAATTCTTTTCTGTTGAGTTAATTTTTAGACCTTCCATACCTGATAACATTTTTAATTGGCGTGTGTTTGATAATGATACACAGGTACTGCATTTTCTGACAAATGATGGAATCTTTAAAGATTCAGCGATAGATGAAATCACTCACGACGACAATTTAAGAGATTTTTCGGTAATTAATGATTTTTGTTCAGTTGAGAAAGCTTTCGAACAGTTAAAACCCGTTCCCAACTCAGTATTGAGATTAGAAAAGTTTTTTGATCTGCAGGATAAGTTTAAGTCAGTTCCAAATTGTAAAACCAATAGCTCTTGCATGAAATATGAAACTATCAATTTGGGAACGGAATCTAATCCCCAAACTATAAACCTAGGAATAGATTGTGATCCTGTAGAAAGAACAGCTTTCATAAAATTATTCAAAGAGTTTAAAGATATATTTGCGTGGACATATGATGACTTAAAAACATTTAATACTCAAGTCATGCAACATATAATTCCAATTAAACAAGAATCAAAACCTTTTCAGCAGAAATTAAGAAAATATCACCCATCATTAGAACCAACAATTAAAAAAGAATTGAATAAATTGCTAACTGCCAGGATCATTTTCCTTGTCAGACACACTCAGTGGGTAGCAAACTTAGTTCCAGTTAGGAAGAAAAATGGGGATATTCGATTATGTGTCGATTTTAGAAATTTAAATAAAGCTTCTGAAAAAGATAACTACCCAGTTCCACCCATGGAACAAATTCTTCAGAAAGTATCTGGGGCTGAGATACTGTCTCTCCTTGATGGCTTCTCAGGGTTATACTTATGAATCTGAATAAATAAAGGTTTGATATGAATAAAGGATTTTGATTATCTTTAACAGGTTTCTAAGATTTCGTTTTAATCATCTTGTTTTAAGCAGAGATAACTGGTTCTCCCAGGTCGTCGCCATTTGTTGGCAGTAAGCAACAACCTCTTCACTTCTTGACAAAGTGAAGAGAGATCAGTCCTTTATGTGATAAATGAATTAAAAATTATATAGAGCTCCTTCAGAATCTTTGATTCTGAAGGTGCTCCTAATCAAAGAAAAAGTAATTAATGATTCTAGAAGCTGATAGGGACTTGATCATCAAACTTGGCTTTTTGAATGAAGGATTGATAAGTTTCGTAAATTCTCATTAAAATTATTTAAAATATTTAAAACGAGTTTATGTGACTTAAGGGTTTTTGTGTCAAAGAAATATCATAAAATACATTGTTTAGGGTATTATTAGTCTCAAGACTAAAAGAATTTGGGAAATTAATATCATAAGGAATATCCTATCATAAACTTTGTCAATATCATAGTTAATTAATAAACGAGGTTTGTATAGGAAACATTTCACACATGATAAATACCCTATATAATGATATATACTATAGTGTGTTAATACCATGTATAAAGGTTTCGATTTAGTGTTGTATATATATAGTTTGTACATATACATAAAATAAACACCAAGCTGGCCATTTGATTAATACCTACTCAACCTTAAAACGCAATCTATTCTTCTTCATATCACGACGTAACATCATAGAACAATGATGACCGTTTGATGAACTGGCCATGCGCTAAATCAATGGTTAAATCGAGAAACCTTTGGATCGGTGAGCTGGTATGGAAACGTGGCCTTCACCACTTGATAGACTCGACAATTGTATGCATTTGGTAAAACCATGTTGACAGTGTTAATTGCTAACACTCATTACGAACTACGCCATCGTACCTATTAATTATGAGCCACTGTCAATAATCAATGATCGTAATAATGGTTCTATCAGTCGTCATATCGACGGTTCACTAAGTTAAGTAGTGATCACTACTGGGCATGGCCAAACGCAGATAAGTTGGCATAAGCCATGGTGTAGCATGAAAGTTGTAATACTTATCACTATCCCGCTAAAATGGTAGGTTCAGAGATTTGATTTGTCATCCGATTTGAAGCATGTGAAGATTTTCTAGCATGTCGTGTGTGTGGATACTTATTCCCTCTGTTTTCACTTTCCCTTTCATTCCACGACTAAGCCCAGAAAATCCTGAAGAAACCATGTCTCCTCTAAACCGTTTTGAAATCTCAGGGTATGAAATTATTGAAGCCAATCAGGAGGTTGCCCAGAAATTTGAGAAAATGGGATGGACGCATTTCTTTCAAAGCTTTGATGGGCATCATGTGGAGATTACCAGAATGTTTGCAATGAGTTTTAAAAATGACAGGGTGTGAATTGGGGGTTTTGAGTTTGTTATCAATGAAGACAAAATTGTTGAAGCCACGAAACTTCCCCAGGTGGGAGAACGCTGGTTTAAAGGCCTTATGGTTGATAAGAAGAAGTGTTTGGCTTTGTTTACGCCTTTACCAGATAAAACGAAATTGAGAGTAGGCGTGCCTGTAAAATTTCTCAAGACCGAGTGGAGAGCTTACTATGAAATCTTGGTAAGGTACGTAACCTGTTGTGGACGTTTTTCCCATTTGCATTTGTATCATTTACGGTTGTTGTTAGCAGTAAAGGGTTATAAAATTAATTTGCCCTTCTATCTGTGGCAAAGCCTGAAGAAAATGTCACAGTCTGTAAGGAATTTCAATAACCCTGATAATAGTCTCTGTCACCATGGATTGATTAAAATTTTACTGCAATTTCAATTATCCGCAAAAGGTCGGTCTTGGGATGAATTTCTAGTCGATTGTAAATTGGGGCCAACGCAGTATTGGCCTAATCCATCTCCTCGAGCTCGTAGGAAACGAAAAATCATAGATCATGAGGATGATAGCTCAGAGGATAATGAACCAGAGGCCGTAAGCACGTCCATAGACGATGAGGTAGATACAGATGCTAATTGGGTTTCAGTTCCTTGCAATTCTAGGGAAACGTTAAATGAACCAGAACCCGTTAAGAATGATGGTAACCCTGTAAAATTAAAAGAGGGATCAGCTGAAGATGAAATTAATAAACCTGCTGAATGTGATAAAATTTCTATACGTAAGTTGAATCATTTAGCTCAGGTTTGTTGTGACAAGGAAGGGTCGAGGGTTGGAAACCTATCGTTTTCACGTAGAATCACCAGAAGCATGCATAGTCTTCATTCTACTCCAAGGTATAGGTCTGATCCACAGACTTCCAAATCTACTGCTGTCGAACCTGCAGTTGTAGATATTGAGGATGATATTCTGATACCTGTCCCTAATGCAATGGATGTGGGGAATTCCACCACTGTCCAGGGGAATGATGTGCCATCAGGTGAGGTCGAGGGCAATCAACCAGAAATAAATGTTGACACTGTAGAACTTGAATCATTGCACAATCAGCATTGTGACAGTCCTCGTTCTCCTCATGTAGCTAGCGAAGACGAAACCCTACAACAGGTATTAGGAAACATCTATCAGGATAAAAAAGCAGAGTCTAAAGAAAAGCGCAAACAGTATACGGTCTTGTTGGAAGAAGAAAATAAAACGTTCAAGAAAGAATTGCTAGAATGGATTGACAGGTGGAAAAGGGCCAACGTGAAAAAGAATCAATTCAAGAAATCCAAGAAATCGATTTTAAAAACAAATCAGCTGCTATTGGAACGAATTGAAAAACAAAATGTTAAAATTATCAGGTTGAAGGCTAAATTGGCCGAAGCTAGAAGAGTAGTCGCTCTTCATAATGAAGCCTAATAGTTCTTTTTCTTGTTGACAGGTAACGATTATTTTGATTTAGCATGTCTGTAAAATCGGAGATTTTACAGGCATGCATTTATAATTTTGTTTTAATATTTCGGTTAACTGTGTTAAATCGATTTTGATATAATGTATTTATTGAATTTAATGCACGAGGGTTTTATCACCGCTTTCTTCCAGGAATGCAGGACATGGTGGATGCGTTGGCATGAAAGTATAGCTGATCTGTTACAAGTTGGAGTATTCTGAATGGCCAAGAATGTTCTGAGATGTCTCGACTCAGGCTAGTCGATTCTATTTTTAGTATTTGGTGTAATTAGATGCTTTTATGGTTAAGTAATTTCCTATAATGTTGCATGCAACATTTATAGCAAAAACCGACTCTCACTAGTATATGAATGAAGATTTTTTATGAACTCGGAAGGGATGGAGTGTAGAAGAAAACTTCTTGAAATATATTCTATTGCTAGTATTATTTCAAACTTGAAGCTGAAGCTTTGTTGTGGATGATACTGGATATCTACGAATGATGCTGTGAATGGTATTCATTTTTGGGTTTTTATATATACATATATTTCGGTTTGTCATCTTCTGTTTATATGCAAACTCTGTATGCTGTGTCATACTGATGTTTAAACAATTTCTCACTTTGTCGTCTCAAGATTAGTTATTGAATGCATATGTCATTGTGGTTTGTTCATTAGTGTGTTCACTATAAACATTAGCTTGAATGATATAACTTCTTGTTTATTTCAAATTTCATTTGTATGTTAACGGTGAATTTTAAATAAACATTATCTCAAATTTGAATGACTGTCTTGAACAATAATTATTAATCAGTTCTGGAAGTGAAATTTGACTGTGTGTTTTAGGTTGAAACTCATCTCCATTTCTATATAGCAGAGTAATTGTTGTTATAATTTAAACATGTTTGGTTTATATCATACTTCAATTTTCTGTTATAAGATTAATGATTAATCTTAGTTTCAAATCTGCTCTCAGCTGAGATAGGGTTAAATAGGATAGATAGATTAGTTTTAAAGTTTATTTTATTTTTAGCATTGGTAAATCATTCTGCATACTGTAATTAAGCTTTCATACTTAGAAAATTTCACAAAAAATTGAAGTCTTTCTTTCCGAAAGCATCTTTAGGACATTTGTAAATATATAGATAGGATAAACATTAGAATAGGTTAGATTTTGCTAGTTTTGAGGTTTCCTTAAGAGACAAACTAGTTGGTAGCAGGACCATAACCTGCGAGGTCTTGTTAATTTAAACACACTGGATACTACTTTAAGTTGATTGTGTGGATAAAACCTCTTTATTGGCTCTGATTCATAAAATCAGGCCAACACTAGAGTAAAATTCGAGTACTTCAGAGAGAGGCTTGGTGTTCTTTAGATTGAAAACACTTCAAGGAAGAAGTGATGGAGACATTTGTTGAAGCCATTCCAAGCATGATGGAAGGAGGATCCTTCAAATGGCTATGGATGTAAGCGCTGGATGATGAGAATCAGGATGATGTTCTAGTTTCTAATTGATATGATTAGTTGGATCATTTATATGTATATGCATCATGTTGGATGCTGGATATGATCGGTTGGATCATTTATATGTATATGCATCATGTTGGATGATGGATATGATCAGTTGGATCATGTATATGTATATGCATCATGTTCGATGTTGGATATGATCAATTGGATCATTTATATGCATCATGTTGGATGATGGATATGATCAATTGGATCATGTGTATGTATCTGTAGATGTATCAGGTGGATACATTGTATGATCAGGTGGATCATGTATTTCTATATGTATCAGGTGGATCAGGTAGATCATGTATGATGATATGTATCAGGAAGATACTATGTATGCGAGTGTTGATGATCAAGATGATCATGTGTACATCAGGATGATGTATGGTGAGTATCAGTTGATACTCCGTGGCCGTGGACAGGTTGTGCGGATGAGCATGTAAGTCGACCTGGGAGATCGACAGGATGAAAAAGGCCTCAGATGATCTTTCGAGGCATTACTATGGGAGGACATGTAAGTAGACCTAGGAGATCTGTACAGGATGAAAAAGGCCTCATATTCTCTTTCAAGGCATTGTCCTATGGCATGTAAGTAGCCCTGGGAGATCTAGACAGGATGAAAAAGGCCTCAGATGCTCTTTTGAGGCATTTCCATGATCACATGTAATTAGACTTGGAGATCTAGATAGGATGAAAAAGGACTCAGATGCTCTTTAGGGTTCTTGCTTGGCAAGACATCCTTTTAAGGTTTTTTGGTAGGAGTCACGTGTAATAAGACCTGGAGATCTGGACAGGATGAAAAAGGCCTCAGATGCTCTTTAGGGTTCTTACTTGGAAAGTCACCCGTTTAAGGTTTTGGGACTATCACATGTAAAAGATCCTGGGAGATCCTATAGGTTGGATTTTTGTAGCTGTAACAGCCTGGGATGCGCTTTCGAGATTTTGTGACGCACATAATAAGTCCTGAGGATTCCACAATATGGCCAGTGATGATGAATACCTGCAGGTGGTGGGCCTACATAGAGTATGAAAAAGGACTATCTCTGTAGAACTTCCTATGACGAGTAGATTCGAAGATTGATTGAGATAGCATCAGTAGTGATGATGACGATGATTCGAGGACGATAATTTGCTAATGATGATCTAGATAAGAAGACTTGTGCTATCAGATATGTGTTGAGAAATACCTTCCTAGTTAAGAGGGAGTGTTGATGTATATGTAACTTCGGAATGTATTTCACATATATGTATATTGTATTCCTATAGAGATGGTATTATTCCTCTATACGGAAGTGTTTGTATTCCTATAGAGATGTTATTTTTCCTCTATACGGAAGTGTCATCATTTATATTGTAAGTGTCGTAACTTATACTTGATGGGTTATTAGACCACCCTATTGGGGGTCGGCCATGTGGGTCAAAGGGTTGTTAGACCACCCTATTGGGTGTTGGCCCTGTCAGCATTGTGTTATGTGGTTAAGTTCAGGCCGACCTAGTAAAGGTTATTAGGCAAGTCAAGTCAAGTATAAATAGAGTGTGGGAGGCACTCTATTTCATCATTCTATTCTCACACACACTCTTTGGAGAGTGGCGCACTTGTGGAGGAGGAGAAACTGCTACTAGGAGATGTCTATCCCTTATGCTTGGGTTGTATCACTGCTCTATCTATATCTGAGGAAGTTATTGGGGTTTTTCACCTTTATGGTTTTCCCCAAGTAAACTCTGTGTCTTTTGTGTGCTTGCATTATTGTGTCTATGATTGATATGCTATCGATATGATGTATATGCTATTCTCTCAGTTAAGATCCTAGATCAGATTGAAGTAGATTATGAAAAACTAACATATTTTCACATTCATCTTGATTTTCTTTAAAAGTTTCATCAATATATTTCTTTATTTCATCTATATCCCTAAGGATTTTCTCAAGGAGATCTATGAATTCGTCACTATAAGATGCCATGGATTTTTGAACAAGGGACTTGGACTCAAAGACAAGAAGTTATTATTATATTTAATAATAATAATTTGTTATATAATAATATTAATATTATTTTTATTATAATTTTGAATTATAATTTTTTATTATAAAAACAAATATTAATATAATGCTTATTATATAATATTTCTTTTGATAAAAATTAGGGTTAATGGTGATGGTAGAGGCGAAGGGAGGAAATTGGTGGAATTGTGTGTGTGGATGTAGTGCGCATCGGAGGAATGAGCACAAGGTAGAGGAAGTGTGGTGGTAGCGTGGCAGACTAGTGGTGCGGAGGTGTGAGTGAGGTGGAGAACATGGATGGAAGGAGATGGCTTCCGAGGAGAAGGAGCTGAGGGTTGTGTAAAAGGAGTGGAGTGGTTGTGGAGTCGCTGGCATTCACGTGTTTGGATGTGAGAGCTGGACGTATCTGGAGGAGTATTGGTGGAGGAGGGACCTTTGGAAACCGTGTGAAATGGAGAGCAAGTGGGACGACGTGGGGAGGCAACAACAGTCAGGATTTTGGAGGAATGGCGAGTGGAGTGGTAGTCAGCTGAGCAGCACAAGCAGAAGGAGGCACAGGGAGGCAGCACAAACGAGTGGCAGGTAGAGGGAAACGTGGAGGGAAGGGAGAGGGAAAGTCAGTGCTAAGATATGGAGGGCATGGGATGACAACAGTTGTTGGAAGAGAGAGCATGAGAGAGGGTCATGGTCATGGGATATGTGCAGAAGGGGGATATGGGGAGGTGTGGATAGGCATGGGAGAAGGTGGGACACGGAGTAGCAGCGCACAGGGTGGCAGCGTGGGAATGGTGGGGAAGATGGAGTGTGGTGGAAGAGGAGAGTACATAGGCTATAGGGTGGGAGATATAAGAAGGGTGGTGTTGGCCCAAGGTTTGAAGAGGATGGAGCGAAGTGTTGCATGGAGGAGACGTGAGTGTGAGCAGTGTGGGCGTGAAGTGAAGTGATGAAGTGGAGGTGTGGAGTCGAAGAGGAAAATGTAGGTATAGGGTAGTGCAGGTGACAGTGGGAAAAGAGAGGGTTGTCGGTGTGTGGAAGAGCAGGGAGATGGTGTGACGTAGGGAGATGGTGGAGTGAGTGAGATGTGGTGGAGGGAGCAGTAGAAAGTGAGAAGGGTGGTTGAAGAGCCGAATCTGAGCTTGTTAGGAACCCATGTCTTTACTTTGTTAGTATGTTGTTGTTGGACGCATATGCTTTGTAAGTCATCCCATAGTATTTATTGATCAATAGTTTGTGTTATTGTTGTTGGCGCATATGCTTTGTAAGTCACCCGTAGTATTGTTGATCCATACTTTGTAACGTCCCATGGTTTTGACCCATAGTATTGGCGCCTAGAATTAGTATATAAGTGTGTGTTGAGACCTATGAAGGCACCATGAAGTTAATTGTATTGAGCTTGCTCAAAGGAGGTTGCCCCCTCGAAGTGGCATGTGATCAATATAAAAGTGATTATGAGTTTTTTCATTTCTGCTATTTCACATATTCTTGTTAATTAATTATTGCAGGTGCATCTCATCTGGTATCAGAGCACTTTCTTGGGCTCGCTGGGTGAAATTTCCGTCATTTTTTTTTTTCGCATCTGTTGCAGGTTCAGATTTGGGAATAATCCCTATCCACTTAACTGGGGGAAGTACTTGGGCATACGCCCTAAAACTCATTGTGAGGAGTACCACAGGAACCCCGAAGTAGCTGGCCCATTGAGAGGACCTGCCAGCGAAAAGGGCAACGACTCCTACCTGATTGACTAGTTCCCACCCGTGAGGTAAACCAAGAGCTGTTGTTTGTGGCAAAGCGGTTATCAGTTTTACCTGAGCCGTGGAGTGAGGGGTACTGCCCCAATACGCAAGCCGTCAGACAGAATTGGTGGCTGAGTGAAACCCCTAAACTGTTAGGAAGCCGCACATACCTGGGGTCCATATCTACTTTTAGCTGAACTATTGTCGATCACTGCTGCGCCATTTCAGATCCATTTTGCAAGCCGTTCCAAATTCAGCCGTTTTCAATCCATTTGGCACTATTCTAGATCCCTTTCGAACCATAGTCGCTCCATTCTGGAAAAAAAAATAAAAAATAAAAAATAAAAATTCATTTTTTTCTCCATATCTCCCTTATTTTCACTCTGTTTCCCTTGAAATTTTCGGGGAACCCCTGTCATCCCATTCTGCATATTTCAGTCTTGAGGACCCTATCCCCAATTCCCCTTCCCAAAGCCCGAAATCCCACATTTGTCTATTTTTAGGGTTTTCCATAACTTCCTCAGATTTCACCCAATTACCTTCAAATTTTACCACAGAGTTCCTTTCTGAATTCTGCTTCTTTGTTCCCCTTTGCCAAATTTTCCCATTCTTTCACCCCGCTTCTGAAATCCTCATTTTTGCTTCCCTGTCTATCCAACAGTGTCCAAAACCTAGTCAAACACCAATTACCCTTCTGATTTTTTCCCAAGTCCATATTTTCCTTTACTGAAGTAGTTTCTGTTTTTGTTTTCCAACCCAGTCAACCAAAAAAAAAAAATCCTGGTTGTGGTTGTCACCTGTGTAGGAGCAAAAACCATGGAAGACGCACTTGCAGCCATCCAAGCCAAACTCTAGGATCTCGATGAAAAATTTCTCGGTCTCCATCTTGAACATTCAGCTATGAACAACAAACGGCAGTCTGAGTCTTCAACACACAATGAGTTCTCTTCTTCCAGCAATTTCTATGGTCTGAAGCTTGATTTTCCTCGCTTCAATGGTATCGATCCAACTGGATGGATCTATCGTGCAGAATAGTATTTCAGTCTCCATAATACTTTTGATGTCAACAAAGTTCCATTGGCATCCTTTCATTTGGAATAGGAAGCTCTTCAATGGTACCGTTGGTACATCAAGGCTCATCCAGAGCCCAAATGGCCTGACTTTTGCCAGCTCCTTTTGCAATGATTTGGTCCTAGTTCTTTTGATGACTTCACAGGAGCCCTCACTAAACTTTGCCAAACTGGCACTGTGAGAGAGTATCAAACCGAATTTGAGAATCTAGCCAACCACACCGAAGGATTGTCTGATGAATTTTACCGGAGTTGTTTTATCAGTGGTCTAAAGGATGCCATCCACTCTGAGGTCAAAATGTTCTATCCCAACACAATGATGGAAGCACTAGAGTTGGCTAAGTTGGCAGAAGACAAGATTGCAGCTAAACAATGCTCCAAGCCCACCTTTGTTCCCTTCCAAAATATGGGTTCTTAGCGACCACCTATACCGCAGGCTCCTCGACCGACTCCTATCAAGCGTTTGTCTGAAACAGAGATGCAAGCATGCAGAGAAAACGGGATTTGCTATAATTGTGATGAGAAATTCACTCAGGGACATAGATGTGTTCAACAAAAGCTCTATCTCTTGGATGTGGAGTCTCCGCCTGCCTATGAAATTAGTGACGAAGATCCAGAAACACTAGATGCTCCGGTCGACATTCAGGAACCGCCTATTGACCCTCCATCTCCGGATGACCAGCCAGAGATATCTCTCCATGCTTTAGCTGGAATCACCACCCCCCAAACAATGCGGGTCAGGGGTTACTTCAAGAAGCTTCCTCTTACAATACTCATTGATCCTAGTAGCACTCATAATTTCATTGACCCTCGGATCGCCAAACAAGCTGATTGTTTTATCCATCCTTGCTCCAACTTTGAAGTCATGGTTGCCAATGGGGGCACCTTACCTTGCAAAGGGAAGTATCAAAATGTGTGTATCTCTATGGGAGATTATACCTTGCACTCTGACATGTTTGCCTTTCCCTTAGGTGGATGTGATGTGGTTTTGGGTGCTCAATGGCTATGCACACTTGGCCCTATCTTATGGGATTTTGTTGAACTTTGGATGCAGTATTCCCTCAATGGACAAAAACACACATTGACAGGATTACAACCAGGTTCTCTCAGCATCATCAGTTCACATCGCATGGAAAAACTCCTCAAGAAGAATTCACATGGTGTCATTGCTCAGATCCATTCCATCCAAATGCAACCATCAACGGTCTCCACTACTCCTTTGGATCTACAACAAATTCTGGATCGATATACAGGTGTCTTTGCTGAACTAGTGGGATTGCCACCTTCCAGGCCAGAAGACCATGGTATTCAGCTCCTTCCTGGCAGCGTTTCTCCCAACATCAGGCCCTATTGCTACCCATTTCACAAAAAAACGGAGATTGAAATGCTCGTTCGGGACTTATTGAAGCAAGGTATTATTTCGCCCAAGCACTAGTTCCTTTTCTTCTCCAGTTATTCTTGTCTGCAAAAAAGATGGGTCATGGCGCCTCTACATTGACTTTCGAGCACTTAATCACCTCACCATCAAGGATAAGTTTCCAATTCATGTTGTTGATGAGCTTCTTGATGAGCTTCATGGGGCTCACTTTTTCTCCAAGTTGGATCTTCCTTCTGGGTATCATCAAATTCGGGTTCATGAGGATGATATCCCTAAAACAGCTTTCCACACACATGATGGCCATTATGAGTTTTTGATCATGCCCTTTGGCCTCACTAATGCTCCTTCTACATTCCAGGCCTTAATGAATAAAATATTTCGACCCTACTTGCGGAAATTCATTCTGGTATTCTTTGATGATATCCTCATCTACAGTAAAACATGGGATGAACATATCCAGCATTTAGATCTTGTCATGCAACTTTTCTCTGACCATCATCTCCATGCCAAGCAGTCTAAATGTGTTTTTGGACAGAAGGAAACTGAGTATCTCGAGCACATTATCTCAGCACAATGGGTTCACGTGGATCCTGCCAAAATCGATGCCATGAACAATTGGCCGCATCCTCAGACACTCAAGAGCCTTCGCAGTTTTTTGGGGTTGACTGGATACTACCGCAAGTTTGTCAAGGATTATGGGAAGATTGTAGCTCCATTAACTACTCTATTGAAAAAGGATGCCTTCACATGGACACCTCCTGCTCAGTGTGCATTTGACAAACTAAAACAAGCTATGTGTACTACACCTGTGCTAGCTATGCCCGATTTTTCTAAGCCCTTCACTATTGAGAGTGATGCTTGCGGAAATGGACTTGGTGCTGTTCTCCTTCAAGATGAATACCCCATTGTGTTCACCAGCAAAGCCCTTTCACGTAAGAATTTAGCTGCCTCTACCTATGAGAAGGAAATGATGGCTATTTTGCATGCAATACAGAAGTGGCACCCATACCTATTAGGGAATCATTTCTGCATCAAGACTGATCACCAGAGTCTGAAATATTTCTTGGACCAGCGTGTCTCCTCCCCGGCACAACAAAAATGGGTTAGAAAACTCATGGGTTATGACTATGAGATCACTTACAAGAAGGGTAAAGACAATATTGTGGCAGATGCTCTTTCTCGCACATTTGATGCCCAAGGTTCTCTTTCAGCTATTTCTATGCCTGTTCCAAATTGGTTGCAATCTGTTCAACAGGGTTATGTCAATGACTCCTCCTTATCTCAAATCATCCAACGCTTGACCAACAACCCTTCTACTGTACCACATTGATCTTGGGATGGTGCTTCTCTGTGATACAAGGGTCGTCTAGTGCTTCCCCAGAGCACAGATCTTCAATAGGCTGTCTTCTATGAACTCCATGCTTCTCCATCGGCAGGGCACTCTGGGTTCATCAAAACGTATGAACGAGCACGGCGTAACTTATTTTGGCAGGGCATGAAAATGACAATTCAACAGATGGTGGCCGAATGTGATACCTGCCAGTGCAATAAGGGTGAAACAACACCCCTTCCAGGATTGCTTGAACCCTTGCCCATACCTACACGGATTTGGATAGATATTTCTATGGATTTCAGTGAAGGGATTCCTAAATATGGCGGGAAGACAATGATTCTCGTTGTGGTTGATCGCCTCTCCAAATATAGTCATTTTTGTCCTCTCAGCCATCCCTATACAGCCTCCTCCATCGCTTAAATTTTTCTGGACCAGATCTTTCGTCTTCATGGCATCCCTTCTTCCATTGTCTTGGATCGTGACGACTTTCACCAGTCATTTTTGGACAGAACTATTTCGCCACACTGGAACCAAACTAAAGATGAGTTCGGGGTATCACCCACAAACAGATGGTCACACTGAAATTATCAATAAATGCTTGGAAACTTATCTTCATTGCTTCACCTCGGAACAACAACATCAATGGGAAAAATGGCTCCCTCTCGCTGAATGGTGGTACAATACCTCTTACCACACTTCCTCTAAAATGACCCCATATGAAGTAGTCTATGGTCAGGCACCTCCATCTCTCCTTCCATACACCCCCACCAGTTCACCAATTCAGGAAGTTGACAGGGTCCTTTGAAACTGCGATCAGATTCTTCGCATTTTGCGGGACAATCTTCACATGGCAAGAAATCGCATGAAGCAACAAGCTGATCAGCACCGTTCTGAGCGCACTTTTCAAGTCGGCGATATGGTTTTTCTTCGTCTCTAGCCGTACAAACAATCATCCTTGAAACTCAAAGGGCGTCATAAGCTCGCTCCAAAGTTCTATGGGCCATATCGGATTCTTCAGAAGATTGGGTCCGTTGCTTATAAATTGGAACTTCCTCCTTCTTCCCGCATGCATCCAGTCTTTCATGTCTCTTGTCTGAAGAAAGTTCTTGGCACCAATATCAGTGGACAAATGATCTTACTCGAACTGGATAACGAAGGATCCATGCTTTTGGAGCCAGAGGCCATCCTTAATCAGCGCACGCGTCAGCTTCGCTCTCACTCTATCACAGAGGTCTTAATTCAGTGGCACGACATGCAACCAGAGGATGCTACATGGGAGCCACTCCTTCAGATTCAACAACAATTTCCACATCTAAAGCTTTGAGGACAAAGCTTTTTTTTAAGAGGGAGGGGATGTTAGGAACCCATGTCTTTACTTTGTTAGTATGTTGTTGTTGGATGCATATGCTTTGTAAGCCGTCCCGTAGTATTTGTTGATCAATAGTTTGTGTTATTGTTGTTGGCGCATATGCTTTGTAAGTCACCCGTAGTATTGTTGATCCATAGTTTGTAACGGCCCATGGTTTTGACCCATATTATTGGCGCCTAGAATTAGTATATAAGTGTGTGTTGAGACCTATGAAGGCACCATGAAGTTAATTGTATTGAGCTTGCTCAAAGAAGGTTGCCCCCTCGAAGTGGCCTGTGATCAATATAAAAGTGATTCTGAGTTCTGTCATTTCTGTTATTTCGCATATTCTTGTTAATTAATTGTTGCAGGTGCATCTCAGAGCTCTGAGGGGAGGAGCGAAAGCTCTGATACCAAATGTAGCAACCGTATCTCGTTGGGCTCTGAGTACAACCATATCCGATGTAATATGCTAGCCCGTATCTAGGTTAAGCTAGCCTGTATCCACATCTACGGAGGAAGATGTTCCATCTTCAAATAAACAGATATATTAATATATAATAATTAATGGATGATAAAACACAATGGATATGGCCACCTTAAATATGGTTGGGCCATCCACTATTGAAGAGACATTCATCTTCATAACTATAATAATAATTAATTACTATTACTAATAGTTTATAACATATTTATTTACTAATTTATTGTTGTAGCATTATGCAATGCTGTGATAAATTGATTAGCTGATGCACAAAATCCTCCTTCATTTGGCGGAAACGTGGTTCCCTCAGCTCTCCCTTGAACATCTCGAGTGAGACTTCATCTACTCTAGAGGTGTTTCCAAATGATGTAGAATCTATCTTGGCCGATGCTCAAGGAGACTGTGGTGGTTTGGTTGTCGACACTGTGAGGAACCCTTATCGACTAGGTTTGTGTGAACACTTAACATAAAAGTTATGATGTAACCATTCGAATAAGACATGGTAAGAAATCAATATGAAATACTTATTAATACTTATTCTTTTAAGATATGAAATATATTACGGTTCACCCATAAAGGTATTAAGTTATTGTAGAAAGGATATGGACATATGATATTTATTTTCGTGTATAACCTTTTAACATATGTAATATACTCATTCTTTTAACATATGAAATATATATTATATGCATATATAATATATTTACTGTTCACGGAAAAATCTATTAAGTTATTGTAGAACGGATATTCACATATGATATTTATTTTCATGTAATTTCATTCGTAATATATAATTATTTACAATTGAATAACTTATAAATTTACATATACAACAATGTAGAGCTTAACATATATTACCTAAAAGACCGCGCTATGACTATACTAACGCTAAAAATGAAAGGACTTCTCATATTTAAACAAAGACTGCGAGTAATTCAAGCATGATCGCTCATCAAGCTGTTACTTTAAAAAACGTACAAGATGGAACGGTAAATAAAAGAGTTGTATTACTCATTTTAGATGGATCTATCAGACATCTTGTGTGGTGTGAATAGAGGGTTACAATATCTACTAACTGAGTCATTCATTAGAGCTTCCAAGAAAGAAAAAGGAACATGCCATAGCTATCAATTAATGGGATTAAACCACCCGATAAACACTCTGATGAACGTTTAGATAAAAAGCAGCTGCATAGACAATAAGAAGTTTACACGCAAGAGCTGACAGTTAAAGGGATGAAGTGGTAGAGGAAGCAAAAGGAAGAAAAGAGGTAACACGCAGAGCTGCCAGAACTGTGTGAGACTGACATTTTAAACTTACGAAGAAGCCAAAGCGTCATCTAGTTCATATACTACCAACTGCTGATGCGGCCTACTACCAGAAAAATCAGGAATTAATGGTTTGAGAAGTATTCTCACGCTTCTAAGTTGGGTCTAAAGTTTAGTTTTAACTCGTGGAAGGGTTGCACTTATTAGAGCGTAGAGAGGGTTGCAACTCTGTATAAGATGGACGAGGAAGAGTTGATTTTATGGAATGGAAGGAGGTGGAATCCTTCTTAGTTCTTGTAGATTTAAATAAAAGTTGTTTTCTTTTAAATATTTGTGTTTACAGAGAGGGAAAGACGCATTTCTTGTAGGACCCGGATAAAGGAAGATGCAGATTTTTAAATAAAAATATTTTGTAGTAATCGTGCTTGTCGTAGGTCGTTTTTGAATAAAAGGATACCGATATGGATAAAAGGAGACAAAGGCAGAGTTTAGATTTCAACACGAAGAAATAATCAACAATAAAATACAGGGATGAGTGAAAACCAGTGTGGGTCGAGACATGTATCTGTTTTTTGCACTCAAACATAAAGAAATACGATCACTTGTCTTTGTTATAGATGAGGGTATTTAGTCTTGTCATTCTATGCTATGTAGTTAGGGATCAACTAGCTACAGAAAACCAATCTTTTATCACATTAGCCATCGTTTCTATCACATTGTGGATTCAAAACTATATATATCTATTTTCTACGGACAGTATTCCATTCTCTGTAATATTTAATTAAGAGTTTGGAACAATTAATTGACATCATTCGATCTATATTCAATATAATAATATACTTCAATTCATTAAAATCTACAGAAAGGAAATCTACTGGTCCCTATCTTTTTCTTGCATAATCTTACTTAACTAGAAACTGTAAAAGAAATTACTATCAATGTTGATTAACAAAGGATAACATTATAAACCGTCCTAATGATTTCCCCACCGAGAGATCACTCTCGAGTTGGGCACGAATCCACTAGGGTGTCAGGTTAATGCACTCTTTTCTTTTCGCCAATTTTATTTATCTTTCCTTTCCTTCTTTCCATTGAAGGTGAAGAAGAAGAAGGAGAAGAAAGAAACCATGTTCGTGAACACAATAGTGTTCTCTTTATAGTCTAATTTAGGTTTGGTCTACCCCACAAGTTCTTGTTCAAAGTTGACTTATTTAAATTTTAGCTAATCTTAATTGCTCGACTTAGTTAATCAATTAACTGATTGTAATTTATTTATTTTACATAATTATCTCATCTAAACATAATTAGATATGTGAACTTTATCCTTTAAATTAGCTAATCTTAACTTAGTTAGATAATGTTTAACTCATTGACTTTTATAGTCATTATTTATTTAATTAGTTTAATTGATATTTAACTTAGCTAATATTAACTTAGTTAACTTTAACGGATTGATTTTACTTAGTCATCTTTAGTTAATTTGTTAATGGAATATTAATAGCTTGGAGTTTTCCATGCATATTCAGGCATTAAGTACTAGTTGACCTTTACTTCTTTGCTAGATAAAATTTTCTAGATTTTTAATTCTTCTAAAGCTTTTACTTTTAATCAAGGACAATCAGTCTTCCTTTAATCTTGCTCACTTTATTTATTTTATTTTCAATAACCATTTAAATATTTATCAATAATTACCAAGATGTTTTCTTAGTAAAAATAAATAATTTTATCTTTATTGCTAATTTATAATTAGGAAAATATTAATCATTTTCCACTTAGGAATCTTTTACAAAAATATTTAGTTGAGGCCAATGTACTAACGTTTTTTAGGCTAACTTCTTGTTTTTACTTAATGGTACTTAGTATAGATTAATATCATGTCAATATTTAGATCATAGGGACTTATTACTGCCTTGTAGCGACTAGAGGTTTCTTCGACGTCCTTATCTAGGACTAATTATTAATACACTTATAAACTTAAGTGTTTGCTTGGTGAACATTATAGTTCTCTTTAAGTGCTTACGGCATTAGGATGACCACTGTCATCAAAACTCATGGTTATCAAGCCATTCACCCTCCCCCTAATGGATTCCATGCCCCAATCATTTCATTGTGTCAATCTTTTAGTCTCCGAAGTCTACAAACTCACTTAACACTTAGGAAAACATAATCATACTTACAAAGTTTTATCTGCAAAACTCTTGCCATGAGCTCCTTGCCGTTGGTGGGTACACAGTTTGTACTTTTTGTTGTAGAAACCCTAAGGGATAAAAATGGATTTTACAATAAGAGGAAGTTAATCTACCACAATGAAAAACAATCTTTAAAAACATGACTTATGCCCCTTTTCTAGAAATCAACAATACGAAATGCAAACCTCGCTTACGCTCTTTTTCCAAAACAACAATTAACATGATCTATCCCCCATATTGAAACTAAATTCCCTCCGCTATCAAAACACATCAGTTTAAATAGGCCCCCAAGAGTATAGAGCCACCACCCTGTTTCTCCCTCCCTTAACGAGGATTTTCATGGCAAGAAAAAATATCCCCAACTTGATTTCGAGGAAAGGGAAGAGGATCGCTAAACTTCTTGAAGAACCAATCTTTCCTTTTATACCTTCAAATCCTATTAAATGTTCCATAGGATCATGCCCTTTGTATACTTCGACCATTGAAAGCATGTCCCCTCTCTTGATGGGATCGATCCCTCCTATGAGAAAATATTAAACCAACTCTTAATTATTGAATCCCCTTTCAAAGAGTATAAAATAGTCTTTTTATAAATATTTAATTTAGCGTACCGAATATTTTTCCTTATATTTACAATGTTATTTCTCTTATAATGCATATAATTATATTTAGGCTATTTCTATTTAATTTTTTTTATATCAAGTTCACATCAACATAAGATAATGAGTTGTGGAAAAAACACAAATAGTTATATTTTCCTTTTATACCTTTATACAATAGTTATTCCATTTTTATCTCATATTAGCAGTAGTCACTCCTTTTCTTCTAGTATATAAATATAAAATACTCATTTTCCACCTTTATCTATTTTATACTTTTATTTTAAGTTATTCCACTCTCTTACGAATGTATAAAACAAATTTCTATTCACCTAAATGTAAGGTGATTTTGGTTCGAGTTAATCTCTTTGTAAATGTAATTTCAATTGCTCACAATCACACACCCCCCTCCTTTAATTACATACATAATTACTATAAAATATGCGTTCATGTTTTTAGGATAGGGTTTTGTTATTAGTTGGTGGATTACGCTATTAAAAGATAAACCGCAGTTAGCTTTGGCTTGAGAACCGAAGACTTAAGCTAGATATTTACCTTCACCTCATAGGTACCAAGATGACATGCCATCCATATCAATTGGGCTCTTAAGGTTTGACTAGCCTTAAACCTCCCTCTCCTAGTGGATTTTTTTTGCCCCATCGTTGAGTTGCATAATGGCCTTCAGTAACCTAAGCCTACAAATCACAATTATAACCTAGGAAATAAATAACCGCACTTACAAAGTTCACTGGTGGGGTGTTGGACTTCAGATCCTTGCGAGGAATTTATACATAGATACAATTTGGAATTTAAAAGAAGGCTAGGAAAAAGAGGGATGTTACATCCTTTCCCCCGTAAATATAACATCATCCTCGGTGTTCACACAGTTTAAAATGTTTCCTTCAACTTTTGATTTACTTTGCAATGTCATCCTTTAGTTATCTTTGTTTGCTTTGGTATCTCCTTTTTGATACTCTTAATCATCTTTGGACTTATGCACTTCCTATATGTCGTTATTGCTCCTTTTTCTTTCATAACATCTACCTTACACAGCCCATACAAGATCTTCCAAAATATTTTAGCATAAAATAAAAATAGTATTTTTCAATTTTAATAATAACGTAAGCAACACGTTCTTCTGCCACACATTGTTGTTGTCATTCATAGAAAATCGACTAATAATTTTCATTGAAATTTTTTGCTTTTATCACCATTATACAAAGTACTACTTAATCCTTTTTCCAATATAAATGAAAATAATGCATAGGTAAAGAAATAATTTACTTATCTTTTGGAGGACATGTTTCGCTTCTAACTCTCATCGTTTTAGCTCGTCCTTAACTTGTGATAGACATGTCCTTCATTCTCAAGCTAGTAGCATTATATCATATATTTTCAGGAGACAACTAAAAACTTTGACATTCATTCTCATCATTGAATGAATTTTGCCTTACTTGTAGTACTAGGGTGAAAACGTGAAGTTGGGAAACACTTTTATGACAACGGATTGAAAACAAAACTAGTGTGTGCGGATGATCACGCGAAAAAAAATTCAACTTCAAACTCTAGGCCGAGAGTTTGTGAGAGTCCAAACTCTCAGCCGAGAGTTTAATAAAACTCTAGGCCGAAATTTTGAACCAATCACAACACTGTATTTAAAAAAAAAAAACTCTTGGATGAGAGTTTGAACTAAACTCTCATCCAAGAGTTTGGAAGATATTTTTTCAGCTGAGAGTTCATGGTCAACAAAACCTGTGAAAATATATGCAATCTTTCTGGAACCTGCAACTTCAGCAAGCCCAAACCCCTGCAAATTTTAAATATTATTTGTCAAACTTGGTAGTAATGGATTCATCTCTGAATCTAGTTTCCAATGATATAATATTTTTTTCATTTCGATTTGAATTTATATTTATTAGAAATTTTTCTTTAAACCTTATCCCTTAAGAATTTTATTACTCTCAAAATTACACAAAATGAAAATTCAATATCATAACAAAGACAACACCAAAAAATTTGAAATCTTCACAAAGATATAACTTGCCCCATCCTCTTCAAAAGTGTACTTTTATCTTTTTCAATAAGAGTCACACTAAAAAACAAATTGAAGCTTACCAACATGTGTTGATAAGGCACCATTTTCTAAACATATGTTATTTTGATAAATAATAAAAAAATAGTTCTCAAGTCTGAAAAACCTCAAAATATAGTCCATGCACAAATGCAGTGTGTGTAGATTATGATCATACATTGTTTTAACTAAAATGAATAACCATCTCTCAAAAAACTAGTGCTCACACTTGTCACGCATTATCCATACCTAAAATTCTCAAGTATATGCCGCTGGTGAGCACCATATTTCTCCCACCATATGTCCATAAAAAAATTTAAAGAAATATGAGTAGGAAGTTAATTCAATTCTCCAAAATATTTTTGTTTACTTCAAGTTGAAATTCCTAAGGGAGATATGGGTTTGAAGAGGTCGAAGTTGAAAAACATAAAATTTAGGAGTGTTGTTTGTCAAAAACAAGCCAAAAGTGTTACCCAACTTCACGTTTTCACCCATTATTTGCATACATAGTACTTAGCATTAGGGAATCCAATAGCCCATTCCCAAGAAGATTTTACCCTATATTCCATTGTTATATCATGGATATAAAAGAATTCAACAACACATCGTTGAACACAAAACTCTCCCTTGAGTTTTGGCACTTCAGAAACATTTTGCTAAACATAGAACTCTCCCTAGATATTTGTCACCAATTTATGTGTGGTCTTATGTGTTTTAAGGTTTTGAGATTACTCCTCTTTTGATTGCTAGTCAAAAAGTTTCCTTCTAAAAAAAAACATCAAACGACATCCTATTTTCAATATGTTATTAAATTGGTGTGCACAGGTCTTGCCATTGATGATCACCAGCTTTTACTCTCTTCCACTCAAGCTCCCTTGCTTGAGTCTAGGAATTTTTCCACTCAAGATCCCTTGCTTGAGTCCAGGAATTTTTCCACTCAAGCTCCCTTGCTTGAGTTCAGGAATTTTTCCACTCAAGCTCTCTTGCTTGAGTCTAGGAAATTATTTTAGCATAGCAGAGTTGGATCATCAATTTCGCCACTTGGTGTTTTGTTTTTTTTTTATATTTTATTTATCCGTTTCATGACTCATTTATAACTTATCATATTATTTTTGGTCCACATTTGTTGTCAATCACAACATGCAACACATGAACTTGGTTCTCGTCGTAGATTTTTTATGCATTGCCATGACCAAGTCCTCTGAATCTGTTACAACTTCATAGTTAGTCACAACATAATATCATCAATCCATCAATAATAGTTTCACCTATTTACTCATCATCATTTCATATTCTTTGATGATTTAACTATCATTGTACATTATTCTTTAAGTATTGATATGTATTCAAGTTTTTTTGCATTATGATTTGCAATCACACTATTTTATGCACAACCATTTATACTACTTTTGTTTCAACAATCATGTAGATATTTCCAATCTACCAAAAGCCAATTGTTAGTGCGATACTGTCACAATTTTAGGAAATCACTTTCTAAACATGGTTTTTAATTTCCATCAGGGTATTTTTTAAGGATTCTAATATTATACTTAAGTATAGTACCCTAGGCGATTATTTTGGATTGAAAAAAACATGTATATAGATAGGTAGGCGAATTTTAAATATGAAACATACAATTTACTACTGAAACATGTAAATTTTGGAGAATATTATGATAAAAGAAACATATTTTATGTAAATATAGGCAATATTAGAGACTAAAAATGACCAAATAGCAAATTTATTTTTTGAAAAAAAGCCCAAAAATAGCCATTTGGCGAAATTTTGCCCTCAAATATTACCCTGGTTTCCATACACTCCTATAACCAAATGATAATAATACGCTTTAAAATTCATCACTCACTCCTGAGTGATTTAACTCCAATCATTCCATTTTGATTATTATTTTCATCGGTCATGAACCATGAACAGAGTCCTCCAATGTTAGTACATAAAATTTATTGTTCTTTTTTCTCATAAACTATGGACCAAATTTAGTCAATAAACTAATATAAAAGATAAGTACTTCGTAATTCAACCATTAAGGAAAATATAAGATAACACCTTCATAGGTTCATTGTTCACGGGAGAAAGAACTATACTAATTCATGAAGGTTTTCTCAATAGCTTTCTAAGCCCCAAAGAAATGTTATTTATATGATGTTCCATATATTTGATATCACTCAATTTTCTTTATGGCCACACCGCGCCAGATTAGCTAAGAATTTAAATCATGAAATCTTCATAATGTAGGTTGCACATAATATGCTCAACTTCCATCAACTTCCAATATAGCTTGACTATTTCAAGGTACTATTCATTTTAATCCACACACAACTCCTTCGCGTGAAATACACGACTGGTACAACACACATACTATCATTATGTTTACTCATCTGAATATAACTACTCATCTTTTTATAGGATAGACCACACAAAATGTCATTATACTTTTCTCATGGACTATCGTATCTTATGCCCTCATAAGTCTACAATATTTTATATAACGAGAATTTATAATCACTATTCTATTCCACAATTCAAAACACTTATCTTGTGTTTTCATAAAATCATAAGATTATGATCATATCATCTCGACACCCTTATCTATAATAATTCTTAAAAAACATTTGTACTTCTTCCAAAATACATTTTTAACCCAAACTCCATTAGTCAATTTATAAGGATAAGGCTTCAGAAATAAAACATAATGAAAGTACATACTTGTAAACTCACAGAGTAATTTGTAATAAATTTCAATCTCCGTTTCTCATTCGTTAACTCTTGGAGAAATTTGAATATTAGTTCCTCTAATTCATTCCTTCATCTCTTCCTTCTATACAAATAGAGTCAATTTGTTAGTTTAACAACTTTGTATTCTCTCACCTCATGTTGATCACAAATAGGCTTGAGTGCTAAAACCTCGCTTTGATACCACTTTGTAACACACCTGAGCTCCTCCTTAGTATTTTGAGGAAATGGGGTGTAATTTTTTTTCTTTTTTCCATCCAACAAACAAATATGTTAGTCTGTTATAATGCTAAGCATCATAATTGAATATTAACATCAATTACATGTAGACCCATGTGGTTGTTGTTCTCTCAATCTAATCTTTAAGTATAACGAAAGTACTACTTAACTTCTAATCATGAGTTATTCTTTTCCCATCTAGAGCACTTTCTGTGAACATTTAATCATACTAAATAATGTCCCTATTCAAGATTATAATTACATGAAGACAACCATTTACCTTTAACTCTTATTTATGTAAACTATCCCCTTTAATGCTAAGGTAGTATAGGTTCTATATAATCTCCATCATTTGTTCTCAACTAATTAACTCAAGTAGCAATTCTAGATCCTACTAACATTATCTAATTAATGTTAAATTATAAGCAATAAATGAGCTCATTAGATTTGCCATGACACTTTTACTCATTTTCCATAATTTATATAAAGCCATAATCCTTTTCTCAACTAATTTCCATATCTAGATCATAAGGCTTACATCATAAAAATTTACACTTATGAGTAAAATACATGCGAATTACATACAATAAAGAGGATATAGATACTTGTACCATATAATTCTTAAACCCGATATGAACATGCTAGTAGGAATCTTTTACCTCTTTTCACAATAATAATACAACAATAATAATATTTATCTAAATCTACATGACCGACTCATATAACGATGGATATGATTATATCCACTCAACATAACCATAAACATACTCATACCTAGAACTTGACAACAATAGCGATAATCAAATTCTTGAATATCATTTAAAATATTACATGAACAAAGAGCATTATTAGCATGCATTGGAAGCCATTAACGCCATGAAACTTTGACTCTAATATCCAAAGGAGTAACTAAGCATAAATGAATATCATTTATCAACAAAGGATCATTCATACATACATATAATCAAATCATTTAATTCACCAACAACATCTTTATAAATATTTTCAACAACTTAACACGACATAGAAAAGTATTTATCTGAATGATATAAACTTATGTGAATGAAGGATTGACTGCAACTTTACTCCTAACCATTTGACTCTCTTTCAAATGTATATGTCTTCCACGGAGAAGCCACCTCCTAGCTGGGCAACAAATCCACTAGGGAAGAGAATCTCTTTAAGAGTGTTCTCACTCTCTTATTTCACCCTATCCTAAATCAAGTCCCTTAATCAAACACCAAGCCTGCACTTTTTCCGTTTAGTCGATTAATATGATTTAGATACAAAAGTATTGGTCTATTCCCTTTCTAACACATGAACATATATAAATATATATATTTTCATTTCGTTGTATAACGAAGGTTGAGATTAAAAGCTACAATCTTGTTTACTTTATTCCAGATACAAATATATAAAAAAGGTATATAAAAATGCCATAAAAGGTCGAATATAGGGACCACCCTAATGGATTCGATCCAAAAATATATAATATTAAAGATATATAAAAAAATAAGAGAACTTCAATTCTAAGTTGCGTCCTCCTTAACACATTCTACAGATCATGAGAATGTATATCAAACATGATAACTATTAAAATAAAATACGAACTACTCAAGCAAGCTATGAGCTCCCTTCTCCTTATTGGAAAACATGAAACTCAATACAATGATATATTATCAAACAAGTAGTATCGCACTCGGGTCTCCTCCTACGAATTCGTCCCAACTTCACGATAAAATTAGATGTATTGATAATCAACAAACAATTGCGATTGATATACTTTGGGAGTCGTCCCTTCCCAATGTTTGGCGCAAAAATAAAAGGAAATTTAACCATCCTAGATGCAAATTTTGGGACTGAGATCCTTTGGGAGTCGTCCCTTCCCAATGTTTGGCGCAAAAATAAAAGGAAATTGAACAATCCTAGATGCAAATATTGCTAACCAAGAAATCTGTCACTTAACATAATAGAGATCTCTTCTATAAACAGAGATCATTGCGATCTACCAAGAGATATACATATATAGGGATCACTGTTATAACGCTATCAAAGGATATAAGCATAGGCCATTGCCAAGCACTCTGCCCAATAACATAACAGAGATCACTGCTGTAATAATAAATGCAACTCTACCAAATGAAATAGACAGATATCACTGCGATCTATCAAACGATATACATATACAGGGATTAATACCAATCTATTAAATGCAAGGCTATCATAAGCAGAGATCGTAAATGAAAACTCTGTCCAGCTAATAAGAATATATGCAGAGTTTAAATAAAACTTCTCTTTAACAATTAAATGCAGATGTAAAATAAAAATCTCTTCTGTTTAAAATATATGAATTCAAGATCCATCTGCCTCAAGAGCCATGCTCTATCCTTGCATATTTCTGCAGTAAGTAACGTGTACAGAACAATGTAATCAATTCAAGCAGAGACGTCCTAGCTCTACAATCTATGCAGTATGGTCATTAATAAAAAACAATGCAATCTACTCCAAGGAAACGATAACCTAAGCGCTACGATCAATGTAATAAGATATATAATAAAAAATGATGCATCTACTCATAGACAAAAACGCCCTGAGCTCTGCGCTCTATGCAGTTAAAAAATATAAATAACAGGAAGGTAATCTACCACAATGAAAAACAATCTTTAAAATCATGACTTACGCCTGTTTTCCAGCAATCAGCAATACGAAATGCAAACCTGGCTTACGCCCTTTTTCCCAACAATAAGTAACATGATCCTTCCCCGAGATTGAAACTCGACTCCCTCCACTATCAAAACACAGCATATTAAATAGGCCCCCAAAACTACAGAGCCACCACCCTATTTCTCCCACCCTCAAAGAGGATTTTCACACCAAGAAAAAATATCCTCAACCTGATTTAGAGGAAAGGGAATAATATCACTAAATTTATTGAAGAACCTATCTTTCTTTTTATACGTATCAAATCCCATTAAATGCTCCATGGGATCATGCCCTTTGTATACTTCAACCAGTCAAAGCATGTCCGCTCTGTGGATGGGATTGATCCCTCCGACGAGAAAATCTTAACCCAACTCTTAATTATTGAATCCCCTTTCAAAGATTATAAAAATAATCTTTTTATAAATATTTAATTGAGCATACAGAATATTTTTCCTTATATTTACAATGTGATTTCTCATATAATGCATATAATTATATTTAGGCTATTTCTATTTAATTTCTTTTATATTCACTTCACAACAACATAAGATAATCAGTCGTAGAAAAAAAAACAAATAGTTATCTTTTCCTTTATACGTTTGTACAATAGTTATTCTATTTTTATCTCATATTAGTAGTAGTCGCTCCTTTTCATCTAACCTATAAGTATAAAATACTATTTTTCCATTTTTATGTATTTTATACTTTTATTTTAAGTTATTCCACTCTTTTACTTATGCATAAAAAGAATTTCTATTCACCTTTATGTAAGGTCATTTTGGTTCCACTTAATCTCTTTGTAAATGTAATTTCAATCGCTCACAATCACACATCCCCCTCCTTTAATTTACATACATAATTACTATAAAATATGCGTTCATGTTTTAGGATAGGCTTATGTTATTAGTTGGTGGATTATGCTAGTAAACGAGAAACACTAGTTAGCTTTGGCTTGAGCACCCAAGTCTTAAGCTGAATATTTACATTCACCTCATAGGTACCAAGATGATACGCTAACTACATTGACTAGGTTCTTAAGTTGTTACTAGCGTTCAACCTCCCTCACTTAGTGTCTTTTTGTTGTCCGTTCATTTAGTTACATCACATCCTTGAGTCTCTTAAGTCTACAAATCACAATTATAACCCAGGAAATAAATAATCACACATATAATGTTCATTGGCGGGGCCTTGGCCATGAGCTCCCATGAATTTTTACATAGTTACAATTACAAATTTAAAAGAAGACTAGAAAAAAGAGGGATGTTACACTTTCTTCCCAACATTTCTCTCATGATTGTATATATTCCCTACATTTCTCTCAGAATTCTATATATTCATAAAGTTCAGCCTCTCCTTCTTCCCTATGTTCCTTTATTTGCTCTCTAGGGTAAATTTTCTAGGTATTCCTTATTTAGAGACCCCAAATAAATGATGAAGATGCCCTAATGGCATAAGTGGAGTGCCGAGAAATTTTACCTAGGGCTTCACTCACGGTTTTGAGGTTTTCATTAGCGAGCTTCACCGAATTTTTCACAAAAGGTTCTTTTCACCCAATGTTTCACCCCATATTGCGTAGAAATTTTACCTCATAATGCCTAGAAAATGTACCAAAGGTTTTCACCATAGAGCTTCACCTTATTTAGAGACCCAATGAATGATGAAGATGCCCTAACCGCACAAGTGCCCAAAAAGTTTACATAAGGTTTTCCTCTAATTTATTTTTAGTAAAAATATATTGACTTTTATAATTTAAAATTCATAAACATTTTTAAATATAAATTTTAATAAATTTAAAGATTTTATTATTTAATTCAATTTTAATGTTAATATATTTATTAATCTAATAATTCATATTTATTTTTACAAAAAATAAAATTATAAATTATATAAACAATATCAATTTAAATCACTAAACTATAGAAAATATTATTCAAAATATTGTTATTTTTTTTAATAAAAATAAAATATTTATTCAAAAATATAATATATAGATTTACTCTAGATCACAAATAAGAAAGTAAATATACAGATTTACTGAAATTTTCAATTTTCAACTAAATTAAATCATTAAATAAACGTGTTTCATTACATTTTATGTAATCAATTTAGTTTAGTTTTTTTAAATAAAAATCATAAAGTTTTTGAAATATAAATTTTAATAGATAATGATTTCATAATTTTTTGTATAGATATTTTAATTTTTTATATAATTATTTTAATTTTTTAAAATAAAATAATAATTGTTTTTAAATATAAATTTTAATAAATTTAATGATTTTATTTTTTAACTACATTTTAATGTTAATATATTTATTAATCTAATATTTTATATTTAATCTTCCAAAACATTAAAACAATAAATTATATAAACAAGATAATTTAAATCACTAAATTATATAAAATATTACTCAATATTTTTATTTTTTTATAAATATTAAATATTTTTTTAAAAATATAATATAAAGATTCATTTACTCTAGATGATAAAAAATTTTAATTTTTAACTAAATTAAATAATTAAATAAATGTGTTTTATTATATTTTAGGTAATTGATTTAGTTTAGTTTTTCTGTAATAAAAACCATAAAGGTTTTTGAAATATAAATTTTAATAGATAATGATTTCGTAACCTTTTATATTATTAATTTTTTTTTTTAAATATATCTTATCAAAGTCAATTAGGGATCATTTCGAAACCTTGACCACACTAACTACTTCCTTGAGAAACCCACACCTTAATAGAATGAGTTAGCTAAAATTGTCAATTTTATAAAATAAAATTATAAATACTTTTAAATAAAAAATTTAAAAAATTTAATGATTTTATTATTTAATTAAATTTTAATATCAATATATTTATTGATCTAATACTTCATATTTATTTCTCGAAAACATTAAAATAATAAATTATTATTATTTTTAATTTATTTTTTACAAATTCCTTATTATAAAGTGCAAATGTTATTTATGATTATGGGTTATTCTTATTATTCTTATATGTCATATTTAGTTAGGTTATGAGTTATTCTTATGAATCTTTTATGTCATATTTATTTAGGTTACGAGTTATTTTTATTATTCTTATATGTCATATTTAGTTTAGTTAGGTTATGAGTTATTTTTATGATTGTTTATTTTATAATAAAAAATTTATATGTCACATTTTGTTAGGTTATAATTTTAATTGGCTATTTTTTTATTTTGAAAAAAAAACTCATAATATTATTAAAAAAAATTATATTTCTCAGATATGTTTCATTATTTTCAGAGTCAAAACATTCATCTAGACTTCCCTCTAGTAGATTTGTAATATTTTCATGCTATACAGGATTTCATATTTACATGCATTTTCCCTTTAGCTTCTCACACAAACCACAGAGCCAACAAAAAAATCTTTGCCTTGAGATAATGGATAGCCCTTTATCTTCCCACATATTATCTCATTCTGCTTTATAGGGCAAAACAAACAACAACAAAACGAACAAGACAAACCCTGCATTCTTGAGCTTCCCTCTAGAAAACTTGAACTATTTTTCATGCTATATCCAGCATTTCATTTTGAATGATTCTTTCCAATTAGCTACCCATAACATACCTAACTCTACCTTGAGTATATCCCATTAGCTTCCTCTTTCTGCTTTATACAAAATCAAACAAAATCGAACAAGACAAACCCTATCCTGAGATAAAAATGTCTGGATACCTGTCCATTCTTTTGCATTATGTTCCAAACACCTTTTGGCATTAATAACCCTGACTGGGATAGCTTGTCTGCTTCTATGTTATATTCCTTGTAGATATGTTTGAAAGATCTCTTCAAAATATTCTCTAAGTATTTGTGTTTCCTCCATCAATGTTTGCATTGTGACTCCCCGAGCATCCACTTAATCACTAGTTGAGAGTCTCCATAGATAATCATTTTTTTAATTCCATTCTCTTTAGCTAATCTCATGGTGAGCCATAGATACGTTAGTTCGGAGTAATTGTTTGTTTTTGTTCCTATTACATCCCTATAGCTTACCTAATGTTCTTCATATATTTGTCAAATTCCTTCGGCTTCGCATAACTTTTCACTACTAATTTGGGTCGCTCCATCAAAAAAAGCTCTAGGATAATGGTTAAAATCCATTTCTGGAATCTTCCTCTGTTTCTTAATATGATTTTGATTAGGGAAAATCTTGATTACACTCGGCCTCTGTACTGTACAAAAGTATCAGTGGAATTCTTCATTTTCAAATAACATTGAGTTCCTTACACTCTAGATCTACCAATTTACCACTACAGGTAGTGCTCTATAATCACTCACTGAATTATTATGGAACCATTTGTTGAAGCAAGCCTCCACCGTGTCTCCATGCCAAATATTAAAAATGCCAATCTCTTTCTCTATTTCCTCCCGGACCATCTTAGTGAAAATGCATTAGACCGCAAAATGCTCATTTGTTTCTTCATCGTTTTTGTGAAGACAACATCTTCCAGGTATCAACCAATTCATGTTTTGTAAGTGGTCCCACGTTATGCATTTGAACTCCAAATGCTCATTTGTTTCTTCATCGTTTTAGCAAAGACAACATCCTCTAGGTCTCGACCAATTACCATTTTGTAAGTGGTCCTGTGTTAGGGCCTTATTTCATAAAAGGAGCGAGGAAAAGAGTTTTGTTTTCAAAAGACATTGTAGCTTCCACAAAGCCTTCCACCATCCTCTTGCAATCATCTGTTTGTGTTTCAAAAGGGTCTCATACCTAGACTTTGGTGTGTAGATACCATTCAATGCAGGGAACCAAACTAATTTGTCCACACACTCAAGGATTTTAATATGATTATCTATAAGATTCCTTGTGTATTCCTCCTAGCATATTTTGTCCTCCCCTTCAAAGTTCATATGTTCTTATTTTAACCAGTCTCCAATTACACTTCTAATTTGATTAAGTACTATATACCCATCATAATGTAGCCTTTGGATCATTCCGAGAGGAAGCAGGTGAGCATTTCCACTCTCTATCCAAGGATCGACTCCTAGTCCTATTTTCAAAACTGATCCTACCTTCCATGAGAGCCCATCTCCAATTAATGGGAATCCTTTTATTACCGCCCTCCAGATAGCAGTAACAATTTTGGTGTTTTTAGTAGGATTCCTGAGCCAAAATTCTAGAGTGGCAGGCTTGATATATTTTTGTAGTATCACTTGTGCCCACAAAAATTTACCTTCAATTAGACACCAAATTCTTTTAGCCACAAGGGCTGTTGAGAAGGGAATAAGTTGTTTTCAACTCCCCATCCACCCTTGTCTTTTAGCACTGAGACCAAACTAATTTATCCACGCACTCAAGGATTTTAATATGATTATCTATAAGATTCCGTGTGTATTCCTCCTAGAATATTTTGTCCTCCCCTTAAAATTTCATATGTTCTTATTTTAACCAGTCTCCAGTTACACTTCTAATTTGATTAAGTACTCTATACGCATCATAATGTAGCCTTTGGATCATTCTGAGAGGAAGCAGGTGAGCATTTCCACTCCCTATCCAAGGATTGACTGCTAGTCTTATTTTCAAAACTGATCCTACCTTCCATGAGAGCCCATCTGCAATTAATGGGAATCCTTTTATTGCTTCCGTCCAGATAGAAGAAACACTTTTGGTGTTTTTAGTAGGATTCCTAAGCCAAAATTCTAGAGTGGCAGGCTTGATATAATTTTGTAGTATCACTTGTGCCCACAAAACTTTACCTTCAATTAGACACCATATTCTTTTATCCGCAAGGGCTGTTGAGAAGGGAATACGTTGTTTTCAACTCCCCATCCACCCTTGTCTTTTGGCACTGAGACCACCTTCCAGCTTACCTAGGCATAGCCTTTGGTTTCCATTTTACCTGTCCAAAAGAAGTGCATTAGCAGAGATGAAATTTTATTTAGTACTCTTCTTGGGATCCAGGATAGATCCCAATAAACCAAAATTGTTGTAATCACTCCATTTATTACAGTCAATCTACCCCCTTTAGAGAGCCACTGAATGATCCATGAGAAAACTCTCCTTCAACATTTCCTTATGAGCCATTCGTAGTTCTTAAAACCATAGTCCAAAGCTTTTAAGTTGAATCCAAGATATTTCAAACCTATTTCTAGATTGTGACTTTTAAAGCCCAACATTGTACCTAACCTGCTGACTTCCTCCTCGTCAATCCCTTCACCAAGCAAGATAGATTTACCAATATTAACCTTCATCCCCGTATCCTTACAGAACAGAATTATGAGTTCATTAAGGGTCTCTAGTGCTCTCAAGATTCCTTCACTGAATATTAGGATATCATCTACAAAAAGTAGATGTGTAAGAGAATAGTTCCCCATCTTTATCCTTTTAAAAAGTCTAGAATATTTGGCTTGTAACAAAATCCGGCTGAGGCCTTCTACTACCAGAAGAAAGAGAAAGGGTGAGAGCGGGCATCCCTGCCTCAACCCTCTTCTAGGCCCGAAAAAGTGAGTAGCTTTACCATTCATAAAGAAAACAAAAGATACTGAGGTCACACAGCTTAGGATCCAGTTAATGAAGGGATTACTAAAACCAACGTGGATAAGAATCATCCTGAGATAATCCCAACTTACTCTGTCATAGACCTTTGAGAGGTCAATTTTAATAATTGTTTCCTTTAGATCCCTTTTTCTAATTGTTTGCATTCCTTCCTATGAAAACCCCACGACTTCATGAATCTGTTTATTAGGGAGGAACCCAAACTATTATTCGGAGATACTATTTGTTAAAACATTCTTTAGTCTTTTTTCAATAATGTTTTCTATTATCTTATAAATACTGTTGCATAACTCTATATGTATGAACTCTTCTAGGGAATATGGATTGTTAACTTTCAGTATCAAAGCAATGGATATGGTATTAGAAGCACCCAGAATTCTCCCATTATTTCATGAGGCCTCTATAGCTCTCAACAGATCATCTCTTATGATATCAAAAAGCCCCAGAAAAGACTCAATAGGAATACCATCAGGCCCCGGGCTCTTTTCTTTCTTTAAACTATGCATGGATTCTTCCATCTCAGATATAGTAACTTCCTGTATTAGGTCATTGTTATCCTCTTCTCTAACAAAAGAGGGGTAATGCTAGTCTACTCTGACAGCTTCATCCACTGACAGTGCTTGTTTGTCCCAGAGACGTTCTAAAGCTATTTTTTAGAACTGTGCCTGGGCATCAATAATCACTTCAACAAAAACATTACTGAAATCACAATATGAGTGACAGAAACAGTGTAGAGTTCTTTCCGATCTTGAAATATTAATGGGTAGTATTTCAATGTGCAAAGAAATCAGACTTTTGAGTAGTAGATGGAAATGGAATGGTGCAAGATAAAGGTACTATGAAAGTAAATATTTATTTTACATTTACAGAATGGCGTGTGGAGCCTGTGAGAGGAATTCGATAGCCTTAACAAAATGGATAAAGAACACCATTTGAATAATACGAGGATATAACTTCAAGATAAATCAGCATGAAAAATTCAAGTACTAATCACCATTGAAGAAATAAATTTAACCAAGTGCACTCATATAAATTTAAAACAGTTCTGCAACTCATAGATAAATAAAGATATGAAATACAACAGGAGATACTAACTGTGCACATCAAAACTTTGAATACATCAAGCTCCAATATAGGGTAAAATATGTCTTTGTATATTGATCAATTGTCTAACATAGAAGAAATAATTCTTACATCAAAGAGCCGACCCTCTGGCTACTGCCTATTTGGTATATATAGCCTTCCTACTGACTAAACATAATTTGTTACAATTTGTTCAGCTCAACAACTTAAAAGAAACAGTTTATACTCCTCAACAGAGGTTGTTACAATATTAGCTATAGAAAAATACCGGTCACTCCTTCGACCATGAACCTGGGACCAACTTGCTAAACAAAGTAATACCTCTAGCTAGACGAGGCTCGCGTCACTTTAAAATGGATCCATGGCGTAAAGTCCTTCAGAACTGCGAGGAGAATTCTACACACTAGCTGAACTGCCTATGACCTGCTGGAGAAGTTAGTCGCTTCATCCAATCACCTAGTACAAGCCCTTTGCTCTCAGAATCTGCTTTCGACGGGATGAAAGCTCAATTATGATGCTGAGTTGTGTAACAGGACCTGATGTAGAAGTTTCGTTTCCAAGGCCACTCAGGTGCTACAATTCCACCCTCTACTCATGCTTTGATGCGAACTGCACATTCCCTTCTTCCTTGATTCTGCATACGGAAGGACCATCTCCATTTGAAAATGTTATACCTCAATATTACACATTATGCATTAGTGTCGCATCATTGTACTAGCGACCTAAACGACAGTTTCCCTTAAAGATCATCTGAACATCCATAGTGAAAACCATTGACTGAATACTGAAAGCAAAACATTTTTCTACCATCTTCCAGCCCAATTTAGCCCTGTTTGTGAGCACTGTCGCTCCTTGAACATCTACAAGGGCGCGGTAGTTATCACTACCGCGCGTTGCTCCTTCTCTGGAGCGCGGTACTACCGCGTTATGCTCAGTTATAGGGGCGCGGTAGTCTGAAATTAGCCTTTTTGCCTTGGATTTTGGGATTTCGACCTTCGAGGAGATTTTGTTGGGATTACCACCTTTGGTTCGATCCTAACTCCTTCTCTGTTTAGCTGGCCTGATCCACTAAACCCTCCATAGATACACACTTCTCTCTTGTTGGTTAGCCTTCCCATGTGCTATAAGAGAGAAGCTTTCCATGGGCCAAGGGAGGACTCTTGAGAGCACCAAACTTATGGTCTTGTAGCATTGTGGAGATAGCTAGAGGAGAAGACACTTGGAGTTGGAGGATTGGCTTGGACATCAAGCACCCTTTGTAAGTGATCTTCAAGTTGTAATGGAATAACTTGTCTTGTTTTCCCAAATCATTTGTGTTAATCTTGTTTTAATGATATGATTTGTATCTTTCATAGATTTAGATCCTAACTCATGTTTCGGGTTGCTAGAGAATAGTGCATACTCATGTTTTGGTTCCATTTTAACAGGTTTACTTGTGACGACTTGGAGCTTGGAGCAAATACCAAAAACAAGCGTTTGGATATAAGGTCAGTTAAACTCCTTCTATTCTCTTCAGCATTTTAATCCTGAGTATGCACTATTCTCTAGCAACCTGAAACATGAGTTAGGATCTAAATCTATGAAAGATACAAATCATATCATTAAAACAAGATTAACACAAATGATTTGGGAAAACAAGACAAGTTATTCCATTACAACTTGAAGATCACTTACAAAGGGTGCTTGATGTCCAAGCCAATCCTCCAACTCCAAGTGTCTTCTCCTCTAGCTATCTCCACAATGCTACAAGACCATAAGTTTGGTGCTCTCAAGAGTCCTCCCTTGGCCCATGGAAAGCTTCTCTCTTATAGCACATGGGAAGGCTAACCAACAAGAGAGAAGTGTGGATCTATGGAGGGTTTAGTGGATCAGGCCAGCTAAACAGAGAAGGAGTTAGGATCGAACCAAAGGTGGTAATCCCAACAAAATCTCCTCGAAGGTCGAAATCCCAAAATCCAAGGCAAAAAGGCTAATTTCAGACTACCGCGCCCCTATAACTGAGCATAACGCAGTAGTACCGCGCTCCAGAGAAGGAGCAATGCGCGGTAGTGATAACTACCGCGCCCTTGTAGATGTTCAAGGAGCGGCAGTGCTCACAAACAGGGCTAAATTGGGCTGGAAGATGGCAGAAAAATGTTTTGCTTTCAGTATTCAGTCAATGGTTTTCACTCTGGATGTTCAGATGATCTTTAAGGGAAACTGTCGTTTAGGTCGCTAGTACAATGATGCGACACTAATGCATAATGTGTAATATTGAGGTATAACAGATGCCCCCTAAAGTGTGAGGTCAGAAGAGACTGATGGCCGAAAGACTTTACAAATATGGTTCGGAGATAGCATCGAGGAGAGCAACAGGGAGCTGAAAAATAGAAACAAAATGTCAGATATACCACCGAGGCGGGCATTCCCATGCTCGAAAACAAATGACTCAAAGCATGGCTGCCGACCAATACATTGCAGATCCATGAGTACTGTGATGATATAGACTGTAGACAAATCATGGCTACTATGAACAAGCGTAGATCCATGAGACAGTAATGACACAGCCACGACCAATACAATAAGTGGATCTGTGTGACAATACAAAGGACATCTCCATTGCAACCTGGACATAATCAAAATACAAAAGGGTGTCCAGGGTCTTCTACCCGATCGCAAACGATACGAATCTAGCCATGTGATTACAAGGTGTTGAAGTCGAACATGGTAGAAACCATTTGATTACCGGTCAATGATGTGAACCGTTAACAAATGCGAGGGAAATCACCAATGATGACGATGATCCCCAAGGTATCTATAGTACATCTCAACGAAATGCGAATAAAGGAGTTGATGTCGAGCATCCGAGAGATCATTCAATCAGAGGTCATTGATGAAAACCTACTGTTGAATATGAGGAAACCTACCATTGAGGCATGCAGGTACCAAGGTACTAGTGGTTGACTCCTAAGTCTAATTCCTGGATAGTGATTTGGTGTCGACAGGAATAGACTCGTCAAAGGTGGGCCATAATGATTCCCACATCATCGACACGAAATCAGAACGAGAGATAGTATGGACCGATGAAACAATAGAATATGTACTGACACAAAGGGAAGGTTTGACATGAAGTGGAGGTGGACTCAAGGTAATAATCCTTTGAACATATAACGGCATGAAATAGAGCTTGGCAGCAGGGATTACTTGAACAGACAGAACCACAGAAAGTGTGAACTCATAGCAATAATGAGGACGCATGATCATAATGATGACACTATCAGCAAGACTGACTACCCAAAACAGACAAGGTGAGGATGCATGCCATGTTCAAAGGTGACGACTCACAAGCTGCCAACAAGGTAAACTTGACTCATTTTCCCATTTTCCCCCGACATGATGGACGAGTACCTCTTTGTTTTTTAACGAGCTTGAGGAGGATAACAGATGCTCGGTATAGCTCATCTCATAGATGAGTCCAATCTCACATGTTTTTCGAACCTGAGAAAGGAGGGGTTCGTCCCAAAGTGGGCCCTTCGATGTTTGATTTTACGAGTCCAAGGAAGGAAAACTCGACATTTTTTCATGTTTAGAGAGTCTGAAAAGAACTAAAGAAGACTCCAACGGTCCTTTTTCGTAAGGTTAGCCTCATCGCCCGAAAAAGGGTAAAACAACGTGGGAGAGGACTCTTCCAGTCATGATTGGCCGGAGTATTCCTTTTTCGTAAGTAGTGCCCCCTAGTCCGAAAAAGGGGTAAACTATCACTAGAGAGACGATCATTCAAATCCTTTTACAAGCGTGAATGAATCAATTTCGCTTGGCAATCTTTTCAATTTTAGGGAGTCTGAAAAGAGCTTAACTATGGACTCCATGTACAACTTTGTCATGGTTGATGACCGAGTACGACAAAGGGGAAGTAAACTCGGCACAGTTCCTTTTCCGTAAATAGTCTAGCGAGGCCGGATAAAGTGATAAACCTATACTCGTTAGACACACCTTTTTACTCCAATTGTTTAACGAGCACGATAATGGTATCAAAAGCACTCGGAATCTTTTTCATGTTTGGATCCAGAGCACGAAAAAGGAAAAAGTAAGCTCAAACCACTTTTCATGTTTTAACCAGAGCACGAAAAAAGTGAAAAGTAAGCTCAAACACCATCTTACTGTTTTTAACGAGCTCGAAGATAGGTTGGAAGAATGCTCATGATGTCTGCTTCATTTTTTAAAGAGCTTGTAACAGAAAATGAACTATGCTCAGAATAATTTTCATGGTTTAATGAGCTCGAAACCTAAAAAAGGAAAGTATGCTCGAAAATGTTCCCAATGGTGAACTTCTTCCCGTCATGAAATCCAAAGGTTGGTTCATGCCCCCCAGCATGATTGCTAGAAGTAAGTGACTTAGCTCCAACGTGATGTGGAGAGGCGATCGAGTTGACTTCAACGTAACTTCCAGAGGTTGAAGACATGCCCCCAAGCTTCTTTTCATTCGCCTAAGGTATAGGCGAGTGAAAAGAAGGTTCAGGTACTAAGTCTACGAGGAGACTCGACTCAAAGGGAAAGGATATGTTTCATTTTTTAATGAGCTTGACACAGGAGTAGAACCTTGCTCAGACTACTGGTTTCATTTTTTAATGAGCTTGAAGCCAAAGGTAAACTCTGCTCATGGTTAAGGCCCATTGATGGGTTCCCTCCCAACATGATGACCAGAGGTTGGTAAATGCCCCCAGCATGATTGCTAAAGGCTAAACATGCCCCCCAAGCTTCGTTTCGTCTGACTACTCTTCTTCCTTACCCAAAAATCCTGGCTACTAATACAAATGTGTTCACCAGGGGGGGTAGGGAGAACCAGAATCAAGTGACCCAGGCAGATGAAATGAAGGTTCAAATCCTAACTCTAGCGAGAGACTCGAACAAATGGAAGGGAGATCTATTTCATTTTTACACAAGCTTGAAATAGATAATAACAATGCTTGAAAGGGTCCTTTTTATTTTTTAATGAGCTTAAAACAGAAATAAATTATGCTCGAAGGTAATTTCATTTTTACGCAAGCTTGAAACCGAACGTAAACTATGCTTGGGATTGGTTTTGTTTTTACACAAGCTCGAAACCAATGGTAAACTGTGCTTGAGGATTGGTTTCATTTTTTAATGAGCTTGAAACAGAGGATAAACTATGCTCATGGTGACCTGTTTCATTTTTTAACGAGCTTGACACATAAAGGGAACTCTGCTCAAAGTGATGGTTGGTTTCATTTTTACACAAGCTTAAAACCAAAAGTAAACTATGCTTGGGATGATGGTTGCATTTTTTAACGAGCTTGACACCAGAATAGAACTTTGCTCCAAGCGTCCCCCGCCCCCCCTAGGGGGAAGAAACCACTAAAACATGTGGAACATTTAGGGAAGTCTGGTGACTAGGAGTCATGCGATGAGTGGGCGTCACAAAGGAAAGCTGATCGATGGTCACAACATTCCCATGATGGGGAAAATACATCACTCGAAAGAGTGAGGACACTACAGCCTTCATTGCATGGACGTAATCACGTCCAAGGAGTAGATTAAAATCTAAGGGACCTTGGACAACCATGACATCAATACAGACAGTTTTCCCTCCCAAAGTGATAGGTAACTGAGGAAGGGACCCTAAAGGTCCAGTAGGCCTTCTATTGAAAGCTAGTATCTGGTCAGTGACGGGCACAAGCCGAGGAGAACCTAAGGCTTGCCAAGCAGTTGAGGATAGAATACTGACAGAAGCTCCTTCATCAACTATCGTACGAAAAATTTCTTTATCGGAAACTCCTACAGATATTTGAAAAGGAACACTCGAAGGAAGACGAGATTCTGTCAGACCATTCCAATCAAAGGAAATAACCTCAGTACTTGGAGGGGATCTCGTGGAAACGGACAAGGTTTCCCCTTGCCGAGGACATTCTGAATCGATAAGGAAAACATCAGTGGTTTCCAATTCACTCTCTCTTGGAAGATAAGAATGAGACGAAGGTTGTGTCAAGGTGACTGCTTCAGTCTGGACTTTCTCCATTGAAAGAGAGGGATCGAGTGGGGATGACAGCGACTCAATCACTTCACTCTCGGAAGGGAGAGTGGGATCAATTACAGATGAAACTGAATTGATCACTTGGTCAACCAGCGGGGGGTCGAGGGACAGTTTACCATGGTCTGTTGGAGGTACCAGTTGAGAACTAGTAATATCTTCCAAGCACCGCGAGGCTTCATCCATGCTCGGACAAAGGAAAGTACGGTGCATACCCTTGCATATCAAACAGGGATATAGGACTTTACCCTTACGACCCTTCACCAAGGGGTCACTGGTTGAGGGGGTGCCATCGACATGATGGTCAGAGGTCGACGATACGATTGGTTTGGGGTTTTTAGACCACACTTCTGACACACGGGAAAGATCAGGACAATCCTTGAGAAGGTGATCACCCTTACAAAGTTTGCAAGGGAACTTGGGCTTACGGGGTGTTTTCGTAGAATGAGTGCCATTAGGGGCAACTGGTTTACGCTTGGTCTCTTCTTTATCCTTCTTCTTCTTAACTTTCCTTTTCTTCTTCTTCTTATCCACCTGATTACTAACACTATTGCTTTGGTCAGGCAAGGAAGAAGGAACGGAAGAAGATTCATCCGACGAAGAAGGGGAAGGATTAGTTTGGGATTGACTCTCTCGTGGTGGAGAGTTAACATTCGAAACATTGGGCGCAATTGGAATTACCGGATTGAACAACCATACCAGTAATCCTATGGTTAATCCAGGAAGATTTAACGTGGCAATAAAGGGAGGACCAATATCTCCAACTGGAGGAAAAGTAAAAGGTTCCCCTTGAAAAGGGGTCCCCGGATTGGTAGTCCCAGAAGGAGCATGGGTGCATGGAGGTAGATTCTCCATGAAACCAAACTAAGTGATGTGGAGAAAGTCTTGTTAAAAAGAACTCAAAAACCCTCAGGAAACCGAGCGTGCGAAAGGGGAGCTAGGAAAAGACAAGGCTCACAGGACAAAAGAGCAAGCTCAAAAAACTATACTGAGGCCGCTGCCACAGTAAGCGAGCTATACAACAAAACGGCCAGAATGCCAACAAGCAGCCCTACAAAGAAAAAGACCCTCTACAAGATAGCAAGCAAAACCTCCTAACTAAGAGCTGGAGACCTCAACAAATTGTATCCTTCGCAAGGTGATGAAATCCAAGTCGAACAATACAACATGAGAGACCGATATAAGAAGGATATCCCTCTACCGAAAGGGATCCTGGGTAAAAGAGCCCTAGTAGAATAGATACTAATCTACCTCGTTCATGACACGTCGGAAAAGGTTTTGGGCACTTCAGCCTTCCGAAGAAGACAGCGATCGATGTTGCCTTAGGGCTAAGTGGAGTGCGGTATTCCACAGAGTCCGTCCGGTTCTCAATCTCGCGGCCGTTTAACCCCTGAAAGTTAGAAACAGTCAGGAGGCCCCTCCACAAACTGGCTGTGACCGTGTCAATAAATACTAGAGGATTTTAGTTTCCTGAAGACAACGACTATGTCTCAGATGAAAATGACAAGGGGGAATTATTTTGATGCCTATCCCCAGTGTCCTACCTAACTACCAAATTCTTTTGATTTCCTCAAGTGAGGTTAAAGTTGGTTTAATTAGGGAGATTAATTTTAGTGGCTTTCTTACTCAATCGGGTTATGGAAGTGCAACTTGATGGTGTTATGACGACCCAAACCATGCAAATGAAGATGAATCGAAATGAGCCTTTCTCTTCGATGAACACTAGCTAAAGTAAGGAAGAATTCTTTCCGTTCCCAATATGCACAACCCAATGCACATGCAATTTTATTTATTTTCAAAATGATAGAAAGAAGTAAAATATGTACCCAAAACTAACCCAAAGTAATGAAAAATTTCTTCATATGAACACCAAATGTAATGATTCTAATTCATTTCCTATCTTTTTACACTTGAAAAAAACACACCCAAGCTACGGAAAGAAAGATTCTACAAATGTTTCCAATCAAATGCAAGACAAAGAGAAGAATCTAATAATTTTGTCTAACTCAAATGCACATAAATATGAAACAAGTATTTCTTCTTTTCATGAATGTAATACCAAGAATATCAAATGATTAAATTAAGGCAAGAAGAATACTTTAGTGTTTCAATTTCATGAATATGGTAAAAGAACGACAAAATCAAGCTTCTCTTTGAACTAAAGTAGAGGTAAGGAATCAATCTTTTCAAACAATCATCAGATAGGATGTAAAGGAAATAAGATGCCAAGCAATACAAACATGCCAAACACACCAAACCAAAAATGATCTCAAAACCTTAATATGGGTCAAAACGACTGTAGGATGCACGATTCATGGCCAACATGGGCCAACATGGATCCAAATCTCGAAAAAACTGCAAGCAAAACACTAGTATTGACTCAAAGGGCCAACATGGATCCAAATCTCGAAAAGACCCAAAAATAACCAAACAAACCAAATAAACACACTTTCCAGGAACTACCGCGGACCTGCAGGCCACCTGGGAGCGGTACTGACAGACTACCGCTCTGTAGACAGCGCTTAAGGGGCGGTACTGCAAGACTACCGCGCTGTAGACAGCGCTTAAGGGGCGGTACTGCAAGACTACCGTGCTCTGGACAGCAGTAAAGACGCGGTACTACCGCTCTGTAGGCAGTTACGGGGGCGCGGGTACTGTGTTAACAGAGGGAAAGAGGCGGAAGTTTGAGAAAAGATTTTGACTTTTCAAGGGTTTTCCAACCCAGAGGACTTACTGATCTGTAACAGGAGTCTAATGCAGAGAGCAGGGAAGTGAATGAAGGTGAAAGAACCCAATTCTTACAATCAATGAGTGAAATTGAAAGCAAACTTCACAAGCAAAGAAAATGGATTCAAATCCCCAGCGGAGTCGCCATTCTTGTTATGTGGAATTTTGCCCTACGGATAAGTCAAAATTCCCTTAAGCTAAAGCAGACTTTAACTAACTCTAGGCTAAGAACAAAACGAAACAAATGCAACCTTGAATCCCTAGATCTAACAAACATCTCAGGATTAAAATGCTGAAGAGAATAGAAGGAGTTTAACTGACCTTATATCCAAACGCTTGTTTTTGGTATTTGCTCCAAGCTCCAAGTCCTCACAAGTAAACCTGTTAAAATGGAACCAAAACACGAGTATGCACTATTCTCTAGCAACCCGATACATGAGTTAGGATCTAAATCTATGAAAGATACAAATCATATCATTAAAACAAGATTAACACAAATGATTTGGGAAAACAAGACAAGTTATTCCATTACAACTTGAAGATCACTTACAAAGGGTGCTTGATGTCCAAGCCAATCCTCCAACTCCAAGTGTCTTCTCCTCTAGCTATCTCCACAATGCTACAAGACCATAAGTTTGGTGCTCTCAAGAGTCCTCCCTTGGCCCATGGAAAGCTTCTCTCTTATAGCACATGGGAAGGCTAACCAACAAGAGAGAAGTGTGGATCTATGGAGGGTTTAGTGGATCAGGCCAGCTAAACAGATAAGGAGTTAGGATCGAACCAAAGGTGGTAATCCCAACAAAATCTCCTCGAAGGTCGAAATCCCAAAATCCAAGGCAAAAAGGCTAATTTCAGACTACCGCACCTCTATAACTGAGCATAACGCGGTAGTACCGTGCTCCAGAGAAGGAGCAACGCGCGGTAGTGATAACTACCGCGCCCTTGTAGATGTTCAAGGAGCGGCAGTGCTCACAAACAGGGCTAAATTGGGCTGGAAGATGGCAGAAAAATGTTTTGCTTTCAGTATTCAGTCAATGGTTTTCACTCTGGATGTTCAGATGATCTTTAAGGGAAACTGTCGTTTAGGTCGCTAGTACAATGATGCGACACTAATGCATAATGTGTAATATTGAGGTATAACAGAAAAGACACAATGACTGAACTCTCCTTAGACATCTCGGGTGAGACCTCGGGTTTTTCCTGTCTAGTTGCCGGTGGGTGCTTGTTTGCAGGCTCATGAATGTTAGTCATTAGAACTCCTGGTGCTCCCAGTGAACGACCTTATGAAATGAAATGAACCATAGAGCACATATTTCATTAAAATTGGAAAGATTTTATTACAAGAACAATGAAAGAATTGAGTTTTTTGGTTATTTTGGAATTATAGATCCACTGTTTAATTCCAAATTTAATGAAATATGTGTTATAGAGGATGCTCTACCGACTGTCTAGGAAAGATATGCAAGCGCCAGGCTTTGAGTTCTACACAAATGGAATGAAAGAGCTTCGAAATGCTGACGAAGCCAACCCAGGTATTTATAGAGCTATCTCCACTTTCCTAGATAGACGAGCCCGTACTACTTGCAATAATTACCTGACCACCTTTTCCAATTTTGCATATTGGGAGTTAATGATAGCTGGTACAACGCCGACGACGTAAATGATTACTCAATGGGACTACTTCCATGTGACAGGTGGAGGAAACAAGACAGAAAACCACTTACAATATTCAAACCTCTTCAAAACTGGTTTTGGAAAACCCCCTTAATCCCTCTGAATGATCCTGGGAGCGCCACATGGAATCAGTGATTTTCTCCTCAGGGGAGGACCACCCTTCATATACTTTGCATGCCTTTCTTGCCTTGATACTCCTCCAACCGTTGATTTCTGCCCAGCTGTCTCGAGATGAGTTCCTAGGAATGCGCAACTCTACGAAGTAGGTCTCGTTACACTCGTGGTCCCCAGGTTTAACGCTCCACCTCACACAATACCACTAAGGTCCTTCGGATGGTTTCAGGGTCTCCAAAACATGGTATGGGAAAACCACTTTTAGGACCCTGACTAGCTGCGAGCACGTCATGCGTCCTTGGTTGTTTTCTGTCAGGGATGATTTGGGCTGAAATAAACACAGCCTGCTCCTGCCTCCTGACTGTGCTCCTATGACGTGGTTCCGGGATGATTAGCATTATGGGCTATCTGTCTGTCACTTGATCTGTACGACAGCTTCTCCTGTGTCATTTTTTTTAAGATCTTAATTCCTCTCCAGCATATGCCTTTTTTAACCAACTGATGACTTTCCTTCAACTGAAAATATTACTAACAGTGCCTCTCTTTATAAAATTTTCTAAACTGATTCACCCCTACTTCTTCCACATCCTTGAAACTGCTTACGTTTTCTCCTAAATAATTTTTTAGACTCCAAATTTTATTTTTACTCTTGCGATAGTTTGCATAGTTATGAAACAACATAGTATTGTCATCCCCCTTTGTCATCCAGGTATCCCTACTTTTTATTCTCCATTCTTCTTCCCTTTTCAAAAGAATGGATCTCCTCTTCTGTTCGAGATCTAGGAGAGAAATTCTATTTTCCTTGGTTAGAAACCAAAAACCAATTGAATTTGTCGACCATATAGTACTGGTATCAATATCTAGAAGGTCCTTATCCTCTTGCAATTTCTTTTTCCTAACCCAATATTTTACCAAACTCTTTTCCTATTTAAAGTTATTTTGGAACTGTACAGCTGCATAATCAGACACTTCCTCATCAAAGGGTTTCCAGGCATGATTCAGCTTCAGGATACATTCTTCATCCATGGTCTAAGAAGGGTTCAATGTGATGAACCTGCAATAATTAATTAATGCAAATACACGAGATATCATAAATAATAGACTCAGAATCACTTTTATATTGATCACGGGCCACTTCGAGGGGGCAACCTTCTTTGAGCAAGCTCAATACAATTAACTTCACGGTGCCTTCATAGGCCTCAACACACACTTATATACTATGTCTACGTGCCAATACCATTGGTCAATACTATGTGTCAATACAAACCATGGGCTAAGTCTAGGCGCCAATACTATGAGTCAAAACCATGGGACATATAATACTAGGGGACGACTTACAAAGCATATGCGTCCAATACTATGGGTCAATACTATGGGCTAATATAAACTATGGATCAACAAATACTATGGGACGACTTACAAAGCATACGCGTCCAACAACAATATACTAACAAAGTAAAGACATGGGTTCCTAACATCCCCTCTCCCTTAGAAAAAGCTTTGTCCTCAAAGCTTTAGATGTGGAAATTGATGCAGAATCTGAAGGAGTGGGTCCCCTGTAGCATCCTCGGGTTGCATTCCGAGCCATTGGTGCCTTTGGAGTTTCAGGGAGGATTGCATGGAAAGATGTAGATGAAGAAGAACCATATCAGCGATGTGAAAAGTGCACTCAGAATGGTGCTGATCGGCTTGTTGTTTCAGTCGAATTCTTGCCATGTGAAAATTGTCCTGCAGAATGAGAAGAAGCTGATCACGGTTTCGAATAATTGAGTCCATTGCCTGAACTGGGGAGCTGCTGAAGGTGTATGAAAGAAGAACTGGTGGTGCCTATCTAGAGACTACTTCATATGGTGTCTTTTGAGATGTGGTACTATAACACTGGAGCACTTCTAGGAAATCCATAGAAATAGTTGTCCAAATCTGTGGACGGATGGGCAAGGGTTCGAGCAATCCTGAAAGGAGGGTTGTTTCACCCTTGTTGACCTGGAAAGTATCATAGTCAACCACCATCTGTTGAATTGTCATTTTCAGTCCCTGCCAAAAGAATTTACATTGTTCCCGGTCATACATTTTGAAGAACCTAGAGTGCCCTGTTAATGAAGAAGCATGGAGTTCATAGAAGAGATAGGCATGTTGAATATATTGCAACCAATTTGGAACAAGCAGAGAAAGAGCTATAAGAGAAACTGGGTCATCAATTGTGCGAGAAGGAGCATCTTCCACCATATTGTCCTTACCCTTCTTGTAAGTGATCGCATAAGGATAACCCATGAGTTGGATAACCCATTTCAGGTGTCTTGGGTAGGAGACCCATTGTTCCAGAAAATTTTCCAGACTCTGGAGATCAGTCTTGATGCAGAAATAATTCCCTAATAGGTATGGCTGCCACTTCTGTACTGCATGCAAAATAGCCATCAGTTCCTGCTGAGAGGTAGATGGGACTAAATTCTTACCGGAAAGGTCTCTTGAAGGCGGCAAGCTCATTGGTTCAGCAAAGACACCTGCATATCTATCCAAGGAAGTAGTGGAGACCATTGATGGGTGCATATGAATGGAATGGAGCCGAGCGATGACACCATGTGAATTCTTCTTAAGTATTTTTTCTAGGCGATGCGAACTGATGATGCGGAGAGACCCTGGTTTTAATCCCATTAATTTGTGTTGTGCCCCATTGACTAAAAATTGCTTCCAAAGTTCCACAAAATCCCATAAGATGGGGCCAAGTGTGCGTAACCATTGAACACCCAAAACCACAACACATCCACCTAAGGACAAGGAAAACATGTCATAGCACAGGTTATAATCTTCCATATAGATATGCACATTGTGACACTTCCCCTTGCAAGGTAAGGTGACCCCATTGGCAACCATGACTTCAAAGTTGGAGCAAGGATGGACAAAACAATCAACCTGTTTGGCAATCCAAGGCTCAATGAAGTTATGAGTGCTAACAGAATCAATGAGTATGGTAAGAGGAAGCTTCTTGAAGTATCCCCTGACTCGCAGTGTTTGTGGGGTGGTGACGTCGGTTACAGCATGGAGAGAGATTTCGGGTAGTTCGTCCTGAGATGGGGTGTCAAGAGGCGGGTGTTGAATGTCGACCTGATCATCTACTGTATGTAGAGATTCTTCATCAAGTTCCGAGGCAGGTGGAGAATCCACATCCAAGAGATAGAGCTTTTGTTGAACACATCTATGTCCCCGAGTGAATTTCTCATCACAATTATAACAAAGCCCTTTTTCTTAGCGTGCCTGCATCTCTGTTTCAGACAAATGCTTGATAGGAGTTGGTTGATGAGAAGGCATGATGGGAGGTTGTTCGGAACCCATATTTCTGAAGGGAACAAAGGTGGGTTTGGAGCATTGTTGAGCTGTGATATTGTCCTCTGCCAAATTAGCCAACCCTAGGACTTCCATCATTGTGTTGGGACAGAACATTTTGACCTCTGAGCGGATTTCATCCTTGAGACCACCGATAAAAAACCTCCTATAGAATTCATCAGACAATCCTTCTATGTGATTGGCCAGTTTCTCAAATTCTGTCTGATACTCTCTCACTGTGCCAATTTGGTGAAGTTTAGTGAGTGCTCCGGTGAAGTCATCAAAAGCACTAGGACCAAATCGTGGCAAAAGGAGTTGGCAAAAATATGTCCAGTTTGGTTTAGGATGAGCTTTGATGTACCAACGGTACCATTGAAGGGCTTCTTGTTCCAAATGAAAGGATGCAAGTGGAAATTTCTGGACATCAAAAGTATTATGCAGACTGAAATATTGTTCTGCTCGGTATATCCATCCAGTAGGATCAGTACCATTGAAGCAAGGAAAATCAAGCTTCGGCCCATGAAAATTGCTGGAAGACGAGAACCCGGTGGCTGCAAAAGATTCTGGTTGTCGGTTATTGTTCATGGATGAATGTAAAGATGGAGGCTGAGAAATTTTTTATCCAGATCTTGGAGTTTGGTTTGGATGGCTGCAAGTGATTCATCCATGGTGTTTTCTCCTGCACGGGTGACAACCATAACCATTAATTTTTTATTTATTTTTTTCGTGGGGGGGGGAATGGATAGAAAAACACAAACACAATCTTATTTAGTAAGGGCAAATTTGGATTTGGGAAAAACTCAGAGCGATAATTGGGGTTTGACTAGGTTTTCGACACTTTCTGAGGGACAGGGAAGTAAAAAATGGGGATTTCTGAAACAGGAACTCTACGGTAAAATTTGAAGGCAATGGGGTGAAAATTGAAGAAGTTATGGCAAACCCTAAAAATAGACAAATGTGGGATTTCTGGTCTTGGGAAGAGTAATTTGGGATAGGGTCTTCAAGAATGAAATATGCAGAATGGGATTGCAGGGATGTCAGTGAAGTTTCAGGGAAAACAGAGTTGAAACAAGGGAGATATGGCTGAAAAACAGAAATTTTTTTATTTTTTATTTTTTTTAGAAATGGATCGGCAACAGCGGTGTGGAAGGGATCCACAACAGATGGATCTGCAATGGCACGGAAGGGATTGAAAATGACTGGATATGAAATGGCGACTGGATCTGGAACGACTTTCATAATAGATTTGAAATGGCTAGATTTGGAGCGGAAGTGATCGGCAACAGTTCAACTGAAAATAGATATGGACACCAAGTACGTAGGGCTTCCTAACAGTTCAGGTGTTTAACTCGGCCACCAATGTTGTCTGACAGCTTGGGTATTGGGGCAGTATCCCTCACTCCACGGCTGTTGGTTGCTTTCTGGAAAGACCCAGGTTTTCAGGATGCGCAACAGCAAACACCCCTTTGGCGCACTGGCCCTTTTGGCAACGAGCTGCGCAGCAGCCCGAAGTCTCACCCGAAGTGGCTATGGGGGGGATAAGGAATCAGGTTTCCTTAACCCAGGTGGTGTGGAGTCTACAGTCTTATTTCTTCCCTTCTTGGAGGTAACCCCTAAACAGAGTGTCTTACTCTTTAACAGGTCTCCCAGCGCTACAGCACTGGAACTCACTCTTCTCAGCCAAGCTACGCGGTAGCTCCGCACCTGCGCACGAGTCTTTTACCCGCTACCTCCGATACACTATGTATCGTCTCTGCCCTTGTGCCACAGCACAATAACACACTCCTTTAGCGCTGCGGCGACAGTGTTCTTACAGACTCCTTTGACAATGCACAAGTACAAGTTCTAAGGGAGATTCTAGGATTTACTTTACATAATCATTCATAAAGATAGTGAAACATTCATAGAAACATAGACAGTAAAGCAAAGAAATACAATCACATAAAGCATCACCACAACAACAAGAATTACGTGGTTCACTTCCAGGAGGGAAGCTACGTCCACAGGAAATGTGTTTTATATTATCTTGAGATGGGGATAACACAGTTCCACTGCGCACACAGCTGTAGCCCTAGATCTTTCTGGGAAACTCCACGCACATAGCTAGGAGCCCTTCTCTTAGATCTATTCTCTTCTTCTACAGATATTCCATGACAAAGACATACAATTACATTCCCCTCTTAGTGCTCTTGCGACTGGTCGATACATGCAATGGCCCTTACGCCAAGCGGTCTTCCTGTGAGATCGTGGCCTTCTTACATGCACAAAATGATCATTAACAGCTTAAAAGATACAGCAATACAAATGACTCAGACATCAACTTAGACTGTCCGTGTAACTATCTAACTATCTAACTATCTAACCATCTAACTCTTTTCCCTTTTCAATTACACATATATATAGGTGGCCCTGAGGGTTGCACCTTTACAAAACTGTGGGCCTTTCCCAACAGTGATCACCAAAAACCCTAATCGCAGACACGACTAGGTGTACTATAGGCGCCTCTTGCAGTCACGTCACATCTTCCTGCGGACTCCTCGATTTCTAGCACAGATCGCAGGTATGGGCGTCGCTTCCTCATTCTTTGCTCCTTGTCCTTTTCCTTCAATGCTTCGGCCCATTTCTCTTCCTTGGTCTGAGCAACCATAACTCCTGTACTTTGCCTTAATGAGGAAAGTTGAGCGCTCTATTCTGCCACTTCATTTACTGTGGTGGTTGAGCTTTCTACTCGGCCACCTTATTTACTCTTTCCTTTGGCTTGTGCGCGCGAGCTCCACGATTTCTGGCCCACAATCTGCAGTGAGTTCGTCCATCTGGCGCCGTACTGCGCACTGTTCATTTCTGCCCAAAAATGCTACTTTTCCTCAAAATTAGCACTTTTCCTTCAAAACTTATTGCTTTTTCCTAAACTTGGCAGCTTTTCCATAGCTGCGGCCTATGCTCCAACAGGCCCCTAACAGTTACTTGTGGCTCGTCCCTAAGCCACTCGCACTAGCTTGCGGTCATTTTACTTGTGCATCTGACTTTGCTTGGGTCGCAGCGAAGGCTTGCTTCCACTGCGCAATAGCGGAGTCAATGTCTTGCACGCATTTCGTGGCTGTCTGCACCAGGTCTGAAGTAGCTTCTTCTCCTTTCGTGGCATCGACCAACTCTTGAGACTTAGCAAATGCTTTGAACTTGGCCTCTGCTTGGGCAGCAAGTTCAGCATACTCATCCATAAACGGCCGAATGATGTTGGCGAGAGTAGCATCTTTGTCTCTGAGCCTGTGCAGTTCTTGCTGGACTTTGCGGACTTCGCTCATCTTTCTCATTTTGGCTAAGCCTTCAAAGGGCTTATCTTCTTCGTTCAAAATAGTTAGGGACTGTTCTGCTGCTTTCACCTATTCCAAAAGGGCAACTTTAGAAGGGATCTTCTCGAGCTCAGCCCAAGCTTGCATAGCTTGCGTCATTGACTGTTGGGCTTCATCTGTTCTACACTTCATTTGGGTAGAAGCTATGCGCAGTGCTTCAAGTCGTTCTTGCTTATCATCTGCGGGAGGAACTACAACACGAGCTTCCAACTCGGTGAGCTACTTTCTATGGTCCTCAGCCATAGCAACTACTTGTTGTTCTAGGGCTTTCGCTCTTTTGCCAATGCGTTGCACTTTCTCAACTAAAAGAAGGTCTGGTTGAATTTAGCAGGCCGACAGCTCCTGGGAGATTTCATCGACGGCATTCCTTAGCCCAGTGTCTCGCGTTTCTTGAAGTGTAAGCTACGCAGATATATCCTTATAGCCTGCCCTTAGCTCTACTTCCTGTGTCTGCAGTCTTTGATTGGCATGGAATGTGGAGAGCTACCTATCTCTCAGCTCAGTAGAGACCTGCTCATGAACCAACTATAGAGTTTCCAATGGAATTATTGACAAATTTATTTCAACAGGGCCAACCGCGCTTACCTGCGGTGTAGCTAGAGGGTCCGGGAGTGTCATGCCTGCGGGGGGGATGTGGACAACAGTGTGCCTTTCTGTAGGTACTTCAACCCACTCGGTGCTTGTAGATGCTTGCGGCGCCTGTGAGTCGGATGCTGGCGCATAGGTCTGCGCAACTCGTCCTGCGAGACCTTTCAACTCCATGAGCTGCAGATCCAGAGCACTTCTAATATTGGCCTGAGAGGCACGCAGCTCCTGAAATGGCTCCTTCAAGTACTGGTTGAGCCTTGTGGCAAGGATCTCATAGGGATCTCCAGTCACTTCTGCGGGGTGTGACAGCTTCTACTTCTGGGTAGTCAGTCTTGACGGGCCTTCACTATTCTTTTGCTCGATCTTTTCCTTGCCCTTATCTTTCTTTGGCACCTCAGGGGGTGGCATCATGGCAGCGGCTTCAATGGCCTGTTTCCAGTCATCTGGCCAGGACTTCACGGTGTCCTCCACATCCTGGGTAGTCATTCGGTAGATCCCTATGGGCCATTCTTTCGACTGAATTCCACAAGGGCGGAAATAGATTTCATGCAAGTTGGCAGAAAAGACCAACTTCGTTCCATAGAGTTCTGCCGTCTCCTCAGTAAGCCGCAGCATCTCCAGGATGGTATCCCTGAGAAGATGATAATACTTGAAGAACACGGCGCGGTTCATCTTGCGCTTCACGGGATTACTAGAATCCCAAAGGTTGACATAGCGCATCCCTGTAACCTCTCCTGAGTGGCGCGGAAGAAACTGAGTGTTGGGCGGTTCCTTCCACCCGACAAAGGCACACAAGATCAGGAACCAAGAGAAATGGAATAGTTGATTGGCAGTGTCCTGAATGTTCCGATAGTCTTCCAAGAATGAATTCAGGAGGAAGAGACACCAGTTATACTACTCTCCCTCCGCAGCTGCAATTGCGAGCTCTACAACATCTCTAGGGACTTCTTTAGGTCGGCACTTTGTTAAAAGTCTGCCTGCGAGCAGACTGCCTGTGAATCTGAGTGCTTCATCTTCAACTACAGTGAGGTCATAAGCCCGACCTCCTCTCAACAATTTGTATTTCTGCACCAACTGTGAAGCCAGCTTTCGGTCCTTGCCTTTACCAATGAAATGGACGTTAGGTTCCTTACCAACCTTAGATAGGCCGGTAATTTGATGAATCAAGTCCACATTCAGATCAATTGGCCTCCCTAGCCAAAGATAACCACCGTGAACACAGGATAACTAGACATTGACAACCGCATTAACCTCATTGCTATGCCCGAAGCACGGTAGCTTCAACAGGTTCAATAGTCCAGGCTTTTCTAGATTTACTGCAAATTCCTGCGGGACAAATTCATCAATCTTCTTAACAGGATTATGGACCACCGTCAGATAGTGATCTGGTGCGAAATGAGGATACGTTCTATAATATCCCAAGTTGAAGTCAGAAAACTTAACCAGTGGGAGATGTCCAAGTAGGGATCCTTCTTCTTCCATGATTTCCGCCATTGGTGGAAGTGGAATTGAATACTTGGCGTTCTTGGGAATACACACCTCAGGTGCATCATCTGGGCACGGAGGAATGTAGTTAACCAGAGTGGCCAAGGGCTCTGGAACGAGTACCTCCGGCTGCTGCTGCTGCTGGGGATGTTGTTGAGACGCGCTTGTGCCCGGGGACTATCTGGGATCAGAGAAAATAGGAAGATTGACAGTCTTGGTCGGGGTAGCCATACCGAAGTCTAACCCTGTGCGTCTGAAGTGACGGATGAATTCTTCAGTTGACAGGTTCTCCGATATGAACCTGCATACATGAAAAACACTGAACAAAAGAGGGAGGAATAACGTAGGATGCGAACTCTGAAAATAGAGGGAAGCAGTCTGCACGACACGGCTCTGAAAACAATGGCTTAGACTCTCAATCAGGACAACTATACAACTCAATAGCAAGGAAAGTCACCCAAGCATATACGAATGAGGGGTATTTATAGCTGAGGGCAGTAGCAGGTGTGGAAAGGTGGCACTAATAACCGTTGGCACCTAAGCAGATGATTTGACAACCCCCCCCCAACGCCTCTGTGGTGCATTAAATGCGAGGGATGGGCTCTGACAGCCTTTGGGAGATGTGCTAAGGCCTTCGGCTCCTTAATTAAATGTGAATCTTAGGGAAATCAAGCCGAATTTGTCAGAGCAAGTACAATTAGATGGCAGTCTCATCCTTTATTAAGACTCAGACACAGCTACAGAACTACCGCAATTCAAATTTTCGGTGGGTAACTTCAGCATGGGTAACTGTGCACATGGAGGGCTCCACGACGAGGAGAACTACGCAAGAGCGAAAGTAGGCTCGCTTAGAACAGGCTTTATTGATTGTGCGGATGTTTCTAGGATTGCGCGGGAAGCCAGAGACTGAACATGTCTCGCGACTTCCGTGTAGACTGTGATAAATGCGATGCCTCTTTCAACTACACTGGACATCTACACGACTTTAGCAGTTGATTAGGTCAACAGGGTGGAGCGGCCTTCGCGATAAAGCTTGAGAAAACTCCCGTTGATTATTGTGGGAAACAACTCTCCATTAAGCTTCGCAAGATGAACTGCTCCACCTTCTGTTATCTTCATCACTTGAAAAAGGCCTAACCAATGTACATGAAACTTGCCTGGAAACTTGATGAATTTACTATCATAGAGGAGTACCAAGTCTCCTTCCTGAAAGACTTTATTCTTAATACGCCTGTCATGCCAAGCCTTATGTCTCGCCTTCTGCACTTGTTGATGAAATCCAGCTAAAAGCCTATCTTCTTCTAAGGCAACCAATTGTGACAGCCTTTCACTCATAGTATCAATATCTGCCTTTTTTGTAATTTGAGCAATTCTAAGACTGGGAACAATGTATTCCATGGGCATGACTGCTTCTTGTCCATACACCAAACTGAAAGGTGTGTGACCTGTTAATTTCTTGCATGTGGTTCTGTAAGCCCATAACATAGCTGTGACTCTAAGGTCCCAATCATCTCTTTGTTGATTACAAATCTTGGTCAGGGCATTCTCTAGAATCTTATTGAATGCCTCCACCGTACCATTAGCTTGAGGGTGGTAGGGTGTACTCTTATGGTGACTAATGTGGAATTCTTCAGTAAGGGCCTCTATAGTCTCGTTCAGGAAATGTGTGCCCTGATCACTCATTAGAATCAGTGGACATCCAAATCTAGTGACAATATTCTCAAAAATGAACTGCGCGGTAGTGACAACGTCCCAATTCTTAACTGGCTTCGCCTCAACCCATCTGGTGAGGTATTCAGTAGCTGTGATGATGTATCTTGCGCTGGTTTTCTTTCCTGGTGGGTTGATAGGTCCCACAAAATCAATGGCCCACTTATCAAAAGCATGCACTGTTATTTGGGGTCTTAGCGGCATTTCATCTCTTCTTGAAGGTTTTCCTGTTCACTGGCACACATCGCAACACTTGCAGAATTCCTTAGTATCCTTGTGCAATGTTGGCCACCAAAGACCTGTGGCTAAGATCTTCTGCGCAGTTGGCTTTCCTCCAAAATGGCCTCCTGCGGTTCCTGAGTGCGCTTCTGCGATTATGGAATTCTTCTCATGCGGTAAAATGCATATGCACAAGACTTCATCAGGGCCCAACTTATAGAGCTGGTCTGCTATCAAAGTGAAGTCTGCAGCTTTGACAACAAGTTGTTTCTTCTGCTGCATTGTGAAATCAACTGACGCTTGCCCTGTAGTGAGAAACTCAAGAATATCGGAATAATACTCATATCCTGCTTGAACAGAAAATAGTTGCGCATCAGGCAGATTGTCCTTCAAATTTGTAGGTTCCTCCCCTGACTCTATCCTAGATAACTGGTCAAGTCCTGCATTCAATCTACCTGGCTTCACAATAATCTCAATTCATACTTATGGAAGAGGAGTAGCCATCTGCAAATTCTTCCCCATAACACTGGCTTATTGACCAAGTACTTCAAAGCAGAATGGTTAGTATACATTTTAAAATGAGCAGCCAATAGATAGTGTCTGAACTTCTGTAAGGCATACACCATAGCGAGTCCTTCTCTTTCTGTAGTGGTGTAGTTCTTCTCAACTGTAGATAGCTTTCTGCTAGAGTAAGCAATGGGGTGGTCAATACCTCCTTCTCCCGGTTGTGTCAGTACAACCCCCAATGCTATGGAAGAAGCATATACATGAACATGAAAGGGTTTTCTCCAGTCTAGGAAAACTAGAATAGGTGCTGTGACCATCTTTCCTTATAGTGTGTCCAAGCTCTGTTGGCATTCTTTTGTCCATTGGAATTTCGAATCCTTTTTCAGCAGTCTTTCCATAAGCTCAGTGATCTTTGTATAACCCTTGATAAATTTCCTGTAGTATCCTGTATGTCCCAATGCAGTGCGCAATTGTTTAACTGAGTTGGGTGCAGGAAAGTTAGCAATGATGGCAACCTTCGCAAGATCCATCATGAGTCCTTGTCTGCACACAATGTGACCCAACAAAATACCAAAAGGAGCATAGAAGATACATTTTTTCAAGTTAAGGGAAATCTGATACTGTCTACATTTTTCTAACATCATCCTTAGATTCCCTATATGGTTCTTTAGTAAACAAAACACAATCCAGTCATCAAAATAGACTTCTAGAAACTTATGAATGAATTCTTTAAAAACAGCAACAGCGACTCTAGAGAAAATAGCAGGAGCGTTTTTAAGACCAAAGGGCATTACCATATACTGGAATGAGCCCCATTCAGTCGCAAAAGTGGTCTTATGGCGGTCCTCTGGATGGATTCTGATCTGATGGTATCCTGAAAAGCCATCAGTGAAGGAGTAAGCCTCTTGTCCTCCAACATTGTCAAGCACTTCGTCTGTAAAGGGCGTAGGAAATGGATCATGCGCTGATGCGTCGTTGAGCTTGCGCAGGTCCACGCAGATTCTTATTTCACCTTTTGTCTTTTTCTCTTGTACCACCATAGGACTAATCCAATCACTTTCCTCTACTGGCTCAATGATACCAGCTGCGAGCATCTTATCAATTTCTTCTCTGACCTTTTCTTTATATCGCGGGTTCAACCTGTACGGGCGTTGTTTTACTAGCTTAGCGTCCGCTTTCAAAGGTATGCGCATAACTCCTAAATCTCCTAGGATGCCTTTCATTTCTGTAAACTTGGTAGGAAAGATATCCTGGTACTCATGTAGTAAATCTGCAATATGGCCAACAGTTTCATCATCCCAATAATCTCCTATAGAGGCAAACTTGGGTTCGGCTTCTGTACCAATCTTAATCTTCTTGAGCTTGATGTGTTCTGTAATGGAAGGGATATCAAGCTGAGGGCCTTCGACTTTGCGCGTCCCTTCTGACTCTGGAATATTGATGTTGCGAGGATCATCATCCTCTTCTCCAGTGGTGAAATTATAGCATTCCAGGGCATGTTCCATCTGGACAGCCCAATCTGGTTGAGAATACTCTGGTAAAGGACATTGTCCAAATGTCTTCTTTCTAATACACTTTAAAGCCTGATCGATGCTTGGATGTTCTGACTCAAAGCTGAAAGTGAGTTGAAAACTTTCAATCATGAGAGGCCAAGTGATAGTGCCTCTGCGCAATTCTGTTTCAGTGTACCAGTTCCTTGGAACTATATCCAGTGTGTGGATGAATAGGTGAACCCACTCATCCTCTAAAATATCTGACCATTGCTGAATACATGCTTCAACGTGTGACCTGGGGTCACTCTGTCCATCATATTTGCATAAAACGCCTGTTGTAGTCTCTTGAAATCTGCACAGTATCAACCTGCGACAGTCTTGCCATGTGTCGATATTTTCTTTATGCGCACCCCACCATCTTGCGGGTGTAGCGCGATGTGCTACATCCAATGCTTGTGTGCGCTACTCATCTAGGATTTCTTGTTTATATGCATGTATGAATTCACTTACTCTAGTTAAACCATACAAGATTGGAGTGTTATTCAATTATGTGCTAATCCATCGAATGGATTTAGTCATCATGGCACAACGCCTTGCAGAAACCTCATGTAAGCCATTCTGCCAGTTTTCCAGTCCTGCTTCTGAATCTGATGCGCACGAGCTATCGCATTGCCAGCTGATATGGCCGTCCGCTGTGGGATTGACATAATCATTATGACTAGCAGTCATCTGATACAAACTTTCCATGTGGCGCACTTCTTCTTCTGCTCGAATGGGCTCAATATACCATGGTCCTTGAAGGGGATCAAGTGGTGCAATAACCCTAATCTGGTCATCCTCAAAGGTCATCTATCTTTTCTTCAAATTAATGACAACCAGATTATCAAATGCCCAGTCTATGCCTAAAAGTGTTGGGTAAGGTCTACTGTCATCCAGAATTTTGATTACTTCAAAGTCTGCAGAACTTCTTACTCCCTCAATATCAATGGGTACATTGGGTAATCTTCCCAATGGAGAAACTCGTTGCTGATTTGCTAGTCTTAGATGGATAGGAGATCTGATAAGCTGAGGACTACCCATCTCTTCCCAAGTCTGCATGGTGATAACATTAACTTCTGAGCCTAAATCCAAAATGACTTCATCCATTTCAAATGCTCCAATATGCACTGTGAGTCGCATCTCTCTTCCAGTTCTAGTATGACTCCTGATCTGATGAACAGCATTGCTGCGCTGTGTTCATCGAAGCAGATTGTTGGCACTGATCCAACAGGTGTTGGAGTTCCATAGTTGCCTTTTCATTGAGAAACAACTTTTAGTAGCTTCTCAGGAAAGCATGAACACTGCCTAGTGTATCGTCCTCATCAGGCCTTCCAGATGTAGTAGCCTGCTCTTGTACTAGGTTCTCTTGACTTGGCACATGCGGTCTGATATCATTGTGTGGTAATGCGATAGAACTTGAAGCTCGCAGATCTGAGAAATACTCTTGAGCTTGCTTGAATGCTTTTTTTTTCTTCTGTAGGTTGAGCGGGCATGGTTTAATATTAGCGCGGTGCACCCATTGTGTTGCTGGCTTTCCAGTTCCTGACTCTGGCATACTAGTGGTTGCACCACTGCGCGTCACTATATTAACTGTGGGATCTGGTTCTCTTTTTTCTGCTGCAATCAACTGAATATTCTGGTTAACCTGTGGCTTCTTTTCTTGCATCTTGGAGATCAACTGAGGGCATTCTTCAATGACATGATCATAAGATTTACAATATCTGCAGGTGGTTGTAGGGTTTTGGCAATCCCTTGCATAATGGCCTTGAGCTCCGCAGTTATAGCAAGTGATCTGTCCTCTTCCATGACCAAAACCTCCTGCGCATCCTCGACCCCTGTAATTTCCTCCTCGGCCTTCGCGAGCTGGGTCATATTGCGGACCTACTGTGGGTCCCTGTGGTTCTGACTGTACTCTATAAAAATCATGTTTTCTTTCTCTCATAAGGTCATATGCTCTGCAATTGTTCTCATCATGGCCTACTGATTTACATAAATTGCAATATAGATTCTTTGGAGTTTGTACATATTTCTCTAACAAGTGACACTCTTGTGGTCTGTGGCCTCTAGTTCTACAGATTTCACACCAACGCCCCTGAGCCTGTGGTAAAGGGTTAGGTGCTTTGGTTGCAATATAATCTATGAAAACAGGACAATGGTCCTTTGAATGTCCTTGTGCTCTACACTTTGTACACCAAATTTATTCTTTAACATCCTTTCCTTTCTTAATATCATGCACTTGCAAAGTGAGGTTTGCTATTTGGTTCTGCAACTGCGCAACATCGTTGCTTGTTCCAGCAATTGGTGAAGCTTCTAGTTTCATAGCCATCTCTAGAGCTTGTTCTTGAGTAGTGAGATTTTGTTGCATAAGAGGAAGTTTAATATGAGGAAGCACTGCAACAATGAACCATTCCTTATGCTGTTGCGGTGCAAACTCAAAGCTTACTTGATCTATCAAGGCTTTGAACTTCTGGTCAAAGTCCCATACTGATTCTGTAGGTAACTGTTTTATGTCTTTGAGTTCTGTTATGCACTGTGATTCTGATTTAGGTTTCTTGAATTCTTTAATCATAGCACTTCTTACATCAGCAAGCGTCCTATTCTATGTTGTTGAGTATTTCATAAACCAGGTTAAGGCTCTCTCTCTTAGTGTGGTTGCTAACTGAACCAGCTTAACAGCATCATCATTAATTTGCTTAATCGTCCAAATGGCTTCACATAGAAACCAGTGCTGCTCAGGGTCTTCTAGCCATGTTCCTCTAAAGGTTGGTAGCTTCATGTAATCACCCATCCTTCTTGCGCTAGGTTGACGTGGAGGTGCTGTGGCACTGCCTCCGGGATGGTTAAACAAAGGTGGGGCTGAGGTACTAGAAGTACTGTGCGGGCTACTAGAGGGTGTTACTGCGGGGTTATGCTGAGCCCCGTCTGGCTTTTGCGGTGTAAAAGGGTGATAAGGGATATGAGCACTTCCTTGTCTCTCTATATGGCTCGCTCTACAAGCTCGGCTATCTTTTGGGCTAGACTCAAAAGAATGTTGGTCGAGGCCTACTTATACCGTTTTCCGCTACTAGTGCAACCAATAACTTCAAGATCACTATCAGAATCTGCGGACATTACTTGTCTATGCTATTCATCGGAAGCTATGCATAGTTTTCCTTTTTCATATAAGAGCATTTTAATGCACAAGTTCATAGAATTTAAGAACTTACCCCTGTATGCTTTGAAGAAGCTCCTCTCAGCCTCGCTGAAGCTCTTTCTCGTATCTACTGCAAACTCGGTGATGAAGCCTTCCAGCAGACTGTTCAACCAAAAGTCTACTGCGCGGGACACAGGATTATCTACCCGCTTCAAAATGCTAACTAGCTCAGGCATCCAAACGATAGGTTGATCAACATGCACAGTGGGTCCAGTATCTGCTAGCTTGGATACCCACGCATGCAACTCGAGTGCAAATGTTACAAAGAATAGTTCGTGACGCTCAGTATAAATATGCTTCTGCAACCAGTCCTCTGTCTGAAGCCTAGGGATTCTATTTTCACGTTCAACGAACTCTCTAGCCTTTGAATCAAACCACTCTTGAATTTCTTTAGCTGTAGGATTCCAGCACCACATTGCCTTCAAAATAATAGGGTTAAATCCAGCAACGGAACCATTTGTTGGTTGCTTTCTGGACAAACCCGGGTTTTCAGGATGCGCGGCAACAAACACCCCTTTGGCGCACTGGCCCTTTCGGAAACGAGCTGCGCAGCAGCCCAAAGTATCACCCGAAGTGGCTATGGGGGGGCTAAGGAATTAGGTTTCCTTAACCCAGGTGGTGTCGAGTCTATAGTCTTCTCTCTTCCCTTCTTGGAGGTAACCCCTGAATAGAGTGTCTTACTCTTTCACAGGTCTCCCAATGCTACAGTGCTGGAACTCACTCTTCTCAGCCGAGCTACGCGGTAGCTCTGCACCTGCACACGAGTCTTTTACCTGCTACCTCCGATACACTATGTATCGTCTCTTCCCTTGCACCACAACGCAGTAACACACTCCTTTCGCGCTGCGGCGACAATGTTCTTACAGACTCCTTCAACAATGCACAAGTACAACTTCTAAGGGAGATTCCAGGATTTACTTTACATAATCATTCATAAAGATAGCGAAACATTCATAGAAACATAGACAGTAAAGAAAAGAAATGCAATCACATAAAGCATCACCACAACAACAAGAATTACATGGTTCACTTCTAGGAGGGAAGCTACGTCCATAGGAACTGTGTTTTATATTATCTTGAGATGGGGATAACACAGTTCCGCTGCGCACACAGCTGCAGCCCTAGATCTTTCTGGGAAACTCCACGCACACAGCTGGGAGACCTTCTCTTAGATCTATTCTCTTCTTCTACAGATATTCCACGACAAAGAAATACAATTACATTCCCCTCTCAGTCTTGCGACTGGTCGATACATGCAATGGCCCTTACGCCAAGCAGGCTTCCTGCGATATCGCGGCCTTCTTACATGCACAAAATGATCATTAACAGCTTAAAAGATACAACAATGCAAATGACTCAGACATCAACTTAGACTGTCCGTGTAACTATCTAACTATCTAACTATCTAACTCTTTTCCATTTTCAATTACACATACATATAGGTGGCCCTAAGGGTCGCACCTTTACAAAACTATGGGCCTTTCCCAACAGTGATCCCCAAAAACCCTAACCGCGGACACGGCTAGGTGTACTGTAGGCACCTCTTCCATTCACGTCACAGCTTCCTACAGACTCCGCGATTTCCGCTGCAGATCGTGGGTATGGGTGCCGCTTCCTCGTTCTTTGCTCATTGTCCTTCGCCTTCAATGCTTCGGCGCGTTGCTCTTCCTTGGTCTGAGCAACCATAACTCCTGTACTTTTCCTTAATGAGGTTAGTTGAGCCCTCTACTCCGCCGCTTCATTTACTATGGTGGTTGAGCTTTCTACTCGGCCACCTTATTTACTCTTTCCTTTGACTTGTGCACGTGAGCTCCACGATTTCCGGCCCGCAATCTATGGTGAGCTTGTCCATCCGGCACCGTACCGCGCACTGTTCATTTCTGCCCAAAAATGGTGCTTTTCCTCAAAATTAGCACTTTTCCTTCAAAACTTAGTGCTTTTTCCTAAACTTGGTAGCTTTTCCATAGCTGTGGCCTATGCTCCAACAATGGCTCAAGTAAAATTGATAACCACTTTGCCACAAACGACAGCTCTTGGTTTACCTCACGGGTGGGAACTAGTCAATCAGGTAGGGGTCGTTTCCCTTTTCGTTGGCAGGTCCTCTCAATGGGCTAACTACTTTGGGGTTGTTGTGGTACTCCTCACAAAGATTTTTAGGGATTATGCCCAAGTACTTCCCACAGTTAAGCTGATAGGGATTATTCCCAACTCTGAAGCTACAATAGATGCGAAAAACAAATTTGGCAAAAATTCCACCCAACAAGCCCAAGAAAGTGCTCTGATACCAGATGTGATGAACCTGCAATAATTAATTAATGCAAATACATGATATATCATAAATAATAGACTTAGAATCACTTTTATATTGATCACGAGCCACTTCGAGGGGGCAACCTCCTTTGAGCAAGCTTAATACAATTAACTTCACGGTGCCTTCATAGGCCTCAGCACACACTTATATACTAAGTCTAGGCACCAATACCATGGGTCAATACTATGTGTCAATACAAACCATGGGATAAGTCTAGGCGCCAATACTATGAGTCAAAACCATGGGACATATAATACTATGGGACGGCTTACAAAGCATATGCGTCCAATACTATGGGCTAATATAAACTATGGATCAACAAATACTACGGGACGACTTACAAAGCATATGCGTCCAACAACAATATACTAACAAAGTAAAGACATGGGTTCCTAACATTCAACTTGAAAGGTATCGAACTGATATAAAATTCCTTCTCCAATTCCAACAATACAAGTTGGTGGTCAACATCCAATCCATGCCCTACCCACTGTTTGATTCGAAAAGTTGATTCCAAAATATTTTCAGATATAAAAAACTATCCAATCTCTTTTTTATTCTGCCTACCCCTCCACATCTATTGTTCCAAGTTGTTGGAATAATTAAATCCTCCTAGATGTCATTTAATACTTTGGTAGATCAAATTAATCATTTATGATTAATTTCCTATGTATTAGACTAGATTATTGCTAATTGAGGATTTGTATGGACCACAAGCCATCTATGGGGGAACCACAGACTCCAAGGTGTGGACCACAAGCCAGCTAAACCACTTGGGTGCATTTCTGATTGATTCTGGATAATATTTGTTGAAGAAATGCGCTTTCCTGGATTTTACTGCTTTTTACCCTATGGGGAAAAGCTAGACAAACTAGGCAACTTATTTTTTAAACCCATGACACTCCACAATGTTTCATCTTCTCATATTTCGTATTTGGCATTTTTTTTCATCAGACATCACCTTCAGCTCCCTAATTTAGCAATTCGTGAGCTTTTGGAGAGATTTGGAAATCATACTTTCCACCTAAGAGGGATGAGCATATTTGTAGTAAGTCTGATAATGATATGAGTTCTTTGGAATCTTTATCCATTCAAATATCTATTGTAATGTTATATAACATCAGCCTATTAATTTTATAAGGTTGGATGATGTATTTTATTCATGAGAAGTTAATACAGAATTGTATCTTTGTGAGTATTTTTTGTGTCTTTGACTAGTTGCATGATATCTTCTATGAGTGAGTGTAATTTTTTGATCAGATCTTGGTGTGAACTAAATTTCACATGGTATTTGAGCTATCAAGCATTTCCTTTCTCCTTCTATTGTCTTGCAGGATCCAACCAGTCTCAAGGCGGGCTCATTGATCAGTCCACTAGGTGAATTCTATTCTCTAGAGCGTGCAATTTGGCATCCAGAAGTATACCAAAATCAGTACATAAGCTATTTCAGAGCAACCATGGATCATTCACATCAGATCATCTTCACTCCATTCAATTACTTTGATTGGAAGGTGTAGATGGAGATTCTACTGAGGAGCAAAGGGCTCTACAGGGTGACAATGGCAACTGAAGCTGAGACAACCTCAGCAGTAGAGAAATGTAAATGGCATAATCAAAGGGATGAAGCCTATGGGTTGTTATGTCTCACTACATCCATAGAGCTTCTATTTCATCTTGATTGCCTCACTTCTCCCAATGAAGCATGGCTGAAACTTCAGAATTGTTCGGGAAAATCGATGAATTGAGAGGCCACCAATTGGATAACAAGCTAGTCTCTTTGAGTCCACAAAATTTTGATAATCTACAGGATTTCTTCTCCAAATTTAAATCTCTTATATTGTAGCTGAAGCAATGTGGTATTGAAAAAAATGATGAACAATTGGTTTTGGCCATTCTCTCCAAGCTTGGCCCCGACTACTCAATCATTGTCTCGAGCTTCCATTCCAACCGGAAAGCAATTAAAAATTGGAAGAGACTGACACTTTCAAAATTCATGGAGTCTTTGACACAATAACAAGACAAATTGGTCTTGATGGGAGCCATTAAAAATCCATCCAAATACCACTATCTGAATGTTGGAGATTCAAAGGGTTCGAAAGGAAAGAAGAAGGGAAATTTCAAGAAGCCCACCGGTCAGAGGATAGACAAGTAGAAATTTAATGAATAATCTTCAAACGTCAAAAGGAATCCGAATAAGAAGAATGAGAGGCAAAGTGCAATTATTGCAGAAAGGGCTTTCATCTTGAATTCTCTTGCATGAATAAAACCATTGACCAAATGGCTCAACTCTTGGAGAAAGCCAACATTCCTCTTCCAGAGAGTGCAAGGAGGAAGGATGGAGGACAAAATTCTGATGATAAAGAGAGAGTTCGTGCACTAATGGCCAGCACATCCAAACCTTCTTCATTCATTATTGATTCTGGAGCATCGAGACACATGGAGTCTACAAGTAAGTTTTTCACTTCATTTGACTCTTCCAGTGGTCCAAATATTGTATTGGGAGACAATTTTGAAACTTCTAGCAAAGGCAAAGGTAGCATAGATCTTGAGTTTGGGTCATTTAATAATGTTTTATATGTACCTGGACTTGCTGCAAACCTATTTTCATTATATCATATGACCCATACAGGGCTGCCCAAGAGAGTAACCTTTACCCCCAATGATGTTGAGATAGCTGAAATTTCAACAAGAAATTTTTTTGCATTTGGTACTGCTGATCAATGTTCTAGGATCTATAAGTTTTGTCACTTTGTGCCAAATCCCTCACCTTCTACTCTTTTAACACATGCCAATAATTCCATCAAACTATGGCATGAAAGGTTTGGTCACCTAAATTACAAATATATTTACCAACTTCATGAGAAAGAGATGGTTATAGGGCTTCCCAATATCAGATTTTTCAAAGGTTTTTGTCAATCTTGCATCCTAGGAAAACACCCTGAGCATAAGTATGGGAGATCCAATTTTGAGAGACCATTGCACCATTAGACCTTATTCATACTGATATATTAGGTCCATTCCCTCATGAGTCTTTGAACCATGTCAAATACATCCTCACATTCATAGATGGCTTTAGCAAGTATTGTTGGATTTATTTCATCGAGCTAAAATATGAATTTTTTGGTATGTTAAAGCTATTCAAAGCCTCAGTTGAGAATTAGTATGGTAGGCATATAAAAATTATCAGATCTGATAATGGTGGTGAATATCTAAAATCAAAGTTTCAGCAATTTTGTGCCTCTTCAGGCATTCAGATGCAACACACAGTTCTATATACACCTCAGCAGAATGGGGTTGCTAAAAGGAAAAATAGGTCTCCAAAGGAGATGGCCACATGTATGCTTGAGGCAAAGTCATTGTCTCCCAAGATATGTGTTATCTCTCCAGGAGTCTTCCTAGGTTGCACTCGAAAGATCCTGGTAACTTAAATGTATCTTGAAGGATGGGGTATATTTGGATCAAGTTGGATGACTGAGATCGAAACTCACATACTCAAAACATACATGGACACATTCAAGTAAACAAGGCTTTTAGCCACTGATGTTCAGAAAGTTGGTAAAAGATAGACAGAAGAATCCTTATCGTGATAGAAAACTCATACATACAACATATATATATAAATGGCTAATCACAATAAGCAAAAGGCATTGAATATCCAGTTCTCAATACGAAGATAGGATTACAGCTATCTTGTATAGACAAATGGAAACTCACGAAATAGACATTTCATTGCAAACATGAAAGATATAAGAAGGAAAACTGAACACACATATGGAAAAAGCAGCTTGTCTGAATGATATGTAACAAGAAGTCTAATGATACAAGTTAAGAAAAGTCTCTCGAAAATCAAACCCTTGTCCTACATCAGTTCTGGGCTTTATAGCCATTACAAAGCTTTTGAGATGCTAAAAAGATGGATCGAATCTGCTAAAAATAACAACTAAGAACAGTTTTATGAAAGATGTGACAGTGTATTATGATCAAAATAACTAATATCTTGCTGATACACCTATACTCGATAGTCGAAATGAGCCTCTGGGGGTTGGAGGACGAGTTTGAAACCGCTGTCTGCAAAAAAACCTGTAGGTGTTTTTTTCTAAAAATAGACAGGAGTATTCCTCTGTTTATGTTGTTGGTTCCCTCAGTATGGAACCAAAGGTGATCATGATGCCTTGAACGTTTATCAATCCCCTGGAAAACGCCTTTAAGATGCTCGGACCAACAAAAAAAATGGTTTTGATGCCAAAAGATAGACCTCTACGTTTTCTGTGTTTTCGGTAGCTAGCAAAACTGGGCTTGAAGGTGATAAGCGATGGAAAACCCCTCATTCGATGGTTAATGAATTAGTTTTAGCGTTTCGCCTAAACCACTAAATCACCCTCAGGTGTTTTAAACTTGCCTCTACTTCTGGTAACTAGGGGATTCCTGCCTGCATATCATAAACTACCGAAACTGGGTTTCAACAGCTAATGAACAATTTCTATGTTCACCTAAGCTACCGAAAATAATGCATGGCCTAGCCTGCAAAAGTTTTCCAAAACTGCGCTTTCTGACCTTTGCTACTCCTCTCCCTACTGCTTGGTTTTCTCTTCCTCCTAGGACAAAACTGAAGTGTTAGCAAAGCTGATTGCAACTACTGCTAAGGTGTCAAGGTCTGAGTGTGCCTTGGCCTAGGGATTCCGATTTTTTTCCTTACCTCCCAGAGACTCAACCTTCCTACTCATCCTGATATTTTCTCTGATCATCCTAATGTTCCTTCCTCTCATCTTACCATGTTTCTTGGTCCACCACTAAAAAGAAACGTACATCTCATTATGTCTTTCAATGAGCCTCTCATTTTTCTCCTTGATGACTATTTGGAGTATCTCTAGTTCATAAACCTGCTTGAGGAGTCGATTGATTTTCTGTGAGGCAGAACTCTTTTCCTTATGGATTAATTCTTAGGCTACTTGTTGACTTTGTTCCTCCTCAAGTGTAGGGGAAGGTAATTTTACGCATTCAATTTCCTGCTCTTCCACAGGTGTAGGAGAAGGCAAGCTAACATAAGTGGTCTCTTGTTCCATCACAGGTAGAGCTACTTCCTAGAGCTCTTGCTCAGTTGCCACCTCCTTATTCCCTGCTCCACCTCCCTGCAATTCATCCTCCTCATAATCGGTGTAAGGGAGGTTTAAAAGGTTTGCATTCTTTGAAGGTATCTCTTCTGAAAAAGCTCCCTCGTCCTCAGTCTTACTTTTGAATTCTAATTTCCTTTTGGCTTTCTTCACTTTGGGGGCTGAGGAAAGGGGGTCGGTTGTAATTGGGGAGACAGACCTCCTCCTCCTTTTCCAACTTCTATGGGTGGAAAACTTCTTTCCATCTCCCGGTCGCAATTATGTTTTGAACTCACTCGAGAAAAGGAAGAAAGACCAGTTCATGCTTTTCCTTTGCAACAACTCAGGGACTATGAGTTTGATCAAAAAATGGTGGTACAACCTACCTGCAATTTTGGTTGGCTGGGATTTGACTTGATGTGCCATTTTAGTCAGGCTCTTGTGGAGGTAAAAAGGGAGATTTAAGGGGCTCTTGCTAGTGAAGTGATCCAGTAATCTAAAATGGTAAATCAACATCCTGTTATACCTACCTTCATAGGTTGTGTACACCATAATCGACTTCAATAGAAGCTGCCATTTATCCTCCAGATATGACATAGGAATGTCTTTCTTCCATACCAAGCTCTTATGCTCATGTTTCAGATAGGATTGGAATTTGAAATCTTTTGTGACAGTGGTCTTAAACTCGTTTTCCCCGGTCGTTGGAAGTTCTGTCACTTGGGCTATAAGGGCCTCGTCCACCTGGAATTCCTCCTTACCTATTACCGCCCTACTGCCATCAAACATGAGGGAAAATCCTTCGGCTACTTGTTGATGAGAAGCCTGAATTTTTTTGCAAAAATTATAGCAGCCGACATTTTTGAGGAATTGACATACCTCGGGGTGTGCCTCCAAGTAGAAGATGGTGTTCAACTCCTTCCTCAAGACCACTCCTCCTCCTTTCTTCATTTGCAACATGCCTGCTAGCACCTGCTACTAAAATCGGGACTTAGGGAAAGATGCGAAATCAGAGAGAAAACGAGTTCAAACGACGTGGTGAGGGTGAAAGAGGAAAGGCGGTGTGGCTTTTTGGGAACTGACTCCGAGGGGTGTGAAAATGTGACTAAACATGAGGGCATAATGATGGCTACTGTAGCATGATTATATTGGAGGAACGGAATTTTAGAACATTGGTATGCAGTGAGGAAACGAGGTCCATCTGGCCAGAGGTATGACGATGGCATCCGGCCTCGCCTTGGGGCATATCGTGTATTCGCTGAAGTGGCCCTTTCGATGGCTAAGCCATGATGAATTCCCTTTAAATTACGACCAAATGCCTTATTTGACATGTCCACCAATTGACACCGACTCAGTTCTGGTAGCCGATAATCTACTTTTAACACCGTATGCTACCGAAAAACAATCTTCACCAATGCTTTTTGCTTTCGGTGCCTATGGACAATCCAGCCTTTGGATGGTAAGCTGCGAAAAAGTATCTGCCTTTTTGGTGGCTAATGAACACCATCGTGTTAGCCCAAACCCCCGAAAACATCCCTATGGATCACAAAATGACTTTGCTTTCGGCAACTATGGAAGGTTTCATTCTTGAATTGCGAATTGCAGAAAATGTCTACCCTTTGGTGGCTAATGAACACCATCGTATTCACCCAAGCCACCGAAAACTGCCCCGCGACTCACGCTGTAATTTTTCCCTTTCGGTAGTTGGAGCGTTTCATTTTTCACATAGTAAGATGCCGAAAGTAGGGTTTTCGGTACCTAATGAACCATCGCTAGGCCTGCCTAAGCTACCAAAACCTAAAAGTTCTTTTTGGGGGGAGAGCCACTAAAAATATTATTTCAAAGTTCATTACCTATTTCAACTTATCAAACTGAAACTCAAACGCATGCAAAAATGAAAAATTAAAAACCTCCTATCACCTAGATACCCTGACTACTCTGTGTTTATTTGAGGAGATAACATTTGGCTCCTACTTGGGGATGGAAACCTCCCAGCGACGTTCCAAGAACCACAGATCAAATTCCTTTCTTGAAAAAACAGAAATCTAACCCTATCTTCTAGTGTTCCATTAGGCATGGAGTTATTTCCAAAAACTAAAAACAAAAATGATATTTACAATGAAAATGCTGTAAAGCCTCTGATGAAATAAATTTTTAGAAAATGCCCATTGACTGGGCCACCAAACATCTCTTGACCTTCCAGACTTTGCAGTTTGAAAGTATTGTTCTGTTGCACTTGAGTTATTACGTAAGGACCTATCTAGAGAGAATCAAACTTGTCGTGCTTGCCTTTGTCATGCCTAGGGGCATCCCATTTCAGTACCCAGTCTCCCACCTGAAAACTATACATCTTTGCCTTCTTGTCAAAAGTGTTTTTTATTCTTTCCTGATGAGCTTCTGACCTTTCCACCAATTTTTCTCTAGTCTACTGCAATTCAACCAAATCGAGCATTCTTCTCACCATTCCATTTGGTTCATCTTGTTCCTCCTCAATAAATTTAGTCACTGGCAGGATTAGCTAAACTGGGAAAATGGCATCAGGACCATAAACCAATCTAAAGGGAGAGGTCCCTATGGATTTCTTATTTTTCACCCTGTCAGCCCAAAGAGCAAATTTTAGCTTTGAATCCCAACTCGTTTGATTTTCCTTCAATAGTTTTTTGATGATCCTGACTAGACTTTTCTTGGAGGACTCAGCGAGGCCATTGCCTTGGGGGTAGTATGGAGTAGAGTGAACCAATTTTATTCCCATAGACTTGCACATGTGGACTAATGCTTTATCTTTGAAAGCTGGTGCATTATCAGTTACCAACCTTTTTTGGCAACCAAATCTGATAAGGATGTTTTCATAGAGAAACTTCATGATAACCTGATGATTAGTGCTCCTTGTGGGAATTGCCTCTATCCACTTGGTGAAATAATCAGTGGCTAGTAGGATCCATCTATGTTGACCATTGGATGAAGGATTGATCTCCCCTTTGAATTCAAGACCCCATTGCTGGAAGGGACCATTAACCACAATAGGTTTCAGGGGCAAGGATTTCAGTTGTTGTTTTCCTGTGAATCTTTGGTATTTGTCACAAGTTTTCACAAAAGTGTATACGTCCGAAAAAAAAATAGGCCAATAGTACCCAGCCCTTAGAATCTCGTGAGTTGTAGTCTTCCAGTAATGATGGCCTCCACACATACTTAAATGGAAGTGATGCATGACTTGGACTAATTATTCTTTATCTAGACATCTTAATAGAACGCCAGCATGGTCTTTCCAATACAGCAGATTACCACTTATGCATATTTTTACAGATTTAAGCTTGAGAGATCGTGCCTGGGTTGTACTAAGTCCAGCGGGAACTTCTAAATTCTACACAAAATGAATGATACCTGAATACCACTCGCATGAGAGAAAATTTTCAGCCACCTATTGGTTGTTACATTGTTCTGAAGCAGATACCTCTGTTGGAAAATTTGCAGAATTTATTCCGATGAAATTAATGTCTAATAGTTTGCAAATCTCTTCAGCCATCATCTTGGCCAAACCTTGACCCTTTATGAACCTAGTGGGCTTCACCTCTATGTCAAATTCAATCAGCTTGGCGATCCATTTGGACCTCTTGCCATCAATGTCAAGTTGAGTTAAAAAATTCTTTACAGAAGCTAAAGGGACATAGGCTATAACCTTTGCATGTAGGATATAAATTCAGAATGTTTTTAATGATTCAATTAGAGTATAGGCCTATTTCTCTATGGGATCGTACTTCAGCTCGACATCCCTCAATGTTTTGTTGAAGAAGGCAATTGGATGATCAAGCCCTTCATCATCTTTCTGTAGTAAGACTGTTTCCACTGTATCATGGGAAGCAAAAGAGAAAATATAGAACACCTTGGTGTAATATGGACTAATCAAGGTAGGAGCATCCATGATAGCCTTCTTGATGGCTTGGAAAGAGTGCCTCTCATTTTCTGTCCATTTGGTTTCGGCTCCCTTTTTTAGCATGGAGGTTATGTGTTTTACCAACTCAGAAAAATTTGGAATAAACCTCCTGACGAAATTTATCTTACCGAGGAAAGATCGGATGTCCTTCTTCAACCTTGGTATAGATACCTTTTGAATCACTTCAACCTGAACTGGATCAATCCATACGCCCTACGCTGAGACTATGTGACCCAAAATGTTTCCCTCCCCGAGAGCAAACTGAGACTTCTTAGGGTTCAAAGAGATTCCAAATTGTCTGCATTTCAGAAAGACCTCCCTCAGGTGTTGCAAATGTTCTTCGTGACTGTTTGAGAATACTGTGATATCATCGAGGTATATGAGGACAAACGTTTCCTTAATTTCCACAAATGCTACATCCATGGCCCTTTGAAAAGTGGCCCCGACATTCATCAGCCCAAATGGCATCTTGGCGTACATGAAGGTACCCCAAAGAGTGGTGAATGCTATCCTCTCCTGATCATCAGGGTGTACAAAAATTTGATTATAGCCCAAGAAGCCATCTAGAAATGACATGACCCTAGCTCCTGACATTCTCTACAGTAAATGCTCCATCTAAGGCAGCGGGTAGTTATCTTTTTGGGAGCCTTTGTTTAGGTTTATGAAATCGACACATAACTTGACCTCACCATTCTTCTTCCTTACTATTACAAAATTTGCAACCCATTTAGAATACCTTAGCGGGATTATGATCTTAGCATCAAAGAGCTTTTTTATTTCCCTCTCGATCATGGGTAACAGGAGAGGGTTGATAGGCCTTAGCTTCTGTTTAAAGGGGATGATGCCCTTTTCCAATGGAAGTCTATGCTAAATGGTGTCTTCGTCATAAGTTTTCAGATCATTGTATTCCCAAGCCAACACATCTACGAAATCCTTTACCAGGCTGCAATAACCTGACCTCTGATCAACTGTCAATTCAGTAGACATATTTATTAATTTAGGATGATCTTGGCTACCTATATTATGTTCATGGATAGCTGGGTCTTTTTCCTTATTCACGGGTTTAAAGGGGATGTCATTATGGTCAAACAATCTTTCAAGAGGTACCAAGCCCCTAGGTATATGGTTTCCTGGCAATTGGACAATGTCATGTTGGCCTATTTTCCCCTTCAATTTAGATCTCTGAGATTCCTATATATTTAGGTTTTCCTGGTCATTATGCATATCAGAAAATTCATCAACAACCTGGAGAAATCTGCTAAGCTCATCATCATTCTCAAAAAATTTCCAAAATTTGACATTATCTGTTAGGGACGGCCTGTACTTGACTTGGATATCATAGTTCAACTTGGGAGGCATGGGAGGAATGAACGTGCTAGTAGAGAGAGCAAGGGAATCAGCCAAGTGATTTATGGCTCGCGGGATATAAGAAATGTCAAAGAACATGAACGAATCTCTAAGTTTCCATAGCTCATCTTTGTATGACTTCAGTCTAATGTTCTTTGCCTGATAGTTTCCATTCACTTGTTGTATGATAAGCTCTGCATCTCCAAATATTTTCAGGCACATGATTCCCATCTCTTTAGCAACCTTGACCCCCAATAGCAAAGCCTCGTACTCTGCTATATTATTAGTAGTTTTTAAATCCAGTTTATAAGACAAATGAGTAACGTCCTTCAGAGAGGAGATCAAGACTACACCTGCACTTGCTGAAGCCTGGGTACTAGCACCATAAAAAAATATACTCCACACAGCAGTGGTTACTTCCTCAGATTGCTGACTAGTAGGTTTTGTGAGCTGTAGAGGGGCCGGGTGATCGTCATCTATTTGCAGAATACATGCTCCAAAGTCTGTATCCAATGCATAAATGGGATGATTTACCTAGTTATTTTCATTGCTAATGATGTAGGCAAGCCATTTTTCCCTATAGATCCTTTTAGCTTCCCCTCCAAACATGGGAATGGAAGCATAAGTCAGATCCATCTGTAGGGTACTCCCTAGACATTTACTCCATGATTGGGACATGAGGATGCCAAACTTTGGTGGGATATCAGAGACCACTACATCCATTACCATGCTTTTTTACGGCAGCTGAGATAGGTTTATGATGAGATCCTTTATGAGGCCTAGGCATCTAACTTTTCTGGAGTCAAAAGAGAAGAGATCATGGTAGGGTTTTGTGATGTTGAGCCCAAGTTCGTCCATCACTACTTTAGGCATGAGGTTGTGGGAGGCTCCTGAGTCAACTAAGCAATTGTGAAGAATTTTGTCATGGATGTTTAAGGATATATAGAAAGGTGGGCAGGACCAATCCTGTTCTTCAACCATGGGACCTAGGGTTACTGAGGGCTTATTGTCTTGTAAATTCATAAAGTCAGCATCTATGGGTGCTTCTAGCTGGAGGGATTTCAGTATAGATGACTTGAAGGAATCATTTTTCATAAGCTCAATCAGTGGAAAAGGGATTTTTAACTTCTGAATCTCAATTTTGAGGTTGAAGGAGTAGGACAACTTGTCAGAAATTCTTGCCTCTTGAGCTGGAGCCTTAAGCTGGACCGAATTAGGGACAGTTGGCTGCGATGGTATTTGCTGCTGTTTTGCAACGGCAACGAACTACTTTGTAGGAGCAATAGGCTATTGTTTTGAAAGAGTGACAAATTGTTTTGCAGGAGCAGCAGGTTGCTTCGTGGGGGAAGGAGTCTTCTTCCCAGGAGGAAGGGTTAAAGGTTCCTTAACAATAGTCATGCACCTTAAATCATAACTTCTTTGATCATCAACCTGATACAGTGATTCCTCAGTGATTTGTTCATTCATGAGGGCTTCCTCATAATCAAATTGTGTTAGGAAGGAGGGGTCAACCTTATCCTCCATGCAGTTGACATTGTATTCTTCTTCTGCTCCTCACTGAACAAGTTTTTATTCTTATTCTAAGATTGCATGCTCGAAAGGGGCTCTGATCCTTTGTTCTTCAGCAGTATTTCTGTCTCTCTGGAGGATTTGATCCTGTGGGACGTTTCTTCTGTAAGGGGGAGCATTAGTGTTCCCGAGAACAAATTCATTTGGACCTTTATTTCTTGCAAGTTGATGGCCTTGCACTTTTATCTTAGACATTTTGGAGGTCAAGTTGTCCAGTATTTTAGCCATTTTTTCCAGGTTGGTTTCGGACGAGGAGGAGGAATCTGGAGTCTGCCTTGTTTTATCTATTTTCCATTTGAGGATATTAAATGTGGCCATATTAGTATCAACTTTGAGCACAGCATCTTGCATGATCAATAAAGAGGCAGATCTTCTTTCTCGGAGATGAAGACAAAAATCAAGATTGAAAGCATTTGCATAAGTAATCCTGGCTGAGGTATCTGTGGGTTTGATCTCCGCAGGGATTTTACTAAACATTTTATTAAACCTCTTGGTGAAAGCTGACAAAGACTCGCCAGTTTCTCTCTTCAAATTATCAAATTCTGTGAGGTAATATAGGTGATCTCTTCTCTCCCCCCAATGCTTCAAAAACAATTCATCGAGGGCTTCGATATCATTTATTGACCCAGCAGGTAATTCTTTGAACCACTTTCTGGCCTAGCCATCTAGACTTTGCACAAACACCCTAATCCAGACATCTTCGTGCTTAGTATTTACATTCTCAGCATAGCTATAGGACGCCTCTAAGTGTTCTTCAGCTGTGAAATAACCCTCTCCAGTGAGCTTAGGCATGTACTTTTGGTAATCTCCGGTAGGCATAGCAGCAAGGGGATTAGGCAAATTTAGAGGGGCATACCTAGCAATGAGGATCTTTTCCATTTTGGTCAGAGGAACAACCATAGTGGATGTGGGTAATAAAAGGGTGGAAGAAGATATTTTTGGTGTGGACGGTAGTTGAGGAGGTATAGGTAAAGATGAAGGTGGAGGTTCTGATTCAGTGGAGCCGCTAAGATTTGGAGTGAAACAAATTGATGGCTATTCTGGAAAATAGGCTTTCTTACCGGATTGTGCAAGTAACGAGGACAACCTTTCTTTACGCTGGTCTAAAAGGTCCTGGAAAATGTTTTCAATGGAAAGTATGTTGGTGTAAACAAAAGGGTACTTCTCTTCTAGCTCAGTCAGTAAGGGCTGCAAGTAGGAGGAACAACCTTTTTCTTTGATGGATTCTAGGATTTCTTTTCCTAGGTCAGCTCGGGTAGCAGATTTAGAAGTAGGGTCTTGGGTAGCAGAAACGGGTGAGGATAATTGCGCCCATAAGTCTTCTGATCTACTTATAGTTTCTTGTGAACCAGCTGCTTCAGGGAATGGAGATTCAAAAGGAGTTTCATTTGATGATATAGAAGAAATACCTCTGGTAGTGCCTGATGTAGTTCCCCTTGTGGATCTGGAAATCTATCTCTATGTAGTCCTTCCTCTCCTTACAATTTGTTCGGGGTCTGAAACAGGTGTCACTGGTGGCCTTTGAGTATTTTCTCTGGTGCTTGGTCTTATCGAAGCCACTTTGTTCCAATGGAGTCGCCAGATAGATCATTACAACCGAAATAATGCCCAGGCTTTGTCTATCATCAAAGCTGGAACTATGTCGTCTCCCAGGGAAGCTGATGCTTCAATAATCTTCCCTGGCAACGGCACGAGTTTGTTATCTCTCCAAGAGTTCTCCTAGGTTGCACTCAGAAGAGCCTAGTAACTTAAATTTATCTTGAAGGATGGGGTATATTTGGATCAAGTTGGATGACTGAGATCGAAACTCACATACTCAAAACATACAGACACATTCAAGTAAACAAGACTTTTAGCCAATGATGTTTAGAAAGTTGGTAAAAGATAGATAGAAGAATCATTATCGTGATAGAAAACTCATACATACAACATATATATATAAATGGCTAATCACAATAAACAAAAGGCACTGAATATCCAGTTCTCAATACGAAGATAGGATTACAGCTATCTAGCATAGACAAATGGAAACTCACGAAATAGACATTTCACTGCAAACATGAAAGATATAAGAAGGAAAACTAAACACACATATGGCAAAACAAGATTGTATAAATGATATGTAACGAGACGTCTGATCATACAATTTAAGAAAAGTCTCTCCAAAATCGAACCCTTGTCCTACATTAGTTCTCGGCTTTATAGCCATTACAAAGCTTTTGAGATCCTAAAACGATGGATCGAATATGCTAAAAATAACAACTAAGAACAATTTTATTGAAGATGTGACAGTGTATTATGATAAAAAAAAATGATATCTTGTTGATACACCTATACGCGACAGCCGAAATGAGCCTCTGGGGTCTGGAGGATGAGTTTGAAACCGCTGTCTACAAAAAACCTATAGGTGTCTTTTTCTAAAAATAGATATGAATATTCCTCTGTTTACCTTGTTGGCGCCCTCAGTCTGGAACCAAAGGTGATCATGATGCCTTGAAATTTTCTCAATCCCCTAGAAAACACCTTTAAGATGCTCGGACCAACAAAAAAATGGTTTTGATGCCCAAAGACAGACCTTCGTGTTTTCTGTGTTTTCGGTAGCTAGAAAAACAAGGCTCGAAGGTGATAAGCTATGGAAAACCCCTCATTCGATGGTTAATGAATTAGTTTTAGCGTTTCTCTTAAACAATCGAATCTCCCTCAAGTGTTTGAAACTTGCCTCTACTTCCAGTAACTAGGGGAGTCCTACCTATATATCGTAAACTGTCAAAAATGGGTTTCGGCAGCTAATGAACAATTTCTATGTTTGCCTAAGCTGCCAAAAATAGTGCATGGCCCAGCCTGCAAAAGTTTTCCAAAACTACACTTTCTGACCTTTGCTACTCCTCTCCCTATTGCTTGGTTTCATCTTCCTCCTGGGCCAAAACTCGAGTGTCAGCAGAGCTGATTGCAGCTGCTGCTAAGGTTTCGAGGTCTGAGTGTGCCTTAGGCTGGGGATTTTGAGTTTTTTCCTTACCTCCCAGAGACTCGACCTTCCTACTCAGCCTGATATTTTCTCTTATTAGCCTAATGTTCCTTCCTCTCATCTTACCATGTTTCTTGGTCAACCCCTGAAAATAAATGTACATCTCATTATGTCTTTTAGTGAGCCTCTCACTTTTCTCCTTGATGACTCTCTAGACTATCTCTAGTTCATACACCTACTTGAGGAGTCAATTGATTTTCTGTGAGGCAAAACTCTTTGCCTTATGGATTAATTCTTTGGCTACCTGCTGACCTTGTTCCTCCTCAAGTGTAGGGGAAGGTAATTTTATGCATTCAATTTCCTGCTCTTCCACAGGTGTAGGAGAAGGAAAGTTAACATAAGTGGTCTCCTGTTCCATCACAGGTAGAGCTACTTCCTGGATCTCTTGCTCTGTCACCACTTCCTTATTCCCTGCTCTAGCTCCCTGCAATTCATCCTCCTTGGAATCGGTGTAAGGGAGGTTTAAAAGGTTTGCATTCTTTGAAGGGATCTCTTCTGAAACAGCTCCCTCATCCTCAATCTTACTTTTGAATTCTGATTTCCTTTTGGCTTTCTTCACTTCGGGGGTTGAGGAAAGGGGGTTGGTTGTAATTGGGGAGATATCCCTCCTCTTCCTTTTCCCACTTCTAGGGATGTAAAAATGCTTTCCATCTCTTAGTCGCAATTTTGTTTCAAACTCACTCAAGAAATGGAAGAAAGCTGAGTTCATGTTTTTCCTTTACAACAACTCAGAGACTATGAGTTTGATCAAACCATGGTGGTACAACCTACCTGCAATTTTGGTTGGATGGGCTTTGACTTGATGTGCCATTTTAGTCAGGCCTTTGTGGAGGTAAAAACGGATATTTAAGGAGCTCTTTCCAGTGAAGTGATCCAGTAATCTAAAATGGTAAATCAACACCCTGTTATACCTGCCTTCACAGGTTATGTAAACAAGAATCGACTTCAATAGAAGCTGCCATTTATCCTCCAGATATGACATAGGAATGTCTTTCTTCCATACCAGGTTCTTATGCTCTGGTTTCAAATAGGATTGGAATTCGAAATCTTTTGTGATAGTGGTCTTAAACTAGCTTTCCCAGGTCATTGGAAGTTCTGTCAGTTGGGCTATAAGGACCTCGTCCACCTGGAATTCCTCCTTTCCTATTACCACCCTACTACCATAAAACGTGAGGGAAAATGCTTCGGCTACCTATTGATGAGAACCCTGAACTTTTTTGCAAAAATTATAGAAGCCGCCATTTTTGAAGAATTGACATACCTCGGGGTGCGCCTCCAGGTAGCAGATGTCGTTCAACTCCTTCCTCAGGACCACTCCTCCTCCTTTCTTCATTTGCAACATGCTTGCTGGCACCTACTACTAAAATCGGGACTGAGGGAAAGACCCAAAATCATAGAGAAAACGAGTTCAAATGACATGGCGAGGGTGAAAGAGGAAAGGCAGTGTGGCTTTTCGGGAACTGACTCCGACGAATGTGAAAAGGTGACTAAACATGAGGGCATAATGACGGCTACTGTGGCATGATTATACTGGATGAATGAAATTTTAGAACATTGGTATGCAGAGAGGAAATGAGGTCCATCTGGCTAGAGGTATGATGATGGCATCTGGCCTCGCCTTGGGGCAGATCGTGTATTCGCTGAAGTGACCCTTTTAGCAGCCAAGCCATGATGAATTCCCTTTAAATTACGACCAAACCCCTAATTTGACGTGTCCACCGATTGACACCGACTCAGTTTTGGTAGCTGGTAATCTTCTTTTTAACATCGTATGCTGCCAGAAAACAATCTTCACCAATGCTTTTTACTTTTGGTGGCTATGGACAATCCATCCTTTGGATGGTAAGCTGCGAAAATGTATCTGCCTTTTCAGTGGCTAATGAACAACATCGTGTTCACCCAAGCCCCCGAAAATAGCCCCATGGATCACGAAATGACTTTGCTTTCAGTAGCTACGGAAGGTTTCATTCTGGAACTGTGAACTGCGGAAAATGTCTACCCTTTGGTGGCTAATGAATGCCATCATATTCACCCAAGCCACCGAAAAATGCCCCATGACTCACGTTGTAATTTTTCCCTTTCGGTAGTTAGAGCGTTTCTTTTTTCACATAGTAAGCTACCGAAAACAGGGTTTTCGGTAGCTAATGAGCCATCATCAGGCCCGCCTAAGCTACCGAAACCTGAAATTTTTTTTGGGGAGGAGAGCCACTGAAAATATTATTTCAAACTTCATTACCTATTTCAACTTATCAAACTGAAACTCAAACGCATGGAAAAACGAAAAAGTTAAAAACCTCTTATCACCTAGATACCATGACTAGTCTATGTTTATTTGAGGAGATAACAATATGGGATGAGGAAATAAATTGTGCCACATACATTTAGAATAGAGTTCCACACAAATATCTCAAAGGTATCACTCTTTTCGAGGCTTGGACATGTCACAAACCTGATATCTCTCATTTCAGGATTTTTGGCTCAAAGGCTTGGGCTAAGATTCCACTTGAGAAGAGGAGGGATTTGCAGCCCCAAATCCAACCATAACTATTTATTGGATATTCAGAGGACTCCAAAGGTTATAATTTATTGTACATTACCACTCATAAAGCATTCATCAAAATAAGTGTGCAGTTTGAGGAAGAGCCCTCTCAGAGCGCTAAAATTGGAGAACCATCTTCACCACCACCTGAAGAAGAAGTAAGTGATATTCTTGAAATTTTTGATTCTGATATTTTTGATGATGAGGAAAATTTTATTGCAGATGTTAACTCACCTACAATTCCTAAATGGTCTGGAAAAAATTTGCAAGCAACAGGTGAACTAGCTAGCAATCCTCAGGACCAAAGGAGGACTAGATCACAATTTGAGACTACTCTCAATGTGAATGATCCTTATCTTCCTGAGAGATTTTTTATGATGATAGATTTTGATTCTCAGGCATATGAGGAAGCCTCACATGATCCAATATGGCAGATTGCGATGGATGAGGAGTTTTAGTCATTGCATAAGAATGAAACTTGGGAGCTAGTCAAGTTCCACACAGGCATAAAATTGGCAAGGTCCAAGTGGATTTTCAAAACCATATGTGCAGCGGATGGTACAGGGGTAAAATACCAAGAAACTCTAGTATCCAAGGGATTTTCTCAGGTCCAAGGCCTTGATTATAATGAAACCTTGTCCCCTGTTGCAGAGAAAGACTCCATTAGACTAGTTTTGGCAGTTGCACCATCCAAGCACTGGAAAGTGCATCACATGGATGTGAAAAGTGCTTTCCTCCATTGGGAACTTGAGGAAGAAATATATATGCAGAATCCACAGGGGTATGCATCAGATCCTAATTTTGTTTGTAGGTTGAAAAAGTCTTTGTATGGACTTAAGCAAGCCTCCAGGGCTTGGTATGCAAAAATTGACAGTTTTCTTTTGTCTCGGTTTTATGTTCGGTGTAAATATGACCCAAATGTCTATATGAAGTTAATAGATGGTTCTATAATGATCATAGTTCTATATGTTGATGACTTTCTTATCATAGGAAGTTCAACAGATCAAATAGCCACTTTGAAGGTCGCTTTGAATAAAGCCTTCTCAATGAGTGATTTGGGAATCCTTAAGTAATTTTTGGGGCTTGAGATTTCTCAAACGAAAGATGGAACCAAGGTATCTCAATCAAAATATGCTTCTGATCCATTAAAGAAGTTTAAGGTGGTTGATTGAAAGCCTTCTAAGACTCCATTCATTTCAGTAGTTACAATAGAAGATGCAAAATCTACACCATTGTTTGACAACACTTTATATAGACAGTTGATTGGCAGTTTGCTTTACCTGACACACAATCGACCTGATATTGCTTATGCAATGAGTGTGGAATCAAGATACATGGAGCAGCCACATGAGATCCATTGGAAGGATGCAAAAAAATCCTACATTATGTTGAAATATTGTAACTTCTAGGAATATTATATTTGTACTTTATTATTCCGTAGATGTTTCATTCCTACGTGAAGACCTTATTGTATATCCAGAGATGTTTATTCCTCCGTCGGAATGTGGTAACTTGGGTTATTACACTTCCCTAATAGGGGTTGGCCCTATATGTAGTATGTGGGTCAAAGGCTTATTAGAACACCCTAGAGGGGTCGGCCCAATCAGTTGTAATGGGGTGTTTAACCTAGTGGTTAAGTTGGGGCCGACCTAGTTAATGTAAAAGACAAGTCAAAGATGTGTATGAATAGAGGAGGTGTGTTCCTCATTTATACACACACTACACTCACTTGTGAATAGCGCATATGTGAGAGAGAGGTCTTCTGATTGAGGAGAAGCAGCTCATGTCTATGGTTTGCATCTTTGTATTTGCTGGTCATCTATATTGAGGAAGCTTTGCTGGCTTTTCTTCCCCATGACAGTTTCCCTGGATAAATCTGTGTCTCTTGTGTTTCTGTTGTGCTTGTTGTTCTTGCAGTGATCCTGTATATTATTTTGAAATGAAATATAATGCTGATATTTTCTGGCTTACAATATTGAATCTCAACATGGTATCAAAGCTAACCTGAAGGAAGGAAATGTATGGCACTTACGACACTTGCTTCACTTGCGACAATTTGAAGGTTAGGGTTTTGTATACCAAAAAACAGTCATCGTGGAACTTTCACTATAAATCCATTTTTTTGAATTTATAGGATTTGAAACCTTTACAGGTCGTATATAACATCCCCGTGTACCTTGTGTCTAAAGGACACTCTCAGATTCGTTGCAATTTGTGAGTTATGATCAGTACAAGTTAGGGTTTCTACCTCTTCCAGATCTGAGTCATAATCAAGTGACCTAGGAAAAAAGGTCATAAATTGCGCTAGGAAGATCCAAATAAAATTTTGTAAAATGTGACAAATAGTGCATGAACTGTACTATCTCAGGTAACGTTTCCAGAGGCCGAAGTTGAACCAGTGACACGTGGCATGCCGTACAAGTTTCCTCTCTTGTTTTATCCCATAAACAGGTCACGTTGCGACACTTGGCATAACGCTCTCTCATAGAATCCAATTCAGGTCAGACTTGTGGGGTTGGAAAGAGGACAGCTCAAGCAACCACAGGAAGAATTTTTAGACCCTGTGGATTCATAATTTTATAGTTACAGCAGAAACAATTAGGTGCATATTTCTGTCAAAACAGATTTGGATTTTGAGCACCTTCATTCTTGAATCGTCACTGCTATGGAAAATTAGGGTTTCGTAGAACGTTGGAATTTTTGGAAGCGGATTCCATGGCTGAATGATACTCATCAAAATCAAAATTTAGAGACCAAGATTGAATTTTTTGGTTTGGTAGAAGACTGGGCTTGATCAAACCCCAGTTCGGGATTTTGATCGGAAAGGTGGAAAATTAGGGCTTCTGCAAAAGTTGGAATTTTTGAAGTCTGTGACCACAGCTGGAAGCTCCTCAGAAAAATAAGAGTTTATAGCTTTCGATCGAACCTTTTTATTTGGCAGAGGAGTGGGCTTCATCAAACCCTAGTTCGGGATCCTGTCCAGAAGATCCAGAAGTTTCAAAGGCAATTTTGAGGGGTCAAATTTTGGAGATTTCAAAATTGAAGTATGCTAGTTTGATCAACTTAGCAAGGCACATCTTTCCATCCATTCAGAAGTGTGAAAGTCAAGGTTTGACTTTTAGGGTTTCTTTGCCAAACCCTATTGAGCTCCAGATCCAATTTCAGGGGGAGATGAGGCTAAGGCCTTACATAAGAATACTACAAGAAATATCGACAGGTATGACTTAAGAAGATATAGGTATGTTTTGAAATCTGATTCTTGATTAAGTTCATAATATGGTTGTCTTCATATTATTTAGGTTAGTACAATCTTGATTAATCTAAAAGTATGAATGCATGAGAATGAGAGAAGACATTCTTTGATCAAGGTTATATGATTGTACTAATGCACCTGTGGTGTTGTATGAGGATGATGTTGTCTGCTAACAAAAGACAGGTACATCAAGAAAGACAAATCAAGTTCTATGACCATGATGACATAAAGACAAAGACTTATCAATAGTCTTTAGAAGCTCTACTTACATGGTATGTATGATTTATTTCTACTATCATTAACTTATGAGGTATGCAGGTTACTATCACAAGGTCTCTAAATCATTGAAGAGACTAAAGATATTGTTTGGGTATGTTAGAAATAAATAAGCATGTATCTAATCCAGGTATGTCTTCCTATGTTAAAATCCTACTTTGTGCTAGGATCTTAGATACCCATGTATTGAATGATCATGACCATACATATTCAATATTATTTAGAATTTTAATGTTTTGATAATATTGAGATTATACTAATGAATGTATGTTTGTGTATGAGATCATGAGGATGACACTAGTGCACACTTGAGCATGCACAGTGGTACAAAATGAATAGAAGTTCAAAAGACATATAGAAGATCAAGTGCGAGGAAACCACATAAACATAAAAGATAAGTATTTGAGTTGTTATTTGAATCTCTGAAATAGTAAATGATATTGCTTATAATGGTTGTATGCATATTTGTATTTCTAGAATATATCATGCTGAGTGTAAACACTGATATAGCATTGAATAGTATACTACTAATATGCATATTATTGATAAGTTGGACAAACATTCCATTGTTGATTGTCTAGAATGAAACCCTTTTGTTGACATGCTGAGAGCTATGCACACTCTCGATAGTATGTTCTGGTAGAGATGGAAGGCATCTAGATAGTCATTGTATGCATACAGGATATGGAAAAGTGTTGTTCCAAAGTATTGGTCAAGATTATTGCATAACTATGAAAATCATATTTGTATGCATAATAGGTTATCATGTAAACATGATTTGATGACTATGAAGTATTACTAATCATGTACTTAATTTTGATTTGTAGGAAAGATCATGAAGAATGATGAACACTGAACAAGTGATGGATGTTCAACAAGAAGACTTACAAATCAAACATACTATAGCAAGATCGTGGCTAGAAGATTCTCTTAGAAAGAGGAAGAGGATCATTACGAGATGTTTTCTCCAAGTGGCTAGATAAGACCATTCTCTTAATGGTGTAATTGAAGAAGAAGTGTGAATCAGGCTCTGTATGGGTACTCAGGATCGATAGTCAATTGATGAGCTTAATGATCACCATGGGTAATGTGGATCTCAACCTTTGCTACAAGGTTGAAGATGGTTTCTATATACAGATGACATGGCTGCAAGAAGGAACTGACCACAGAGTTCAAATGATATTGAGGCTCATATCAGTAGACCCATCTGACGAGAGATGCCTCGGGTAGATATACATAAGATCACTCAATGTAGAGTGTGAATGATGTTTAGTCACAAAGGGAGAATTGAAAACTTCTTGACAAAGCTTGGGCTTTACATGAAGTAAAGCTGATCCTAACCTTTACCTTAAGGTTATTGATGATGAACCTGTCATACTATTATTGTATGAGGATGATCTCTTTTTGACAGGGAATGAGAAATAGATCATGGAAAGCAAGAAGAAGATGTCTACAGAATTTGATATGAAAGATCTCATATTCATGCATTACTTTCTAGGTCTGGAAGTATGGCAAGGCCCAAAAGGAATCTTTCTCAACCTAGGAAAGTATGTTGTGGAAATCTTGAGAAGCTTTGATATGTTGGAATGTACAACCATGGCCACTCTCATGGGTTCTGACTTGAAGCTGTTAGTTGATGACCCATCAGAGTTAGTGGATGTGACTCTATATAGACAGATTATTGGGTCCTTGATGTATTTGACAAATACTAGACCAATCATATGCTTTGCCATAATGTATCTAGTAGAACCTAGAAGAGTTCACTTAATAGCTGCAAAGCATGTGATGAGGTATCTAAAGGGTACGATAGATTTTGGTCTATATTATCTTGGAGATCATGACTTCAGATTACCTGGCTACTCAGATGCTGATTGGGCAGGAAGTGTCTCAGACAGGAAGAGTACATCAAGTGGATGTTATTGTCTTGGATCTGCCATGATCTCATGGTTTAGTAGGAAGCAGTCTAGTGTGGCTCTCAGCACAACCGAAGCAAAATATATAGTTGCTTGCTCTGCTAATTGCGAAGCGATATGGCTTCAAAAGTTATTATTTGGTTTATTTGACTTAGAGATGGAATCCACTGAGATCCTGTGTGACAACCAGAGTTGTATCAAGATGACAGAAAATCCAGTGTTCCATGATAAGTCAAAGCACATAGAGATATGGTATTTCTATATATGGGATATGGTGCAGAAAGGATCTATCAAGCTCGAGTATGTAAGCACTGACGAACAGGTTGCTGATATATTGACCAAACCTCTGTCTCGAGTAAAGTTTGAGTATTTTCGAGACAAGCTTGGTGTAGTTCAGAAGGACCCTCCTCCAAAGGGGGAGTGATATGGTCATTGATGATGAGATTGCCTACATTGAAAGTGAGGCCGATGATGTGGATACCTATATTGTTGATGTCGACAGTGAGGTTGGTAAATGGTCCTTATACAGGGTCTAAGTTGAAGAGGGGATTGCATCATCTTTGAACACATGTTCTAAAAGGATCCGTAGACATATGTCTTTGAGAAAGAAGAGGGATTGCGTCATCCTTGAACACATGTTCTAAAAGGATCCGTAGACACATGTCTCCGAGAAAGAAGAAGGATTGGATCTAAAAGGATCCGTAGACATATGTCTCCGAGAATGTGGTCCCTAGTGGATGAGAGGGGATTGTATCTTCCCCGAACTTCGGTCCCAAAATTGATCCGTAGACAGATGTATCCGAGAATGAAGTCCTTAGTCGACAGGTGGGGATTGCGCCTTCCCCGGACTTCAGTCCTAGAATTGATCCATAGATAGATGTCTCCGAGAATGAAGTCCTTAGTGGACAGGTGGGGATTGCATCATCCCGAAACCCCTTGGTTCAAAATGTACGTGATAGGACAGCATCGTCCCTGGACCTTTGGTTCAAAATTTAGGTGAGAGGACTGCATCGTCCATGAACATTTAGTTCAAAGGGTACGTGAGAGGACGACATCATCCCTAAACATTTGGTTCAAAAGGTACGTGAGAGGACTGCATCGTCCCTGAACATTTGCTTCAAAAGGTACATGATAGGACTACATCATCCATGGACCCTTGGTTCAAAATGTACATGATAGGACTGCATCATCCCTGGACCTTTGGTTCAAAAGGTACGTGAGAGGACTGCATCATACCTAAACATTTGGTTCAAAAGGTACATGATAGGACTGCATTGTCGCTGAACATTTGGTTTAAAAGGTACGTGATAGGACTGCATCATCCCTAGACCCTTGGTTCAAAATGTACGTGATAGGACTGCATTGTTCCTGAACATTTGGTTCAAAAGGTACGTTATAAGACTGCATCGTCCCTGGACCATTGGTTTAAAATGTATGTGATGGGATTTCATCGTCCCTAGACATGAGACTTGTTTTAAAGTGATAAGGAATGATCCTCCTGGAAGTTGATCTAGATTGCATCGTCCATAGACATGAGACTTGTCTTAAAGTGATAAGGATTGATCATTCTAGAACTTGATCTGGATTGTATCATCCATGGACCTATGTCCTAAAGAGAGCGGGATTGATCATCCTGTAATTGGATCATGTGTATTGCAGGGTATGCTACTATGATCTAGATGTTGTAGACCGAGATGATCCAGATGTTGTAGATCGAGATGATCCAGATGTTGTAGATCGAGATGAACCATATGCTATAGATCGAGATGATCCAGATGTTGTAGATCGAGATGATCCAGATGCTGATGATCGTGTGATGGTGATGCTAATGATCATGTGATGATGATGCTGATGATCGTGTGATGATGATACTGATGATTGTGAGGATCTAGATGTTAATGTTGATATTGCTATAGCTGTTCAAGTGCTACAAAAGATGAAGACTCAGTACTGAAGATGTTGATGTTCCAGTATTGAAGATGTTCCAGTAACTGCTTGAGTTACTGATGATGTTGAGAAAGCTTCCAATGATCTATAGATGTATCATGTATGATGTTGATGACTCCTTGCTCCTGTAGATGTTGTTATAATTTTCTTCTCATTAAGGGGGAGTGTTTAAATATTGTAACTTCTAAGAATATTATATTTGTACTTTATTCTTCCGAAGATGTTTCATTCCTTTGTGAAGACCTTATTGTATATACGGAGATGTTTATTCCTCCATCGGAATGTGGTAACTTGGGTTATTAGACTTCCCGAGTAGGGGTCGGCCCTCTATGTGTTATGTGGGTCAAAGGGTTATTAGACCACCCTAGAGGGGTCGGCCCAGTCAGTTGTAATGGGGTGTTTAACCCAGTGGTTAAGTTGGGGCCGACCTAGTTAATGTAAAAGACAAGTTGGAGATGTGTATAAATAGAGGAGGTGTGTTCCTCATTTATACACACACTACACTCACTTGTGAATAGTGCATAGGTGAGGGAGAGTTCTGCTATGGAGGAGAAGGAGCTCATGTCTATGGTTTACATCTTTGTATTTGCTGGTCATCTGTATTGAGGAAGCTTTGCTGGGTTTTCTTCCCCGTGAGGGTTTCATAGGATAAATCTGTGTCTCTTGTGTTTATGCTATGCTTGTTGTTCTTTCAGTGATCATGTATATGCTATTATTGTGGAATGGAATATAATGCTGATATTTTCTATCTTAGCATATTGAATCTTAACACACTATGTGAAGGGCAGAAAGATTGATGGGATTCACTATGTTATAGATTCGAGCCTAGATCTCTTGGGCTTCACTTATTCAGATTGGGCTGGTGATATTCTTGACAAGAAATCCACATATGGATTTGTATTCATGCTTGGATGTGGACCTGTTTTCTGTTCCAGCAAGAAACAGAATGCCATAGCATTATCTTCAGCAGAGGCAGAGTACAGAGGAGCAGTGAATGATGCTACACAATGTGTATGGTTGCAGGGTATTCTTTCACAGTTTGAGATTTCTTTTAGTACTCCTACTGTCATCTTTTGTGACAATGAGAGTGCTATTAGAGTTTCGTTTGATCCAGTACAAAGGAAGAGGACCAAGCACATTGAGATTCATATGCACTACATCAGAGTCTTAGTGCATGACCAGATCATTGATTTGCAGTATTTCCCCACAGGTGAGCAAACTATAGATGTCTTCACCAAGGATTTCACAGAGAAGACATTCAACTATCTTAGATCATTTCTTGGGATGGCTGAACATGTGGTGGAGTGAAGGGTTGATCAGCGATCCTTCAATTTTGATATGTACATGTTTTGAGTGGAGGTTTTTCCCATGATTTTTTCCATCTATCATTGTTTTTGTGGACCAACAGTATTGCAGAGGGTGACCAAGTCTTGTTACTGGGCCCTTAGTATTTCATTTTCTAATATTTAGACCATATATTTAGATTTATGGGGGGGTTTTGGAATAATTAAATCCTCCTAGATTTCATTTAATACATTGGTAGATCAAATTAATCATTTATGATTAATTTCCTATGTATTAGACTAGATTATTGCTAATTGAGGCTTTATATGGACCACAAGCCATCTATGGGGGGACCACAGACTCCAAGGTGTGGACCACAAGTCACCTAGACCACTTGGGCACATTTCTGATTGATTCTAGATAAGATTTGGTGAAGAAAAGCACTTTCTTGGATTTTACTGCTTTTTACTGCTTTTTACCCTATGGGGAAAAGCTAGTCAAACTAGGCAACTTGTTTTTTGCACCCATGACACTCCACAATGTTTCCCCTTCTCCAATTTCGTATTTGGAATTTTTTTTCATCATACATCACCTTCATCTCCCTAATTTAGCAATTCGTGAGCTTTTGGAGAGATTTGGAAAGCATACTTGACACCTAAGGGGGATGCACATATTTTTAGTAAGTCCGATGATGAGATGAGTTATTTGGCATATTTATCCATTCGAATCTCTATTGTAATGTTATATAAAAGCATCCTATTAATTTTATAAGTTTGTGTGATGTATTTTATTCATGAGAAGTTAATAAAGAATTGTATCTTCGTGAGTATTTTTTGTGTCTTTGACTAGTTGTGTGAGATCTTCTGTGAGTGAGTGTAATTGTTTGATCAGATCTTGGAGTGAATTGAATTTCTCACAAGTAGCCTTGAGGGTTGAGGGTTTGAGATCTAAAAATCTCTTAACCAAAAGTGGATCCCTAAAAAAGTTTGTGAGAGGGTATACTTTCACTTTAGGGCCCATATTTCTTCAAACCCAAGGGAGAAGTTAAAATCCCCTCCACAAATAACATTATCAAATATTAGCAAATATTTAGAAAACAAATTATTCCAAAAAGAGTCTCTTTCACAGTAAGGTCCATACACATTCAGGAAAAGGAACTCCTTATTAAATTCCTGAGAAAATAAGCAGACTCCTAAACCAGAATGAAAATCCTGAGAATTAATCAGTTTAAAATTTATGTTGTTCCATCCTGTAATTAAACCCCTCAATTACCAAGATCATCCACACAACTGAATTCCCACCCCTCCAGCAAATGGTTAAGCTCTCAAACAATTAGATCTCGATTTCCCATAATTTCCTGAACAAAAATTACTAGCGGTCTAAAGATCTGAATTAACCTTCTGAGGGATAGCTTCTTTGATGTGCTAGCCAAACCTCTACAATTGAGAGAAATGCAAATCATTAGTCCACCTCTAGTGAGGACCCTGCTGCTCTAAGCGCCTCCCCAATTTCACTTTGCTTCCAAGAAGCTACTTCCCAAACTGCTTTTTCTTTGGCTAGGTGTAGGAAAGAATTCCTACCCTTGACAATAATGCACCTCATCATTAAGCCCTAAACCCCCCAAAAAATCAGAAAGGCCCTTGTCTAACAGCTCGAAACCTTCTTTCTTGGATCTCAAATTATACCCACAACTCCCAGCTTCCCTAGTTGTAGGGGTATCCAAAAAAGAGTTTGACAAATCCCCGAAGGGTAAATACTTGATTCTTGAAACCCAAAGCTTCATATTGGGGCTCATTTTTAGGGTTGAAAGAGAAGGGAGAAAAGGAAATATTAGAAAGGGTTTCAACATGTCGAGAAAAAAGTGAACCCGCTACGACTAGATCCTTCCTATCCAAGACAGAGGCATCACAGGAACTGAGTAAGAGATTAAGAGATCGCAAAGAGACTTACCCGAAAGAGAGTCTTCCATCCGCTTGACCAAACCGACTTGTGCCAATGTTTCTTCAACTAACTGTCCAGATGCGAGGGGGACTGCAAGCTTACTTATCACGTCATTTCTCATTGCTACTTCTGTCTGGTTAAAATCCACATCAGAGCTAGGGTCTTGAATGGGATGTGTACCTCCATCTTTCTTATCCAAAATCCTCTTGCTAAATGGAAGGTTACATCCCACCGCAATATTACCATGGCTATGGCATCGGTAGCATTTAAAAGGAATCCCTACATAATCCAGGGATTGACTGAAACTCATACCCTTGTAGTTTAAAGGAAAAGAAGCAGGTAAACCTTCTCTAATGTCCAGAGTAACCAAATTTCTGGCTAAAACGTATTCACTGGTATCCAAAAAGGACCAATCTGCATCCACAAACTTCCCTAATGTGCTCCCAATTGCCTTAAAAACATCTAGTGACCAGAATTCCATTGGGAGTCTCAGAAGTTTTACCCAGGTCACTCTTTCATCTAGTTGCTCCTTTCTAGTGTTGAAAAGCGGTGTCCAACATTTAAGGGTATTTGCTCCTCCATTCCACATCCAGAACCTTTTCAATATCAAGTCTGCATCTCTTTCCACCTCAAAACGAAATGCCATCCAACCTCTGGGTAGAATACGGGTTTCCGGAGTGTATCCGAGTAACTTATCCAAGGAAGCGGCTGCCCATTTTCTAAGTCCTTGCAGACCTATTATGAAACCCATAACTCTTCCAACCAAAACCTTTTCGTAGTGGTGCTCACCTCGTTAAGTTGCAGGTCCTCTCCTAGCACCATCACGAAAGGATTCCGTAGTTTTACACATTTTTTAGTGGAGTAATTCCTGGCATCAATCCCATGTCCTTCCATTGTTAACTCATTCTTATGTGGGGATACAAAAGCAGGGTGAAAATGGATCTCAGCAGGTAATGGTAAACTTGAGGGAGGAAGGGAGCTTGCAGAGCCAGGTTTCCGCAAAGAAATGAGGGTAGGGTTTGCGGAGAGTTCTGCAGGGTAAGGTAGAGGTGAATAATTGATGGCTCCTTCAGCGTAGGCCCTAGATAATGAGCTCGGCGGAATAAAAGCTTGTCCTTATCGAACTGTCGAATTATCCTCTAAATGCAAATCCATATCATTACCCTCCTCGAGCTCCTTCAGGGTTGTACTTGCAGTTTGAGCTCCTTCAGGGTTGTACTTGCAGTTTGAGATGAAGCATAACGTGGGGAACCAAAACCCTAATTGCAGCCTTAGTTTTTCTTAGGTCCATTTACACAAAAACAAAGATATATATTATTATTATGATTAATGTTTTTAAAATTCAAGTAAAAAGTTGATAAAATATTTTTCTTTTCTTAAATAAATTTTATATAATAATGTCCTCATCTATTAAACACTTAAAACTAGATTTGATTATTTTAAATTGTAAACATTATCACTATATGTATTAATTTGATGAAATTAATTAAATAATAATTGGTAAATTAACCTCTTTGTACATATTTCGAGTTTGATGGCTCAACCCATCGTGAGGAGGCTATCAAGCCAAAAACCTTGAGAAAAACAATCAATTATATACAGAATGCCACCATTTATCAAATATGAATTCAGGTAAAAACTTATGAAAATTACTACTTTAGTCATTAATTACCTGTAATATCACATGATTGAATCTAATCCATTAATTATATTAATTTTTTCATTAACCATTTTGGACATATTAGTTCAATAGTACAAAATTCAAAAAATCAATTTCTTTAGTTGAACAAGTGATTTCTGTATAGAATTTTGGAGTGAGAAACCAAGAAACACCTATCCACCCGTCCAAGCCTTTCCCCGCTGAATTGTACATTAAGCAATGAATTATTATTATACAACGAAACATTCACAACAAAAAATCTATTTAATATGATCTTCCATATTTAATGAAGGTAACACAAGCTAGAGTCATTTACACTATTGGAAGGCGTGATTTCGATGGGAAAATAATCATGGGCATGAGAGCACATCCCAAGATCGACCTTAAGACAAGAGATATTTTCTCTTTCTGTTACCACCCTATTCCTCCATTTCTCAATTATTTCAGTGTTTCCTACCGGAAAAAAAGAGCCCGATGTCGGAATCTTGTCGATGCTGCAACCATACTTTATCTATGATTTTGCAATAAGCAAGCATACCGAGTGGAGCATGTATTGGAGAGAACCCATCTCATCCATTCCACTCCATGGGAGATAAGGTTTGCATAAATCTGATAACGGGAGAGATGCTTCGGTAGTGAGCCATTCTTCGTGCATCGAAATTCATATTCCAATGTAGAGAAGGATGACGGGTATCTTGTGGAATTTACCAATAACGAAGGCACCGAAATTTCTAAATTTTTGGTGATGGACACACAGTCTCCTACCCTTGAAATCGTGGCCTATGTTGAGCTCAGCGCGAGAGTTTTGTATGGTTTTCACGGCCTCTTTGTTACGGATGTTGCCGTCGCAACCCAAAACTAATTCTGATATTTTAATTTTCACTATAAATATAAACAACATGGTATTGTGATCATATAATAATGTTCCTTAGAGGCAATGAATGGCGGTAGTCTTTGTTTCCCTATCCAATAAGCATGTCACCTCTATCTAGTAAGTTGGGTCGCCATTGTGAGAAAGACAAATAATGATTAGTGAATAATCCCGTAGTTGAGTTGGCATGTCACCACTATTCCAACCTCACGGTGCTCCAAAGTATTGATTGCCATGTCAAAGAAATTCTTGCCACCATTTTCCATGTCACTCTTTACAGCTTCAACATGGAGCTCAACCAATGGGTAATTAATTAATTGCTTATTCTACTGCAAACCCTGGTCTCCTTAAAATCCTCTTATTATTATTCTTCTTATTCAATTCAATCATTTGTTTCTTCTCCAGAATCGTAACTCGTAAGGATGTCGATGGACCTCTATTTGTTGTTAAGAGGTTTTTTTTTTGTCTTCAGCCTTTTGTTTTTTGTATTCAACTTTTTGAAGAAACAGATTGAAATATTAGCAATCCATGGTATACTGTTGAGATTTGGATGAAAAAGCTAGATACAGATTGTTCCTCTAAATTCTTCAAGAAATCTGGGTTCCTCTCGGCTCCTCAGACATGAAAATCCCTTCTAGCATAATAAACATACTTCCATATTTCCAAGTTTTTTATGCATTTGATCCATGTAAATACTCTATGAATGCATTGAAGACCAAGCATATGCTACAATACACGTGACTCCAAGGGAAGACTCTACAATACACGTGATTACACTTTGCAATGGAAATTCCAACCAAATTCTGAATGCCCTGATCTCCAATAGTAATGGGCATTTTTCCTGCACAGTGTTGTTCTTCTTCATTCATCAATGCTTTACAATACACGTGATTACACTTTTCTATGGAAATTCTAACCAAATTTTGGATGCCCTACTCAGCAATAGTAATGGGCATTTTTCATGCACAATGTTGTTCTTCTTCACTCATCAATGCTTTGAAATGGCTCCAACGAGTCAGTTACTAGGCTCTGCTGGAGCCTTGACAATGCCCAGAGTAATCCCATTCATGCCCTTAACGTCTTTATAGTGTATTGCAAATCCCCTGAATAATCTAGTTTACACTAAATTCGGGGATTATTGATGTTGTCACAAACATTATGTTGCATTGCACATTCAGGTGACTATTCTTAATGCTAATATGCATATTGTCGTGACAGGTTTCCAAAGTGATCTCCAAGATGGAAAATATGTTATTAATCACATTTTGCACATTAATTAATTATGACGATGACATAGTTTATGGTTGTTTTTTATGTATAAACAGTCTCTCATAAATTTGTTTGCAATATTATTTTTCATTTTCTAAATGTATTTTGGTATAATGGGTAGATTTGTTGTATCTTTCACTCTCTATTTTATGTGTTTCCTTATGTAGTTGTCACACACATTGTCACTTGCAGCTCTTTTTTTTATTATAATTCATAATTTATTATTCTTAACATATTCAAAGTTCATAATTATAAGAACCTTTCTTTGATATTAATTCCACTCCTTTCCAAATTTTGTTTCTCTATTTTTTTTAACATTATCCTCATTATTATTAATATTCCAATCTATCTCATTTATCATATTAATATAATTTATTTGATCTTTTAATGCATTATTTTTAAATTTTAATTAATTTCTTCATAAAGACTTTCTTTCCAAATAATTTATAAGCATAACCAAGCCATGCCATTCTAATTGTCCTTCATCTCTTGATGATTCTCTTGAAATGTTATTATCATTATTATTAATATTCCAATCTACCTAATTTACAATATTAATCTTGACCTTCTAATACATTAGTTTTAACTAATTAATTTAATTAATTTCCTCACAACAACTAGTTTTTCTTCAAATGATTTATAAGCATAACTAAGCCATATCATTCTTAAATATTTCATCATTTCAAGATTCTCTTGATGGAAATTCTCTCACTTCAAACCTGCAAAGTTAAAATATCATAATTCTTGATACTACTTTGTTTTGCTCTTCAAATTCATTTATATTTATGTAATAAATTTTAAAGTTATATTTTTATATATAAAAACATATATATTGAAAATAGTTAAAATTTCACTTTTATTTTAATAAATAAATTTTAATATTAATATTTAATAAATTTTTAAAAATTAAAAATATAGAATTTCCAATTCCATATGAAATGTATCAATATTATACAATAAATTAAAGTGAAAAATTTTATAATTGTTATATATATATATATATATATATACACACACGTACAAATTTTTAATTAAAATAAAAAGGAATTTCTATATAAATAAAAGATAAGAAAAACTTTTTCCCGCAAGGGTGTAGCTCAACTAGCAATTCGTTTTATATGAAGGACATGTTGTAAATGGAGGTCATGAGTTCAAATCACCCCGTCTTACTCGTGCCCCATGCTTGCGGGTTGTGGGGGTGCACCTAGGGGTATAGTGGCAACGGTATTGGATCCTTGGACCCCATGTAACGTGAGTACCAGACCAATCCCCAGTTGTCGAATCCCCTAGTACCAAAAAAAACAAAAAAGTTAAGAAAAATGTCTACGCTTATGTAATATGGGTCCTAAGAAATTATGGAGACAAATTTTAACTTGTAAATCTAAAAAAAAATAATAATACCTCTATGAAGGATTAGAACTCGTATCTTAAAAATCTTTACGAATCCCAAGATGTCATCGATAACATTCAAACCCTCCTTACAATGGAGAAAGTATTTTCCTTGGAAGACATTGACTTTGGGATTAAGTGCCTAGCTAATGGAAAAGATAAAGACATTGAAGGGTACCAAGCATAAATCCTAAAAATCAGAGCACCCGTCCTCATCCCTTAGATTCACAATCTCTTTAATTTAGTAGTCAAGCATGGATTCCCTAAGCCTTGGAATAAAAGCCTTGTAGTTCCTATCTTTAAAAGCGGAGATAAAGATAACCCCTCTAATCATCGAACAATTATGATCAACCCTCTCTTAGCCAAGTTATACGACATTATCCTTGAAAATAAGATTAACATATGGCTAGAAAATGAAGGAAAGAGGGATAAAGGACAAGCGGGATCCATAAGGCATTTATCAACCACAAACCACCTCATTACACTTAGGATCATCACATAGGAGTGTCGTAATAATAAATCAAATCTTTTTTGTTGTTTCGTGGACTTTCAAAAAGCTTTTGATATGGTGCCTAGATATAACCTTTGGAATATATTAGAAGAGATAAAACTTCCTCTCGAGTTGAGGGTTGCTACTATAAAGTTATATGAGAATCCAAATTCAAAAACACTAGAGGATGGTCAGAAGATATTATTTTTAATATTGGAGTTAAGCAAGGATGCCCTTTTTCCCCCACCCTTTTTGCAATTTACATCTATAAGCTTGAAGAATGTTTAGAAGAGGCAGGTTGCACGGGGAGGACCTTGGCATTAATAGTCATCATGCTACTTCTCTATGCTGACAATATTGTTCTTATGGAAAGTTTCCCTTATGATATTGAGAAGAAATTACGAATCCTCAAAGGTTTCTGCACCAATATGGGCATGATTGTTAACAATGACAAAACAAAAGTCATGATTATCAAGTCTAATAAAGGTACTCATGACAATTTTTCTTATGACAATAGAATCTTAGAGGAAGTAATGTCCTATAAGTACTTAGGAATTGAATTTCATCACAAGATCAACTAGAACTATAGCATTGAGAAGAGGATAAATGAAGGGTGGAGAGCTTGCTTCAACATTAAAAAAAATTCTAAATTGACAAACCTTGTGATGTGTGACAAAAATAAATTCCTCTTTAAAACGCTCGCCGCTCCTGTTATTTTATATGGCTGTGAAGATTGGGGATGCAGGATTTTGAGAGAGTCTTGGAGATGAATTGAGCAAATCTAGAAACGATTTATTACTTATGATCTTAAAATTAAGAGCAACACGCCCTATCCTATTCTCCTCCTAGAAGCAAGGCTCTCCCCCATTGAAAGCATGGCTATGATTAGATATCTAATGTACAAGAACAAATTAAACAATATAAGAGACGACCGATTTCCTAAAATTTCTCTTAACTCCTGCCAAAAGCACCTTTTCCTCAAGTAGGGATTTCTTAAAGATGCCATGCCTTGGTTAAATTATTGGAGGATTAATGAAAATACCATTCTACAAAATATTGATAACATTAATTACATTATTACTTCTACCTTCAAAGAGAAAATGTGGTGCAAAGAAGAATTAAATTTGTTAACACCCAAATCATACCCCATGGGCTGCGGGATAGGGCAAGTCGAGGTAACCACTAACCAACTTGGGACTAATGCTACTGACCCAGCACAGTCCTAGAGGACTCTCTCTACAAATCTCTGAAAGACTGGAAATATCCAAAGGCATCAACAATGAACAAACAGACCAGCTTTCATTACTAAAAAATATTCAATTAAAATATCAACAGAAGGTCAGATTTCTGATGAGACAAAGCGTGAGAAAATGTTGAAGGGATAATCACAAGGAAAAAAAATTGGGCAATGGAGTCAAGGTATTACACATAAATTAGATAACAGTGCTATAGTGTGGACTACTCTCACATAGGCAAGATAGCCATTCACTTGCCGTCGTAAAGATATTTTTTGGTGGTAAAAGAACAAAATAAGAACAGTCCATTGATATGAGCATCCATCAAAGATGAATTCAATATCGACTTTAGAAGAAATATTTTGTGAACGTATGAGATAATAGCCGGAGCGAGTTTCCAAGAATTTCAAACTATTATAAACTGATCTCAGACATGAAATGAAAAACATAATGTAAAGGCATAACAAGAAACACATGCACATTGAGAAGAAGGAAAAGACTGACTACAAGTTAGAACAACACAGGAATCTCTGCGAAAGTGTCTACCATAGGCACTGTACATTTTTATTAATATGAAATTCCCAAAACCAGGCTTGCCCTCAGGCCTTAGCTGAATGATTTTTCAGCCCTTAATTATTCTATTACAAAGCTTTTATAGGCTCTTGGCCTTGAATTAGTCCTTGGGAAACAAACAGAATTACGCTGCCACCTTGACAGCCCCAAATTTGGAAGATTACATACGTGTCCAGTTAAAAACGGACTGACTAAGACAGGAAAAAAATATTATGAATAGGGCGCCACCGTACTCTGAAGTCTTCAATTGGCCTTGCGAATCAAAGAGGTCTTCTATCTTCAGAGAGTTATCGTCCCGTGCTTCGCCAGCTGGTGGAGGAGGTGTCATTTCCTCAGTAGGGAGCACGAGATCATTGATGATCTTCATGTCTTGTTGGACGCCCCCACCTTCTTCGGGGGTTTTCCTCTTTCTCTGACGCCGAACCCTTTTGGACACTTGCCGCTTTTCTGGCTCCTTAGTTTCATTAGTAGATCTAGATTCCATGTGGTCGAACACCATATGAGATGAAGGAATAGCTTCTTCCTCCACCTCAGACCACAACTGTGCAGGCATGAAAACCACCTCCGATTCCTGCTCTTTCTCCATGATCCAATCCCAACTGAAAGATGTCATGAGTTGCCAGGTGTACGATCCCCTCTATATACGGATCTCGCATAGCAGATGAAAAAACCATACCGATAACTGCTGTGATGATGACACCGGATACGTGTGGCCATAATCGCCATGATAACATGATCGGACCCTCCAATTAAGTAGAAATGATACCCCAAGTCTGAGCTGACCTGAAACATGCTTGCCAAAGATCTCCAGATAGACAGCGGAGCAGATGATGATGCTGAGGTGGCCTCCATCGCATCGACAATCATTCCAACAGCAGAGAAGCTTCTTTTAAGCCCGTTATCCCCCTGGCCTAGTAGACGTCACAACACTTCACCCCACTTATTCCCCATATGCCGAAAGACGTGGGTCACATCATCCTCGCAGCCACATAGGCCAGCCAGCAGCCCGCACAAGTGACCTTCCTCCAGCCTACACCTCCTTCACCTGTTGCTTCGACCATTTATATTTCCTAACATTTTTACCAAGGAAGGAAAAAGTAACATGGTAACTGCCCTAGCTGGTCGCTAGATACGAAAACTGAAATTGATTCCCTGAGATGTTCTCCTAGTCGGCTGCGTCCACTAACTTTCGAGCCCCTCCTTAGCATGTTTATAATTCCTTGAGAACCCCACTTTTGCACCCTTATTGCTGGGAGCGATGTCTCCCTTGCTTACTCGCTTCGATCTTCTTCCCTCATTTGGGGCTAAGGCCTGAAGTCACTAGTACTAGAGAAACCTGTCTCCTGTGGGTGGATACCTTCGACCAAAAACTATCCCAAACTGAGGTCTAGTATTGACCCACCTTCGACTTCCGGCGGACTAGCACTTACTTTGAAGGATTAGCAGGATAGGGGAGCTATCCTCAATGTTGAGGTCAAGCCCAAAACGGGTTGTTAAGGAGGTCCATCAACCTTCAAAAGGACTTTGACAAAACAGGGCAACGACTAACATCTCCGGGGAGACCACCATCCTCAAATATCTGGGGCTTCAAGAGACGAACACAGAACAAGTTGTTCTGGTTTGGGTTGAACAACATATAGGACCCATGGAACCTTCTGCACCTAGCTACGTCTATGGGACTTTCAGACTCCTGCTAATTTTGGTGACCAGAAGCTAAACTGCTACACCAGGATGAAAAACCCTATCTCACGGAATGATCTGTACTTCTAAACCTTGCCGAAGACTGGCCCTTCGTTGGCTTCCCTAGTGACCAAATACGTAGCCTTCTTTGGCCTTCCTGCAACCAGAAACCCTTGGTCCATACCGGCCCCGAAAAAATAAAAGTGTCAACATTACCCATCGAAAGCTATATATATAAACCATGTTCACTTATCCTTCAGGATTATTTGTGAGCTTCCTATCAATCTCAACCGTTGGTCCTTCATGTGCCAATCTCTTCCATAAAATCCAGCCTTCTCTTTAACCACTGATTTGACCCCCTTTTTTTCTCTGCCGTTGGATCATTCCACGTGTCCCATTCTCCACCATCTGTCGCTAAGAATCATACCTTGACAGAGTGGGATCGCATGCCCGTAAACCGTTTTCTGCTTTATCGCTCATCCTCTCGCGACTGTCTCTCGTGGTGACATCTGGAAAATGGGTTTGCCCCTCACTACCACCTTCCTGTCTATCCAACGTGCAACTTTTCAACGAGAGGATCACCGTGGATCATCGATCCTCCCCAGGTTAATCTACACCATTTACCTTTTCACAATGCACTTACCTCTACTGGACCATTAATCTCGACCGTAGGATATTACTCCGCCTCCTCGAGCCGTCCACATGGATAGAGATCTACTTTTACACTTTGGTGGTATCGCATGTTTATTAAAATGATACCACTTACGGCCCATCATCCTCACTATGCCTCCTCCTGCTGCCACCTCTCTCGTGGCATTAACCATCGCGACCGCCCTTATGACTATTCCCCGCCTGCCTTATCCCCATGACCATCAACGAGGACAATTGATCTCCCTTGAGCACCCATCCTATATGGCGCGATGGCTACCCTTTATATTATTTCCTTCAGACTATGGACTTAGGCTTATTTTTGGGTCATTTTGGTCACAATTTAATGCGCTTCTTCCCCATTTTTGCCCTTTCCTAGCGCATTCCACACCCCCTTTTCATTTTTCTTATGCTTCTAGCACCTGGCTCATGGAAGACAAGGGTAATCCCTGGTTTTCATCAAAAATTTTATGGCTACCTCTTTATTCCACCTCCATATCTTAGCAGTGAAAATCAGGTGCTAACAAGAGGTAAAAAGAAAGCTTCGATATTACAAAGAGATCATTAACCTTAAACTTGAGGATCAAAACTATTCTTCTATCTTAACAAGCTTAAAAAAAAAAAATTATATTGCTAAGATTAGAACAAACTCTCATGAGCTTCATAGTTAAAGTGGGTATTGGACAACCCCTAAAATGCCTTGGGATGAGAGAATTTTCCATCTATGTGAATTTCTCTTAGAATGCTCGACTTTCACTCACATTAGATCTCAGTTTCAAAATCTTTGCTCCAACACTAACCTTTCTAACCATCTTGATCCCCAAAACTATAGCGAGCTAGGGACACTCCTCTATAAGCTTTTTGAGCATAGAAATAATATTTTAAAGAAAACAAATAATCTCCATCTTCTTAAGGTCTGATAGACCAAGATTAATCTCGTCATATATTCTTCTGAGTAAATAAATATAATATTAAATTAATATACACTTAAACTTTTAAACTAAATAAATGTAATTAATTAAATAAATTAGACTAGCCCTTAAATTAAACCCATAATATTATTAATTATAATATTGTTAATGATCACAAAAGTTTACAAAAAGTCAAATATACTATCGAGATATGATGACAGGACACAACAAAATATTTATTACTGCTTGATATTTGAATACATAATACTTAGAAATGTGTGATATGATCACACGACACAATTATTATTAATAGGTGTTTGGTATCTGAACACATTATACTTGAAATGTGTGCATTTGGTTAGTCGAAGGTTCGATTTAGTTGAAGGTATTAAGGTATTTTTTATTAAGAAATAGTGAACATCATGATTTAAACGAAAAAAATAAACTTAGTTGACCCAATTTAGCACTTTGTTGTATCTATCTATACAACTCTACTACTAGCAGCAACCACATTAATAATATTAATGTGTTCGGATACGCTGATAAGCATAAATTTAACACATACTATAGGGAAAAGAATTATCAATGTGCCAAATTTACGCCTAGCAGCATATCCGGACACATTAATATTATTAATGTGGTTGTTGCTAGTAACAGATGGATGCATAGTCATATCTCCAAAATATTAATAAATTAATATTGATTAATTTAAAACATTATTATTTAATTACAATATTATACTATATTATAAAAAGATATTATATTCATGACACGTAGACATATTAAAAAATAGTATAACTTAATTAAATATTTATAAAATATTAATAAAAACATAATATTAAATTGATTAAAATATAATAATTAATTAAAAATAATCTCATTAAATTTTAATAATAAATATTATAATTTAATTAAAACAATAACCACATGATGTTGATAATAAATAGGATATCAAAAAATTATCTATATTAATGAAGTAATATGGTTTAATTAATTATTATATAATAATTAAATATGATATTTCATTAAAATTATATAATAATAATTTATTAAATTCAAAATATTATTATTTAATTATAATATTATAGTATATTATAAAAAATATTATATTCCTGTTACGTAAAGATATTAAAAAAAATATAATTTAATTTAAAATATTGTTATTTAATTATGATATTCTAACTATATCGTAAAAAATAATTATGAACTATTATAACAATATAGTAGTAAAACAAATTTTTATAATCAATGTATTAATAAAATAGTAATATTTAGTTAATAATCATATTATTATATTGTATTTTCTTTTAATATTATAAATAAAATAATATTATATAATGGTTATTATGTTGCTTGCAACATTTCTTAATGTTAACCATGGTTGAATTTAGTTAAGTATGGTTGATTTTAGTTAGCCATGCTTGACTTTAGTGAACTATGTTCGATTTTAGCTAACCATCATGGTTAACTTTAGTGAAACATGTTTGACTTTAATTAACCATGGTTGACTTTATTTACCATGGTGAATTTTAGTGAAGCATGTTTGACTTTAGTTAGACGTAGTTGACTATAGTTACCATGGTTGACTTTAGCGAACCATGGATGACTTTAGGTAGCATTTTTTTACTTTCCTTTGACCATAGTCAATCATGGTTGAATTTAATGTGAACCATCTTTGACTTTAGTTAACCATTCTTCACTTTGGTTGACCATGGATGACTTCAGTTTGACCATAGTTAACCATGGTTAACTTCAGTGAACCATGTGGCCATAATTCGCAATGCAACATGAAATGTTATGAACATCAAATGTCACATTATTTATGTGTCACAACTTGGGCATTGTCGCAATGTGACATAACCCTTGATCAATGTCGTAATGTGACATAACCCTTGATGAATGTCACAATGCAACATAACCCTTGCTAAACATCACAATGTGGCATAACCCTTGATGAAAGTTGAAATGCAACATAACCCTTAATCAACATCGGAATCCAACATAACCCTTGCTAAACATCACACTATGACATAACCCTTGATGAACATGCAATGTCACATTGTTAATGTGTCGCATCTTGGTGTGACATCCCTCTCCAATGATGAAAAAACATTATGTCTGATTTATTTTTTTTTTAAATTATTTTTTATTAATTTTGAGATTATGCAATGAGGAAGTCAGATGAGAAATCGACTGACTTAAGTCCTAGGAGGACTGATGTAAACAAACAATTTTATTCTATTAATAAAAGAATGAGTAGGAACAGCCAAGTTAAATGAGGAGATCATGCATGGAGAAGTGGGGGACAGGTTAGAGTTAGCCTCTGGGAAACTAGAACAAGTGTCAAGAGTGTATTTAAGACACTAGACACACCCTGAAAATCAGGGATTTGATTAGCTGCGAAAATTCCATGAGGAATTGGCTGCTAATGGAAAGACCTAGGCAAAACTATAAAAGGATGGCATATGTGAGGAGGCAGGACGCTGCTGAGTATGCCGGAAGGAATTTCACTTGCTGTGTGAGCACTCTGTGTTAGGCAAAGGATTCAGGAAATAATACTGAGTTGAGGCTAGCTGTTCACATTTCTCCATGCATGTGTCTGGCTCGGGGGTGATTGCGGACAGACTTGGTGTTTGTACCTAATCTACGGTTGGGAGGAACGTGGCTGTTCCTACTGCATTTGGTTTCAAGTTCCAGGTTTTGTTATCTCAGACTAGAAATAATTCCTGTTATTTATTTGACTCCTTTTTGTTAAAATATAGTACTATTGATGACCAAGTAAATTCTGTCATTCGAATATTGCTTGAACTGTAATATCGATATGTAGTAATAAATGATAAATCAGCAGTCAAATGGAATGAATAATGTATTCGCAGAGGAATGGTTTTTATCAAGGACCACCATTGATTTTTAATCCCTCAGTAAGAATTGTAGGATTTCTGTATATTTTACTGTTACTTCTATCCGTGGTTACAAATCGATCTATAAAGCCCCAATAAAGAAATTACATGGTTTTTCCTTCATATTCTTTTTATTTATTTGTTTTAATTAATTAGAGTCTAGGGGATAATTATTGACCTTCTTATACCCTACGACGGATAAAGAAAGTATGGATCGTTAAAAATATAGAAAAAACCTCCGACAGAAAATTCCATGATTCCATGTCTTTAGGTTATATTTGTTTTATTATTTATTACAGAGGGGATATAGAGGTTAGTACTGAAACGAGGTAATATCCCAATATAACCGTATATTATAGAAATTTTTATAAGGTTAATCCTCTTGGTTCGAAGGCCAACAATCCTCATTGTTCCCTCACCGAATAAACTTTAATCGCAGGGGATAAATCCCGATCTATTCCTTAACCCCATTCACAAAAGAATTCTGAAAAAGGGCAAGTCACAAGTTAGTTAGGGTTTCTGTGATACGATATATACCTATCGACAGTATGATTTTTTTTAGAAAACAAAAACATTTATATATATATCAAAATTCCGATCAGATCGTATCTTTATCATTACTGTTGTGTTATATTGAAAGTAAATTATCGACAGTATGAATTCTGAGGAAAACAAAAATATATTTATATATCACAGAACTCCTATCTTTATCATTTCGCAGATCTGTTTTGCTATGAAATGTTCCAGGCAAATGCCTTACAGTATATAGGAAATAATGTAGCTCTCCAGACTTTGACGAGAAAATTTATTCAGGCCTAAACAAGAAAATACGATAGATCCACACCGGTTTGGGTGATAAATTTCTAATCTGGAACGAGTCTTCCTTTACCATTCATTTCATCCTGTAAGTAATCCGTTCACAAAATAGAGATAGACGAAAGCTACAGGCACAGAATCCCTTTTAAAAGTTTTTGCCTCACGACTGATGAATTAATGATCTTACTACCATGATTTTTTTCCCTTTCCCACAAAATTCTTGTCAGACAATTAGTTACTACGCAGGCATACTAAAGGGTTGAAATCAAAAAATACTGAGAGTTGAAATCAGAAAATACTGAGACAGATTGTTAACATATCATATAAACAAAATCGTTTTTCCAACATTAAACCCTGAGGTCGTAAACCCTTTTCATCCATTCATAGCATTAAAAGATTTGTCCCGTATTCCTATAGATTTTGAGCCTTAAATAATGTAAAAAGAACCCCTCGGGAGGTAAGCAACAGAATGCCCTGTGTTTAAACCTAGGCAATTCTTTGTGCAATCTCTAGAGACTAGTACCATAGAGATATTTATAACAAAGAAATAATATTACATCGGGTTCAAAGACCAGGGCATCACGAATTCCTGGAGTTTTCCAAAAAATACTGAACGAACCATGACTTTAAAACTACAAAATTTCTGTTTCCTTTGAAGGAGTCTTCCCTAGTTTTCCTGTCTTCTCAGGAAGGCAGAGTAGCAATACCACTTACCATTAAGGAAGGACCCCGCTGCCATCTGCTTTGTCTCGAACTGGGAACACCTACCATTATTAACAAACAGTACATTAGAAAATTGGCAATAGAAATACACTACAAACAATCAACTAATAGACATTGTCGAGTTACTATTCTGTATGTTACCTCCGAGGCATTTCGTTGTCAAATTGGCTGCGTCCTCAAGGTAAGGAGAACCCAAACTCTGGAGTAATTCCAAAAATAGTCATTCCTCCTCATTGCAACAGAAATTACAGAGATAATGAAGGATCCAGGGCTATCTTCGAATCGCCAGGGTTTGGGTTGGACATAACAGTGAAACCCCAATTCCAAAATGTAAAAAAAAAAAAAAGTGAATGGCTTCCGAGAGTTTCGAAGTCTGCTGAAAAGTGTTTTAACCCAAATGCCGAGACCAAATAACCATGTCCTTCCGGTGCAGGTGGCATCACAGCATTCAACACTGTACATGTAGTCACATGGCCTTTCTGAAAAACGATGATTGCCCCAGTACGGGTGCCCTGTCGAAATACAAGTGGCGTCTTTCAACTGCAAGTGCTTTGATGATGCAAGTTGGTTCATTTACTACGCTATATTCGTTGATAGATGTAACATACCCTGTAATAAATTGTTAGGGTAATTTCGTATTGGAGGGGTTACGTTTTTATGCATAGAATTATTTGAAATCACCTAGTTAGCTAAGACATGATGGAACGATCAAACATTTACCAATTCGGAGTTTTAATAACCATTAGTCTTTTTTCAATGATCTTTGGAGAACTTAAGAGTTGGGTGTTTTTATACCTTATTAGTCTAGTGACTTAATGGGGATATAGTTACATTAGCACATTGTGATTCCATTTAGGAACTTTGTTGAATGGATGCTTTGTGAAAACGCGACATTAAGCTATAGGTATAAAACATTTAATCATGGGTGGTTAAAATATATCCATACCTTGTTACGATATCATGGAGACGCTCCGACATCATGGAAAAACCCCAGAAACATAGTAATCTGCATGCCAAAGAGAAGGAAGTATTAGCCGTAGCTAAGTAAGTGGTATGTCATTATAATAACCTTCTATATAGTGGAAGAACAAGGGAAAGACATCGGTAAACTCAATGTCACGATAGCATTAACAAATTAAATACAGATAAGTGTAAAAACTGTCTTCTTCTTAGGTGCTGTAAAGTGAACTGGAAATTTTTTCTTTTTATATGGAGATTTAACACTTGGGTTGTGTCATCATATACCAGACACCTTAACAATCCATGGTTGACTTTGGTAAACTATGTTTGACATTGGTTAACCATGGTTGAATTTAATGAACCACATTTGACTATGCTTAACCACAATTTACTTTATTTACCATGGTTCACTTCTTTTCTTGTCCACATTTTGTATCTTATTTGACGATGGTTGACTCTAATGTGTCACATCTTGGGCATAGTCGCAATGCGACAAACCATTGATCAATGTCACAATGTCATATAACACTTGATGAACATCACAATGCAACATAACCCTTGATAAACATCACACTACGACATAATCCTTAATGAATGTTGAAGGTCACATCGTTAATGTGTTGCATCTTGGGTTGTGTCGGTATTTGCCAAATACTTTTAGTCACAATGCGACACAACCCTTGACTAATGTCGCAATGTAACATAACACTTGATGAATTTCACAATGCAACATGACCCTTGATAAACATCACAATGCAGCATAACCCTTGATGAATGTTGAAGGTCACATTGTTAATGTGTTGCATCTTAGGTTGTGTCGACATTTACCGAACACTTTAGTGAACCATGGATGACTTTGGTTAACCATGTCTCACTTTAGTTTGACCATAGTAAACTATGGCTGACTTTAGTGAATGATGTTTGACTTTGGTTAACCATGGTTGACTTTAATGAACCATATTTGGCTATGCTTAACAACAAATTACTTTATTTTGAAGATTTTTGATAAAAATTACAAAACTTTCTTATTGGACTTTTATCAAACACTTTGACAATAACTCTGATTTGTGACTTTTCTGAACTATAAATTATTTCTTATAGTTTAAGCATAAATACCATATAGTCAATCTTTCTTGAATGAAGATGAAAGTAACACACGATTTTTAGGGCAATCCCCAGGGCCATAAACCTCAAAAGAGGAAAACCCCTGAGAAATAAATTTATTAACAGAATAATAACTCATAAATTCTATTCTTAGAATTTCATTTACAGCATCAAACCAGTCTTTAGAAAATCTGTATCGAAATCTGAGCTGAATAAACACAGTCAAACTCACACGTGTGTACAGCAGAAGATTCTCAAGTATTGCACCAACGTACGGACTGTACTTCTGTACGGATTTACTGTACTAGCATATAGACTCTACTTTTGTACAAATTTCTGTGTGCAACTTCCTTTAAATCTGAGCCTGAGCCTGTACGGTCAATATTTTGTAGCAATTCTTCTGGAAAAATTGTGCCCTCAAATTGTCTAGATGTATCTCCTCACATAATTTGAAATCTCTCTCTCTTACTGTCTCTATGTATTTTTCTTTCATTTCCAAGCATGTATATGTACTCACACTTTTCCCTAACTTACATAAGCAACTCAAACTAACTTTTGATCCGATGGCTATTATAAGTCTAATCTGAGGGTCTTTATTAAATGCACAACTTAAATTCACTTTATTAAATAAAGAGCACGTTTAATAATTTTTGGGCTTAAGTACATTCACTTTATAAAATGTACTTTATTAAAAAGTCACTTTACAAACATAACATGCTAGGAAATATGACTTGTGCCCCCCATGTCAATTTACCATGGTTGACTTTTTTCTTGTGCACATTTTGTACCTTCTTTGACAATGGTTGACATTAATGTGTGACATCTTGGGCATAGTCGCAATGCGAAAAACCCTTGATCAATTCTGAAATGTGACATAACACTTTATGAACATAGCAATGCAACATAACCCTTTATAAACATCACAATGTGACATAACCCTTGATGAATGCTAATGGTCACATTGTTAATGTGTTGCATCTTGGATTCTGTCGGCATTTACCAAATACTTTTAGTCATAATGCGAGAAAACCCTTTACCAATGTCAAAATGTGACATAACACTTAATGAATGTCACAATGCAACATAACCCTTGAAAAACATCACAATGTGACATAACCCTTGATGAATGTTGAAGGTCACATTGTCAATGTGTTGCATCTTGGGTTGTGTCGACATTTACCAAACACTTTAGCAAACCATGGATGACTTTGGTCAACCATGTTTGACTTTAGTTTGACCATAGTCAACTATGGCTTAATTTAGTGAACCATGTTTGACTTTGATTAACAATATTTGACTTTAGTTTGACCATAGTTAACCATGGTTTACTTTAGTGAACCATGTGTCCATAGTTCATAATGTAACATGAAATTTTCTGAACATCGAATTTCACATTATTAATATGTCACATCTTAGGCATTGTTGAAATGTGACATACCCTTTAATTAATGTCACAATGTGACATAACCCTTGATGAACTTCTCAATGCAACATAACCCTTGATAAACATCATAATGCGACATAACCCTTGATGAGATCACTTTGGTTAACCATGTTTGAATTCAGTTTTACCATAGTCAACCATGGTTAACTTTAGTGAACTACGTTTCAAATTGGTCAACCATGGTTGACTTTAGTTTGACCATAGTTAACCATGGTTGACTTTAGTGAACCATGATTGAATTTGGTTTATCATACTTAACTAAATTTAGTTAACCATGTTCGCTTGTGGCAATGCGACAACAACCTTGATTAATGTCGCAATGTGACATAACCCTTTACTGTGCTTAATGTCGTTCAGTTTATCTACCATGGTTGAATTTTTTGCTTGTAAACATTTTCTATCGTATTTAATGATGGTTAAATTTAATGTGTCACATCTTAGGCATTGTCCGAATGTGACAAAACCCGTGATCACTATCGCAATCTTACATAACCATCCTTTGGTTAACCATGTTTGACTTTAGTTAACCATGCTTGACTTTAATGAAGTATAGTCGAATATGCTTAAGCACAATTGTCTTTATTTACCATGGTTGACTTTATTAGCATAATTCTTGATGAAAGTCGGAATGCAACATAACCTTTGATGAACATCGAAATACAACATAACCCTTTCTAAACATCACACTCTAACATAACCCTTAATTAACATCTAATGTCACATTGTTAATGTGTCACATCTTGGGTTGTGTCAGCATATACTAGACACCTTAACGATCCATGGTTGACTTTTTTAAGCTATGTTTGACTTTGGTTAACCATGGTTGACTTTAATGAACCATATTTGACTATGCTTAACCACAATGTACTTTATTCACCATGGTTGATGTTTTTACTTGTGCACGTTTTATATCTTATTTGATGATGGTTAACTTTACTGTGTCACATCTTGGGAATAGTTATGCAACAAACCCTTAATCAATGTTGTAATGTGACATAACACTTGATGAACATCGCAATGCAACATAACCCTTGATAAACATCACAATGCGACATAACCCTTGATGAATGTAGAAGGTAACATTGTTAATGTGTTGCTTCTTAGGTTGTGTCGGCATTTACCAAATACTTTTAGTCACAATGCGACACAACCCTTGACCAATGTCGCAATGTGACATAACACTTGATGAATGTTGCAATGCAACATAACCCTTGATGAACATCACAATGCGACATAACCCTTGATGAATGTTGAAGGTCACATTGTTAATGTGTTGCATATTGGGTTGTGTCGACATTTACCAAACACTTTAGCGAACCATAAATGACTTTGGTTAACCAAGTGTGACTTTAGTTTGACCATAGTCAACTATGGCTGGCTTTAGCAAACCATGTTTGACTTTGGTTAACCATGGTTGACTTTAATGTGTCACATCTTAGGCATAGTCGCAATGCGACAAACCCTTGATCAATGTCGCAATGTGACATAACACTTGATGAACATTGAAATGCAACATAACCCTTTATAAACATCACAATGCGACATAAGCCTTGATGAATGTTGAAGGTCATATTGTCAATGTGTTGCATCTTGGTTTGTGTCGGCATTTACCCAACACTTTTAGTCACAATGCGACACAACCCTTGACCAATGTCACAATGTGACATAATACTTATGAATGTCGCAATGCAACATAACCCTTGATAAACATCATAATGCGACATAACCTTTGATGAATGTTGAAGGTCACATTGTTAATGTGTTTCATCTTGGGTTGTGTCGACATTTACCAAACACTTTAGTGAACCATGGATGACTTTGGCTAACCATGTCTAACTTTAGTTTCACCATAGTCAACTATGGCTGACTTTAGTCAACCACGTTTGACTTTGATTAACCATAGTTGAATTAAGTTTGACCATAGTTAACCATGGTTCACTTTAGTGAAGCATGTGGCCATAGTTCACAATGCAACATGAAATTTTATGAACATCAAATTTCACATTATTAATATGTCACATCTTAAGCATTGTTGCAATGCAACATACCCTTTAATTAAGGTCACAATGGGACATAACCTTTGATGAACGTCTCAATGCAACATAACCCTTGATAAACAGCATAATGCGACGTAAACCTGGATGAAATGACTTTGGTTAACGATGTTTGAATTTAGTTGTACCATAGTCAACTATGGTTAACTTTAGTGAACCATGTTTAACATTGGTCAACCATGGTTGAACTTAGTTTGACAATAGTTAACCATTGTTAGGAACCCATGTCAACCCTTCTCTTTACCTTGTTAGTATATTGTTGTTGAATGCATATGCTTTGCAAGTCATCCCGTAGTAATTGTTTATCCATAGTTTGTGTTATTGTTGTTGGGCGCATAAGCTTTGTAAGCTACTCGTAGTATTTGTTCATCCATAGTTTGTATTGGCCCATGGTTTTGACCCATAGTATTGGTGCCTAGATTTAGTTTATAAGTGCGTGTTGAGGCCAATGAAGGACCGTGAAGTTATTTGTATTGATCTTGCTCAAAGGAGGTTACCCCCTCGAAGTGGACCGTGATCAATACAAATATTCTGTGATCCAATACATCGTGCATTTTATGAATCAATTGTTGCAGGTTCCTCACATCTGGTATCAGAGCACTTTCTTGGGCTCGTTGGTTGAAATTTATGCCAAACTATATTTTCACATCTGTTTCACGTTCAGATATGGGAATAATCCCTATCCTCTTAACTGTGAGAAGAACTTGAGTATAAGCCCTAAAACTCAATGTGAGGAGTACCACAGGAACCCCGAAGTAGTTATCCCATTGAGAGGACCTGGCAGCAAAAAGGGAAACGACCTCTACCTGATTGACTAGTTGACACCCGTGAGGTAAACCAAGAGCTGTCATTTGTGGCAAAGAAGTTATCAGTTTTACCTGAGCCATGGAGTGAAGGGTACTGTCCCAATACAAAAGCCATGAGACAACATTGGTGGCCGAGTGAATCCCCTAAATTGTTAGGAAGTCGAGCATACTTGGGGTCCATATCTATTTTCAGCTGCAAAATCACAGATTTCCTCTATCCAGAACTATTGCCGGTCAATTCCGCATCATTGCAAATCCATATGTCGTCGATCAGTATCACGTCATTGTAGATCCCTCTGTTTCTGATCACTTCTGTGCCATTGGAGATCTATATGTTTCCGATTCCTTCCACGCCGTTGCATATCTATTCTATTTTTTCTCCATATCTACCTTGTTTTCACTATGTTTCCCTTGAAACTTTCCTGACACGCTTGTAATCATTTTCTGCATATTTCATTCTTGACGACGCTATCCCAAATTCCACTTCCCGAAGTCAAAATATCACATTTGTCTATTTTTAGGGTTTTCCATAACTTCTTCGACTTTCACCCAATCACCTTCAAATTTTACCACAAAGCTATTTTCCTAATTCTGCTTCTTTGTCCCTCTCTGTCAAATTTTCTCATTCTTTCACCCCACTTCTGAAATCCTCCTTTTTTGCCTCTTTATCCCTTTGACATTGTCCAAAACCTAGTAAAACCCAAACTACCCTTCATATTTTTTCTCAAATCCAGATTTTCATTTACTGAAACAGTTTCTGTTTTTGTTTTTCCACCCACTCAAGAAAAAAAACTTTTGGTTATGGTTTTCATCTGTGCAGGAGCAAAAACCATGGAGGAAGCACTCGCATCCATCCAAGCCAAACTCCACAACCTGGATGAACAATTTCTTGGCCTCCATCTTGAGCATGCAACCATGAATAACAAACGATAGTCTGAGTCTTCATCAGACAATGGGTTTTCTTCTTCCAGCAATTTTCATGGTCCGAAGCTTGATTTTCCTTGCTTCAATGGTACTGATCCGACTCGATGGATTTATCGTGCAGAATAGAATTTCAGTCTTCATAATACTTTTGATGTCAACAAAGTTCCACTTACATCCTTTAATTTGGAACAAGAAGCTCTTCAATGGTACCGTTGGTACATTAAGGCTCATGGAGAGCCCAAATGGCCATATTTTTTCCAACTCCTTTTGCAATCATTTGGTCCTAGTGCTTTTGATGACTTCACAGGAGCCCTCACTAAACTTCACCAAATTGGCACTGTGAGAGAGTATCAAACCGAATTTCAGAAACTAGCTGACCACATCGAAGGATTCCTTGATGATTTCTACTGGAGTTGTTTTATCAGTGGTCTAAATGATGCAATCCGCTCTGAGGTCAAAATTTTATGTCCCAACACAATGATGGAAGCCCCGGGGTTGGCTAAGTTGGAAGAAGACAAGATTGTAGCCCAACAATGCTGCAAATACACTTTTGTTCCCTTCCTAAATATGGGTTCTGAATGACCTCGCATCCCGCCAGCTCCTCGATCAAATCCTATCAAGCATTTGTCTGAAACAACGATGCAAGCACGCAAAGAAAAAGGGATTTGTTATAATTGTGATGAGAAATTCACTCGGGGACATAGATGTGTTCAACAAAAGCTCTATATCTTGGATGTGGATTCTCTGCCTGACTCTGAAATTGGTGGAGAAGCTCTAGATACAATGGATGCTTCGATCGACATTCAGGAGCCGCCTCTTAACCCTCCGTCTCAGGACAACCATCCAGAGATATCTCTCCATGCTTTAGCTGGAATCACCACCCCCCAAACAATGCAGGTCTGGAGTTACTTCAAGAAGCTTCCTCTTACAATACTCATTGATTCCGTTAGCACTCATAATTTCATTGACCTTCGGATCGCCAAACAGGATGACTGTTTTAAATCCATCCTTGCTCCAACTTTGAAGTCATGGTTGCCAATGGGGGCACGCTACCTTGCAAAGGGAAGTTTCGTAATGTGTGTATCTCTATGGGAGATTATAACCTATGCTCTGACATGTTTTCCTTGACCTTAGGCAGATGTGATGTGGTTTTGGGCGCTCAATGGCTACACACACTTGGCCCCATCTTATGGGATTTTGCTGAACTTTGGATGCAGTTCTCCCCCAACGGACAAAAAAACACATTAACAAGCTTACAACCAAGGTCTCTCAGCATCATTAGTTCACATCACATGGAAAAAATCGTTGAGAAAAATTTACATGGTGTCATCGCTCGGATCCATTCCATTCAGATGCACCATCAGCGGTCTTCAATACTCCTTTGGATCTATAGTAAATTCTGGATCGATATACATGTGTATTTGCTGAACCAGTGGGATTTCCGCCTTCAAGGCTAGAGGACCATCTTATTCAGCTCCTTCCTGGAAGCGTTCCTCCCAATATCAGGCCCTATTGCTACCCATTTCACAAAAAAAAAGAGATTGAAATGCTCGTTCGAGACTTACTGAAGCAAGGTATTATTCTCCCAAGCTCTAGTTCCTTTTCTTCACCAGTTCTTCTTATGCACAAAAAAGATGGGTCCTGGCACCTTTGCATTGACTTCCGAGCACTTAATCACCTCACCATCAAGGATAAGTTTCCAATTCATGTTGTTGATGAGCTTCGTGATGAACTTCATGGTGCTCAATTTTTCTCTAAGTTGGATCTTCATTCTGGGTATCATCAAATTCAGGTTCATGAGGATGATATCCCTAAAATAGCTTTCTGCACACATGATGGCCACTATGATTTTTCGGTCATGCCCTTTGGCCTCACTAATGCTCCTTCCACATTCCAAGCCTTGATGAATAAAATATTTCGGCCCTACTTGCGGAAATTCATTCTGGTATTCTTTGATGATATCCTCATCTACAGTAAAACATGGGCTAAACATCTCCAGCATCTGGATCTTGTAATGCAAATTTTCTCTGACCACCATCTCCACACCAAACAGTCTAAATGTGTTTTTGGACAGAAGGAGGTTGAGTATCTTGAGCACATTATCTTAGCACAAGGAGTTCGCGTGGATCCTTCCGAAATCACTGCCATTAACAATTGGCTGCCTCCTAAGACACTCAAGAGTCTTCGTGGTTTTTTGGGGCTACTACCACAAGTTTGTCAAGGATTATGGGAAGATCACAACTCCATTAACTGCTCTATTGAAAAATGATGCTTTTACATGGACACATGCTACTGAGTGTGCATTTGACGAACTGAAAGAAGCTATGTGTACTACACCTATTCTAGCTATGCCCGATTTTTCCAAGCCCTTCACTATTGAGAGTGATGCTTGTGGCAATGGACTTGGTGATGTTCTCCTTCAAGATGAACACCCCATTGCGTTCACCAGCAAATCCCTTTCAGGTAAGAATTTAGCTACCTGTACATATGAGAAGGAAATGATGGTTATTTTGCATGCAGTACAGAAGTGGCGACCCTACCTCTTAGGGAATCATTTATGCATCAAGAATGATCACCAGAGTCTGAAATATTTCTTGGATCAGCATGTATCCTCCCGATCACAACATAAATGAGTTAGCAAACTCATGGGTTATGACTATGAGATCACTTACAAGAAGGGTGAAGACAATATTGTGGCAGATGCTCTTTCTCGCACATTTGATGACTAAGGTTCTCTTTCAACTGTTTCTATGCTTGTTCCAAATTGGTTGCAATCTGTTCAACAAAGCTATGTCAATGACTCTTCATTATATCAAATCATCCAATGCTTGGCCAACAACCCTTCTGTTGTACTACATTACTCTTGGGATGGTGCTTCCCTGAGATACAAGGTTCGTCTGGTGCTTTCCTAGAGCACAGATCTTCAACGGGTTGTCTTCTATGACCTCCATTCTTCTCCGTCGGCAGGGCACTCTAGGTTCCTCAAAACATATGAATGGGAACATCATAACTTCTTTTGGTAGGGAATGAAAAGGACAATCCAACAGATGGTGGCTGAATGTGATACCTGCCAACACAATAAGGGTGAAATGACACTCATTCCAGGATTGCTCAAACCTTTGTCCATACCTACGCGGATTTGGACAGATATTTCTATGGATTTCATTGAAGGGCTCCTTAAATCTGGAGGGAAGACAGTGATTTTGGTTGTGGTTAATCACCTCTGCAAATATAGTCATTTTTTTGCTCTTAGTGATCCCTATACAGCCTCCTCGGTCGCTCAAATTTTCCTTGACTAGATCTTTCGTCTTCATGGAATCCCTTGTTCCATTGTCTCGGATCGCGATGCAACTTTCACCAGTCATTTTTGGACAGAACTATTTCACCAAACGCGCATCAAACTGAAGATGAGTTCAGGGTATTACCCACAAACAGATGGTCGAACTGAAATTATCAATAAATGCTTGGAAACTTATCTTCGTTGTTTCACCTCTGAACAACAACAACAGTGGGAAAAGTGGCTTCCTCTCGCTGAATGGTGGTACAATACCTCTTACCACACTACCTCTAAAATGACTCCATATGAAGCAGTTTATTGTCAGGCACTGCCAGTTATTCTTCCATACACCCCCAACAGTTCTCTAGTTCAGGTAATTGACATAGTCCTTCGAAACTGTGATCAGATTCTTTGCATTTTGTTTGAAAACCTTCACATGGCAAGAAATCGTTGAAGCAACAAGCGGATCAACACCGTTCTGAGCACACTTTTGAAGCAGGTGATATGGTTTTTCTTCATCTCCAGCCTTACAAGCAATCCTCCCTGAAACTCAAAGGGTGTCTTAATCTCACTCCAAAGTTCTATGGGCCATATAGGATTCTTCAGAAGATTGGGTCCATTGCTTATCAATTGGAACTTCCTCATTCTTCCCGCGTTCATCCAGTATTTCATGTCTCTTGTCTGAAGAAATTTCTTGGCACCAACATCAAAGGACAAACTATTTTACCAAAACTGGATAATGAAGGATCAATCCTTTTGGAGTCGAAGGCCATCCTCAATAAGCGCACTCGTCAGCTTCGCTCTCGCTCTATCGCAGAGGTCTTAATTCATTGGCACAGAATGCAACCAAAGGATGCTACATGGGAACCACTCCTTCAGATTCAGCGACAATTACCATGTATCTAAAGCTTTGAGGACACAGCTTTTTCTAAGGGGGGGGATGTTAGGAACCCATGTCAACCCTTCTCTTTACTTTGTTAGTATATTTTTGTTGGACACATATGATTTGTAAGCCGTCCCATAGTAATTGTTGATCCATAGTTTGTGTTATTGTTGCTGGGCGCATATGCTTTGTAAGCCATCCTCAGTATTTGTTGATCCATAGTTTGTATTGGCCCATGGTTTTGACCCATTGTATTGGCGCCTAGATTGAGTATATAAGTGTGTGTTGAGGCCAATGAAGGACCGTGAAGTTATTTGTTTTGAGATTGCTCAAAGGAGGTTGCCCCCTCGAAGTGGCACGTGATCAATAAAAATATTATGTGATCCAATATATTGTGCATTTTATCAATTAATTGTTGCACGTTTCTCACAACCATGGTTGAGTTTAGTGAGCCATAATTGAATTTGATTTACCATGGTTAACTTTGGTTAACCATATTCGCTTGGGGCAATGCGACAACACCCTTGATTAATGTTGCAACGTGACATAACCATATTCTAATATTTTATTATCGGAATGCTTGAATTTATCAATATAAATTGTTTTGTAATAACTATGAGACAATATGTAACTAAGTAGCTTAACATTAAACTATTAATTAACCACTAACGCATTACCACGACCATAGAAGCAATCTCGCCTCATAGATCTAAACTTTTGCTTGATCTTGATGATCCACTCAATGAAGTCCAATCCCCAAAAATATCAAATATAAATACCTATCCAAGTAATTATAATAAATGCCTACTCTTGGAAGAATGATCAGCCGGTTCATAACCATTCTACAAGTCTTACTATTTAACAACGTATCGTCATCTTGGAGCAATGCTCTGGTCATCCCTGGTTTTATTTTATTTTATATATTTACTTCTTGCCCTCTTTGCTTCCAAGTGAAGGAAACTAAAGACTCGAGTTGAGTAATTTTTTGGTTAAAATGGGTACCGTTTTAGATTAGACAACTGTTGTTTCAGACGACGTCAAAGTATTGTATCTTAAAATTTCCTTAAGTTCAACCCTTCTAGTTGTTTGGATGACAAGAAATCTCTGATGCAAGAATCTTAAAACGTCGGTTACACTTCATTTCATTAGATTTATTTATTGACTTGGAAATTTAGCCTTTGGATAATTAAATTGTTTTATAATAAAAGAATGAATTCAACTTTCTCAAATACTTTTGGGCACCGTGATGATGTAATTCTAATCACTTCTAATGATTTTAATAGTTTGAAAAGATTTTGGATAATTAAATTGTGATGATGTAATTCTAATAACTTCTAAATGATTTTAATAGTTTGAAAAGATTTTGGATAATTAAATTGTTTTATAATAAAAATTATGTTAAAAATGATTTCAACTTTCTCAAAAATATTTTTGGGCATCTTGATTATACAATTCCAATAACGTGTAACAATTTTAACAATTTGAAACTTATTTTGGCTTAAAAAATCCGCACAATGAAAGGAAAAATCCACATAGATCAATTAGTTTCGGTTATTTCTTTTATTTCTTCCCTAACACTGTTGAATTTCGTAAATTTAATGGAATTCATATGATTGGCTATGTCCTACCGTGCAGTTTACGCAATCTAGTTGACTTTCTATCGATTCAAAAAACACGTTGTTTCAAGTTGCGATCGGAACATGGAGATGACCATTAGTGGCGAACGACTAATGTTGTGAAGGACAGTCAAACATATAAATATATATTCGGTACATTATACATGCCGCCAAATCTGCTGTGACCTACAATGGCTGGATTTAGTTGTCATGGCGGGATTGGAAATTTACATAGTTGAAGGCCCTACTATCCCACGATCCCACGATGATGACGCCACTGTTATAATTTCACAAGTTTTTGTTCTATATATTTTGTCTCGTTACTAGAAACACATAACGGTAGCCAGCACAACTTATAATCGGTATCGGCTGCTCCATTAATGTCAATGCCGAGAGAATGACTGATATAAGCTGTTAGATATCACTTTCATGCTTGCAAGCGTAGTACTGCTTAAAGGATTAGGGTATCTTGATCCTGCAGCAATGTCTTCAGCCAGGATCATTTCTCTACTCTCATTTGTTGCTTTATTGGCTGCCATCACAAACGCAGCAACCCACAATTATACCTTCGTTGTAAGTTAACTTTTTCACTATTTTCAACTTGTATTAGCTATAATTTGGGAAAACAATGGCAACACGTATATATTAACCAATTATTTGCAGTATTTCACTTTTTCTTTTGAATGCCTGCGTACAGATTGCGCCGAAGTGACGTTATTTGCAGGGGCAGAGGAGAAACAGGGGAGACAGAGCACTTGTGAAACTGGAGCATTTCAAGCCCTTCGTATATTCGCTAAAAAAGGCAAAACGTTACAGCAGAAAAAATATAGTAAGGATAAGTATGCATTGAATGCATTTTACCAAAAACGGTTGGAACGATCACAACCGGCATTTAAGACAGCATGGTAGATGGAGTTGACAATTACTCCTTCTGACACTCCTCCTTAATTTCAACTTCATCTTCTTTACAATTTACATTACTGACATTTCCTAATCTATGTCTTTGAAATTCAAAATTTGTTTTTGCCAATGGCTTTGTAAAGATATCTGCCAGTTGGTCTTTGGAATTTCAAAATTGAAGAACAACTTCACCATTGTTTACTAATTCACGAATGAAGTGATAATGAGTATCAATGTGCTTGCTTTTGCGGTGAAAGACGGAATTTTTGGAAAGTGCAATGGCTGAAGTATTATCACATAAGATAGGAGTGGGGCCTTCTTCTTTGTGTCCAAGATTTGCTAACAGCCTTCTTAACCAAATAGCGTGACATGCTGCTGATGTGGCTGCCACATATTCAGCTTCTGCGGATGAAAGTGAAATAATTGATTGTTTCCTTGATCCCCATGAAATCAGTCCGGTACCTATGTGAAATGCCTATCCTGTGGTACTCTTCCTATCATCAATACTTCCAGCATAATCACTATCTGAATACCTAATGAGTTGGCTGCCATGTGAGTTTGAATAGTAGATTCCATGCTGTAAAGTTCCTGCAACATACCTTAATATTCTTTTCCCGGCTTTCCAGTGTGCTTCTATTGGTGTCTCCATGAATCTGGATATGATGCTAAAAGAGAGCATTATGTCCGGCCTTGTTGAAGTTAAATACATTAAGCTACCTACTAGTTGTTTGTACAAAGTAGAATTCACTGTTGGATTTGGATCATATTTGCTTAATTTTGTTCCAGGTACAATTGGTGTGACTGCTGGCTTGCAATTGCTCATTTTAAATCTTGTCAAGACATTATGAGCATACCTTTGTTGACACACAAAAATTCCTTCTTTCAACTGTTCAATTTCCAACCCAAGGAAATATTTCATTTGACCAAGATTGGTCATCTCAAACTCTTTCTCCATGGCTGATCTGAAAACATCAATCTCCATATTTCCTGTGTAGATTATATCATCAACATAGATGCAAACTATCAAAATTTTACCTTGCTGATCTATTTTTGTATATAAGGTAGGTTCATTATTGCTGCATTTGAAGCCTTTGTTAATTAAATATGAATCAATTTTGCTGTACCATGCTCTTGGTGCCTGTTTAAGGCCATACAATGCTCTTTTCAGTTTGTACACTTTCAGCCTTTGGTCTTCAACTTCATACCCAGGTGGTTGATCCACATAAACATCTTCCTTCAAAATACCATTTAGAAACGCTGACTTGGCGTCCATTTGGTAAACAAGCCAATGGTTGCTTGCTGCTATTGCTAATATTGTTCTAACTGTGTCCAACCTTGCTACTGGGGCAAAGGTTTCGTCATAATCCACTCCTGGTTGTTGTGCAAAACCTTTTGCTACCAATCTGGCTTTGTGTTTTTCAACTTCACCCTTTTCATTGAATTTTGTTTTATATACCCACTTGACTCCAATGCTTGACTTTCCGGGTGGTAAATCTACTAGTTGCCATGTATCATTTTTTTCTATTGATGATATTTCTTCATTCATTGCTTCTACCCAAACTTTCTCCTTGACTGCTTCTTCAAAATGTACAGGCTGATATGATAGTAAGGCATAATGCAATTCTTCATCACCTTCCTGCCCATAAATTTCCCTTAAACTTCTTGTTTTCTGATTTCTGAGCTGTGCAATTGTTGGATCGGATTCATTGCTTGAAGATGGACTATGTATTTGCTGTCCTCCCTGATTTCCTTCTTCTGCTAGAACATGTAATCTTGGCAATCTTTGTCTTGACTCTTGCTGATTTGAGTTATCCACAGAGTCCGGTGTATATGCAAATGGCTGATTTTCATTTGTGGCATTTTCTTTTTCATGCCATGCTTGATCTTCAAGAAATTTTACATCTCTTGAAATGATTGTTTTCTTAGTGACAGGGTTAAACAGTTTGTAGGTCTTTGACTTTTCACTGTATCCAACAAAGATGCATCTTTCACTTTTATCATCCAATTTCTTCCTTATGTCCTCTGGAATGTACGCATAGGCTACACAACCGAAGACTCTTAAATGTGACACATTTTCTTTTGTACCACACCATGCTTCCAAAAGAACCTTATCCTTGAAACTTTTAGTTGGCGATCTATTCAAAATATATACTGAACATGCCACTGCTTCAGCCCAATACTCATTTGCTAAATTCTTTGCCTTTAGCATGCTTCTTGCCATATTCATAATGGTCTGATTTTTCCTCTCGGCAACTCCATTTTGTTGTGGAGTATACCTCGTTGTAAACTGTCTTTTAATGCCATGATTTCTGCAATAGGCTGAAAATTCCTTTGAGTTGTATTCTCCTCCTCCATCAGATCTCAAAGTTTTGATTTGCTTTCCACTCTGCTTTTCTGAAATAGCTTTGAACTATTTGAACTTTTCAAATGTTTTAGATTTGTTTTTGATAAAATAAACCCATGTCATTCTGCTAAAATCATTAATAAATGTCAAGAAATAAAAACTACCTTCTATTGACTGGGTTTGCATAGGCCCACAAAGATCTGTATGTACTAACTCAAGTGGACTATGGGCTCTAAAGGTGGCAGCATTCGGAAAACTATCTCTTCGGTGTTTAGCAAGAATACAACTCTCACAGGGGTTATGTCGGACATCTATTTCTGGTAGACCTAGGACCATAGACCCTTTCTGTAGATCATTTAAACTTGTAAATGGAAAATGGCCATACCTTAGATGCCATAACCAAGTCTCATCAGAAATTGTTACATACTTTGCATATGACAATGACTGTTTGGCATTTCTTATAACTAGAGGATACATCCGGTTTTTTGACTTTTCAATCTTTGCTATGACCCTTTGACTAGGTGGTTTGTCAAAAATTATGCAAGTAGTACCCTTAAACTTGACATCAAAACCATTTTCACTCATTTGTCCTACACTCAATAAATTGTGCTTGAGATCTTGCACATAATAAACATTGTGAATATCTCTTTTCTCATTTTGTTTACTTAAGACAGTGACTGTACCTCTACCTAAGGCATTAACAAAATGATCATCACCCAGCTTAATTTGAGTTTTAGAAGTTTCAGAAAAACTTGAGAAAAGTTCTTTATTACCTGTCATATGGTTGCTACAGCCACTATCCAGTAACCATAAGTCTTCATTGTTGCTTTCTTGCATTCCAGAACAGGTAAGAAACATAGATGGTGTGTCTTCATCAATGTTTGACACATTAGCTCTGCCCCTATTCAAATCTGATTGCTTTCTTCTGCAGTCACTTTCATAATGGCCATACCTCTTACAGTAATAACATTGAACAATTGATTTATCTGTTCTTCCTCTGCCTCTTCCTCTACTAAATCTGCCCCTGCCTCTTTGATTTTGTGGCTGATTAGATGGCTGCTCTGCTTGACTGGATGTAACATTTCTGTGATCAAACTAAAAGATTCTCCTTCCACTTCTGCCTCTACCTCTGTAGCCTCTTTGACCTCTGCCTGTACCTCTATTGATGTTGAGCTGAGACTGGAAATCATTTTCCAGTGACTCATTTCTAGCATTGAGTCTTGACTCAAAGTTTAACATTGAACCAGTCAGCTCTTCAAATGAAAAAATGCTCAAATCTTTACTTTCTTCTATTGCTGTAACAAGCATGTCATATATTGATGGTAGACTTCTAAGTATTTTCTCAACCACCTTCTGATCTGTAACTACCTCTCCATGAGCACGAAGCTGGTTCACAACCTCCATAACCTGAGACATAAACTGATCTACAGATTCTGTCTCTTTCATTTGCAGAGTTTCAAATTTCTTCCTTAAGATCTGCAATTTTGAGTTCCTCACTTTGTCAACACCCTGATAAGTTGTTGCTAGAATTTCCCAGGCTTGATATGCACTGGTTGCTGCTGAGATCTTTGGAAATATGGCATCTTCCACTCCATTATGCAGGTGCCATAGAGCTCTAGAATCCTTATTTATGCTTTCTGCTACAGCATTCCTTTGATTATTTGTCATTGTGTCCAAATCAGTAGGGTCAGGCTCTTCAAATTTGGTTACTACTACTTCCCAACACTCCAAATTTCTAAGAAAACTTCTCATTTTCACTGTCCACATTTCATAGTTGTTGCTGCTAAGAATGGGACCTTGTGGGTTTTGATTACTGGTTGAAGCCATGATTATTTTCTGTGTTAGCTTCGACCTTTAAAAAAAAGGGGTTTTGTAAAAACAAATGGTTTTCTTTACTGCTTTAATCCTTTCCGCGGTGGGTATGAAGGAAAGTGAGGGCGGCTCGATGTTGAATGAACGACAACCTCACAACTGAACCAACACAATGAACAGTGAGAGCGAAAAATGCCTAGAGCTCCTCTTCTCCACGAGCTTTAGCTGCAACACAATTCTCTTCTTTACCTTTTTTAATATTATGCTTCATATAAAACAGTCTTACCCATCGAATCTCTCTCTGAGGTGGCCTCTCCCTTCTTGGAGGCTTCTTCGACTATTCTTCAGACGTAGGTCTCTTCACCGTTGATTGATGGCAGTGGCTCCTTCACTCAACATCGGCTATAATAGCTTCACATGGACAACGACCTCTTCGAATTTGTCACGGATTTTGCTGGAAACTCTGGCATTTTGCTTCTTCCACACATCGTAGCTAGCTACAGTGCTCAATCCTCTCTTTGCAGACACTTTTCCTTTTTTTTGGAGTCTGCTCGGTCTTTCTTCTTCTCAATGGCGGCATGCAATTTTCCTTCTCACGACTAGAGGAAATTTCTTAGAGTCAACGCAACTCTTCCAAATGGTGACTGCCCTTCGTGGCTATTCTCCGGTAGCAGCTGTGCTAGAACTCGATTGGATCTTGGAAACCATGGATCGAACTAAAGCTCTGATACCATGACGTTATTTGCAGGGGCAGAGGAGAAACAGGGGAGACAGAGCACTTGTGAAACTGGAGCATTTCAAGCCCTTCGTATATTCGCTAAAAAAGGCAAAACGTTACAGCAGAAAAAATATAGTAAGGATAAGTATGCATTGAATGCATTTTACCAAAAACGGTTGGAACGATCACAACCGGCATTTAAGACAGCATGGTAGATGGAGTTGACAATTACTCCTTCTGACACGAAGAACATTACAAGACCATGTAACCAGCATACAATAATCACTGTCAATGGGCGGCTACCAGGTCCAACTCTGTATGTCGATAATGGAGACACTGTTATTGTTAAAGTTATTAATAACGCCCAATCAATGCCACTATTCACTGGTATGTCACTGAAACTTTAATAGAACAGTACATCTGTTGTTGATATACTAATTGATAGGTTTAATTATAAGACTCGTCGTTGATCAATATATGTCGGGCATGGAGTGAACCAGTTGCGTACAGCTTGGGCTGATGGACCGGCATATATTACACAATGCCCCATTCAACCAGGTGGAAATTTTACATACACATTCACCATTACTGGACAGGAAGGAACCCTGTGGTGGCATGTTAGAAAAATACGATTCTTTACATGCAGAATAAACTTTTAAAGAATCAAAAAGAATAAATAAAGCATGCCGTCAGAATCATACCTCCAGCCATTGATGCTGCTCACACTCTAGCTTGAGATTTTGCTTAAGGTAATCCACTTATGTCCGATACCTCTTCCGTCCGATAGACCAAAACAACCATTCCGTATGGCACTTCCAAACTCTGCTCACTCTGGATTGATGGTGTAAAAACTGAAGGAGATTGAGTTAGCGAGCTTGGGGACCAAACATAAGTCTTTATAGCCCAGCTTCCATCAAGCTTCTTTTCGCTATGTGTCGATTGTTCCACAGATCAAGGTAGAGAACCATTGACAGAGTTATGGACCATTCCAGGAGCTCTCAACGAGAAATCAGTTATTTCCTTAATCAGTTGAGGAGCTGTTAATATTCGTTAAGAGATCTTACATTCTCCCATGTGTTCCATACTTCCAAATTTAATGTCTCATCTTAAAACCCATTGATAATCTATATTAAAAATAGATACATGAATCATGGCGATAAGTCCTCTTAAGATGAGTATTATCTTCCATGTATTACTGTGTATTTATTTCTATTAGAATTTATGTGGCAACAATTTCTTAATGAATAAACCTTATGTTTATTCTTGGTCCTATACAGATGAATTCTCTCAATTAAATTAAGGTGCACATAAGTATGAGAAAAACATCACAATAATTAAGAATTTCATTAAAATAGCATTGTCCATACAATGAGAAACTAGATAATGGAACCAAGTCCCATATTCATTACATGATCCTTGAATTTAAACCATGGCATGCCCTTAGTCAAAGGATCAGCGATCATCAACTCAGTGTTGATATGGTCAATGACCACTTTCTTTTCTTTAATACGTTCCCTTATAGCTAAATACTTAATGTCAATGTGTTTATTTCAACTCTCACTTTTGTTGTTTTTACCCATAAAGACAGCAGCTGAATTGTCGCAATACATTCTTAATGGCTTAGAGATAGAATCTATAATTCTAAGCCCATAAATGAAACTCTTAAGCCATACAGCATGTAAAGTAGCCTCAAAATAGGAGACGAACTCCTTCACAATGGGAGCTATACTTGGTGAACAATCCTTCATCCGAAACCTCTCTAAAATTTTATTAATATAGGTTTCCTAAGACAGACCCATGATGCCTCAAAATCTGTCTCTATGGATCTTAATGCCAATGACATAAGATGCCTCACCCATATCCTTCATATCGAAATTTTTAGAGAGAAATTGTTTCACCTCATGCAGCAAACCCTTATCATTGGTTGCTAGCAAAATGTCATCCACATATAAAACAAGAAAACAAATTTTACTCCCACTAACTTTCAGGTATATACATTGATCCATAATGTTTTCTACAAAACCGAAAGAAGAAATTACATTATGGAATTTCAAATACCATTGGCGGGATGCTTGTTTTAAACCACATGCTTTCGCTAAAATTGAGGCCTTAAAAAATAAAATTTCATGCTTTACCAATGTAAATTCATGCTTAAAATTGAATCTAATGACATAAACATTGCGTGTGGGCTAAATTTTCAATTCAAGCAGATTCAATGATTCTTTATGATAGAATTGAACTTCATGATAAAACTATTAATTCATAATTCCTGTGGGTAAGTTATGAATAATTTAATATTTTATCCTAATTAATTATATAAATATAATACAAATTATTGTGGGATAAAATTTATTATATTTAGTATAATTAATTACAATTAATGTCTAAATATTCTTTATGTGATCCTAATCAATCATAATATATAACATTATTTAATTAGAGATGTTGTGGCTATTCTCTAATCAATAAAAATTATATGGATCACTAGACATTACTAAAATTAACTTGATACTAATCATGCAAATGAAATATATATTCAAATTGATTAGGAAAAAATCCTAGTAGCACCCATATTATAAAACTTTATCTAACATCATGAACTGTTAGAAAAATAGCTAACTGTAAAGATCTCGACAGAGATCCAAAGAACAGTTTCTTGATTTCAATTCTTTTATACATGTGCATAAAACTCAGATAGAAAAGGTATCATATTGTAATTACTGTATAAGAAATAATCACTGGCAACATGATCGAAAGGTAGTATATTCGCCTGAGCAGACACCTCCTTGAGTCCAGGTTTGGAATCTATCTGTATCTTTCTTTTGCCCACAAGAATTTACAGTTCCAAGGTCTCTAAAGCTTGGCTAATTCTAATGGGCAAATTAAAATGGTGTTTTTGTATGTAGTTGTTCAAAAATGAGGCTTAGGTTTCAGATTGGACACAGCGTAAATAGTATCCGTGGGCAGGGCTAGATTCTACAGTCACATACATGGATTTTTATGATTGAATTTATAAAATGACAATCTACAGTAAATAACTATAGCATGAAATCTCTATCGGATAACCAGAAGCTGCAGAATATTTTCGCCCACATTGAGGTTTACATATGTCTTCTGAAAGATATGCACATTATCTATGAAGAAAACATTGCCAGTTCATTTGAGAAACACTCCAGAAAAGCAAAGAAAAGAAATGCATGAGCAATATCCCAATGGATGCACATCACTCCAAACACCAAGGTAGAGATAAAATTATGCTCTGATACCAACTGTTAGAAAAGTATGATTCTTTACATGCGGAATAAACTTTTAAAGAATCGAAAAGAATTAATAAAGCATGCCGTCAGAATCATACCTCCAGCCATTGATGCTGCTCACACTCTAGCTTGAGATTTTGCTTAAGGAAATCCACTTCTGTCCGATACCTCTTCCGTCCGATAGACCAAAACAACCATTTCGTATGGCACTTCCAAACTCTGCTCACTCTGGATTGATGGTGTAAAAACTGAAGGAGATTGAGTTAGCGAGCTTGGGGACCAAACATAAGTCTTTATAGCCCAGCTTCCATCAAGCTTCTTTTCGCTATGTGTCAATTGTTCCACAGATCAAGGTAGAGAACCATTGACAGAGTTATGGACCATTCCAGGAGCTCTCAACGAGAAATCAGTTATTTCCTTAATCAGTTGAGGAGCTGTTAATATTCGTTAAGAGAGCTTACATTCTACCATGTGGTCCATACTTCCAAATTTAATGTCTCATCTTAAAACCCATTGATAATCTATATTAAAAATAGATACATGAATCATGGCGATAAGTCCTCTTAAGACAAGTATTATCTTCCATGTATTACTATTTCTATTAGAATTTATGTGGCAACAATTTATTAATGAATAAACCTTATGTTTATTCTTGGTCCTATACAGATGAATTCTCTCAATTAAATTAAGGTGCACATAAGTATGAGAAAAACATCACAATAATTAATAATTTCATTAAAATAGCATTGTCCATACAATGAGAAACTACATAATGGAACCAAGTCCCATATTCATTACATGATCCTTGAATTTAAACCATGGCATGCCCTTAGTCAAAGGATCAGCGATCATCAACTCAGTGTTGATATGGTCAATGACCACTTTCTTTTCTTTAATACATTCCCTTATAGCTAAATACTTAATGTCGATGTGTTTATTTCAACTCTCACTTTTGTTGTTTTTACCCATAAAAACAGCAGCTGAATTGTCGCAATACATTCTTAATGGCTTAGAGATAGAATCTATAATTCTAAGCCCAGAAATGAAACTCTTAAGCCATACACCATGTAAATTAGCCTCAAAACAGGAGACAAACTCCTTCACAATGGGAGCTATACTTGGTGAACAATCCTTCATCCGAAACCTCTCTAAAATTTTATTAATATAGGTTTGCTGAGACAGACCCATGATGCCTCGAAATTTGTCTCTATGGATCTTAATGCCAATGACATAAGATGCCTCACCCATATCCTTCATATCGAAATTTTTAGAGAGAAATTGTTTCACCTCATGCAGCAAACCCTTATCATTGGTTGCTAGCAAAATGTCATCCACATATAAAACAAGAAAACAAATTTTACTCCCACTAACTTTCAGGTATATACATTGATCCATAATGTTTTCTACAAAACCGAAAGAAGAAATTACATTATGGAATTTCAAATACCATTGGCGGGATGCTTGTTTTAAACCACATGCTTTCGCTAAAATTGAGGCCTTAAAAAATAAAATTTCATGCTTTACCAATGTAAATTCATGCTTAAAATTGAATCTAATGACATAAACATTGCGTGTGGGCTAAATTTTCAATTCAAGCAGATTCAATGATTCTTTATGATAGAATTGAACTTCATGATAAAACTATTAATTCATAATTCCTGTGGGTAAGTTATGAATAATTTAATATTTTATCCTAATTAATTATATAAATATAATAAAAATTATTGTGGGATAAAATTTATTATATTTAGTATAATTAATTACAACCAATGTCTAAATATTCTTTATGTGATCCTAATCAATCATAATATATAACATTATTTAATTAGAGATGTTGTGGCTATTCTCTAATCAATAAAAATTATATGGATCACTAGACATTACTAAAATTAACTTGATACTAATCATGCAAATGAAATATATATTCAAATTGATTAGGAAAAAATCCTAGTAGCACCCATATTATAAAACTTTATCTAACATCATGAACTGTTAGAAAAATAGCTAACTGTAAAGATCTCGACGGAGATCCAAAGAACAGTTTCTTGATTTCAATTCTTTTATACATGTGCATAAAACTCAGATAGAAAAGGTATCATATTGTAATTACTGTATAAGAAATAATCACTGGCAACATGATCGAAAGGTAGTATATTCGCCTGAGCAGACACCTCCTTGAGTCCAGGTTTGGAATCTATCTGTATCTTTCTTTTGCCCACAAGAATTTACAGTTCCGAGGTCCCTAAAGCGTGGCTAATTCTAATGGGCAAATTAAAATGGTGTTTTTGTATGTAGTTGTTCAAAAACGAGGTTTAGGTTTCAGATTGGACGCAGCGTAAATAGTATCCGTGGGCAGGGCTAGATTCTACAGTCACATACATGGATTTTTATGATTGAATTTATAAAATGACAATCTACAGTAAATAACTATAGCATGAAATCTCTATCGGATAACCAGAAGCTGCAGAATATTTTCGCCCACATTGAGGTTTACATATGTCTTCTGAAAGATATGCACATTATCTATGAAGAAAACATTGCCAGTTCATTTGAGAAACACTCCAGAAAAGCAAAGAAAAGAAATGCATGAGCAATATCCCAATGGATGCACAACACTCCAAACACCAAGGTAGAGATAAAATTATGCTCTGATACCAACTGTTAGAAAAGTACGATTCTTTACATGCGGAATAAACTTTTAAAGAATCGAAAAGAATTAATAAAGCATGCCGTCAGAATCATACCTCCAGCCATTGATGCTGCTCACACTCTAGCTTGAGATTTTGCTTAAGGAAATCCACTTTTTTCCGATACCTCTTCTGTCTGATAGACCAAAACAACCATTTCGTATGGCACTTCCAAACTCTGCTCACTCTGGATTGATGGTGTAAAAAATGAAGGAGATTGAGTTAGCGAGATTGGGGACCAAACATAATTCTTTATAGCCCAACTTCCATCAAGCTTCATTTGGCTATGTGTCAATTGTTCCACAGATCAGGGTAGAGAACCGTTGAGGGAGTTATGGACCATTCCAAGAGCTCTCAACGAGAAATCAGTTATTTCCTTGATCAATTGAGGAGCTGTTAATATTCATTAAGAGAGCTTACATGGCATTCTCATGTCTCATGGATCAGAGCTATGGTGTATGGAGCTATAGTAATCTATCATAAAAAGGAAGCTCATATCCTTTTTCTAAACCCCGTGTTGAAATTCCTATAGTAATAGGTAATGCGTTGCTATGGGATTTTCAATAAACAAATGTTTTCATCTCTATTGGATTTGGATGGTTAATATTAATTAAAAGACATCATGTTATTGAATAGGAGAATGGTGGAACAAGAACCCTATTGACGTTATAAATGAAGCACTCATCACAGGTGGTGTGCCCAATGTATCCGATGCCTTCACCATAAATGGACAACCAAGAGACCTGTACACCTGCTCTGCATCAGGTATTAAGTTTATATAGACTTCTGCAAACATATTTAGCTTGGAGTGCTGAAAATTTACTTAGAAACTAATCAAAGGATTTTGTTACATAAACATTTTAGGTCTGTAAAACGTGGAGAAACGTACCTTTTGTGGATTGTCAACGTTGCTCTTAATAATGAATTCTTTTTGAAGATAGCAGGCCACGAATTTACAGTCCTTGGTGTTGATGCTTCATACACCAAGCCTTACAAAACGATGTTCGAAAACACCACAACTATTGGTATTCTGAACTACATTGGACATAAAAGTTCTTGGTCTCCAAATTTTCCAAGCCTGCCATTCTACAATGACACTACAACTGTCAATAGATTCACAAACGGATTGCGAAGCTTGGCTTCCAGGACTACCCAGTGGACATTCCGCAAAGCATAAATGAAAGCCTTGTCTCAACAATTGGTCTTGGTTTGTTTTCGTGTGCCACTGGGGAGACCTGTGCAGGTCCCAATGGAATAAGGCTCACTGCAAGCATGAACACCAGATCCTTTGCATTGCCCATGATCACCCTGCTTCAAGCATATTATTTTTCTATTAATGGCGTCTTTACCACTGATTTTCCTTCGAATCCTCCTGTTGAATTTAACTACACGGGAGATGAAGTCTTTGGACTTTGGAAATCACAACAAAAGTGAAAAGTGCTGCAATACAATTCTACAATGTTGGAAATATCATAATTAATGAGCTGATAGCGTATCTATCTAAGCAGGCTCTGTCAGTCACCCTATAAGTCAGTTTGTGTCAGCAAGCAGAGTCTGAGATGTGAGTATGTCAGTAAGTTGTCAACCAATCCCATGCACGTCATGTTAGTATTTAAGTAGCCGCGTTTGTATTTCGTAGGCTCATAACTTCTTAGGTAGAATTTACTTACAGTCTCTAATGAAACCATGTAGCTTCCAAGTGAAGCGATCTTGAGTTGGTTGATATGAAACTCTATAATTAGAAGAATATAATTACAGAGATGTAGGGATGAAGAGATAGAGGTAGAGGAGTGAAGAAGAAGAATTAAAAACCCATGAAGTGTTTCAAGAGCCCAAGCTCTGTTTAAGAATTGAAAGTTTGAAGTAAATCTCATCTCTCTGTAGTGTGGCAATGTTGTTGTGGTAAATATATATAAGTCTATTTTTTAAGAACTTATTCTCAAGAATGTTTGTTTATGCATGTCACGCATCTATTTCATATTGACCTGTGTAAATGTTGTTTACATTTACGGTTTGTAATTTAAAGATTGGTTTGTGCGTAGTTAGATAGGTATACAAAGTTAACGCGCAGTTACTCTTTGTAAAAGTTAAAAGATAAAAGAGTGTGCAAAAGTAATTTTTCTGAAGTGCCCACTCCATACAAAGTCAAGTTAATGCAAAGTAAAGTATTGCACAAAATTAAGATTTGTGCATTTGCGCAAAGTTCAACTGTGCAGTAGAAAATTGGCAGTTTAATTTGAGCAGCGTAGTAAAAAGTGAATTGCACAACTCATATCTGCGCATTTATTTTGTGAAGTAAAGTGTTTTATAAAAAGTGAAAGAAAATTTAAAACAAAGTATTTTCTAGGTCTAGCGCATGTGCGCCCATTTATTTTGTGAAGTAAAGTGTTTTATAACAAGTGGAAGAAAATTTAAAACAATGTATTTGCTAGGTCTAGCGCATGTGCTTAGCAAAAGAAAAGAAAATTTTTATAAAGTTTTATTTACTGCGCAGTTCAATTTTATTTGAGTGCGCGGTGTGCTTTTCCCTTGATCTAGAGCCTGGTTTACGAAAAGAAGAAATTGTATTTACAAAAGGGAAAAGTGGTTAAGTATGGCTTCCACTTCGGGTAATTTGCAAACTCCCATATTATCTGGTAAAAATTATGAATATTGGTCTCAAACAATGAAGGCTTTGTTTAGAGGTAAAGATGTATGGGAAATAGTCCAGAATGGCTATGCAGAACCAGCAGATGCAACAACATACAACAATCTTACACAAGCTGAGAATGATGTCTTGAGAGAATAGAGGAAGAAGGATGGAAAGGCGGTGTTCCACACAGATCAGCAACACATGAATCCATACTCCCAAGAGTAGTAGCACCACAGTTAGCAAAGGAAGCGTGGGACACACTGGAAACTGCATATCAAGGGTTGAACAAGGTAAAGACTGCCAAACTTCAAATTCTTAGAAGAGATTCTGAATCCCTATCAATGAAAAATACAAAGCCAGTAGACTCATTCTATACTCCTGTTATTGGTCCGGTTAATCAAATAAAGTCTCATGGAGAAACTCTAGGTGATCAAAGAGTTGTTGAAAAAAATCTTAGAGTTCTTCCAAAGAAATTTGAATCTTTGGTTGTAACCGTGGAGGAGAAATAAAGTCTGATGTTAGCTTTTAAAGGAGAAATAGATTTTCCAATTATTTAGGGTTGTTGTATATATATCACTAAATTAGACATTTTTTTAGAGGAGAATGGAAAAAAGATTTATATTAAAAACTAAAAGAAGTAATAAAAATACAAAGAGCCTTGCATCTAAGGGGATCAAAATAGATACATGCATATAAGGGAGGGGGTTAAGATTTGTACATTATGTCTCTAAAAATTCCTTCTCTTGAAATATTTAGTAATATTTTCCTACCATTATCAAATTTTCTACAATGATATAAGTGTATATATACAGCCCCAACAAAACCACATAGAAGAAGTACATGTTTAATGTCAAAAATGAGAGAACCAACCAAAATATAAAACATAGTGCTATGCTTCAACCATCTTGATTAGAGGATTCAAGCTGTGTCATCTAGATTACACATACAGATTCTTCCTTTGGAACCCTTGATGCCACTTGAAGGAATTCCATGTTGACCTCCCTGATTCAAATTACGCAGCAAGGAATAATATTCTTCCACCTCCTCAACCAACTTGTCCACTTAAGCTCCTTATCCTTGAATATTATCCTCCATATCATTGATTCTTATCTCCAATTGAGAAATTCAATAAGAGGTTTGATGCATTTCCCCAATAATTCCATCCAAATATGACTACAACTACCTCATCATGACTTTCAGGTCTCTTATATCATTTTTGGAACCACAAATTATTGCCTTGTAGGTTGACATAGTCATTCTTGAAAAATCATTATCCAAGAACAATCAACCTAGACATACAAACACCACCCGGGAACAAGAGGGGAAGAGCATTTATACCTCCTCTGCCACCTATAAATTCCACCCAGCAAAATCAAATGCACTAAGAAAGGGAGACCTCTTTCTAAGTAGGGGAAAATCCCTTCATAGCTGTAACAAAGGAAATCCATGAGAGAAACAAACCATGGGATGAGAAAAACATAGCTTTGTAAGGATATCTCATGACATAGATATCTTACAAGCCTCCAAAGATATGAGACCGAGCTCCATAAATTCAATCTTATGTGAGCATTGTTGTATGAGTAGGTGAAGGATTATGCATGAGTTAATATATATTTCCATGTGAAGCTTCATACCCTCCTTGGAGGCCAAGTCCCTGTGAATGGAACTAGGATCGCCACCTTCAATAAATTTCATGTGAATGCACAAGATCATAATAGATTTAATTCCTACGGTATCCACCTACACTATCGATGACCACCCTTTTCAAAACATATACCTTTGTATGTAATGTTGCTACTTGGTTTTCTAAGCGATCCACCTTTTCATTGTTATATATTTTGATATGCATGAGATTAGTCTCCTTAATATTTTTGAGGATGCTAATAGTTCTCCTTTGTAGTCTTCCTTGGATAACTTCTTCTTTGATTAAGCCCTTCTTTATAGTCCTAATAACTGATAAAGAGTCTCCTAGAATGATTACATTATGAATATTGAGGGTGACTACAAAATCGACTCCCAACAGTAAGACATATTGTTGACGGACAATCCACTCGACCGGAGGCGAGCCGGATCTTCCTAGCTCAATGTGAGTCTAGAACAAATAAAACAGACTAAAAATGTGTTTCCTAGATCTACTTAAGGATCAAGTGCTAGATGTCTTACCTCTTTGATTTGCTATCATTTCTCCCACTATGTTGCTCCACATCCCACAGTCGTCAGATCCAAGCTGCAAGACTTGTCAAGACACAGAAAAGAGAAATGAGTAAAGAGCATCTATACAATAAGAGATCTATGTAAACAGTTAAGTAGGTAAACAACACAACATCATCATACATAAGAGACAATATTGGAGGAAAGCATTTGTATTACTGCAAATAGAGGAGTACATGATAGAGATATAGAACTACAATCAATGACTTAACGTAGTAGCCCTTCTCCACACAAGCCAATTGCCAAGCCCTTCCAAGGAAGCATGAGAGTCTCCAAGAGGTGAGGGAAAGTGTCCAAAAGAGATTTCACCAGCATGTAGATACCATAGTCTTCTTCCCTTTAGTATGAGAGTGAGCCTCACATATATAGGACTAAGTGGATGAGGTTATGGATAGGATAGGATGAGAGATGGTAGGAGAGAGATAGGGGATCTTCCTAATAGGTTAGGGGTCGAGTACTTGCTCTCCAAGAGATCATGGATAAGCCACTACATAGGAAAGTTTCAAGAAGGATCTCGAAATGGCTATTTTTTCCCATTAACAGACCTTGTTGCACCTTGCTAAAGAGAAACCTACGACGTCGCATGTTGCTAGTGTGCAACCTGCGACGACCTCTCAAAAGGTTGTGCAAACTCAGCACCAATCCTCCCAAATGATCAATCAGTCCAAGTCACTTCAGGGATGTACCCACTAAATTAGGATGATGGGTAGATTTTAGGTGTAACAGAATGCGCCCCAAAGCATGAAGCTGTTAAGGATGCACAGGTGAAGTGCTTTGATAGAAATATTGGCAAAAGACTTGTCGGATTACGGACGCTGCTGCAGTACAACTGACTCTGAATTGACATTCTCATATGTAGTACAACATGGCTACCGACCAATACATGATAGATCCATGGGAGTAATGACCAACTGAACACAATCACGGCTACTAGACACAAGCGTAGATCAATGATGAGATGAGAACACAACCACGACCAATACAAAAGTGGATCCATGTAATATGACTCAATACAAACTCCATCGCAACCTGGGTTAAAAACATGACTCCCCAGGGTCTTCAAGTTGAACCCGCAATGATACGAATCTATCCATGTGATTAGAAATGTCTTGATGTCGAACATGGTAGAAACCACTTGATTACCGGTCATTGATGTAAACCGTTAACAAGTTTGAGGGAGATCATCATTAATGTCAATGATTCCCAACGTATCGCAGTACATATCATCAAGCATGAATAAATAAGTTGAAGTCGAATGCAAGATGAAATCTTTCAATCAAGAGTCAATGATGTAAACTCGTGATGAAAGTGAGGTTACCTGCCATTGAGGCTTGCAGGGCCAAGTTACTTGGTTGGCTTCTAGATTCAATCCTTGGATGATGTGCTGAAGTCAACAAGGATAAATCCATCGAAGGAGGGAAATAATGAATCCCCCATCAATTGAAATGAAACATGACAAAAGATGTGTAGAGTGGATCGGATGGTACAATAACATGTGAGACTGACTCAAAGTAACAACAGCATGATGATGTGTGTACTGACTCAAAATAATGAGTAATGAGTGTGTTCTTGAACATGGGCATGGCATGACTAGGCAGTATTGACATGAGAATGACGTAAAATTCTAATGCAACTGATAGTGGAAGCTTTCTCCGAATGACTCAGAGGAGTAACATGACTCAGAAAGTAAGCGGGGACTCATAGACAAATAGATGACCCAAGTATCGGTATGCAAATGTAGATGAGTACCATGTTCAAGAACGACTATATACTGCCACTAAGGTATGTAACACAAACACTTTCCTTTTTCCCCATCATGAATGATGAGTGCCTCATGTGTTTTTTACTAGCTTGATGAGGGTAACCATATGCTCGGTATAGCTCATCTCATAGATGAGTCCAATCCCAAATATTTTCCGAACCTAGGATAGGAGGGGTTCGTCCCATGATGGGCCCTTCAATGTGAAGATTTAACGAGTCCATAGAAGGCAAGCTCGGTGGTCATTTCATATTTAGAGAGTCTGAAAAGAACTAAAGAAGACTCCAACGGTCCTTTTTCGTAAAGTTAGCCTCATCGCCCAAAAAAGGGTAAAACAAAGTGGGAGAGGACTCTTCCAGTCATGATTGGCTGGAGTATTCCTTTTTCATAATTAGTGCCTCCTGGTCCAAAAAAGGGGTAAACTATCACCAAGAAGATGACCATTCAAATACTTTAACAAGTGTGAACATGACAAGTTCGCTTGGCAATCTTTTCAATTTTAGGGAGTCTGAAAAGAGCTTAACTATGGACTTCGGGGGGTGTCCTTTTCTGTGGAAGTTTAATGAGCCTGGAAAAGTGATAAATCATAACTCGGTACTTGTTCTCATGATTTGGTGAGTACGAGAACAAATGAAGAGTAAACTCATCCTCATGCAATTGATGCAACTAACCAAAAATAATAATGACAAAACACACGAAGCGGTGTTCATACTTGTAATTACCATTGGTGATGCGAGAAATGTTATGAAAGATCATTTTTACAACTCCTATAGACTAGAAAAAGTGTCAAATAGCCAAAATATAACGACAAACGGTCAAAACTATAGTAAATGGCCCCAAAGCATCAAAATATTTGAAAAGAAATATTCCATTTCATTCTATAAATAGAAATACAAGCCAAAAATACAAACATTATTCAAATTGCCAATTTGGGTGGAGGAGTACCAATTTGGAGCCAAAACTTCCATCATTGATTCTGGGAGCTACAATCCACCATTTCACTAGTCGTTCGGACCAAATATGCCTAAATCTCAGCCAGCAACTTTGTAGTGATTTAGTTTTTCCATTTTTATGCATTTTTTGAGTTTTTTTTATGGTTTGGGGAGGGGCCAATGTGCCCTTGGTTCATTACAAGAGGCCCTTTCGGGACTCACGACGAGTCTAGGTCGTCGTAAGTCTAAAAAATGGGGCCTGTGACGACGTCGCGATGTATTTGATGATAGCCTGCGACAACGGAAACTCCAATTCCAAACAACAAATATATCCCAAAAAATAAGTTGTTTCCAGTTGGAGAAAGTCCTAACATGCTTTAAATGCTCCTTTTGGCAGCTTCCTAGCAAGCAGAGATGGTTTTAGAGTGGAGAGAAAGAGAACATGAGTTCGAAGATGAGCAAGCCGCAAATGATCCACAATGTGTGGCTGCTTTGTGAAACTGTGGGTTGCTCAAATTCTTTCAGGTACAGGGGATGAGAGCCTAGATTTTGTACTTACTGAAAGCTTATGATGCCTCATATTTTTGTAGAGGCTCACCGAAAGCCAGCATGCTTTAGATTTTGTAGCAGCACTGCTTTTGAGCGATTTATATATATTATCGACGATTTATACATTATGTGTCTTTGAAATGATTAGTGATGTGATATCGTTTACATGTTTGCTTCTATGCATTATATTTACATGTTATGAATGCTTTTACATATTATGATTGTTATGTGTGTGCAATGTACCAATCTAAGATGAAATTGGTCATCGAGTCAGCAACTGTGTGCAATTCTCGTGGAATGTTCAGGTATTGAATGGATTCAAATGACCTTTCCAAGAGACGTACTCGTCTAAAGAGATGGAGTAGGGTAGGATCACGGATATCGTAAATCCAGTTGAGATGAGAATCCACTAGTGTAGAATCCATATGGATGACAATGTGGTCCATACCCAAGGAAATGGTGTCGGTCAGGGTTCCGATTACAACTTGATATTCTATAGCATTGTTGGTCGCAAGCCCTAGACAATTTCCCCCTGAGCTAATGATCTCTCATGTAGGGGAATAAAGTACCCAGGCTGCTGAAGCAAGGTTACGGGTATGCCGGCTGGTGCCGTCCGTGAATCCATAACACATCACCATCTGCACATGCAGATAGAAAATGGCATTAGGAGCAGAAAACAAGATCTAATACACTTGAAAAATAAAATGCGTCACACCACACACAAAAAAAAAACATGCCATGTACAGTATACACAATTCAGTCTATGCATGAGAAATGAAGCATAGTATCTCTTTAGGTAAAGCCCATTGCGGGGTTCACCCAAAGAGATGTCGTCATAATCTTTGAGCTCATAGGATCCTTTTTCCAACACACGTTTAATGACGTAAGGTCCATGCCACATGGACTCGAACTTCCCAGCTCCTAGCTTATCGTGCTTCTGGTCATAAGTGAGGACCACATCACCCTTGTTGAAGATACGAGGTTCAATTGATTTATCGTACTGGGCCTTGATGCATTTATTATGTGCTTCGTTAGCAAGAGCAGCATCACGGTGGGACTCGTCAAGCTTAGCTAAGTACAATAGTTGCTCTTCCTCAGCAGTAGTGTCAGGAAGAAGTTCTACAACGAGTTGAAGAGACGGAATTTCGCACTCTATTGGTAAAACAACCTTTAATCCATATACCAATTGGAAAGGAGTGAATCCTGTGGCGGTTTTAACAGTAGTTCAGTAGGCCCATAATGCTAAGAAGAGCATATTCTACCAATTGGACTTTTGTGTCCCTACCATCCTTTGGATCATAGTTTTGAAGACCTTGTTAATGGCCTCAACTTGTCCATTGGATTGTAGGTAGTAGGGAGTTGAGTTTTCATGGTGAAAACCCAACCTATTGCACAATTCAGCAACCATATGGTTCTGAAATTGAGAACCATGATTGGTGACTATAGCCCGAGGAAATCCAAACCGTGCTATTACATGGTTGAACATGAAGAGTGCGGCGGTTTTGCCATAATTTTGTTATGTAGGCATAGCCTTGGCCCACTTCATAAAGTAATCCACAGCTATGATGATGCAACTATGCCCCCTGGCCGAGCTAGGCTTACAATGCATAACATCTATGCCCCATTTTGCAAATGGGCCAACGGCAATAACCGGATGTAATGGGGCAAGATGCATGCGCCTCTTAATATGGAAGTGTTGGCAAGGGGGGCACTTCTTAACAGCCTCAATACAATCTTTAAAGATAGTAGGCCAGTAGTATCCTGCATGCAAAATCTTATGGGCAGAAGCCATCCCAAAGAGGTGACCACCACATGTCCCAGCGTGACAGTCATTTAGGATGTGTTCAGCTTCCTCATGCGTTAGACAACATCAAAGAATGGAATCAATGGCATGGCGGTACAAAGTATTAGTTATGATCAAGTAATACTTTGTGTGGTGGCATATCTTACGACGACTGTTGCGAGACAGTTGAGGATCAAAGCATTGGGTCTGAAGATATAATAGGATATCTCCATACCATGGGTCAGACGTACTGATGAGAAACAATGTTTCATCAGGAAATGAATCATTGTGCTCTACTTCTACATCAGAACGGGGGAGGTCGCAGATGAGCTCAACAAACACCAAAGACTTTTTAGACTTAGCCTTTTCAAAAAGAAGATCAAATTCTTGCAGTATCACAATCCAGCGTGAATACTTGCCCCCAAGTACTTGACGTGTCAGTACGTGGTACATGGGCTTTGAATTGGTGATGGTGGTGGTGGTGTGGAGTAGGATGTAATGACGGAACTTCTGGACGGCAATGACTGCTGTGAAAGCTAGTTTTTTGACATGTGAGTATCTAGTTTCGGTGTTAGTGAGACCCTTACTCGGATAGTATATCACATGTTCCTGAGCATTTTGATATTCCTGTACCGAAACCATGGCGATAGTGGTAGCAGAAGCAGTGAGATACAAAATGTAATCGCGATAATAATTAGGCGGTTGAAGCACAGGGGCATGCGTGATAGCATATTTGATACTATCAAAAGATTTTTGATCTTGGTTGTCCCAAATGAATGGGACATCCTTCTTAAGCAATTTCATGTATCCCTGAGTCTTCTCCGCGAAATTACAGACAAAACATCGTAGATAAGTAGCCTTCCCTTGGAGACTTTGAAGTTCTGTAACATCAATAGGAGGTGGTATGTTAATGATGGCCTCCACCTTCAAGGGATCAATGGAAATCCCATCTTTCAAGACAATGAATCCTAAGAGGTGCCCAGAATCGATGCAAAAGATACACTTATGAGGATTCAGATGAATATTGTACCATCTGCATCTGAGAAATATGGTCATCAGATGATTGATCTGGAACTCACGCTGCTTTGAATGAGTAGGGAGATCATCCAAATAAGGTTCCACAAAGTCCTTAATATCGTGGAAAGCGTACGACATAGCCCGCTGGAACGTGGTGCCATCATTTTTATGACCAAATGGGAGCTTGCGATAAGCGAATGTACCCCATGGGCAGATGAAAGCCATCTTATGCTAATCGGCTGGGTTCATCTCGATTTGGTTGTAACCGGAAAAGCCATCCATGAATGAAAAGATAACGTTTCTGGCATAGTTGTCGATGATCTGGTCAATGAAAGGAATCGGGTAGTTGTCTTTTGGACATGCCCGATTAAGGTCCCGATAATCAACACATACGCAAATGGTGCCCTTCATTTTGTTCACAGAAACGACATTTGAGACCCAATCTATCAATGGGATGGGATAGATAAAGCCAACCTTTAAGAGCTTTTCAATCTCTGCCTTTATTGTCGTAGTTTTCTGGGGGTGTACCGGTCACAACTTTTGGCGCACGGGCTTGATGTCGGGATAGGTTTTTATCTCATGAGAGACAATCGTGGGTTCAATCCTAGGCATCTCCTCATAGGACCAAGCGAAAACATCTCGAAATCGCTTGAATAAGGCCGTGCCAATAGCGATTTCTTCAGGGGAACACTTCTAGCCTATGCGAATGTGTTCCACTATACCTGTTTTCATCGAGATGTCTACCGCAGTGGTTGGATCAATGTTAGCCAGGTTGCCCTCCGAGTCTGTAGAACATGTTACAATGGGAAAATGAGTGGATGGGTAGATATCCGCTGAAAAGCGGGTATGTATGTTATTCTCTATGTACTCCCATGGTGGAAGAAAAGATGACATGTGATGAAGATCATCCCATGGACCATCATCTACATTCATTACTTCCATGACGGACTTGTCTGAATGAAAAGTACGAAGCAAGAGATCAGGTAGAGAGGATGTCCATCATAGAGAACAGATGTGTTGTGGCTTCATCAGGTACAAGCCAAGCATCGTTGGAGTGAGATAAATCTATGTAGAGATCATGTTCACCGTCACGACATGATTAGGGGGGTCCACAGATGGATAGACACCCATGAGAGATGAATCTTTCAATAGGCCAACCCCTACACTCTCATACTTTTTTTCCATCTGTCCGATGGAAGGAATATGGTCACCAGGATGAGTAGTGGCATCCGGTGTACAAAAATCAAGTTGTTCGATAGTAACAATTCGTCCCTAGTGGGGGAACTGTACTATAGGGAAGACTGAAGAGGCTACTGTCTACATGGTGTAAAACCAATTGCGACCAAGCAAGAGATTACAATCTAACGGGGCTCGCACCACTTCCACATTAATGGTTATGGTCTTTCTGCCCAACTCAACTGCAAGAGCTTGTAAAAGCCCATGAGGTTGAAAGCCACAATCGTCAAATGCTTTCAATGTGGTAGGAGATCGATTCAATTCGGGAGAACCGATATCTCTCTAGTGGGCGATCGACATTACAGAGGTAGAGGCACCTTCATCTAGAAGGGTGCGATGGACAATCTTCCCAGCAATGTTTGCAGTAACTTGGAATGCGAGCTGGTGTGAGAGCCTCGACTTAAGGTTGTCAAGTCGGAACATGATGGTGTTCGAGGAATCCGGGTCAACTACACCAATGGTGGTGAGGAGAGTTTTGCGTTGATTGGCACAATTCTGCAAAACTTCCAAGGTAGACATGGCGCAAGGAGCTTGGGCCAAGTCTTCGACGATATTCTAATTCTATGCCGTGCGAGCATTAGGATTGAAAATAGATTTTCGAATCATGCTCTTGGGCGGACGCAATATTGAAACCAAAGATGGCTTCTCAATAGTAAGAGAAGTCGAAGGTACAGTGACATCATGTAGAGAGTCAGAATTTTTTTCAATATTACTTCCAGTGGGTTCCTTCGAAGGGACTTGTTTGTAGGATCACGCACGAGTATTCAAATTGATCGTCTCATCATGCAACATGAGAACATGCGCGGTATTGGATGATTCCCCCCGGGCTGAGGGGGTTTGAGCAATCATCTGGTGATTTTGAGCAGGAAATGGATCGTTCAGGACTACGGGAGTTGGTTTACCCCTAAGAAACTTCTGAACTTTGTCTCTATGGGGACACTCTTTGGAGAAATGATCTTCTCCACACAGTAAGCAAGGATACTTCAGTTTCCTTTTTTGATTAGTATCTTCGGGAGTGCTCTTCGTTTCCTGTTGGGTAGAAGCTTTCTTGGGTTTCCTCCTGTTCTTCTTTTTGCCATTAAACTTCTGAGATGAAGCTGATTGAACAAAATTCACCTCTTCAGTTACAGCAGGAGGGGTAGACTTGGTGGTGTTGTGGCCAGCCGGGGTTGGATTGGATGATCCAACAGTGCTAGTAGCAGGCTGTGTGGTAAGGGAACCAATGATTCCATCAGCTTGGGGTCCCTTCTGTGGTTTTGTAGGATCGTTAACATCCCGGGGTGTGTTAGGAAAAATGTTGAATAGAATACTGGACTAAGTGTATACTAAGTCGAGCAAATGTGCACTGGTGATGGCTTGTTCTTCAGTGACAGCACCTCTCATGGCAACATCTTTCGCTATGATAGGAAGGAGTGACTTCGTAAACCAGTTTGCTAAGAGCTGATCTGGAATGGGAGCTTTAATGAGACGTCGTCTCCTTTGCCACTCGTGGATATGATCTGAAATGTGAGTGCCGGTATTCTAACGAAACGAGGTTAAAAGTTTCGTACCAGTCTCATACCATATAGGAAAATGGAAATGCATCAAAAAGTTCATAGCAAGGGAGCCAAAATCAGGGAAAGAGTGTGGTGGCAACTCAATGTACCACTTGGCAGCCGAACCAGTGAGAGTCCTTTGAAACAATCTAAGATGAATTGAATCGTCCATTAAGGAATTCGATGAACACTGTAAATGGTATGTCATTATGTGATTTTTTGAGTCTTCACTCGGCTTGCCGTCAAACTTGGGTATATCGGATGGAAGTTTCACCGGAATAGGTGGCCAGTTAGATTCATGATAAATAGGATCGTTGGTTAACTGAGACAGGTCAGGTAAATCCAAGGTAGCCAAAAAGGGCAGCTGTGGATTAGGCTATGCATATTGATAATATGGATATGGTGTGTTAAACTGACCGTAAGGTGTACCAGGATAAAACTGACCGTAGGGGGGTGTGCCGCCCGAAGCGTAAGGAGGTCTGCCACCATAAGGTGGTCCATTCCAATAAGGCAGGGGTCCACCTCCACCTCTGGGAGGGGGTGGAGGTCCACCGCCACTGCTGGGAGGAGGTGGGTGTCCATATCCATAATAAGGGGGCCCACCACCACCTCCACCTGGAGGGGGTGGTGGACCACTTCCGCTGCCAGATGGATGGGGGCCCCCACCACCTCCACTGCCGGAAGGATGAGGGTTCCCACCACTACTGCCACCACCAGGGTAATTAGGTCCTCCATCACCTCCACCTGGAGGGGGTGGTGGACCACTGCTGATCCAGGTGGATATTGGTGGCCACCCACCTTTCTAACTGGCTCAAAACAGTTTTATGGCAATTTTGGTATTGTACTATTTTTAGCAGTTTTTCGGGTCCTGAACTTCCGGGGCCATTTTGAGGCCCTAAACGACCTTTTCTGGCAATTCGGGATGCCAAATGGTTTCCCTCGGCACACATTTGGCCCCAATCAAAAGTTGTAAATCTCGGATAGACCTTTCCAATGGGCTACCGAGCGCCCCAAACGGATATCGTATGCAAAAGTTACGACCCCGGGAAGATGATGTACTAACTTACCCAAACGGGGCCCACACGACTTTTGGCGCTTCATCTCCTAGGGTTAGGTTTTTGGATGTCTAGGGTTTTTGACATTCCTGTTTATTGTAAAAGGCCCTGAGAGCCTCATTGTAACGATCTTCTTGCGAAATGAGCATAGCTGTCACATCTCTTCTCAGAGATAAGCCCCCACCATTCCAACAAGCTTGTTTTTCGCTGCATTTTACAGTTCTAGCTTATTTCCTTATTGAATAGAAAACCAATTTTACTATATCTCTGTTATTTTGTTTTAAGCATCTGATAATAATCTGTATTCATTTCGTTCTGCTCATAAAATCCGGATCAGTGGTATCAGAGCGGTCTGCTCCTTGTCGTCTTAATGCATGTCCCCAACGAGGTCAGGGTATAAAGAATTGGGTCTCGAGCTTGTTTCTCTTGAGGAAAAAAGCTCTCGCATGCCCAAGCAACCTCTCATGGCAGGAGAAAAGAAAGATGACGGGACAGGAGATCCTATCAAAATGTTGCTTGAGGAAGCCCTCATGCAGCAGAGGAACGAGATGATGGATAATTTTGTGCAAATCCTTCGGCGACTACCAACAACCAACGTATCTTCCTCGAGCGGAGGCGCCGCGCCCTTCAAGGTACAAATCAACTTCGATATCCCTATATTTGAAGGACAGATAGACGCAGATGCTGTAGATAAGTGGTTGAATCTACTAGAAGGGTATTTTTCTATCCATAACTTTTCGAATAAGGAAAAGATTACTTTTGCGCTCCTCAAAGCCGTTCCCCATGTCAAAGATTGGTGGGAAACATTCTGCGAGCAAAAGGACACAGAAGAAGCCTCATTATTTTCAATCACGGCCACTTGGGAATCCTTCAAGGATGCTATTAAGGAACAATACTACCCTGGTGGAAGTTATGACGACTTGTATACCAAATGGACCACACTGCGACAAGAAAGAGACCAAGCAGTGCCAGAGTTCACAAATATCTTCCATACCTTGCGCACCAAGCTGGGTATCAAAGATTCAGAGCGAGATCTGGTGCTCAAGTATCGCGGTGGCTTGCATAGATACATCCAGACCGAGATGGAATTTCTAGACATCTCTTCCTTGGGCGCGGCCTACCGATATGCCGTCAAAATCGAGCAGAAGCTCAAACAAAAGACGCGGCAATTTGGGCCTGGGAACCCTTCACAGCAAAAGACAGGAAAGGGTGGCCCCAACCCACAGAATAAAAGACAGAGCAAAGATGGACAGTATCAGGACAACCAGTCCAAGCCGCAAGCAAAGAAGGACACCGAAAAAACAAAGAAAGATACCAGGAAGTGGTGCGACTTCCATAAGAGCCCTTGGCATAACACTGTTGATTGCCGCTCAAAGCAGTCGCTGGTGGCCGAAGTGAAAGCATCTGAATTAGATGCGGGTTCTGACTCTGAGTCTGAACCAGAAAGGGGAAGATGAATCATTGATGCGAAACCCAGTGCCACCATTGCTACCACCAAGCTCCAGCCTGATGAACCAGACGAGCCAAAAGAAGGAGAACGCCTCTTCCATTCACAAATGTGGGTAAAAGGCACCCCGCTGCATTTCGTCATTGATAGCGGTAGCCAGAAGAATCTCATCTCAGTAGAGGTCGTCAAGCGCCTGGCCTTGCCGACAACGCTGCACCCACAACCCTACACCATTGGATGGCTCTGCAAAGGAAGCGATCTCCGCGTCAGCCAACAGTGTCGACTGCCATACGGCATCAAGCCCTTCAAGGATGAGGTATTGTGTGATGTTGCTCCTCTCGAAGTTTCAGATGTTCTTTTGGGCCAACCTTATTTATGGAAACGTCATGCTGTATATGAGTCTAGGCCTTGTAGTGTTATTATTTCTTTGAACAGGAAATTGTACAGGATACCCGAGGCAGTCCCTCCTAGTGCTATTTCCTTGATCTCTGCCAAGCAATGCAGGAAGGTCATCTCTCATACCGGTAAATTTGTCTTCTTCGTGATTCGCTCTCAGAGTGAAAGAAAGATCGCAGCCACATCCCGGGCCTCCACAACCGATCTATCCACACAACAGAAGCAAGTGGATAAGGTGGTGGAAGGATACTCAGATATCTTCTCCTCTCCGACCGGGGTACCTCTGCACTGCTAGGTCAAGCATCCCATCGATCTGACCCCAGGCGCACCGCTACCCAATGGGCCAGTCTATCGCCGCTCTCTGTTGGAAAATGAGGAGATCAAGAGGAAGATCCAAGAATTGCTCCACAAGGGGCACATCCATCCCAGTTCATCACCTTGTGGGAGCCCAATCGTGCTGGTGCATAAGAAAGACGGGACCTGGCGACTCTGCATTGATTACCGGGCCCTGAATAAAATCACAGTCCGTAACCAGTACCCAATTCCCCGAATCGACGACCTCCTTGATCACCTCACGGGGGCCAAATACTTCAGTAAGATTGATCTGATGTCTGGCTACCACCAGGTCCCAATAGAACAAACAGATGTATGGAAGACTGGCTTCAAGTCAAAAGAAGGTCTTTTTGAATGGCTGGTCATGCCTTTTGGTTTGACAAATGCTCCAACAACTTTTATGAGGATGATGGACGATATCCTACGACCTTTCACCAACAATTTTGTGGTGGTGTATCTGGATGACATCCTCATCTACAGCAAGACTTGGGAGGAACACTTGCAGCATATTCAGTAGGTTCTGCACACCCTCCGGAAGCACAAACTATATGCAAACTTGGAAAAATGCTCCTTCGGCATGGATAAGGTCCATTACTTAGGCTACATCATTGATCGACATGGTGTGAATGTCGATCCAGCCAAGATCCAGGTCATCCGTGATTGGCCAACCCCAACCACACTCACTGAACTTTGGAGCTTCTTGGGCCTCGCCAATTTCTATCGCCGATTCGTGCTGGGATTCTCTCATATCGCATGGGCCCTCAGCCAAGTGACCAGGGGTGGTGGTAAGGCAAAATTTGTGTGGGGCCTGTCCCAACAACAAGCCTTCGATGACTTGAAGAAGCGTTTGTGCTCATCCCTGGTACTCTCATTACCGAACCTGCAACATCCCTTTGAGATCGAGACAGATGCTTCAGATTATGCTGTGGGTGCCGTTCTCACTCAACAAGGCCACCCCATGGCATATCATAGTGAGACATTATCAGATGCTGTCCGCAAGTACCCTACCCAAAGAAATGTACTCCATTGTACAAGCCTACCGCCAGTGGAGACATTACATTCTTGGGAAGGAGACAATCATCCACACTGATCACAAGCCACTATAGTTCATGCAGACCCAAGGAAAGTTGCAGAATGACCGCCATCAGAAGTGGTCAACATATTTACAGCAGTTCCACCTCAACATCAAATATAAAATAGGGAGTACCAACCGAGTTGCTGACTGCCTAATTCGACCTCCAGTCGCAGCACTTACCACGGTGCTAGACTCTTGTGGCCACAAGACCTCCGGATGGCCCGGCCTCTATGAGATAGACCCTGACTTCTCTGCCACCTATCAAATGTTGGGCACCAACTCAGTGGTTGCTAATTTCCATCTTCAGGACGGGTTGTTGTGTCATCTGGGCCATCTCTGCGTTCCATCAAGCGAGCGTGCGAAGCTGATTTGGGAAGCTCACTATAGTCGGGTGGCGGGACACTTTGGCATTGAAAAAATAGTGGCAGTGTTGCAGAAACATTTCTATTGGATGAAACTTCGACAGGATGTCGGCAAGTATATCAGGTCCTGCACCGCTTACGCTATTGCCAAACCGGCCACTAAGAAATAGGGCCTATACACCCCTCTACCTACTCCTGACAGGCCATGGGAATCCATCTCAATGGACTATATGTCGGGCCTCCCATCCACCCAGAGGGGAAACAACTGTGTTTTCGTGGTTGTTGATCGCTTTTCGAAGATGGCGATTCTAGCCGCTTGCAAGAAGAACATCACAGCAGAAGCCACTGCTAAGTTCTTCTTTGAACGAGTATGGGTACATTTTGGGATCCCACAGACCATTATCTCAGACCATGACAGTCGGTTCCTCAGCTCATTCTGGTCAAGCCTCTGGTCACTGCTGGATACCAAGCTCACCAAATCCACTGCCTTCCACCCCCAGACCGATGGACAAACGGAGGTCGTCAACCGGATGGTCGTACATATCCCGCGCATGTACAATTCAACACACCCCCGCACATGGGATGAGAGTCTCCGCTATGTCCAACATAGCTACAACCAAGCCCTGCATAGCTCAACTGGCCACAGCCCCTTTCAGGTGGGGTTGGGATTCCAACCATTGGGTCCCATGGATGTTGCACTTCCCCTTGCGACCACCTCAGCCGACTCGTCCCTAGAAGCTGACAAAGCCGCCCGGTTCATTGAACGGATCCAGCATATCCACCAACAGGTTCAGGATATTCTACAGAAGTCTAATGCCAAGTACAAGCAGCACCATGATCAACATCGGGTGCCACATAAGTTTCAAGTGGGCGACAAAGTTTGGTTACATTTGTAGAAAGAACGCCTGACAGGGCCCCATTGAAAGCTTCGCCCACTCCGTTATGGGCCATACACCATCACCAAGGTGGTGGGTGACAATGCTTTTGAGCTCAACATTCCCCCCTTCCTGGGTCTGCATCCAGTCTTCAATGTGGCTCTCCTTCAGCCCTATTTCCCACCACTATTAGACACCTCAGAGATAGCAGAGAAGTTGACACCAACAGAGCTCAACCTTGACTGCCTACAACAAGCATCCAGTGATCATATTGCAGACACACAGATCAAGGGCACTCGACATCAAAGGATCCAGCTTTATCGAGTTGTCAAAGCACGGCAGCTCCTGCACCAAGGCAAGTGGCTCACCCGAGGCCAAATTCAGCAGAAATTTCCTCATCTGATGGGGGAACTCAATGCAATGGAGACCATTGCTTCCTAAGGAGGGAGGATTGATCCAAGTGTATATTGGTGTCCACCCACCTTTCCAACTGGCTCAAAACATTTTTATGGCAATTTTGGTATTGTACTATTTTTAGCAGTTTTTCGGGTCCTGAACTTCCGGGGCCATTTTGTGGCCCTAAACGACCTTTTTTGGCAATTCGGGGGGCCAAATGGTTGCCCTTGGCATTCATTTGGCCCTAGTTAAGAGTTGTAAATCTCGGATAGACCTTTCCAACGGGCTACCGAGCGCCCCAAACGGAGATCGTATGCAAAAGTTACGACCCCGGGAAGATGATGTACTAACTTACCCAAACGAGGCCCAAACGACTTTTGGCGCTTCATCTCCTAGGGTTAGGTTTTTGGATGTCTAGGGTTTTTGACATTCCTATTTATTGTAAAAGGCCTTGAGAGCCTCATTGTAACGATCTTCTTGTGAAATGAGTGCAGCTGTCACATCTCTTCTCAGAGATAAGCTGCCACCATTCCAGCAAGCTTGTTTTCCGCTGCATTTTACAGTTCTAGCTTATTTCCTTATTGAATAGAAAACTAGTTTTACTGTATCTCTGTTATTTTGTGTTAAGCATCTGATAATAATCTGTATTCATTTCGTTCTGCTCATAAAATCCGGATCAACTGCCACCACCCGAAGGGAAATGTCCTCCTCCACCATGATTAGGCGGTCCGTCGCTTCCTCCACCTGGAGGAGGTGGTGGACCGTTCCCGCCACCATTTGAGGGGTGAGGGGTGTTGTAGGTAAAATGGGGTCGGCCTCTCCCAATGTTAGGTGGGGGCCCACTGCCTACAATAGGAGGTGGTGTAGGACTGATCGGGGGTGGTCGTACTTCAGGGATAGTTGATTGGGGTCCGTGTTGCAACACAGGTTGTTGGTCCCATAGAGTGTAAGGATTCCCAGGATAGGGTATCTCGTATGGTGCATTTTTGGGATTAGGTTGGCTCGGTGTAGGGTTAACAGAACCTAGATACTCTTGACTCCATGAGGGTTGGGTTACATTCGACGGCCCTCCAACATGAGATAATCCCATGGTGGACAATCTAGCAGGTTGGGTAGGTCCAACGGAAGGCCCGTTGAGGACTGCACCAACTATACTCTGGTTAGGAAATGGGGGTTTCCCCCAAGCCACAACAGGTTGACCACTATTCAGAGGTTCAACCAACGTTGTTTTTTGATTAGCTACCATTGTAATAACATTACTAATAAGAAAATCCGTAGGAATGGAATATCCTCCCCTCGAATTTTGAGGTGGGGGAGGAATTGGTAAAGTAACCGTGGTAGTGACAAGTGTGTTGGACCGTTGTCCTTCCACTGGTTGGTTCACTTGAGGTGCAGGACTGGACTCTTGCGAAGGTTGACAAGTCTCATTAGTGGTCACATGGTGGGGTGCTTCAGGTGATCCAAAAGAGATCAAATGAATTGGGAAGGGTTGGTAAGGAGGTAAAGATGGGTCTTGAATCCTCCTTTGTAAACTTGACTACCGAAACTCTTCAGCCATGGAACGAAAGTGAGCCAATTGGCCACGAAAGTAAGCTAAAGTGTCTTCCGGAGAAGTCTCACTGGGTGAGGATGGTATCCTAGTATCGTCACCAGATTTGTTGAAGGACAATCCACTCGACTAGAGGCGAGCCGGATCTCCCTAGCTCAATGTGAGTCTAGAAGAAATAAAATAGACTAAAAATGTGTTTCCTAGATCTGGTTAAGGATCAAGTGCTAGATGTCTTACCTCTTTGATTCTCTATCCTTTCTCCCACTATGTTGCTTCACGCCCCACGGTCGTCAGATCCAAGCTGCAAGACCTGCCAAGACATAGAGAAGAGAAACGAGTAAAGAGCATCTATACAATAAGAGATCTATGTAAACAGTTAAGCAGGTAAACAACACAACATCATCATACGTAAGAGACAATATTGGTGGAAAGCATTTGTATTACTGCAAATAGAGGAGTACATGATAGAGATATAGAACTACAACCAATGACTTAATGTAGCAACCCTTCTCCACACAAGCCATTTTCCAAGCCCTTCCAAGGAAGCATGAGAGTCTCCAAGAGGTGAGGGAAAGTGTCCAAGAGAGATTTCACCAGCATGTAGATACCATAGTCTTCCTCCCTTTGGTATGGGAGTGAGCCTCACATATATAGGACTAAGTGGTTGAGGTTATGGATAGGATAGGATGAAAGATGGTAGGAGAGAGATAGGGGAACTTCCCAATAGGTTAGGGGTCGAGTACTAGCTCTCCAAGAGATTAGGGATAAGCCCCTACATAGGCAAGTTTCGAGAAGGATCTGGAAATGGCTATTTTTGCCCATTAACAGATCTCGTCACACCTTGCTAAAGAGCAACCTACGACGTCGCATGTTGCTAGTGTGCAACCTGTGACGACCTCTCAAAAGGTCATGCAAACTGAGCACCAATCCTCCCAAATGATCAATCAGTCCAAGTGACTTCAGGGATGTACACACTAAATCAGGATGATGGGTAGATTTTAGGTGTAACACATATCTCTCCCAACAGTAAGACATATCATTTTGCTTGGTTATTATAAATGAACCCTATCCTTCATGCAAATGAGTTCACTAATTTCCCACCAAAATTCAACATAATCCTTGAGTGTGCTAACATTACTAAATTATAAAAAATATTACTCAAAAAATATTTATTCATTATTTTAATATAAATAAAATATTTACTTAAAATTTTAATAATATATAAATTTTATATGTTATGACTAAATTTACCAAATAAATACTTTGTGCAAACCTCCTACAAATTGTATAATAAAAACCACCATCTAAGGTTATTCCCTATCTTATATCTTATTTAGCAGGCCACATAGCCAAATATTGAAACTTGCTAGGTACAAAAGGAATATAGTAATATGCATATTTTATGGTATATATATATATATATATATATATATATATATATATATATATATATATATATATATATATATATATATATAAAATTTATTTACAAGTTAATAATGTAATTATCATATTACATATTAATTAGTATTATTTATTTAAATTTTGAACGAAAATTAAGTTATATAATAATAATAAATTTATTTAAAAATATAATTTTTTTAATTAAAAATATGTAAAAATCATTCCATAACTTTTAACCTAAGCTTTCCTTTTGATTTTAAAATTGATATTAAAACCCATCACTTGTGCCATCACAAAACAAAATTAAAATTTAAGTATTTAAAGCACATCATCAATTAAATAAATATTTAAAGCACATTATCCAAAACAATATAAACATTTAAAACACATCATCCAAACATTTTGGGATACTAAATATGGGAACCATAACTTGTGACTAACTGCCATCCCAAAACAAAATAACACAACAATATAAGTATTTAAAGCACACCATCCAAACATTTTGAGATACTAAATATTGGCACCATAGGAATGGTGTCACCAATAAAACAATATAAGGTTAGGTGAGTGTTTGAGTATTTAAAGAACATCATCGAAACCTTTTGAGATACTAAACCTTGGCACCATAGGAATGGTGTTAGGAATAGAACAATATAAGGTTATGTGCGTGGTTGAATTGCATCATATAGGTTTAGGAAGTAGGCCAAGATGAAGTATTACATTTCACATAACTAACTTAGGTTTTAGTGGCTCAATTACTAACAAATTACATTGCAAATTGGTTATAAAGTTTTTTAAAATTAAAAGTTTTATCAATATGAAATTTAATATTTTCTACAAATTTTATAATTGAATTTTATGATTTGTTTAAAAATTATTTATTTTGTTTACATAAACTTATTCATAACAAATAAGACACAATACAACATGAGGTTATATAGAAAAAGAGTTACATACTCATCCTAAAAAAAGCAAAAAATGTTGAAATGCATAACGTCATTTACATATTTTTTGTCAAATAAATTGAAACAACAAAAATCTTTTATCTAACAATTGTATATGTATTTCTTCTTTCCATAATTGCTAATATGCACACAATGAACTAATGTTATTTTCAAAAACATATTTGCATCAAACATTATAAAGAATAAACAATGTTAATACCCTCAAGTAGTGTCAGTCACCACAGAGTGATGATCATACCAAAGCCTAGAATCACCCAACACATTTCTTCTCTAATGTAGCCTCCCTTGCAATATGGTTGCATGCTTATTCTTGGAGGAGCCTTGTCGACCAGCCGATTAGGTCATCTCAACCAACTAATCAGGTAGTTACTTGAGTCGGTTAGATAACCAACTAGGAAATTTAAAGTATGTAACTGAATAACCGAATGTAAATTGTATGTATAAGGCTGGTGAGACAGAATGAAATGGATATCTTTGTACACTCGATTATCCATTAATAAGGACTTGTTGTTGCTATCTCCATTACTTATGATTTCTTCCTTCCTGACTGTATGGGACTACCATATATCTATGTTTTTATGTGTTAAATACTACTGGTAAGTTCATGTAATCCTGTAGATTACATTATTGGTTCCCTTGCTAGTAGCACTATTTGGGATAAAATATGATTACACCAGTATAAATGATCAACGATGAATAAATTAGATAGCGGTGGAAGAAAAGGATAATGAATTATATTCAAAACTATGCCAGAAGGAAGAAGTTAATTGTAATATCTTCATATTGACCCTTAGGATATTATTGTCTTTTAATGTAAACATTGTATATATGCGATGTATCATTCCTAGCATGGAGCTCAATGTCAAGGCCCCTCTAGTGAAAGCTCAGCCTTGAAGGGAAAGTATTTAATATTGTGTTATCCATGTGCTATTAAGCCATGGAATTTGTAAAAATGTTGTAAACAAATCGCATGCAATAAAAATACTAAGGGGCTAGCTATGGATGCAACTAAATTAGGGGGCTATGTGTATCCACTAGGGAGAGGTCAAGGGGTTGTGGGATTGAACCCTAGGCTTCCATATTTCACCTTGAGAAACCAACCTTGACTATCCTAGCTGTCATTTATTTCTATGTAAGGATGACTACATAAAACTGTTCATGAGGTTGATGGAGTATTGGAAGCCCTAAAATCCATAAGGAAGGGTATGGGATTGGTTTGCTTATCCTATAAGCCACTCTATATCATGGGAATTCATTTTCCCTCATCCCCATTCCATTGGAGACCAACTAGCAGGAGTTGGGAGGAGAACGAAGACCCAACAGGCGGAGAGAAATAAAAATCGCGACTTGAAGGGAAGCTGCATTTTGGTTGTGCTAAGGGATCACTCAGAAAATGGGCATGGGAAGTGAAATCCCATAGGGGTTCCATAGAAATGAACCATGGGTGAATATGAGAGCGGGATATGCCCTGAACTCTAGAGGAGAACCTGAATTTTATGGTCAAAAACCTAGTCGCATTGCAGTGCCATTCGAACGCAACATTGAGGAAGATCCAGGAGTAGATTGTAGTGGGAAATAAACCTGAGGGTTTAGAATGCATGGCAGAGCCAATGAAGGCTCATTTACCCTTTGTTTGGAATTCGAGACCATCCATGCCTTCCCACATCAGCCTTGAGGGAAGGGGCGCCCGAGGGACTATGCAGTAGATAAGGGGACCTTACTTAGGCTGAGAGTGGAGGTGATGGGGGTTCCTGGACTATCTGAGGCCAATTGGATATTCTTGTCTCTCCGTGGTTGAGCTCATTGACTTATAAAACTCTTCCTTGTCTTTCCCACTTGCTTGACATATCCAACTATGTGTTGGATGACCCTGATTGACTATGCCTAAGGATGTGAGTGGATCTCAGTAGTTCCTCCTTAGTGGATACATAAACCCAACTCGAGGGTGGTCTCTGAGTGATGAAATAATACAGGATGGGAAGAGACCTATGGTCGGGTTGGAATGTTGCAGTCCATAGCCAGTTGCTTGGTGGTTTCAATTAAAGGATAAGTGTTTCCTGTTGCCTTTGATTACGCCAATTTTATATACATGAATGATTGTTTGTTTATGTCAGAATGCATGGATTGACCCAGCTAATTAATGGAAATGAATACTTGTACTTTATGTTGTTATTATGCCTATGATGAATTCTTGGCAAATGCATTATGAGTGTGTGTTAATATGGTTTAATTCAACTGTGTTAGTGTTTCTTCCGAGGTTTTGGATTGATTAAGAGAGGAGCCATGACAAAGTGGAGCAAATATCATTTCAAGGTGGTAAATAGGTATGGATGAGCATTGGGGAAACACCTTGGTTGGAAGAAGGAGAATTTAGAGTTCCCAAGTGTGGTTGAGGATCATGTAGTTGCATAGGGCTCATCGAGATCTTTCCAACGGTACCAGGTTTTCCAAAAATGGACTTAGTATGAGGAAGTTATTAGCCTGAGAATTTGGTAGTTGCATAGGTATGTGGCTGACTTATGACTTTTCGAACCCATATTGTGGATTGTGGATCATGGAAGCCAGAGGTGTGAATTCTCATCATAGTGATTTTGGAGTTCCGACTTTCAACTCTCGCAAGCTAGATTGCGGAGTGCGGAAGTCGAAGGAGTAAATTTCCCGGAGCTATGATTTTGGTGTTCGGACTTCCAACTCGCACAAGCCAGATTGCGGAGTGCGGAAGTCAGAGGAGTAAATTGCCTGGAGATGTGATTTTTGAGTTTTGAATTCTGAATCATGCTAGACGGATTGTGGAGTGTGGAATTCAAAGGAGTAAATTGCTCAGAGCTGTGATCCATAGTTTCGAATTCCAACTTTTGCATTGCAGATTGCAGAAGTCAGAGGCGTGATTTGGCAAAGTTGGATTTTTGGTGTTCCAAATTTCCGACTCCTGCAAGTCGAACTATAGAGTGTGGAAGTCATAGAAGTGCTTCTTCGACGTCGTGTAATTGGCATTCCAACTCTCCATCTCCCGTATCGCCAATTGTGGACTGCAGAAGTCAGAGGGGTGTTTCATCGATGCTGTGAAATTGGTGTTCTGACTTCCAACTTTCGACTTGCAGCTTGCGGATTTCTACTTGCGGAATGTGGACTGAGATCGTTGCAGCTGTGTAAAAGTGCATAATTTGGATTCTTTGAGAAAAAAAAATTATCAGTTTGTTTCAAGGTTATCCCCCATTTCCTATAAAGGGTAATGATGTAACAGGGGATGTGACATTAACATTAGCAAGAGACATAGAAAAATTCTTTATTGAGACAAATGAAATTTATTGAGGTTGTTCCCCATGAATTGAAGAAATTGATTGACCAAATTAATGAGTAGAATCAACCACACCAATGAAAAATTATTGATGCATAGAATTAATAACGAGGGCTAAACAAACCTGTACAAGTGGTTTGAAAATATATGCAACGACTTCTATGAAGAACAAGAGGTCGAAGAAACAACATCGCTCGATGAAATCTAGAAAAGATTTTACAACATATTCCATGAATAATTCTTTGCGACTATTTTGATGCTACTATTTAAATTTCTAATTGAAAGAGGAGTCAGTCACATAGTAGAAGTGAGACCGCCTTTTTTTCCCTAGTGGAAGTTCAAATTGGCAACAAAAGAAAAAAAACTGGGAGTGTTTTGTCCAAGAACAACAATGGGACTATTTTCTAAGAAAATGAACAAAATTCCTGAATTTCCAGTAGTTAACTCACAGTAGTTGGGTCAGCAATGGGGGGCTTGTTGACCATGCAAAGATGAGTAGATAAGAGTTGATGCTATCCAACATACATAATTAACAATGAAGGACAACAAGAATACAAGTCCACCTCGATGAAACAAACCTTTTTCCAATTTTAAATATACAACAGATATTCAGAAACTCGAAAGGGAAAAAACACTTAAAAAGAGGGATTAGTTACGAAACATTACCAGTCCATTATGGGGGAAAAGAAACATGAAGAAATCAAGAGTAATATTTGAGCTGCCAAAAGACCCGCCTGTGTCCAGGGAAAGTAGCCTAGTTGATAGAAAGGGTGAGGATCCGACACTGAGAGAAGGACCACACACAATGGATTTGAATATGAAATATTTGCACATTGCAATACCCAATGTTTTGACTCCTATCGATAATGTACTAATGATTATGACAGCTGGCCCTAGTGTTAGAAAAATCATTGAGCCTGACTTGGGTCTAAGACCTGGTGGAAACATTATATATAGTGGGATATTGTAAAATTAGTCACAGCAGATCTAATGAACAAGTAAATCAATCACAATAGATGAAAATCAGAAAAATGGTGTAACACTGTGCAAAACATGCATCAGTGCTCAATATCCCAATGAGGGTGAATAATTACAATACAATACAGTCACAATGACTGAGCAATTCAAATTTCCTAAGGAGTTCATTCAAATCACTCAATGGAGTAGCTTGACTCTAACTAGGAGTCCTCATCATCAATCGGTGGTGGTCATCAATGCACAAGAACCAGTCATCCAGGTGTCAATCTGAGTCTAACTGAGTGTAACATGTGTAACTGAAGTATGTAGCACTGATATAAGGAAGTGGGATCAGTGGAGGGCACATGGGAGGCTAACTGAATTCAAAACAAGTCATCTAGTCAATCTGGAGGTCCAACAGAAATGAAACAGTCAGTCGGGAGTGAAACTAGCCTCAAATCAGGGAGAATCGGAGCTAACTGAGTGTAATTGAAGTGGAACTACAGTGGTAGGTGAAGAAGTGTGCCCTTCTCTGGCAGTAGGTGAGAAGTGGGTGCCTTCCTGACTAGGAGGGATAAAACTCTGAAGTAAGTGGCTCCCGGATGCTAGAATAAGGTGGCTAAGGTGCTAGAGGCATCAACCTGGTGACTGGGATACATGCAAACCCTAGAATTTGCATGCAAACCCTAATTGCATGCAAGATCCTGAAAAAGATGATGTGGATATCCGAACACCCCCCCTCAAGCTAGACTATGATGTGCAAAATAAAATAATGTCGGGCCCTGGTAACTAAGACCAAAGGTCACCCCAATACAATAATCCAAAAAAATGTTGAAAATAAACTAAGTGAGGAAAGAGGGAAAACCCAGTGGGAAGAAAGCCCCCCCTCAAGCTAAAGCATAATAATGGATCAATCTGTCTCCACCATGATGGAACTCACCCCCAACAGTGAACGGAGGTAAGAGAACTTCTTCTCAGTGAAGCTCTTGGTGAAGATGTTTGCAATTTGCTCATTAGTAGGGCAATATTGCAGAATGATGGTGCGATCATGCACCAACTGTCGAATGTAATGCATATGAATCTCAATGTGTTTGGTCCTCTTCCGCCAAACTAGATCTGTGGAGATCTTGATAGCACTTTGATTGTCACAAAATAGGACATTCGAAGTAGTGCCACCAAAACCAAACTCAAAAAGAATACCCTGCAACCAAACTGCCTGAATGCAGGCATTGAATGCCCCTCGATACTCTGCCTCTGCTGAAGAAAGTGAAATGGCTGCTTGCTTTTTGCTAGACTAGAAAATAGCACCGTGACCAATCATGAAAACATAACCGGAAGTGGACTTCCAATCAATGCTATTGTTCGGATATCCATCATCTATTTCGGGATACATATCTATTTCAGGATCATCTATTTCGGGATACATATCTACTTCAGGATCTTGCATGATCTATTTCAGGATATGCAGTCCAGTCACCAGTTTGATGCCTCCAGCACCTTATCCACCTTCTTCTAGCACCCGGGAGCCACTTTCCACAGAGTTTTAGCCCTCCTAAGCTGAAAGGCGCCCTCTTCTCACCTACTGACTGAGAAGGGCGCACTTGCTCACCTACCACTGCAGATTCACTCCAGTTACATTCAGTTAGCTCCGATTCTGATTGATTTCACTCCGATTTCACTCCTGACTGACTGTTTCACCTCCGATTGACCTCCAGTTCGATTAGGTGACTTGCTCTGACTCCAGTTAGCCTCCCATGTGCCCCCACTGAGCCTCCAGATCCTATATCAGTGCTACACACTTCAGTTACATTTATTATGATCAGTTAGACTCAGCTTGACACCTGGATGACTGTTTGTTGTGATTGATGAGCAACACCGATGATTGATGAGGACTCCTAGATTGAGTCAAGCTACTCCATTTCAGTGATTCGAATGGCCTACTTAGTCAATTCGAATTGCCATTGACAGACAATTGGATTGTATTGTAATCTATTGTAATTCATTCACCCTTTCTGGGATAGAGAGCACTGCTGCATGTTTTTGCACAGTTTTGCACCATATCTTCTTATTCATCTGTTGTGACTGAGTTATTTTGTTCATTAGATCTGCTGTGACTAACTTTACATGGTATCAGAGCCATTGCAGGGACAAGATCTCTTTTCTACAGGTGTTTATACAAGAAGATTTGACTGAATTGCTAAAAATTGCAAAAAGTTTGGCATGAGATATCTCAAGGGCATTCGCTCATGTGCATGCAAAGCTTGAAAATTATTCCAATACCACTCCAGAAGCTTGAGTTACCACATAATTCCTGGATTTGATACATTGGACCCATTCAACATTGCTTGAAATCCAATCCCAGGTGTGATGCAACTCTCAAAGGGTGGATTGTTCGACCTTATTGTGATTGTTCTTATGTGATTTGCAGGTTAATTATCTCCTCCAAGTGCATTCGCTACATTCTGCATGCAAGCTTCCCTACAGCATTTCCATTCGCTATAGTTTGCAAGCAAGCCTCTTCTTCATCATTTGACTCGCTCCTAGCAATGGAATACTCTTCTTCAAAGCCTATCCTCACCCCATTCAATTATTTTGATTGGAAAGATGATATGGAGATCATATTACGTTCAAAAGGATACTACCGAGTCACTCTTGGTCTTGAATTGGAGCCAAACAATGTGGCAGAAAGAACCAAACACTACAATAAGCTTGATGAAGCTTACGGTCTTCTTTGTCTCTCCATCTCCAAAGATCTTCACTTCCATCTCAGCGGATTGAAGACTCCAAAAGCCATATGGGAGCAACTTGAGACACTATTCGGCAAGCAGGATGAGCTTAGGGCTTTTCAATTAGAGAATGAATTGATTGGCCTTAATCCTGAAAATTTCGAGACCATCAATGAATTCTTCACAAAATTCAAGAACTTGAACTTGCAATTGAAGAACAGTGGTGTTATCAAAGAGGATAAGCAGTTGATCCTCTCCATTCTAAGCAAGCTTGGGAAAGATTATTCGGTATTTGTCTCCACTTTCAATTTCGGTCGGCTAACTACCCCGAATTGGAAGATGCCTACCTTGAATGCCTTCATTGAGTCCGTTACGAAAGAGCATGACAAGTTGATTCAAATGGGGTCCATAAGCTCCAAAGATTCAGCCCTATTTGTTCAAGGACCCAAGATTTCGAATGGTAAAGGAAAGCTAAAGAAGGAGAAGCCCAAATTCGAGCCTCACAAGCAAAAAGACAAAGGCAAGCAAACGGATGCACCATCCAGTTCGAAATCCAAGCAAAAGGGCAAAGAAGGTAACCAAAAATCTAAATGTACTTATTGTAACCGTGGCTTTCATCCCGAAAGTTCATGTATGAAGAAGACTATAGATCAAATGGCCCTCCTTTTGGAAAAGAACAACATAACCCTTCCTGACGGTGCAAGGAAGAAGGATCGGAATGACGATCATGAAAGAGGACAAGCACTCATGGCAACGGTTTCGAAGCCCACTCTCTTGATAGATTCGGGTGCATCAAATCATATGGCTGCAAATATTGATTCTTTTTCCTCATTCGATCCAAACAGCTCCATCCCCATCCATTTGGGAGATGACTCAAAAATTTCTTCAAAGGGCAAAGGTACGATTCATGTAGATCATGGATGCTTTCAGAATGTTCTCTATGTGCCTTCCTTAGCTTCGAATCTCCTTTCTGTTTATCAAATGACACATACTGGTGATCCAAAGAAAGTCACATTCAGCCCTAATACAGTTGAAATTTCTGATATCAAAAGTGGAAGACTAGTTGCGGTTGGAAAGGCAAACCACACTGCAAAATGTTATGAGTTTTCGCACTTTATTCCGCTTGCAAAGCCCACTGCTCTTCGCACACATGGTAATGAGGTTAGTAGGCTTTGGCATGAAAGATTTGGACATCTAAATTATAAATATTTGCTGCTGCTATCAAATAAATCCATGGTTGATGGGCTGCCACAACTCCGTTCCTCGAAGGGAATATGCACCGGTTGCATTATTGGGAAGCACCCCGAGCACAGATTCGACCGCGGCAAGGCTAGCAGAGCCTCTACTATTTTGGGATTGATCCATTCTGATATCAGCGGTCCGCTGCCCCATATGTCATTAAATGGTTCAAGGTATGTTCTGACATTTATTGATGATTATTCTCGCTTTACATGGGTATTCTTTCTCAAAAACAAGTCAGAAGTGCTTGGAAAATTCAAGGATTTTAAGGCTTCTGTTGAGACCACCACTGAGAGCAAGATCAAAGCTCTTAGATCTGATAATGGTGGGGAATATATCAAGTCCGAGTTGCTGCAACTTTGTGCCCAAAGCGGAATCAAGATCCAACATACAGTTCCCTACACACCCCAGCAGAACGGTGTAGCGGAAAGGAAAAACCGGTCACTGAAAGAGATGGCTACATGCATGATTGAATCAAAAGGTTTGGCTGCAAATCTTTGGGATGAAGCAATCAATGTTGCTGCATATATACAGAACCGAGTTCCACATTCATCCGTGAAAGGTATGACTCCTTTCGAAGCATTCTTTGGTCACAAACCGGATGTGTCAAATTTGAGAGTTTTTGGCTCTACTGCATGGGCTAGAATTCCTTCTGAGAAGAGACGAGCTTTGGATCCACAAAGTATCGAGTGCATATTGATAGGATATGGGGAAGAATCAAAAGCATATAAACTCATGGATATCAGATCTAAAAAGATATTCATAGAGCGCAGTGTGCAGTTTGAAGAACCGCTTCAAGAATTGCAACTAGTTGAGGAGAAAACTGCCGATTCACCGCCTTCACCAGAAGAAGATTCGAGCAGCGATAATGAAGGTATGAGTTCTGATATTTCTGATATTGTAGCAGCATATGATGATCATGACATATCAGGTTCGGAATCCAACCATTCAGATCTCCCTCAGTTACCAAAGTGGGCCCAAAATACTCTACAATCTGCTGGTTCTAGTCTTGGAAATCCTGCTGATCCGAGACGAACAAGAGGAGACTTTCAAAGGGCAGGTATGGCTCTTTCTATTGCTGATCCATTTCTTCCTGAGATTTGTTATTTGATGGCTGGTTCAGATCCCCAATCATATTATTCAGTCCATCGAGATCCGAGATGGAAAGAAGCCATGGATGAAGAGTACAGTTCTCTTCAAAAGAACAATACATGGGAGCTAGTTTCTCTTCCACCTGGAAGAAAATTAGTGAAGTGTAAATGGGTCTACCGTACTAAAGTTGCTGCTGATGGCACTATCAGCAAATATAAAGCAAGGTTGGTGGCAAAAGGTTTTTCCCAAGTCCAAGGAGTGGACTACACAGAGACCTTTGCACCGGTTGCAAAGATGGATTCCATCCGCCTTGTTTTAGCTATTGCCGCATCCAAGCACTGGGAGGTGCATCACATGGATGTGAAGAGTGCATTTTTACATGGAGACCTTGCTGAAGAGGTCTATATGCAGCAGCCAGAGGGTTATACATCAGATCCATCATTGGTTTGCAGATTGAAGAAGTCTTTGTACGGGTTAAAACAGGCCCCAAGAGCTTGGTACGCAAAGATGGACTCCTTCCTTCTTTCTCAGAATTTCCAAAGATGCAAATCTGATCCGAATGTCTATCTTCAGCGAGTTAAAGGTAATTTGTTGGTTATTGTACTTTATGTTGATGATCTGCTTATTACTGGTAGCACACTTACTTCAATAAACAAGCTAAAAACTGCCTTAAATCTAGCTTTTGACATGAGCGATTTGGGCTTGCTGAGTCACTTTTTGGGCTTGGAGATAGCTCAAAATTTCGATGGGATCACTATATCTCAGCAAAAATATGCTTCCGACCTGTTATTGAAGTTTAATATGGCTGAATGTAAGGCAGCCCCGTTCCCATTCCTCTCAGGAATCAGTCTTGAGGAGGGAAATTCCACACCGCTTGCAGATTGCAGTATGTATCGACAGTTGATTGGTTCACTACTTTATTTGACACACTCTAGGCCTGACATCTCATATGCCGTGAGTGCCGTGTCAAGATATATGCAGCAGCCACATGAGCTTCATTGGCGAGCAGCCAAGCGGATCTTGCAGTATGTGCAAGGTACGAGACAGTTTGGCATACATTATGCTGCAGATTCTGAGCTAGATTTCATTGGTTTTACTGATTCAGATTGGGCAGGTGATAGCATTGATCGGAAGTCCACTTCCGGTTATGTTTTCATGATTGGTCATGGTGCTATTTGCTGGTCCAGCAAAAAGCAAGCAGCCATTGCACTTTCTTCAGCAGAGGCAGAGTATCGAGGGGCAGTCAATGCCTGCATTCAGGCAGTTTGGTTGCAGGGTATTCTTTCCGAGTTTGGTTTTGGTGGCACTACTTCGACTGTCCTATTTTGTGACAATCAAAGTGCTATCAAGATCTCCACAGATCCAGTTCAGCGGCAGAGGACCAAGCACATTGAGATTCATATGCATTACATTCGACAGTTGGTGCATGACCGCACCATCATTCTGCAATATTGCCCTACTGATGAGCAAATTGCAGACATCTTCACCAAGAGCTTCACTGAGAAGAAGTTCTCTTACCTCCGTTCACTGTTGGGGGTGAGTTCCATCATGGTGGAGACAGATTGATTAATTATTATGCTTTAGACTTGAGGGGGGGCTTTCTTCCCACTGGGTTTTCCCTCTTTCCTCACTTAGTTTATTTTTCAGCATTTTTTTGGATTATTGTATTGGGGTGACCTTTGGTCTTAGTTACCAGGGCCCCACATTATTTTAGTTGGCACATCATAGTCTAGCTTGAGGGGGGGTGTTCGGATATCCATCATCTATTTCGGGATACATATCTATTTCAGGATCATCTATTTCGGGATACATATCTACTTCAGGATCTTGCATGATCTATTTCAGGATATGCAGTCCAGTCACCAGTTTGATGCCTCCAGCACCTTATCCACCTTCTTCTAGCACCCGGGAGCCACTTTCCACAGAGTTTTAGCCCTCCTAAGCTGAAAGGCGCCCTCTTCTCACCTACTGACTGAGAAGGGCGCACTTGCTCACCTACCACTGCAGATTCACTCCAGTTACATTCAGTTAGCTCCGATTCTGATTGATTTCACTCCGATTTCACTCCTGACTGACTGTTTCACCTCCGATTGACCTCCAGTTCGATTAGGTGACTTGCTCTGACTCCAGTTAGCCTCCCATGCGCCCCCACTGAGCCTCCAGATCCTATATCAGTGCTACACACTTCAGTTACATTTATTATGATCAGTTAGACTCAGCTTGACACCTGGATGACTGTTTGTTGTGATTGATGAGCAACACCGATGATTGATGAGGACTCCTAGATTGAGTCAAGCTACTCCATTTCAGTGATTCGAATGGCCTACTTAGTCAATTCGAATTGCCATTGACAGACAATTGGATTGTATTGTAATCTATTGTAATTCATTCACCCTTTCTGGGATAGAGAGCACTGCTGCATGTTTTTGCACAGTTTTGCACCATATCTTCTTATTCATCTGTTGTGACTGAGTTATTTTGTTCATTAGATCTGCTGTGACTAACTTTACAGCTATCACCTACCCAATCTGAATTAGTAAAACGAATGAAATCAAGCTCAAAATCTGTAGCATAATGTATGCCAAACTGTCTCGTACCTTGGACATACTGCAAGATCCGCTTGGCTTCTCACCAATGAAGCTCATGTGGCTGTTGCATATACCTTGACACGGCACTCACGGCATATGAAATATCAGGCCTTGAGTGTGTCAAATAAAGTAGTGAACCAATCAACTGTCGATACATACTGCAATCTGCAAGCGGTGTAGAATCTCCCTCCTCAAGACTGATTCCTTTAACTCACTGAAGATACACATTTAGATCAGATTTGCATCTTTGGAAATTCTGAGAAAGAAGGAAGGAGTCCATCTTTGTGTACCAAGCTCTTGGGGCCTATTTTAACCCATACAAAGATTTCTTCAATCTGCAAACTAATGATGGATCTGATGTGTATCCCTCGGGCTACTGCATATATACCTCTTCAGCAAGGTCTCCATGTATAAGTGCACTCTTCACATCCATGTGGTGCACTTCCTAGTGCTTGGATGCGGAAATAGCCAAAACAAGGTGGATGGAATCCATCTTTGAAACCGGTGGAAAGGTCTCAGTGTAGTCCACTCCTTGGACTTGGGAGAAACCTTTTGCCACCAACCTTGCTTTGTATTTGCTAATAGAGCCATCAGCAGCAACTTTCGTGCGGTAGACCCATTTACACTTTACTAATTTTCTTCTAGGTGGAAGAGAAACTAGCTCCCATGTGTTGTTCTTTTGAAGAGAATTGTACTCTTCATCCATGGCACTTTGCCATCTCGGATCTCGGTGGGCATAATAGTATGATGTGGGATCTGAACCAGCCATCAAATAAAAAATCTCAGGAAATAATGGATCAGCAGAAGAAAGAGCCATACCTTCTCTTTGAAAGTCTGCTCTTGTTCGTCTCGGATCAGCAGGATTTCCAAGGTTCGAACCAACAGATTGAAGAGTGTTTTGGGCCCACTTTGGTAACTGAGGAGGATCATAATGGTCCGATTCCAAACCTGATATGTCATGATCATAATGTGCTTCTAAAATATCATAAATATCAGAACTCATACCTTCATTATCGTTGCACGGATCGTCTTATGGTGAAGGCGGTGAATCGACAGTCTCTTCCTCGACTAGTTGCAATTCTTGAAGCGGTTCTTCAAATTGCACACTGCGCTCTATGAATATCTTTCTAGATATGATATCCATGAGTTTATATGCTTTTGATTCTTCCCCATATCCTATCATTATGCACTCAATACTTTGTGGATCCAAAGCTCGTCTCTTCTTGGAAGGAATTCTAGCCCATGCAGTAGAGCCAAAAACTCTCAAATTTGACACATCTGGTTTATGACCAAAGAATACTTTGAAAGGAGTCATACCTTTCACGGATGAATGTGGAACATGGTTCTGTATGTATGCAGAAACATTGATTGCTTCAGCCCAAAGATTTGGAGCCAAACCTTTTGATTCAATCATGCAAGTAGCCATCTCTTTCAGTGACAGATTTTTCCTTTCCGCTACACCATTCTGCTGGGGTGTGTAGGGAACTATATGTTGGATCTGAATTCCGCTTTGGGCGCAAATTTGCAGCAACTCGGCCTTGATATATTATCCACCATTATCAGATCTAAGAGCTTTGAACTTGCTCTTAGTGGTGGTCTCATCAGAAGCCTTAAAATCCTTGAATTTTCCAAGCACTTCTGACTTGTTTTTGAGAAAGAATACCCATGTAAAGCGGGAAAAATCATCAATAAATGTCAAAACATAGCTTGAACCATTTAATGACATATGGGGCAGCGGACCACTGATATCAGAATGTATCAACCCCAAAACTGCAGAAGCTCTGCTAGCTTTGCCGCGGTCGAATCTATGCTCGGGGTGCTTCCCAATGATGCAACCAATGCATATTCCCTTTGAGGAAGGGAGTTGTGGAAGACCATCTACCATGGATTTGTTTGATAGCAGCAGCAAATTCTTATAATTAAGATTTCCAAATATTTTATGCCATAGCCTACTAACCTCATTACCATGTGTGCGAAGAGCAAGAGCAGTGGGCTTTGCAAGCGGAATAAAGTGTGAAAACTCATAGCATTTTGCAGTGTGGTTTGCCTTTCCGACTGCAACAAGTCTTCCACTTTTGATATCAGACATTGCAACTGTTCACCAGTGTGTGTCATTTGATACACAGAAAGAATATTTGAAGCCAAGGAAGGTACATAGAGAACATTCTGAAAGCTTCCATGATCTACATGAATCGTACCTTTGCCCTTTGAAGAAATTTTTGAGTCATCTCCCAAATGGATGGGGATGGAGCTGTTTGGATCGAATCAAGAAAAAGAATCAATATTTGCAGCCATATGATTCGATGCACCCGAATCTATCAAGAGATTAGTGGGCTTCGAAACAGTTGCCATGAGTGCTTGTCCTCTTTCATGATCATCATTCTTATCCTTCTTCCTTGCACCGTCAGGAAGAGTTATGTTGTTCTTTTCCAAAAGGAGGGCCATTTGATCTATAGTCTTCTTCATACATGAACTTTCGGGATGAAATCCACAGTTGCAATAAGTACATTTAGATTTTTGGTTACCTTCTTTTCCCTTTTGCTTGAACTTTGAACTGGATGGTGCATCCATCTTTTTGCCTTTCTCTCTTTGCTTGCGAGGCTCGAATTTGGGCTTCTCCTTCTTTTTCTTTTCTTTACCATTCGACATCTTGGGTCCTTGAACATATAGGGGTGAATATTTGGAGATTATGGACCCCATTTGAATCAACTTGTCATGCTCTTTTGTGATGGACTCAATGAAGGCATTCAAGGTAGGCATCTTCCAATTCGGGGTAGTTAGCCGACCGGAATTGAAAGTAGAGACAAATATCGAATAATCTTTACCAAGCTTGGTGAGAATAGAGAGGATCAATTTTTTATCCTCTTTGATAACTCCACTGTTCTTCAACTGCAAGTTCAAGTTCTTGAATTTTGTGAAGAATTCATTAATGGTCTCGAAATTCTCAGGACTAAGGGCAATCAATCCATTCTCTAATTGAAAATCCCTAAGCTCGTCCTGCTTGCCAAATAGTGTTTCAAGTTGCTCCCATATAGCTTTTGGAGTCTTCAATCCGCTGAGATGGAAGTGAAAATATTTGGAGATGGAGAGACAAAGGAGACCATAAGCTTCATCAAGCTTGTTGTAGTGTTTGGTTGTATCTGACAAGTTGTTTGGCTCCAATTCAAGACCAAGAGTGACTCAGTAGTAACCTTTTGAATGTAATATTATCTCCATATCATCTTTCCAATCAAAATAATTGAATGGGGTGAGGATAGGCTTTGAAGAAGAGTATTCCATTGCTAGGAGCGAGTGCACACTGATGTAGAGAAGCTTGCAAGGGCAGAGTAGCAAATGCAAATGATGGAGACAATAACCTGCAAATCACAATAAACCAAGAACAATGAGGTCAAACAATCCACCCTTTTAGAGTTGCATCACACCTGGGATTGGAGATCAAACAATGTTGAATGGGTCCAATGTATCAGATCCAGGAATTATGTGGAAAGTCAAGCTTCTGGAGTGGTATTGGATGTATTTTCAAGCTTTGCATGCACAGGAGCGAATGCCCTTGAGATCTTTCATGCCAAAACGTTTCGCAATTTTTGAGCAATTCACTCAAATCTTCTTGTAGAAACACCTATAGAAAATAGATCTTGTCCATGCAATGGCTCTGATACCATGTAAAATTAGTCACAATAGATCTAATGAACAAGTAAATCAATCACAATAGATGAAACTCAGAAAAATGGTGTAAAACTGTGCAAAACATGCATCAGTGCTCAATATCCCAATGAGGGTGAATAATTACAATACAATACAGTCACAATGACTGAGCAATTCGAATTGTATAAGGAGGTCATTCAAACCACTGAATGGAGTATCTTTACTCCAACTAGGAGTCCTCATCATCAATCCGTGGTGGTCATCAATGCACAAGAACCAGTCATCCAAGTGTCAATCTGAGTCTAACTAAGTGTAACATGTGTAACTGAAGTGTGTAGCACTGATATCGGGAAGTGGGCTCAGTGGAGGGCGCATGGGAGGCTAACTGAAGTCAGAACAAGTCATCTAGTCAATCTCTAGGTCCAACGGAAGTGAAATAGTCAGTTGGGAGTGAAACTAGCCTCAAATCAGGGAGAATTGGAGCTAACTGAGTGTAACTGAAGTGGAACTGCAGTGGTAGGTGAAGAAGTGCGCCCTTCTCTGGAAGTAGGTGAGAAGTGGGCGCCTTCCTGAATAGGAGGGCTAAAACTCTGAAGTAAGTGGCTGCTGGGTGCTAGAATAAGGTGGCTAAGGTGTTGGAGGCATCAACCTGGTGACTGGGATGCATGCAAAGTGAATGCAAACCCTAGAATTTTCATGCAAACCCTAATTGCATGCAAGATCCTGAAAAAGATGATTTGGATATCCAAACAGATATACCCTTATGGATTCATTATCGGTCAACTATTTATTTCAAGACCTATACAAGGTAATTGGATCATTTTTACATCGGAATATTCAAGGAACTCCTTTCATCTCTTCTACTCAGAACATGTGTAGGTACCCCCCTACCAACAATACTATCTATTGAATCCATAGATTAGTCAGAACCCAAACATATTAACGGAGAGTCTAAAGAAGAGGTCAATTTATCCTAGGAAGCAGATCACTAGTTGGTGCAAATTCATTCTTCAATTAGTAGGCCATCGTCGTAGATAAGTATCATAAATAATACTAATTCAGGTAATACTAGCAATAATGATTTTAGTATGGCTACTTATAAACTACAATTTCCTATTTATGAAGGGTATGAAGACCCTATAAAACATTGGTTTGTGTGTGAGACTGTATGGGAGGCTAATGTCATTAATGATGAAAATAGATAGATAGCAATTTTTGCAGGTGGTGTCCAAAAAAGAGCTCTCACCTAGTATATGATATTTATAGAAAATGGTCCAAAAACCAAACAAGAAATCATGAAGAGATTTCAAGAGTTTTTCCGCACTCAATATATAAAGCTCCTAGCTGCTAAAAAACTCAAAGAAATAGCGCAAAGACTAGGTGAAACTTTACGCGAATCTGATAAAAGATTTAAAGACTTGTTTAGTCAGATGCCATCCAAAATCGACGAAGCTATCCTTATTCAATGGATTATTGCAGGATTACTTATGTGGATCAAAATTCCATTGAGATTATATGAATTTACAACTTATGATGACGCACTGAAAAATATCAAAAAGTCGAGTCGAAGGTATATTTCTTTGTCAATCACACTGATTGCAGACTATAAGAAAAGTTCGAAATAATGCAAAAATTGCTATAGTTGTTAGCATTATGACATAACGACCTATGGTTCATGACATGTTCATCTACAGGACACACGAAAGGCTCATTTCAACGTGACGACCAAAGACACTACCATGATGACAAAAGGTTGTTCCGAGAAGAATGTCGATACATACAGGAGGACCCAAGAGTATTCCCAGAAGAAATGTGACTCAACAATTTCAAGATAGCTCAAACAACATATTTTTGCAACATCTATGAAAGATTTGAGCCACACACAATAGTTGAATTCCCATACAATGCCAATGTTGTTAAACTGAAACGGTGTGGAATATGTTGGACGACCCAACACACCACAACTGAATGCATAAAAAAATTGAAGAATAAAAATAATTATAACACAATATATCAGACTCAAACCATTGATCAAAACAACCAAAGAAGTCGGGAGAACAAAAAAATCAAAGACTAGCACAACAATGGATACAACCGATGAGGAGGATATCGAGGTCATGGTTGCTACAATCATCGAGGGAGATTCAACAACACTCATGCTAAACAAATATGTTTTATTTGTTTCAGTGAAGAAAATTTGAGTCTCGAATACCCTTGGAAGGATATAATGGATCTCAAATTCTATACAAAATGTGGGGTGGGGGAGAATTCTCTTGAATACTGCCCCATTATGCTTGAAAAATTCATAAAAATAATATTAATCTTTTATCTAGTGTACCCAAGCATGAAATATTGAATCATAAAGAATTTGCAAATTATTACAAGATAAGGAACAAAGATTGGACAAGATAAATCCCAAGTTGAGAATATTCACCCATGGGGGGTGGAGCAATTGGTAATGAGTAATTGAGATGAGAAATTGTAAATGGAAGGTCACAAGTTCAAATCCCCGTGGGCACTGTTGGCATAGTATTTGTCCAATTTGATTAGAAGACAAATAATTTAAAACTTATTTAGATTTCACCTAGGCATTGTGAAGAAAGCGTTCAACCCCAACTAAAACTCGCCATATGACCAATGGACAAATTCAAAATGGAGGTAAAGGGGATGATGAAATGAATTTGGGTGTCAAATAAAGAATTTATGGATCAGATTAAAGCGGAGGTAGAATCGATGATGGAGATAGCTTTACGAAAATGACCATAGGAGAAAAGTTAAAAGGGTAGAGAGTCAAACAGCCCATATCATATCATTAGAGATCAAAGGAGGCAGTCAGGTTTCGATACAGAAGAAGCATGGAGGATATCAGGATGAGACCACACCGGAGGAATAAAAGTAAAGGATTTAAAAGAAGGGCAAGTCTCACTGTCAATTGAACAATGATCAACGGATCGACGACTCAGAGGCATTCTGCACCACTAAACTGCACGACAAAAGGAAAGATGAGCGGTTGTGAAATAATAAACCACCTTCCACGTGTCATTTCCTCAACATTTCGCAAGTTGAGAAGGTGGTAAGGGCAACCACCTCTCACTCTTGCGATAACTGCTTCTGAGGGTGTAACATCGAAGATCAAAGATTAACAGTAAATTCAATGGTCAAGATCAGGGCAGAATAGGATCCGATGGCAAAGGTGGTCTTCCGAATTACTCAAATAAGTGACAGTAAAGTGATGGAAGATCCAATGGTTTGATTTGGGTCATGGAAGATCGACGACTGGAACAAGTTTCCACTGATAGAAAAGCATGGGAGATAATTAAGAATCCATTGATAGTGGTAAAAGAGGAAGGGTTAAAAGGTGAGCAACTCTCACTGGCGATTGAACAAAAACTGACAGATCTACTGCTCAGAGGCATTTCATTTTGAAATATTGTAACATCTAAGAATATTATATTTGTAATTTATTATTCCGGAGATGTTCCATTCCTCCAAGGAGACCCTATTGTATATCCGGAGATTTTCCATTCCTCCAAGGAGACCCTATTGTATATCCAGAGATGTTTATTCCACTCATAGATTTTTGTAACTAGGGTTATTAGATCTCCCATGTGAGGTCGGCCCTAAGTTAGCTAGTTAGGGGTTATTAGACTCTCTTAGGAGAGGTCGTCCCAATTAGGGTGAAAAGTCAGTTAGAACATGAGTATAAATAGAGGAGGTGTGTTCCTCATTTATCTCATTAATTCACTCACTTGTGATTGGCGTATAGGAGAGAGAGAGGTCTGCATAGGAGGAGAAGGAGCTGTTGTTGAGGACTATATCTTGTATTGGGTTGATTATCTATATTGAGGAAAGCTTTGTTGGGTTTTCTACCCCATGAGGGTTTCCTAGGGTAAATCTTTGTCTATCTTGTGATTGTGTTTCTTTCAGTGATCTTGCTTGTGAAATTAGGCTAAACTTAAAATGGTATCAGAGCTATCCTAAATAGGACATCTTTCACAAGGTGAAAATACCTCTCTCTCCTCCTCCGGTGAAAATTAGGGGTTCTGCAAAAGTTGGAACTTTGGAATCTGATTGCATGGCTGGATAGCCCTCCTCAAAATCAAAATTTTGACCCCTAGATCAAACTTTTTAAGTGGGTAGAACTCCTGGAAAGTCAAACCCTAGTTTGGGTTTTGGACCAGAAAACCAAAAAAATAGTAAACCAATAAACCAAAAAAAGTGTGCACATGTGCACCAGTGAACCAGAAAAGCTGCGAACCTATGCACTAGTAAAGAAGAAAAGTGAAGACTAGAAAACCAAAAATTATGTTACATATCCAGAAGGTGAAAAGTTGAAGTTTCTAGAAGCAGATCACACTAGTAATCTCAATTCAATCACGCTCATCTCCTGGTAAGTACTATTATATCTTTTGAAACTTCGATCTCTGTGACCTCTTGGATAAGATGGATCCATGCACTAAGCTTGAAGACAACCTAGAGGGTATAGAGAATTTCCGAGCATGGAAATATAGGATTGGTTTCATTCTTGAAGATAATGATCTTGCCCAATATATCAAAGATGAGGTTGCAAAACCTGAAGAAGATGAAGCCAAAGAGAAGCATAGGAAGGACTTAATTAGGGAAAAGCGAATCATTGTTGATTCTATCAAAGACCACTTGATTCCCCAAGTGGCATGCAAGAAGGCTCCAAAGGAAATGTATGATGCCCTAGGAAGGATGTATGAAGGAAGGAACATCAACAAAAAGATGAATTTGAGAACCCAATTGAAGACTACAAAAATGAGTAAAGAAGAATCTATTTAAGATTACTTCACAAAAGTATCCTAGTTCAAGGAACAACTAGAAGCCATTAGAGACACTCTTGATGAAGATGAACTAGTCATGACTACTCTCAATGGTCTCACTAGACCTTAGGATTCATTCATCCAAACCATGTGTGCAAGAAACGAAAGTATGAAGTTTGATGTGGTATGGGAGGATTGCATTCAAGGAGAAGCTAGGGTTGCCAATAGAGAAGCCTTGCTCAAAGAAGATGACCAATACTTCGCCACCCACACCAAAATAAGAAAGATTCATTTCAACTCCAAGAAGAATGGTCACAAGGAACCTAATCCTCCTCCCAAATTTAAAAAGAGAGGAGGAGTAAGTTCAAAAAGAGACCTCTCCTCAGTTCAATATTATAGTTTTCACAAACTAGGACACATTGCTAGAAATTGTCCTTCAAATAAGAAGAAGAAGAATCTTCACAAAAGACATCAAGCACACTTGGAAGAAGATGATAGTGAAGAAGAGGAAGAGGAAAGGCCTCAAAAGAAAAGAATTAAAATAGAAAAAGAAGATGCAGAAAAATGTGTTCTATTCTCTGCACTCTCTGGGACTGTAACACCTGGAGAAGATACATGGCTCATTGATAGTGCTGCTTCAAAGAACATGATAGGATAAAAGAAGACTCTCTCAAGACTTGAAGAGAATGCCTCTCCACAGAAGGTATCTCTAGGAGATGACTATCAATACCCCATCAAAGGGATTGGTGAAGCAAGCTACAAGCTTAATTCTGGAACTCCATTGAAGATGAAGGAAATCCTTTATGTACAAGGTTTAAAGAATAACTTAATTTCTATCTCAGCTTTAGATAAGAAAGGTTATAGGGTTGCATTCATAGATGGACAAGTACTCATGTGGTCCAAAGGAAAATCAATTGAGGAAGCAATTGTTATTGGTGAAGAGGAAGGAGGTCTATACAAACTCAAGGGTCATCCTGAAGCTGCCCTTGTTGATGAAGCCACTATCCCATGTGAGCTATGGCATAGGAGACTTGCTCACATTAAATACAAAGCACTACCTCATGTGAGAAAGGTAGTCATAGGACTACAAGATTTAAAGATTGACCATAATGGCACATGAAAAGGATGTGCAAAAGGGAAGAATATCAAGAATCCATTTCCAAAGAGTGAAACAAAGACTAAGAGTACTTTGGAATTGATTCATTCAGATGTATGTGGACCATTGCCATCCACATCCTTAAGTGGGTATGAATATTACCTCACATTAATTGATGACTACTCAAGGAAGACTTGGATATATTTTTTGAAGGGAAAATATGAAGTCTTTGGAAAATTCAAGGAATTCAAAGCCTTGATAAAAAACCATTCAGAAAAGAATATTAAGATACTCAGGAGAGATAATGGTGGAGAATATACTTCAAAAGATTTTGAATTATTTTCTAAAGAAGCTCGAATCAAGAGGGAGCTAACCACTCCCTATCATCCCCAACAAAATGGTGTTGTGAAGAGAAAGAATAGAACCATTATGGAAGCAATAAAAACAATGATACATGATCAAGATCTACCTATGTATTAATGGGATGAAACAACCAGGACAACAGTCTATGTGCAAAATAGACTATCTCATAGTTCTCTTGATTTCAAAACCTAGAAGAAGTGTTCATAGGAAAGAAGCTTGAGGTAAGTCACCCCAAGATATTTGGATGCCCAATATACATTCACATTCTAAAAGAAAAGAGGACCAAGCTAGATCCTTCTGGGAAGAAAGGAATATTTGTTGGATATTGTGAAGCATCCAAAACATTCAAAATATACATCCTAGGATTCTATGATACAGAAATAAGTAGGGATGTAACATTTGATGAAGAGGAAAGTCTCAAGAGATCTAGGAAGTGCCAGTATGAAGAAGTATATGAGAAGGATACACCTTCCAGAACTACAAAAGCTACACCCACCCCTGAAGAGACAACACCTGAAGACCATGACATGATGGAATCACAAGAACCCCCTGTCATGAACATATCAAGGAAGAGAAAACCATCATGGGTGAGAGACATTATACTAGGAGAAGAAAAGTATGGAGCTCATGAAGGCTATACTAGGGTGAGTATGAAACCAAAGACATTCTCCAACTATGTGGCCTTGTTGTGTGATCTTGTAGATCAAGAACCCACTAGTTATGAAGAAGCATCTAATAAGAAAGAGTGGGTGGAGGAAATGATGGAGGAATACCAATCTATAATGAAGAATGATGTTTGGGATATAGTTCCCAAACCAAAGGACAAGAGTGTCGTATCCTCCAAATGGATATACAAGATAAATCATGTTGCAGATGGCCACATTGAAAAGTATAAGGAAATGTTTGTAGCCAGGGGATTCTCTCAGAAAGAGGGAATTGACTATGAAGAAAAATTTGCACCAGTTGCAAGGTACACTTCCATTAGGACCATCATGGCACTTGCATCCATGATGAGGTGGGAATTACACCAGATGGATGTGAAGAAAACCTTCCTGAATGGTGTGATCGAGGAGGAAGTGTGCATAGAACAACCACAAGGATTTGAGGTTGAAGATAGAAGAACCCACATATGCAAACTGAAGAAAACTTTGCATGGGTTGAAGCAAGCTCCCAGAGCTTGGTACGGAAGAATTGACAGTTTCTTGACAAGCTTGGGCTTTACCAAGAGTAAAGTTGATCCTAATCTGTATCTCAAAGTTATGGATGATGAACCTGTCATATTGTTGTTGTATGTGGATGATCTATTTCTGACTGGAAATGAAAAACAGATTATTGAATGCAAGAAGAAGCTCTCTTCAGAATTTGAGATGAAAGATCTCGGATTGATGCACTACTTCCTAGGTTTGGAAGTATGGCAAGACCCAAGAGGAATCTTTCTCAACCAGGGAAAGTATGCTGTGGAAATCTTGAAGAGATTTGACATGTTGGAATGTAAAGCTATGGCCACTTCCATGGATTCCAACTTGAAGTTGTTAGCTGATGACTCATCAGAGTTAGTGGATATGACTATGTACAGACATATTATTGGTTCATTGATGTATTTGACAAATACCAGACCAGATATATGATTTTTCGTGAACACCTTGAGTCAATATCTAGTGGAACCTAGACGAGTTCACTTGATAGCTACAAAGCATGTGATGAGGTACCTAAAGGGTACGATAGACTTTGGTCTATATTATCTTGGAGATCATGACTTAAGATTATATGGCTACACAGATGCTGATTTGGCACGAAGTGCTTTAGATAGAAAGAGCACATCGGGAGGATATTATTGTCTGGGATTTGCCATGATATCGTGGTTTAGCAGGAAGCAGTCTAGTGTGGCTCTAAGCATGGCTGAAGAGGAATATATTGCTACTTGCTTTGCTAGTTGTGAAGCAGTATGGATTCAAAAACAATTATCAAGATTATTTGACTTAGAGATGGACCCCACTGCGATCCTGTGTGACAACCAGAGTTGTATCAAGATGACAGAGAATCCAGTGTTCGATGATAAGTCAAAGCACATAGAAATCCAATATTTTTATATATGAGATATGGTGCAGAAAGGACATATCAAGCTCGAGTATGTGAGAACTGACAAACAAGTTGCTAATATATTGACCAAACCTCTGGCTTAAGTAAAGTTTGAGTATTTCTGAGACAAGCTTGGTGTAGTTCAGAAGGACCCTCCTCGAAAGGGGGATTGATGTGATCTCTGATGATGAGATTCTTGCATTGACAGTAAGGTTGATGATATGGATACCTGTAGTGGTGATAACGACATTGTGTTCGATGATGTGGATGCCTATATTGGTGATATCGACGATGAGGTCGATGAATGGTCCTTAGAATTTATCTAAGTTGACAAGTAGATTGTATCATCCTTGGACACATGTCCTAAAAGAGATCCGTAGACATACGTCTTCGAGAAGGCAGTCCCTAGTGGACGTGGTGGTGATTGCATCATCCCAGAACCCTTGGTTCAAAATGTACGTGATAGGATTGCATCATCCCTGAATGTTTAGTTGAAAATGTACATGATAGGACTGCATCATCCCTGAACGTTTAGTTCAAAATGTACGTGATAGGACTGCATCATCTTTGAACGTTTAGTTCAAAACGTATGTGATAGGACTACATCGTCCCTAAATTCTTAGTTCAAAATGTACATGATAGGACTGCATCGTCCTTAGACTGTTGGTTCAAAATGTATGTGATAAATACTAGATCTGATCTAGGTCACATCCAGTATAAAAAAGGACTGGCTCTGTGCTGCTAAATCCTAGATCTGATCTAGGTCACATCCAGTATGAAAAAGGACTAGCTCTGTGGTGATAAATCCTAGATCTAATCTAGGTCACATCCTGGATTGGCTCTGTGGTGATAAATCCTAGATCTGATCTAGGTCACATCCAGTATGAAAAAGGACTGGCTCTGTCGTGATAAATCCTAGATCTGATCTAGGTCACATCTAGTATGAAAAAGGACTGGCTCTGTGGTGGTAAATCCTAGATCTGATTTAGGTCACATCCAGTATGAAAATGGACTGGCTCTGTGGTGGTAAATCCTAGATCTAATATAGGTCACATCCTCAATTGGCTCTGTGGTGATAAATCCTAGATTTAATCTTGGTCATATTCAGTATGAAAAAGGACTGGCATTATGGTTGGGATTGTATCATCCCTAGACATGAGAGGTGTCTTAAATTGAGAGGGATTTATCATCTCGTATATAGATCAGGATTGTATCATCCTTGGACTTATGTCCTAAAGAGAGCGGGATTGATCATCTTGTAATTGGATCATGTCTGTTGCAGAATATGCTGTCGATCAAGATGATCTAGATGTTGTTGTTGATCGAGATGATCCAGATGTTGTTGTTGATCGAGATGATCGAGATGTTGCTATTTATCGAGTTGATCCAGATGATGTTGTCGATCAAGATGATCTAGATGTTGTTGTTGATCGAGATGATCCAAATGTTGTTGTTGATCGAGTTGATCCAAATGTTGTTGTGGATCGAGTTGATCCATATGATGTTGTCGATTGAGATGATCTAGATGTTGTTGTCGATTGAGATTATCCAGATGATGCTATCGATCGAGATGATCTGGATGTTGCTGTTGACCGAGATGATCCAAATGTTGTTGTTGATCGAGTTGATCTAAATGATAATGATGATCGAGATGATCGCGATGATGTTGCAGTAGCTATTCGAGTGTTGCAGAAGATGAAGAATCAGTACTAAATATGTTGATGTTCCAGTATTGAAGATCTTGAAGATGTTCCAGTAACTGTTTGAGTTACTAATGATGTATGAAGAAAGATTCCAATGATTTATAGATGTATCATGTATCATGTAGTTGATGACTCCTTTCTCCTGCAAATGTTGTTATAATATCCTTCTCGTTAAGGGACTGTGTTGAAATATTGTAACTTCTAAGAATATTTAATTTGTAATTTATTATTCCGGAGATGTTCCATTCCTCCGAGAAGACCCTATTGTATATCCGGAGATGTTTATTCCTCCGATAGATTGTGATAACTAGGGTTATTAGATGTCCCATGTGAGTTCGGCCCTGAGTTAGCTAGTTAGGGGTGATTAGATTCTCTTAGGAGAGGTCGGCCCCATTAGGGTGAAAAGTCAGTTAGAACATGAGTATAAATAGAGGAGGTGTGTTCCTCATTTATCTCATTCATTCACTCACTTGTGATTGGCGCATAGGAGAGAGAGAGGTCTGCATAGGAGGAGAAGGAGCTCTTGTTGAGGACTAGATCTTGTATTGGGTTGATTATCTATATTAAGGAAAGCTTTTTTGGGTTTTCTACCCCATGAGGGTTTCCCAGGGTAAATCTTTGTCTATCTTGTGATTGTGTTTATTTTAGTGATCTTGCTTGTGAAATTAGACTAAACTTAACACTTCGTTCCGTGGAGATGCACAACAAAATGAAAAGATGAGCGGTTGTGAAATTTGAAACTGCTATCCACGTGTCAATGCCTTTTTCATTTCGCAAGTTGAAAAAGTGGTATAGAAAAATACCTTGGCGTTGTGCAAAACTTCCTTTGAGGGCTATAAAAGGGAAAAATCCATGTGAGGGTTGAAATTTGTCTTGTGAAGTGTCAAAAGGTTCGAAACATGTGTTGACCAGGAAAGCAACAGAGAACGCCCTATTGCAGACTCATTAGTGTCAGGTAGGATTCAGAACTTGTGCAGTCAATTAGATAACTTATTTATATAATGGAAGGAATGGAAGAGACCTCAGGTATTGAGCATATTAAAATAGATGATTCCCTAGAAGAAATGGATAAATATATTTACGACCCAGGGGTTAAATTTTCTATTACAGAAATTAAATCCAAGTTGAACAAGTTATACCAGTAGAATTCAGATGTACATAGAGTCTTTTAATCCACTTTTGTCTATTTTTGTCCAGACCAGATATTAGGGTTTCTCGAGTTTATTTCATGGTGTGAAATGAATTACTCACAGAGTGAGAAGGTAATTATGAATGCCTCCAAGACCAATATCATTTGTTCTGTCGAGTCTTCCATGGTTAGAAAATCCCAAGAAGTAGCCCTGTTTCAGCCTCGTGAGTAGGAAGATTTTTCCGAAGAAGCCATAGTCAGCCATTACTGACAGACATACCCTAAGACCAAACATGATTTTTTAACCATTTTTCTCAAGCCGAGCCTTGAAATTGAAGATACTTCTTACACATAAGATATGAATTTTTTTCAATGAGAATACACAGTTGGTATTATCTTTCATTGCTCATTTTTTAGGGTTAGATAGTGATGCAGTGGTAATAGAAGTCTAATTGTGTCTTCTTTTTAGAATACATTTTGGTATACTAGGGGTAAAGTACATCCAGGTACCATGTCTTAAATGTAATTTTCCCATTCAAATAAATATCAATTAGGGAAAATTCCACCAACCTACTAGTTTCCTAGTTTGGGGTGGAGACATTAAAATTGGAATAAGGAGACTAATAAACCCAGATGTAATTTGGTTTGGGAATAAATATATTATGAGGGAAAAAATAAATATTTATGGTGAGAAAATTAGATGGCACTTGATCATGGAGACACATTGGTGGTGTGGGACCCCCAAAAAGCTAGATTCCCCATGCTAGATGGCATTCCACTCTCACCCATTCGAATCCAAGGTGGATACCACTATTATTGGGGTAGTTAGAAGGGCATATTACTTGGAATTACTCAATTAGGTTGAAATGTAGAGGAAGAGTAACTCCCATGGGAGAGGAAGAGGCAATTTGGAGCTAGTGGGACACTTGGGTTAGAATCCCTAGATTCTATGACACCAATGATGGAGATGCCTATGACATTTTTGAGAAATCAGACTTGATGGATGACATTTGACATGCATGAAATGTTAGGACTAAAAATAGTCTCCAAGAAGGCACCCAAGTGAGTTAGGGAATCCAAAGAGACACCAATTCGAATTTGGTGAAGGAGCAGGCTAGAATTTGAAGGACAAGTGGCATACTTGGGAATCTCTTCCCAAATTGAGTTGGAATAAAACTCATGGATGGAATTCCAATTGGGGAATCCTTAGGAATTTTATAGAAGTCAAGAGCAAATAATAAGAGCATATTTTGATCATTTTATATTTTTCATTTTGCATTTGGAGAGAAGAGCTAGTAGAGAGCTAGTCTACTTGCCTTAGCACCAATTTCGAGGGTCAAAGATTCCCATCCTGATTCGAAATTGGAGAGGCAATTTATAACTTTCATTTTGAGCTACAATTGAGTCTTTAGTTACAAGTTGAATCTATAGTGCAGCTCGTGGTTCATTCATCTACAACTTGTTCTTGCATCTATTTCACATTTTCTTGCATATTTGGGCCCCTGGTGGAATTACACCTTTGGTAAGATGTTGATCTCTTTGTGATATCCCAAGAATCTCCATTTATTTTTATGATGATATATATACTTTTTATTTACTACTCAGAAGACTCTCAGGTCGAAATACCAAGTGAAACTATGTAAAAATACCAAACAATGCATAAATGATGCCACTTTCCCTATATCTTTTTGTTGGACCTTGAAGAGCCATTATTTCGAGTTGTATCAGTCACTATATATGATTTTGTTGATGTGCAGAGTTTCATTAATGTTTTGAATAAGTTTCATTATCATTGCACAAGTCCTTGGCACATAAATTTCGAATTTCATAACATATGGTGAAAATTACTAGCTTTCCCCCTATGTGAAGACTTGCATATAAATTTAAGGGAGTTGCATAATGCCATAAGAACAAATTTATGATACATTGGGGAGATAATTAAAGTCATTTATAAATACCATACCTATGTTATGAAATTTTTAAGTGTTTAATACCATATGTAGAACCATCTTTGACCACTACCCTTGGGGGATTGAAGCTCGATTTGACTAGTACATTTCCCTACTTTGTCCAGATTGTAAATGAATGTTACAGAAATGCTTTAAGGGATTTTAGGAATCCATCAGCCTCTATTATACGTCTGAATACCTTCCAAACTCATTCATATTCCATTAGGAATAATTTGGATCCATTCGGAAGCAGTTGGGTTAAGACTAGTCTAAGGGTCGAATTGGTTGAAATTTGCAATTTTTCCTAGTTTGTGCAAATTATTAAAAAGGGAAAATACAATTTGTATCAAAGAATGGTCCTTGCACTTGATGTGTAAGACCATTTATGAATACAAGCATTCAAAAAAAAATCCCCCACCCTTAGAACCTGAAATTGAAGGTGTTGTTGTTGAAGAGGAAGAAATAGGAAAATAAGTGCATTTTGCTGAAACTATCGCTAAGGATGAGAAGGAGACCTCAGAGGATAAGGAAGAATTTCCTAAATTCATTAAACCATTCTTTAAATATATGACCAAACAAATCATGAAAGGGTTCAAGTTATTGGCCAGTCAACTTGGGAGCAAAGGAGTAATAGGAGGCAGTAGTAGCTCTCATTTTGAGGAAACGAAGGCAATGGGTGAGCATATTTTCTCAAGCACAGGACCCCATAATCAACGTAATGAATTTCATAGCACACCAAGGCATACTAAGCCTAAATTTATTGAGGTCAAAGAAGAACCTGACACCCAATTTGATATGCAGGAAGTGGTGACAGAATGGGAAAAGTTGAGTGAAGATTGTAGAAGAACTCTACATTTGACCAATTCTTTAATGTATCAAGCAAACTCAAAATGAGGGAAGGTAATAGAAATCGATTTCAGAATAAATAATTGAATTGTGCCATTGGTAAAATGCCCTTTCCCACTTTTGATGGCTCGCTCCAAAGTTCTGCAAATACTTGGGTACAAAAACTAGATGTTTATTTTCAGCTAAATCCAATGGTGGAAAATGATGCCTTAAAAATGGTTATTTTGCATCTAGAAGGAAATGCCAATGATTGGTGGTTCCATTGTCTGAAAACTTTGGGACATTATTAGGTTACAACTTATGGAGAATTTTTTGACAGGGTATTAGAAAGATTTGAGCAAAAATACCCAAAATTTCCTTTCAAAGAACTAGCCCAATTGAAGCAAGTTGGAACCCCTGCTGAATATATGATGGAATTCCAAAAATTATCAATTAAGGTGGTTGATATATCTATGGTAAGATTAGTACTATTTTTTACTAAATATTTGGTTGAACCCTTAAAAGGCTTATTTAAGTCCCACAAACCCAATTCATTGAAGGATGCTCTGAGCTTGACAAGAGATCTACAAAATGTGCTACCTAGGACAAGGTTTCCTCCCAATCCCAACTTCCCCTCCTAATTCAGGTTTGAAAAGAAGCCATGGTAATAAGATGAATGTGGAAAGGACAAGAAAGAGGAACTAAGCAATGAAGAACTCAGAAGGAAGAAACTATGTTACTCATGCTTCCAACCATGGGTACCAGGATATAAATGTGCTAAGGGAAAGGCCCAATTCATTGAAGTATTTTGTGATGATGAATATGAAGGGGGCATGGAGGAAGGAGGAAATATGTTAGCACAAGAAGAGGGATATTCCACAATAGAAGAAGATCATTCGTTTCCTGAAAAAGGGAGACTAGCAGTGCTTTCAGGAGTGCCTCATTTCCACACTATTCGATTCCAAGGAGTTGTACAATGACAAAGTGTTTCAGTATTGGTAGATGGAGGAGCCACGCATAACTTCATTGATGCATCCATGGTGAAGAGGAGAAATCTACCTTTTGAACCATTCCAGGTCTTCACAGTCATCATTCCAGGTTACCATACTATGGAGTGCAAAACATGGATTCCAAAGCTACAACTCACCATAGGTAATTACACATTTTTTGATAGCTTTTATGTGGTTGATGTTGCTGATACTAATTTCGTCTTGGGAGTGAGATGGTTGTACTCTATAAGGGAACATACAGTGAATTATCAAATCCCTAAAATGAGATTCAAATATTCAAAGTGAAAACAAAGGGTATTGAGAGGAATGCACACCTTTCTGAATAAGGTAGTGTCCTCCCACAGTATGAAACAGAGGAATGAAAAGGTTTTGGGAGACTTCCTCATGGAAGGCCACCTAATAGAGGAGGAATAATTTTGCAGCATGCTAAATTGAGATTGATTGAGGGCAAGCAATCTTGGGTGGGGAGGACTGTAATGTCCCCATTCAAATAAATATCAAGTAGGGAAAATTCCACCAAACTACTAGTTTCCTAGGTTGGGGTGGAGACATTAAAATTGGAATAAGGAGACTAATAAACCAAAATGGAATTTGGTTTGGGAATAAATATATTAAGAAGGGAAAAATAAATATTTTTGGTTAGAAAATAAGATGTCACTTGGTCATAGAGACACATTGGTTGTTTGGGACCCCCAAAAAGCTAGATTCCCCATGCCACATGGCATTCCCCTCTCACCCAAATGAAGCCAAGGTGGATTCCACTATTCTTGGGGTAGTTGGAAAGGAATATTACTTAGCATTACTCAATAATTTTGAAATGTAGAGGAAGAGTAACTCCCATGGGAGAGGAAGAGGAATTTTGGAGCTAGGGGAACACTTGGGCTAGATTCCCTAGATTCTATTACACCAATGATGAAGATTCCTATGAAATTTATGAAAAATAAGACCTGCTGGATGACATCTGACATACATGACATGTCATGGGTAAATATAGCCTCCAAGAAGGCACCCAAGTGAGTTAGGGCAGCCAAAGAGACACCAATTGGAATTTGGTGAAGGAGCAAGCTAGAATTGGAAGGATAAGTGGCATACTTGGGAATCTCTTCCCAAATTGAGATGGCATGAAGCTCATGGATGTAATTCAAATTGGTGAATCCTTAGGAATTTTATCAAAGTCAGGAACAAAGAAGAAGAGCATATTTTGATCATTTTTCATTTTTCATTTTGCATTTGGAGAGAAGAGCTAGTAGATAGCTAGTCTACTTCCCTTAGCACCAATTTCGAGGGTGAAGGATTCCCATCCTAATTGGAAATTGGAGAGGCCATTCAGACCTTTCATTTGGATCTACAGTTGATTATTTAGTTACAGGTTGAATCTATATGTCATGTACCCACCCATTCAACCATGGCAAGGCAAGGTACGTGATACCAAATTCAGGGCTTTCACATACACTCATCCCATTAGTTAGATTCATATAAATAAAAAAATATGAATGTGCAGATGTAAAACAAATCAACTATGCACATTGGAATTAATATAACATCCACACACACACTCATGCATACAGCATATTAACAGTCATTGAATTAATATAGTGTAGAAGTAAATATAGAGGCATAGAAACACTTATCTTCATTATGCAACTACCCCAGCAACTAGCTATGTCGCTGCAACGTTCCACCCAGCCATAGGCTCTTCGACAGCTTATACTGAGTCCGTCCGAAGGCCACCCCCGATTTGGGCATGATTCTCACAAGAAAAGGGAACATTCCGGCTCCCACGCAGCTCATTAACCATTTCATCTCAGCCAAGCCAGTCCAACTGGGTTTATCAGGCTACACTTGAACCCTGGAGGCTTACACTCATGCTCAAGCTAAAGCTATGGATACCCATAATCCATACCCAACATACTCTTCTTTCACACAACATGCAAAAACAGGGGCAGGGATACACATTTGAAACAGTAGGATTTACAAATAAGATGGCCATGGGTTTTCTCAAAAACGTTCCCAACCAAAAACGGATTGTGGGATGGGACAAACAACCACAGGGAGGAAAAACGATTTCTTCCCTAATATCTCAGCCTTCAACAGCCCAAAACGGTCTCTATTGAACCCCCATTCGATTTCCCTTCTTCCCCACTGGTATACAACACAGAAAACGCTGTAACATGCCTGGAAAACGCCCAGGTAGCTCTAAACTCGTGAGGGAGGAAGGCTGATGGTTGCATAATGGATTAGAGAGAAATTTCGTGGCTCTTTTCTTGCCCAAGGAGACAAACATGATTTTCCATGAAGGGTGGCTTACCCATACCCGAATTTGGACAGCCATACCTCTCCATTCCCAAGGCATTAACTACCCCAACCAACTCTTGGGAGAAATCAATGGTTGGGTGCAAAAGTCAACATGGGTAGTTGAGGGTTTGATGGGTTCTCTCATTGACACTTGGCTTGACCTGATGGGCTCAAGGGTTTGAATGTTTTCCCTCCCAATTACTTGTGAAATCATGCCCCCATATCTTTGTTTCATTGCATAGCTAGTTGTGGGTATTTTTATTAAAATGCATATTACACGATATTTGAATTTCCAATGTGCATTGCTAGCACGCAAACCATATGCATCACTAAATCGATGGCGGGGCCTTGCCCTTGAGCTCCTCACCATGATTTCATAACAATATTACATCATTTATAATGTTAATGCCATGGGGTCAAACTGGGGACGTTACACTATAACTCATCTCGTGGTTCATTCATCTAAAACTTGTTCTTGCATCTCTTTCAATTTTTCTTGCATATTTGGGCCCTTGGAGGAATCGTACCTGTGGTGAGATGATGATCTCTTTGTGAGAGCCCAAGAATATTAATTTATTTTTATTATGATATATATAATCTGTATTTACTACTCAGAAGACTCTCAGATTGAAATATCAAGTGAAACTATGTAAAAATACTAAACAATGCATAAATGATGTGACTTTCCCTATATCTTGTTGTTGGAGCTTGAAGAGCCATTATTTCAAATTGTATCAGTAATTAAGTGTGGTTTTTTTTATGTATGGAGTGCCAATAATATTTTGAGTAAGTCTCAATATCATTGCACAATTCCTTGGCACATAAATTTTGAATTTCATAACATATGGTGAAAATTACTAGCTTTCCCCCCTATGTGAAGACTTGCATATAATCATCTGATTTAAGGGAGTTTAAGAAGGAAATAAGAACAAATTTATGATACATTGGGGAGATAATTAAAGTCATTTATCAGTACCATACCTCTTTTCTAAAATTTGGAAGGGTTTAATACCATTTGGAGAACCATCTTTGACCACTACCCTTGGGGGATTGAAGCTCGATTTGACTAGTACATTTCCCAACTTTGACCAGATTTTAAATGAATGTTGTAGAAGTGTTTTAAACATTGTTATGAATCCATAATCCTCTATTATATGTATGAATACCTTCCAAACTCATTCATACCCCATTAGGAATAATTTGGAGCCATTCAGAAGCAGTTGGGTTAAGACTAGTCTAAGGGTCGAATTGGTTGAAATTTTCAATTTTTCCTAGTTTGTGAAAATTATTAAAAAGGGACACTACATTAAATATGAGGAATTCCTAGCTGAAATAATTCACTCTCGGCTAGTGAATTTCTACAGTACCAGGCACTTTAGATTATAGTCTTATTTAATGAAGATGATTTTGTTTTCAAGTCAAAAAGATCTGCATTTTTCATGGGTGGTTTTTTCAAATAATTTGGAGGATAATATGTTTAATTTCATGAACCATATTCTATCAGAAGTATATAAATTTATTTTTCGGGAAGAACTACCAAGGGTAATATTGGAGATGAAGACATTGATGCAACTGAAACAAGACATGGAAGTAGGGGATTGTTATCTATTGAAGTAACACACAATAGTCAGACTTTATGGGTTCATGAAACAACCTTATATATTTCCATCCTTTCTAACCTAAAGAGTATTTTCCTTGGACTTTATTAGGAAAAATTTAATTGTTGAAAATGATCACTTTCTATCTTTTAAAAGGGCTTCTGATATAAAAATTTCCTTTGAAAGTTAGACCTTTCATTGTAAAGAATAAAAATGCACTGTCTTTTATAGAAAAATAGTTAGAAGAATTGGATCTTAAAAAACAAATTGTTTTCAACTATGATCCCTACCACATCATTTCTCAAAGGAGACAACAAAATAGGAGTAAGGGATTTGAACATCAATAAATTGAGGGATTATAAAAAATGTCTAATCGTCTATAGTATGAATATGATAAAGAGGTTTCAACATGTTCACAATGAAATCCTTTTGTTTAAGAAATATCTTCAATAGAGGTAATACCTACTCTAGGAAAAATGGAAATTGTTAGTAAAAAGAGTTTTGAAGAGATCATTGATGCATAAATTGAAGAGCAAGAAAGAGAAAAGAAACTTAAAGCAGATCCCGAAAGAGAAGAACAAAGAAAAATATCAAGTTCTAGAAGTTCTAATACTTGAGTACAAATTTTAGGAAGCCAAGGAAGTTGGTGACACTAGTAGATTTCAGTTGAGAGCAGAAATGTATGTTAAATATGGACAACATAAGAAAGGAACTAGAGAAAAGACTTATAATTTATTCCCAAAATTTAGATGCACGATGAAATCAGAAGTCACCTTGATGGCCAGCAGAGATCCTACCGAAAACACCTTGAATTTGGTTGTGTCATCCGATGAAAGAGTCACTGAAATGAAGTTGAACTTGAAAAAAATAATAGTCCCGGATAAAATTCATTTACACAGAAAGACTAGGGAAGTTATTTATACGGACTTAATGAAGGCTACCCTGAAAGTTTCAAAGTTGAAAAACACAATTAACAGGTTAGAGATTCAACCGAGACAAAAAAAAATGAGAACAAATCCCACCAACAACAAATTAAAAGGTTGCAGATAAATTTGATGGAAGATAATGATGGAGCCAACAAGGGTGTTGGAGCATAGGCTGCAGTTATGGCAAAGCTACCAATTTTGGGGAAAAAGTACTAATTTTTGAAGAAGTGCCAATTTTGAGGAAAAGCACCGATTTTGGCAGAAGCGAACAGTGCGCGGTACAGTGCTAGATGGACGAGCTCACCGCAGAGTGCGGACCGAAAATCACGGAGCTCACGCGCACAATCCAAAGAAGAGTAAAGATGGCCGAGTAGAAATCTCAACCACCACAGTAAATGAAGGAAGCGACGGAAGGGAGGGCTCAGATACCCTCATTTAAGGCAGAGTACAGAAGTTATGGTTGCTCAGACCAAGGAAGAGCAACGGGCCGAAGCATTGAAGGCAAAGGACGAGGAGCAAAGAACGATGAAGCGGCGCCCATACCCGCGATCTGTGCCAGAAATCATGGAACCTGCAGGAAGCTGCGATGCGACTGCAAGAGGCATCAAAATTACACCTAGCCGTCAGTGGTTAGGGTTTTTGGGGATCACTCTTGGGAAAGGCCCACAGTTTTGTAAAGGTGCGACCCTCAGGGCCACCTATATATATGTGTAATTGTAAAGGGAAAAGGGTTAGATGTTAGATGGGTCAGAGATAGATTGGTTAGAAGGACAAAGAGTTAGAGAGTCAGATAGTTGTAGAGCTAGTCACTGAGTTGGCAGACAGTCTAAGTTGATGAATGAGTCATTGTAATCTCTGTAGAAGAAGAGAGTAGATCTAAGAGAAGGGCTCCCAGTTGTGTGTGTGGAGTTTCCCAGAAAGATCTAAGGCTTTAGCTGTGTGCGCAGCGGAACTGTGTAATTCCCATCTCAAGATAATATAAGATACAATTTCCGTGGACGTGATTTCCCCGTGGAGGTGAACCACATAAGTCTTGTTGTTATGGTGATGTGTTGTGTGAATGCCTGTTTATGTTTTACTATCTATGCTTACATGAATGTTTCATTATCTTTATGAATGAGTATATAAAGTAGTCTTTGAATCTCCCTTAGAAGTTATACTCATGCACTGTGGGAGGGGCCTATAAGAATGCTATCGTCGTAGTGCTTAAGGTGTGAATGGCTGCGCTGTAGCGTGAGAGCAGAGACGATATATCATGTAACGAACTTAGCGGGTAAATGCCTCATGCACAGGTGTGGAGGTACCGCGCAGCTAGCCTAAGGCAAGTAAGCTCCAGTACTGTTGCGCTGTATGACCTGAGAAAGGATCGGACTCTCTGTTCAGAAGTTACTGCGTAAGAAGGGAAGAGAGAAGAATGTGGATTCCATACCACCCCGGTTAAGGAAACCTGATTCATTAACCCCCCCATAGCCACTTTGGGTGAGACCTCGGGCTGCTGCGCAGTCCGTTGCCGAAAGGGCCAGTGCGCCAAGGGGTGTTTGTTGCTGCGCCTCTTGAAACCTGGGTCTATCCAAAAGCAACCAACAAATGGTTCTGTTGCCTTGAGACTTGCTAAGCCAACAAATGGTTCTGTTTCCTTGAGACTTGCTAAGCCAATAAATGGTTCCGTTGCCTTGAGACTTGCTAAGCCAACAAATGGTTCCATCGTTGGCTTTAACCCTATTATTTTGAAGGCAATGTTGTGCTAGAATCCTACATCTAAAGAAGCTCAAGAGTGGTTTGATTCAAAGGAAAGAGAGTTCGTTGAACGTGAAAATAGAAGCCCTAGGCTTCAGACAGAAGACTAGTTGCAGAAGCATATTTATACTGACCTTCACGGAATCTTCTTTGTAACATTTGCATTCGAGTTGCATGAGTGGGTATCCAAGCTAGCAGATACTCAACCCACTGTGCATGTTGATCAACCTACCGTTTGGTCGCCTGAGTTAGTTAGCACTGTGAAGCGGGTAGATAATCCTGTGTCTCGCGCAGTAGACTTTTGGTTGAATAGTCTGCTGGAAGCCTTCATCACCAAGTTTGCGGTAGATACGAGAAAGAGCTTCAGCGAGGCTGAAAGGAGCTTCTTCAAAGCATACAGGGGTAAGTTCTTAAATTCCCTGAACTTGTCAATTAAAATGCTCTTATATGAAAAAGGAAAACTATGCATAGCTTCCGATGAATAGCATAGACAAGCAATGTCCGCATATTCTGATAGTGACTTTGAAGCTCTTGGTTGCACTCGTAGTGGAAAACGGTATAAAGTAGGCCTCGACCAGCATTCTTTTGAGTCTATCCTAGAAGATAGTCGAGCTCGTAGAGTGAGCCATATAGAGAGACAAGGGAGTGTTCATATCCCTTACCACCCTTTTACACCGCAAAAGCTAGACGGGGCTCAGCATAACCCCGCAGTAACTCCCTCTAGTAGCCTGCACGGTACTTCTAGTACCAGTCAGCCCCACCTTTGTTTAACCATCCCGAAGGCAGTGCCACAACACCTCCACGTCAACCTAGCGCAAGAAGGATGGGTGATGACATGAAGCTACCAACCTTTAGAGGAACAGGGTTAGAAGACCTTGAGCAACACTAGTTTCTATGTGAAGCCATTTGGACGATTAAGCAAATTAATGATGATGATGTTAAGTTGGTTCAGTTAGCAACCACACTAAGAGAGAGAGCCTTAACCTGGTTTATGAAATACTCAGCAGCACAGAATAGGACGCTTGCTGATGTAAGAAGTGTTATGCTTAAAGAATTCAAGAAACCTAAATCAGAGTCACAGTGTATAACAGAACTCAAAGACATAAAACAATTACCTACAGAGTCAGTATGGGACTTTGACCATAAGTTCAAAGCCTTGATAGATCAAGTAAGCTTTGAGTTTGCACCGCAGCAACATAAGGAATGGTTCATTGCTGCGCTGCTTCCTCACATTAGACTTTCTCTTATGCAGCAGAATCTCACTACACAAGAACAAGCTCTAAAGATGGCTATGAAACTGGAAGCTTCACCAATTGCTGGAATAAGCAACGATGTTGTGCAGTTGCAAAACCAAATGGCAAACCTAACCTTGCAAGTGCATGACATTATGAAAGGAAAGGATGTCAAAGAAGAAATTTGGTGTACAAAGTGTAGAGCACAAGGACATTCAAAGGACCATTGTCCTATTTTCATAGATTATATTGAAACTGGAGCACCTAACCCTTTACCACAGGCACAGGGGCCTTGGTGTGAAATCTGTAGAACTAGAGGTCACAGACCACAAGAGTGTCACTTGTTACAGAAATATGTACAAACTCGAAAGAATCTATATTGCAATTTCTGTAAATCAGTAGGCCATGATGAGAACAATTGTAGAGCATATGAGCTTATGATAGAAAGAAAACATGATGTTCATAGAGTACAGTCAGAACCACAAGGACCCACAGCAGGTCTGCAGTACGACCAAGCCCACAAAGGCAGAGGAGGAAATTACAGGGGCCGTGGATGCGCAGCAGGTTTTGGTCGAGGAAGAGGACAGATCACTTGTTATAACTGCGGAGCTCAAGGCCATTATGCAAGGGATTGCCAAAATCCTACAACCATCTGTAGATACTGTAAATCTTATGATCATGTCATTGAAGAATGCCCTCAATTGATGGCCAAAATGCAAGAAAAGAAGCCACAAGCTAACTAGAATATCCAGCTGATTGGAGCACAAAAAAGAGAACCAAATCCTACAGTTAATATAGTGACGTGCAGTGGAGCAACCATTGGTGCGCTAGAGTCGGGAATTGGAAAACCAGCGATGCAATGGGTGCGTTGCGCTAATATTAAACCATCCCTGCTTGACCTACAAAAGCAAAAAGAAGCATTCAAGCAAGCTCAAGAGTATTTCTCAGATCCGCGAGCTTCAAGTTCTATCGCAATTCCGCATAACGATATCAGACCGCATGTGCCGCATCAAGAGAATTGGGTACAAGACTAGGCCACTACATCTGGAAGGCCTAATGAGAATGATGCACTAGGCAGTGTTCATGCTTTCTTGAGAAACTGCTTAAAGTTGTTGCGCAATGAAAAAGAAACTATGGAACTTCAACACCTGTTGGATCAGTGTCAGCAATCTGCTTTGATGAATACACCGCAACGTGTTGTTCATCAGATTGGGAGTGATACTAGAACTGGAAGAGAGATGAGACTCACAGCGCAGATTGGAGCATTTGAAATGGACGAAGTCATTTTGGATTTAGGCTTAGAAGTTAATGTTCTCACCATGCAGACATGGGAACAGATGGGTAGCCCTCAGCTTACCAGATCTCCTATCCAGCTAAGACTTGCAAATCAGCAACGAGTTTCTCCATTGGGCAGATTACCCAATGTACCCATTGATATTGAGGGAGTAAGAAGTTCTGCATACTTTGAAGTAATCAAAATTTTGGATGACAGTAGACCGTACCCAGCACTTTTAGGCATAGACTAGGCATTTGATAATTTGGCTGTCATTAATTTGAAGAAAATACAGATGACCTTTGAGGATGAGCAGATCAGGGTCATTGCACCACTTGATCCCCTTCAAGGACCATGGTATATTGAACCCATTCGAGTAGAAGAAGAAGCACACCACATGGAAATTTTGTACCAGATGACTACTAGTCATAATGATTATGTCAATCCCACAATGGACAGCCATATCAGCTGGCGATGTGATAGCTTGTGTGCATCAGATTCGGAAGCAGGACTGGAAAACTGGCAGAATCGCTTACAAGAGCTTTCTGCAAGGCATTGCGCCATGATGACTAAATCCATTCGATTGATTGGCACAGAATTGAATAACACCCCAAGATTTGATTGTTTAACTGGAGTAAGTGAATTCATACATGCATATGAACAAGAAATCCCAGATGAGCAGCACATACAAGCATTGGATGTATCACTGCGCGCTACACCAGCGAGATGGTGGGGTGCACATAAATAAAATATCAACACATGGCAAGATTGTCGCAGGTTGATACTGCACAGATTTCAAGAGACTACAACAGGATTTTTGCGCAAATATGATGGACAGAGTGACCCTAGGACGCACGTGAAAACATGTATTCAGCAATGGTTAGATATTCCAGAGGATGAGTGGGCTCACCTATTCATCCACACGTTGGATGTAGTTCCAAGGAACTGGTACACTGAAGCAGAATTGCGCAGAGGCACTATCACTTGGCCTCTCATGATCGAAAGTTTTCAACTCACTTTTAGCTTTGAGTCAGAACATCCAAGCATCGATCAGGCTTTAAAGTGTATTAGAAAGAAGGTATTTGAACAATGTCCGTTACCAGAGTATTCTCAACCAGACTGGGCTGTCCAGATGGAACATGCCCTGGAATGCTATAATTTCTCCGCTGGAGAAGAGGATGATGATCCTCGCAACATCAATATTCCATAGTCAGAAGGGACGCACAAAGTCGAAGTCCCTCAGCTTGATATCCCTGCCATTACAGAACACATCAATCTCAAAAAATTAACATTGGTACAGAAGCAGAACCCAAGGTTGCCTCTATAGGAGATTATTGGGATGATGAAACTGTCGACCATATTGCAGATTTACTACATGAGTACCAGGATATCTTTCCTACCAAGTTTATAGAAATGAAAGGCATACTAGGAGATTTAGGAGTTATGCGCATACCTTTGAAAGCAGATGCCAAGCTAGTAAAACAGTGCCCATACAGGTTGAACCCGCGATATAAAGAAAAGGTCAGAGAAGAAATTGATAAGATGCTCGCAGCTGGTATCATTGAGCCAGTAGAGGAAAGTGATTGGATTAGTCCTATGGTGGTACAAGAGAAAAAAGAAAAAGGTGAAATAAGAATCTGCATGGACCTGCGCAAGCTCAACGACGCATGAGCGCATGATCCATTTCCTACGCCCTTTATAGATGAAGTGCTCGACAATGTTGGAGGACAAGAGGCTTACTCCTTCACTGATGGCTTTTCAGGATACCATCAGATCAGAATCCATCCAGAGGACCACCATAAGACCACTTTTGCGACTGAATGGGGTTCATTCCAGTATACGGTAATGCCCTTTGGTCTTAAAAACACTCCTGCTATCTTCTCTAAAGTTGTTGTTGATGTTTTTAAAGAATTCATCCATAAGTTTCTAGAAGTCTATTTTGATGACTAGACTGTATTTGGTTTACTAAAGAACCATATAGGGAATCTAAGGATGATGTTAGACAAATGTAGACAGTATCATATTTCCCTAAACTTGAAAAAATGTATCTTTTGTGCTCCTTTTGGTATTTTGTTGGGTCACATTGTATGCAGACAAGGACTCATGATGGATCCTGCGAAGGTTACCATCATTGCTAACTTGCCTGCGCCCAACTCAGTCAAACAATTGCGCACTACATTGGGACATACAGGTTACTACAGAAAATTTATCAAGGGTAATGCAAAGATTACTGCGCCTATGGAAAGACTGTTGAAAAAGGATTCGAAGTTCCAATGGACAGAAGAATGCCAACAGAGCTTGGACACACTTAAGGAAAAGATGATCACAACACCTATTCTAGTTTTCCCAGACTGGAGAAAACCCTTTCATGTTCATGTAGATGCTTCTTCCATAGCATTAGGGGTTGTACTTACACAATCGGGAGAAGGAGGTATCGACCACCCCATTGCTTACTCTAGCAGAAAGATGTCCACAGCTGAAAAGAACTACACCACTACAGAAAGAGAAGGACTAGCTATGGTGTATGCCTTACAGAAGTTCAGACACTATCTATTGGGTGCTCATTTTAAAATGTATACTGACCATTCTGCTTTGAAGTACATGGTCAATAAGCCAGTGTTAGGGGGAATAATTTGCAGATGGCTACTCCTCTTCCAGGAGTATGATTTTGAGATTATTGTGAAGCCAGGAAGATTGAATGTAGGACCTGACCATTTATCTAGGATAGAGTCAGGGGAGGAACCTACAAATTTGGAGGACAATTTGCCTAATGCGCAGCTGTTCTCTATTCAAGCAACAGATGGATATTATTCCGATATCCTTGAGTTTCTCACTACAGGGCAAGCACCAGTTGAGTTCACAATACAGTAGAAGAAACAACTTGTTGTCAAAGCCGCAGACTTCACTCTGATAGTAGGCCAGCTCTATAAGTTGGGCCCTGATGAAGTGTTGCGTAGATGCATTTTACCGCATGAGAAGAACTCCATAATCGCAGAAGCACACTTAGAAACCGCAGGAGGCCATTTTGCAGGAAAGCCGACTACACAAAAAATCTTAGCCACTGGTCTTTGGTGGCCAACATTGCATAAGGATACTAAGGAATTTTGCAAGTGTTGCGATGTGTGACAACGAACAGGAAAACCTTCAAGAAGAGATGAAATGCCGCTCAGACCCCAGATAACAATGCATGCTTTTGATAAGTGGGCCATTGATTTCGTGGGCCTATCAACCCACCAGGAAAGAAAACCGGCGCAAGATACATCATCACAGCTACTGAATACCTCATCAGATGGGCTGAGGTGAAGCCCGTCAAGAATTGTGACGCTGTCACTACCACGCAGTTCATTTTTGAGAATATTGTCACTAGATTTGGATGTCCACTCATTTTAATGAGTGATCAGGGCACACATTTCCTGAAGAAGACCATAGAGGCCCTTACTGAAGAATTCCACATCAATCACCACAAGAGTAGACCCTACCACCCTCAAGCTAATGGTATGGTGGAGGCATTCAATAAGATTCTGGATAATGCCCTGACCAAGATCTGTAACCAACAAATAGATGATTGGGACCTTAGAGTCACAGCTGCGTTATGGGCTTACAGAACTACATGCAAGAATCTAACAGGTCACACACCTTTCAGCTTGGTATATGGACAAGAAGCAGTTATGCCCATGGAATACATTGTTCCTAGTCTCAGAATTGCTCAAATTACAGAAATGGCAGATACTGATACTATGACTGAAAGGCTCTCACAATTGGTTGCCTTTGAAGAAGACAGGATTTTAGTTGGATTCCATCAACAAGTGCAGAAGGCGAGATAGAAGGCTTGGCATGACAGGCATATTAAGAATAAAGTCTTTCAAGAAGGAGACTTGGTACTCCTCTACGATAGTAAATTCATCAAGTTTCCAGGCAAGTTTCGTATACATTGGTTAGGCCCTTTTCAAGTAATGAAGATAACTAAAGGAGGAGCAGTTCAGCTTGCGAAGCTTAATGGAGAATTGCTTCCCACAATGATCAACAGGAGTCAGCTCAAGCTTTACCGCGATGGCCACCCCGCTCTGTCGACCTAATTAGTTGCTAAAGTAGTGCAGATGTCCAGTGTAGTTGAAAGAGGCATCGCACTTATCAGTCTACATGGAAGTCGTGAGACATTTTCAGTCTCTGGCTTCCCGCGCAGTTCCTCAAACCATCCACGCAACTAATAAAGTATGTTCTAAGCGAGCCTGTTTTCGCTCTTGCGGAGTTCCCCCAGGTTGTTGAACTTTCGCTCTTGCGGAGTTCCCTGTTGTCTAAGTTGTCGCTTGAGGAGTTCTCATTGTGGACCCCTCTATATGCACAGTTACCCATACTGAGGTAACCCACTGAAAATTTGAAAATTTGAATTACGAAAGTTCTATAGCTGCATCTGAGTCTTAATGAAGGACGAGACCGCGAATTAATTGTATTTGCTCTGACAGATTTGGCTTGATTTCCTGACGATCCGCATTTAATTAAGGAGCCGAAAGCCTTAGCTTATCTCCCGAAAGGATATCAGAACCTGTCCATCACATTTAATGCACCATAGAGGCGCGGGGATAGGGGGGTTGTCAACTCATATGCATAGGCGCCTACGGTTATTAGCCCCACTTGTCAGCATCTACTACCGCCTTTAGCTATAAATACCCCTCATTCATATATGTTTGGGTTACTTTCCTCGAGTTGTATAAGTTGTCTTGTTTGAGTCTAAGTCAGTGTTTTCAGAGCCGTGTCGTGCACACTGCCCCCTTTGCTTTCAGAGTTCGTATCCTACGCTATTCCCCCCTTATCTGATCAGTGTCAAGTCGTGTCTGTACGTTCATGATAGAAAACCTGTCAACTGAAGAATTTGTCTGATAGTTTAGACACAGAGGTTTAGATTTCGGTATGGGCACCCCGATCAAGATTGTGGAGCTTCCTGATCCCAGGCAGTCCCCGGGCACAAGGACGTCTCAACCACACCAGCCGGAGGAACCCGTTCCAGATAGCTTGGCCACTATGGTTAACTACATTCCTCCATGTCCAGATGATGCACCCGAGGTGCGTATTCCCAAGAATGCTAAGTATTCTATTCCATTTCCTCCAATGGCGGAAGTCGTGCATGAAGAAGGATCCCTTGTCGGACATCTTCCATTTGTTAAGTTTTTCGACTATAATATGGGAGATTATAGAACGTATCCACAGTTCGCGTCGGATCACTATCTGACAGTGGTCCATAACCCTGTTAAGAAAGTTGACGAATTCGTCCCGTAGCAATTTGCAGTAAATCTGGAGAGGCCTGGCCTATTGAACCTGTTGAAGCTAACGCACTTTGGGCGTAGCATTGAAGTTAATGCGGTTGTCAAGGTCTTGTTATCTTGTGTTCATGGTGGTTATCTTTGGCTAGGGAGGCCAATTGATTTGAATGTGGATCTGATTCATCGAATTACCGGCCTATCTAAGGTTGGTAAGGACCCCAACGTCCACTTCGCTGGTAAAGACAGGGATCGAAAGCTGGCTGCACAAGTGGTGCAGAAATACAACTTGTCACGAGGAGGTCGGGCCTATGACCTCACTACAGTAGAAGATGAAGCACTGAGATTCACAGGTAGTCTGATCACAGGCAGACTTTTAATGAAGTGCCAACCTAAAGAAGTCCTTGGAGCTGTTGTAGAGATCGCAGTCGCAGCTACGGAAGGAGAGCAATATAACTGGTCTCTCTTCCCCCTCAATACATTCTTGGATGACTTCTGCAACATTCAGGACACCGCCAATCAGCTGTTCCATTTTTCTTGGCTCCTGATCTTCTGTGCCTTTGTCGGGTGGAAGGAACCGCCCAACACTCAGTTTCTTCCGCACCGTTCAGGAGAGGTTACAGGGATGCGCTATGTTAACCTCTGGGATTCTAATAATCCCATGAAGCGCAAGATGAACCGTGCCGTATTCTTTGATTACTACAATCTCCTTAGAGATACCATCTTGCAGATGCCGAGGCTTACTGAGGAGACGAAAGAAATTTATGGAGCAAAGTTCGTCTTTTCTGCCAACTTGCATGAAATCTATTTCCACCCTCGCGGAATTCACTCGAAAGAATGGGTCGTAGGGCTCTACCGAATGACTACCCAGGATCTGGAGGACACTATGAAGTCCTGGCTAGATGAATGGAAGCAGGCCGCTGACATCGCTGCCGCGATGCCACCCCCTATGGCACCAGAAAAAGATAAGGGAAAGGAAAAGGCCGTGCAGAAGAATGATGAAGGTCCATCAGGACCACCTCCAAAGAAGTAGAAGCTGTTGCACCCCGCAGAAGCAACTGGAGATCCCTCTGTGACCCTTGCCGCGGGGTTCGACCAGTATTTGAAGGAGCAATTTCGTGAGCTACGGACCTCTCAGGCCAAGATCAGAAGTGCTCTGGACCTGCAGCTCGTGGAGTTGAAAGGCCTCGCAGGACGAGTTGCGCAAACCCATGCACCAGCATCTGGCTCGCAGGCACCTCAAGCATCTACAAGCACCGAACAAGTTGAAGTACCTACCGACAGGCACACTGTTGTACATATCTCACCTGTAAGCATGACACTCTCGGATCCTTTAGCTGCACTACAGGTAAGTGCGGTTGGCGCTGTTGAAATAAATTTGTCACTTATTCCATTGGAAACTCTCCATTTGGTTCAGGAGCAGGTTTCTACTGAGCTGAGAGCTAGGGAGCTCTCCACATTCCACGCCAATCAAAGATTGTAGACGTAGGAAGCAGAGCTAAGGGCAGACTACAAGGAGATATCTGCGCAGCTTGAACTTCACGAAGTGCAAGATACTGGGTTGCGGAATGCTGTTGATGAAATCACCCAGGAGCTGCCAGCCTGCTAGATTCAACCAGACCTTCCGTTAGTTGAGAAAGTGCAATGCATTGGTAGAAGGGCGCAATCCCTAGAACATCAAGTAGTTGCTATGGGTGAGGACCATAGAAAGCAGCTCGCCAAGTTGGAAGCTCGTGTCGCAGTGCCTCCCGTGGATGAGACGCAAGTACGATTTGAAGCACTGCACATAGCTTCTATCCAGATGCAACACAAAATAGATGAAGCACAACAGTTAATGACGCAAGCTATGGAGGCTTGAACTGAGCTTGAGAAGCTCCCTTCTAAGGTTTCCCTTGTAGAACAAGTGGAAGCAACAGAACAGTCCCTAACTGTTCTGAATGAAGAAGCTAAGTCCTTGGAAGGCTTATCCAAGATGAGGAAGATGAGCGAAGTCCAGAAAGTCCAGCAAGAACTGTACCTGCTCAGAAACAAAGATGCTACTCTCGCCAACATCATTCAGCCCTTTATGGATGAGTATGTTGAACTTACTGCCCAGGCAGAGGCCAAGGTCAAAGCATTTGCTAAGTCTCAAGAGTTGGTCGGTGACATAGAAGGAGAAGAACCTACTGCAGACATGGTGCAGACAGCTGTGAAGTGCGTCGAAGACATGGACTCCGCTATTGCGCAGTGGAAGCAACACTTCGCTGCGCCCCAAGCCAAGTCAGATGCATAACTAAAACGACTTCAAGCTAGTGCGGGTGGCTCAGGGATGAGCCAAAAGTAAGTGTTAGGGGCCTATTGGAGCATAGGCCGCAGCTATGGCAAAGCCGCCTGTTGACACCAGGTCTGAGGAAACCTAAAATTTTTTGCTAAAAGGTCCTAAGAGAAAAAATCATCACAAAAAGGGTTGAATTGAAGGTTTTTATATAAAAGTATAGGATAAAAAACCCATATTTATAAAGTTCGCTTGCAAATATAGGTAAGGGTTAAACCCCGGTCAAGTTCCACCGGCGGAGATTATATAGATCAATATCTATGGCTAATATCACCCCCGCGTCGCCAAAGTGATCGTCAACAAACAGCGGTGGGCGGTAGTGGACATAATACCACCAGGGCATGTGTCTGATGTTCATTCATCCACGTATGGATAAAGTGGTATTGGAAACCACCATAGCACCGGGTGGAACCACCCATTATGAAAATACGAAAAGATACATTATGTGGCAAGGTGGGGCCTAACACGTGGCGAACAGGAAATGGTTTGGTAGGGCCATGGCACGAGGCATTATACTTTGTAATGATCAGAGGGCTGATACATACCTAAATAAAATCAACGGCCAGCGTTTCATCCGCGGCCAGGAACATGCACACGGGATATAAGGAAAAGCGGTCGCGGAGAATAAACCACCATAACAGGTGTCAACAGGTGGTGTATCCGCGCGGGAAGCAAACCGGAAAAGGAAATAGCCTTTTCGATCGCGGATACCACCGTTGGAATAAAGGGAGACGAGATCTGACGGCCCAAAACAAAGCCTTGAAGATCAACGGTTGGATATGACCCGCGTTCATAAAGGTGCAAGGAGGTTAATTTAAAAAGGCTTATATAAAAAAGAAAGGGCTCCACATAACGGCATTTTGCATGTTTCGTTATCCTGGAGAGCTTCGAAGACTGGTGGAAGCTGGCGATTGCGACAGAAGGCGAAAAGCGAGCACTTACAGGTAGGGTCTGGTGACCTGTCACACTTTTTAAACGGAATTTTGTTTAAAAGAAGCGTTTAAATGGAGACTGTGCAAGATATAGACGTTCTTAGGTCAAAAGATGCCCTAGAAGACCGAGATGAAGATGTTTACGATACCCTAATTAGGTTTCCGGTCTCCGATGTAAAAATTAGGTTGTCTGAGTTATTAAAAGAGGGTATAGACCCCCATAGGGTTCACCAGTCGTCTCTGATGGCTTTTTGCCCAGACCAATTTCCTGTTTTCCTAGAATTCGTCTCTTGGTGTGCCGAAAATTACTCCCGGGAAGAAAGATTCGTTTTAAACAGCCAGAAAACCAGAGTCATTTGCGAAATCAAGCCAGTCGAATTGATTAGAGCCATGGAAGTAGATTTGCCTCAAATCTTGGACCCTGAGGTTTTTTCTGAGGTCTCAATTATTGAAAATTATCATCATGCTTCTCAGAGTGATAGGGAAATGTTTTTGTCGATGTGTCTCAGACCAGAGACTAGTATTTCGGAACTCCCTTACCCTTTAGATATCAGTCTTTTTAATGAAAATAATCAGTTGGTCTTGACACTGTTGGCCGTTGTTTTAGGGTTAGATACGGATTTGTATATAACTGAGTTTCAATTGAGTCTGTTGTACAGAATAAGTATAGTCCAGTCGGGGATTGATGAAAGTCAAATTCCCCGACTTAATTTTGAAGCATTCATAGCAGAAAGGATTCATGACCAGATGGTCAATTTTTCCACCCACCCACATTTCAGGTTTCAGGCCTTTTTAATGAGAATGATTATGGTATCCAGTCAAGAAGAATTACAGTTCCCAGAAATTGTTTTCACGACTCCACTGGAAAATAATATGTTCAATTTTATCAACTACATGCTCTCAGCGATTTTTAGGATGATTTTCGGAAAAAATCTGCCTAGAGTACTGCCGGAAATGCAGGTATCCATGCAATTGAATACAGAATATGCTACAGGGGATTGGTTTTTATCAAAAGATAGCACAGTAGTCAGATTGTATGGATTCAGACATAAACCCTATGTGTTACCAGCCTTCCTCACTTTGAGAATTTTTGCCTTGGAATTCTTAAGACAGAAGTTGATTGTAGAAGATAATAATTTTTTAGTTCACAGACAAGCAACGAACATTAAATATCCTTTCACATTAGGTCCGTTCACAATAAAGAATAAGAACGCTGCTGTATATATAGAGAAGTTGTTAAAAGACATGAATTTTGAGACAGATGCAGCTATGGAGTATGACCCATTAAATATCATATCGAAACGAAGAATTGAGCATCGTATCAAGGCTCTGAATCATCAGATTGTTGAAGGGATGGCAGACAGAGCCAACTGGCTCGAATACAAAGAAGAAATTATTCCGGACACGTCCGACAAAGAAATGTCATTGGTAGAAGCAACGGCGGAGACAGAAAGCGAAATAAATACTGCATTAGTGGGATCCAAAAGACCTATACAGGACATTATGATCATTGATGATGAAGAGACGGAAAAAGGAAAAAGATTGAAAACCGATGAGTCACAAGAGTTGACAACAATTTCAGAAGAAGCAAAAGCGACAGAAGATGAAATACCAGAGGTTACAGTGAAGGAGTACAACATTGAAGAAACCCCTGTAGGGGGTGATGTAAATAGACCCAGAAATATCATGGACGTATTTGATGAGCATAGTAAAAATAAACAGGAATCCGCGAAACAAACAAGTCAATTGTTTCCGAAGGTCAGGAATATATCTAATAATGAGGTGAGATTATTTACCAGTAGAAACATCAAAGAAAATTCTTTGAAATTTTCAGTTGTAACAAAAAACAAGATCTCAGAGATGAAGATAGACGTGTCGAAAGTAAATGCCCCTAATAAAATTTTGTTACATAGACAAACTGGAGAAGTCATATACTCAGACTATTTGGGGGCCATATTGAGAGCAGACAAACTAAAGAATTCAGTAGACAAATTAAATAATCAGTTGAGCCAGGAAAAGGCGGAGAATAAGTCTCGACAACAGCAAATTAAGAAATTGCAAACAGATTTGACTAATAAAGATGGATATGCAGCCACAAAACTGCTCAAGGAGAAGGAAGATGTGATTTTAACATTGAGACGAAAATTAAAAATCCCAGACACTGTACTTATTCAAGGCGCAGAATTGACAGTATTAGAAAAAGAGAAAGAAGAACTATCTAACGAAGTCAATGATGTCACTGCTAAAATGTTAAAGCTTTCTGACGAAAAGGATTATTGGGAAAAAGAAAGGTTCATTTTAGAAGAACAGTTGGCAATAGCAAGAAAACAATTAGCAGAGAATAGTCAGTAGCAAGTACAGACAGGCTCAGAAGAGGATAAGACCGGTGTAGATTGAATTTTACAGGCAATGTCACAAATAAGTTTAAAAGATAATGAAATCAAATTGTTAAAGACAGAAGTACAGAAATTGAAAGAAGAAAATGAAGTAAAAGAGAAAGAAATAAAAACTTTGCAGGCAAAAAATCAGGAATTGAGCAATAATAATAAGGGATTAGCAGCTCATGTAACAGGTCAAGCTGCTATGCAGGGGTGTAAGCATATGGTGTGGGACCAGATCATTAAAGAGGTTGAAAAACTTAGTCCATATCTGGATTACATAAGAGTTAAAGAAAAGGTAGCCAAAGATGCCTTCGAAAGTTGCCGAGCAGTCAGGGAGAACCTAAATAGAAAGCCGAAAGAAATAGCCCAGAGAGCAATAACATTTTTAAACAGTCTATCTGAGGCAGACCTGACAGCCATGAATATAACGAACATAATTTCTGTCATCACTTGGGCCAGAAGGATCGTGGGGAAATACTCACATGTTGAAGATGTCGAGGCTAAAGCAGGAGAAATAAAGGAAGAAGTAATCAAGTTCAAAAAACAATTTGAAAAGTTAGTGAATAAGGGATTCCCAGCTTTCTGGAACGAAAAGAATGAATTAATTCCTCCAAGTGAATATAAAAGATTACTGTTTGATATAAGGATGGATCACATAAATTTCCAGCAGCTAGATCATATGCTGACAGGAAAAATTTTAATGGAGAAAATGTCAGGGGAATTTGAAATTTTAAATATGCTAATTTCAACTTGTGCAAACCTTCTCCCTGTTTCTTATGCAGGTCATATTGAGATGCAAGTCTTGGTGAAGGAAATGACCAATTATGACTTACCCATGGTTGACCAGTGGAATTATGTGGAGAAGTACGGAAAAACCAGATACTCTGTTCATACCTAGATGCACTCAAAACTCTTGCCATGTGGCGAAAGGATGATACTCAAGAAGTTTTGCCAAGTGGCAAAAGGATATTTTATTTTAAATTTGTAATATTATTTGAAAGACAGTTATGGGTTGCTCGAAGACAGTTATCTTTTAAGTTAAACATTTTTAATTATTAGTTAGAAGAAGCAGTTATGTGGAGCTTCTTCTAAAATTTTTTTTATAAAAACAATGAGAGTCATTGTTGAAAGGGTTGGAAATTTTTTGAGAAAAAAGTATGTGTTGAAGTTTATTTTTTGAGAAATAAAAGCAGTACAGTGATGTTATCTATCTTTTGATATCAGAGATTCATGAGTTAATCAGTTTTACAGTCTGTCATTCTCCTTATCTTTATATGTGCATGTTTACTTTCTTCGTTATATCTCCCATAGTGTTTCTCTTCCATATTTAAATGAGCATTTGAAATAACTTGAGATTCATACTGGTTATGCCTCATTTTATTTGCATTTAAATATCCATTATATTCTCCAAAGTTGACAATAGATTCATCCTGGATAGATGCCTGTTGTTGATGGAATGTATTTACTTCTTTCTATGTCACCTGAAAAATCAAATTGATTGTAATATGATTACTATCTTGCCTCTGTGTAAATTTGTATGCTGAAAATCTCTTACTGGTTTATTATACATTTGAAAGCTTCGACTCCATGCCCAATGTTTCTTGTTTACCTTTTCAACCAGAAAATATTTTGAGAAATTTTAAGAGAACCTTTGTATATTTTAGCCTTCATATATATATCAAGAGAGAGCCCTCTCTAGTGGAGAAAATGGCTAGTTTTTCTACCTAAAGCTTGGTTTGAAATAGGTTACCTTAGGTCTTATTTTCTTACAACCGGAATAAAATCTAAGTGCTAACATTTTGGCGCCGTTGCCGGGGAACCAAAAGTGAAATTTTCCCTGGGAGAAACGACAAAGAAAGCTCAAATTTCTTGGGCAAGGAAATTTGAAACAAGTTGGTTGTAGATATTGCCCTGGCGACTTCACTTGTGACAGTTTTCAGAAGTTTTGAGAGTAATTTAAGAAAGACATTGTGGCTACAAGAAGGAATCCCGGCTCGCAGTTCTTTTCAGGCGTGGACAATCCAGAAAAGCTCCTCAAGACAGAGAAAGTCAAAGGCAAGACGAAAGAAGGTATTTCTCAGTTTTCTAATATATTCCCTTCTTTACAAGAACATCTGTTTGAGGAAGAAAATATTGGTTCAAGTGAAAAGATTTTGCTTAGAACTAAGTCAGATTCTGATTTGAAAGAAACAAAAGCTGATCCACAAAGTTTGTGGGACTATTCTTTAAAATCTGTTTGGGAAAATTTACAAAGATCTGAGAGGAAAGAACCTAAAATATCCAAAGCCCAAAGAATACCTGTACAGGGTAATAGACAACAAGCGACGGTTGTTGCACCTTATAATCCACCACCCATGGCTGCCAGATTTGCTCCTTTGGCTTTGCCAGCAGTTTTACATGATTTGCCTCAAAATTATGCACAGAGAATCTTTACTTTTTATAATGAGGGAAATTATACAGCACAGCAACATGTTGATAATTTCAGTGATTTTGATTGATTTAGAAGAAGTGGATTATGATGATGCTAAAATGAGGTTGTTTGCTCAAAGTTTGAGGGGTGAAGTGAAAAAATGGTTTAGAGCTTTAGCCGCTGGATCTATTGCAAATTATGATGCCTTTACAACCCTTTTTATCGAAAGGTGGGAAGATCAGAAAAATCCTTCGCGGGTATTGACCCAGTATAACAATCTGAAAAAGGGAGGTTTTGAGTCAGTTCAGGCATTCTCTGCCAGATTTATGAAAGTCTACAATTCAATCCCTACAGATATAAAACCTCCAGTAGGAGCAGCCAAGTTACATTATCCTGATGCTTTTGAAGGTGATTTTTCATGCACATTAAGAGAAAGAAGATCTACTACTTTGGCAATAATGATGAAAGATGCAGTAGAAGTTGAGGCTAATATGATGGCTTCTGGAAAAATGAGACATAGAGATATGGATAGAAAGAAAATTAGAGAAGATAATCAAAATGCAGCTTCTTCTTCTTCTTCCTCTACAGATGTAAAATTCGAAGCAATGATGAAAACTATGGAAAAGTTGCTAGAAAGATTAGTAGTGGATAACAAAGCTCCAAATAAAGAACAAGCAGAACCTCAAATCAGAAACCCGAATTTTAGGAGGCCTTTTGTCCCAGCTGTAAGGCCGAGAGAACAGCGAAACCCAAGGAATGCAGAAGAAGATCAAATCCGACCTCCTTTTCCTGAAAATTATATTGCTGGAGAAGCTGAAGCCGTAATACCTGAAGGAGATATTCACCACTATGGCAGTTCTGATCCAGAAGTGTATTTGACTAAACAGGAGCATGATATGTTCATGGCAGAAGCGGAATGTTGTAGTTTGGAGGTAGGAAGTGATCAATACCAGATTGGTTATCAAAATGCCATAAATGACCTTCAAAGAAAGATAAATCTGAGGAGACGAGATGTTGTAATTGACAAAGGGAAAGAACCAATAGGCAAGTCAAAAAGAAATGCTGATAAAACTTCTACTAGTCAATCTGAACCACGAACTAAAAGAAAAGAAAATGAAGATGTGCCCAAGGTAATTCCAGATAGCAAGAAAGATCCAATGAAGGAAAGCGATAAAAATTTGGTTCCTTTCAACATACATAACGAAATGTCAAAAGTCAAGATTTCAGTACCCTTTAATGAAATACTGAAGAACAAGGAATATAAGGAACAAATTTTCAAGATGATACAGGTAGAAAATCGGGTGGAAATATACACTTTGGAATTAGATGATGATAATCCTAATATCTGTTTAGGATCAAGAATGGAAGACAATAGTTTGGAAGAAGTTTCTCCCTTCTATGTGAATTTGGATATTCATGATAAAGTGGTGCATAACTGTATGTTGGATTCTGGAGCTTCTCATAATTTGATGCCCAAACTTGTAGTAGAATCTTTGGGATTGGAAATCACAAGACCATATGATGACCTATTTTCTTTCGATTCAAGGAAAGTTAAATGTTTAGGGTTGATAAAAGATTTGACAGTCAATCTCAGTAAAATACCAGCCAAAGGTATTCTTATGGATGTGGTGGTTGCTGATATTCCTGCAAAGTTTGGTATGTTATTGTCCAGGTCATGGGCCTCAAAGTTAAAGGGAACTCTACAAATGGATATGTCTTTCGCTACTATTCCGGTGTTGGGGGTACACAGAAGATTGTATACTGAAAAGAGAGCTGCTTATTTGGTAAGTGATCTAAAAGAACATGAGAAACATGCCATATATGCATTAGACACCGATTTGGGTTCTTGCATTTTGTACAATGATGTTGAATCTAAAGAAAAGATTGATTTAATGGAACCTAAAGAAAATGAGAAGGAAAGATTGTTAAGAGAAAAGATCAGAAGAGAAGGTACTTGGACGATGCACTTTGATGGGGCTAGAAGCAGAGAAGGAGCTGGAGCGGGAGTATGGATAATTACACCTGACAGAGAATTTCTAATGTTTTCTTACCAAATGAATTTTGAATGTACCAACAATGTTGCAGAATATGAGGCTTTAATTCTGGGATTGAATGTGTTGAAGGATTTGAAAGCAAAAAAAATTGAGGTATTTGGAGATTCTGAATTGGTTATAAATCAGGTAAAATCTATTTATCAGACCAAACACCCTAAAATGAGGTCCTATAGGAATGAAGTGTGGGATTTACTGGAAATTTTTTTCGATGAACATGATGTTATCTCAATTCCCCGAGTTAACAACACTGTAGCAGATTCTTTGGCCACTACAGGAGCTGCGTTCAAAACTCCCATCTTTTCTAAAAAGGAATATAATATCGAAGTCATACATAGACCATCTATTCCAGACAATGTCAAACATTGGCAGGTCTTTGAAGATGACCAACAGATCAAACGCTTTTTGGAAATGACAGATGAGTTCAATTACAGGTCTATTGACGCAGAAGGTGATGAGTTGGGGCCAGATGAAGTGGATTCTCCGGAGGAAACCGTAACATTCAAGCAAAGGATCGGAGGTAAGGATATTATTCAACTGAAGAATAATGTTATCCCTAGAGGTTTAATTCCTTTAGAAAAGCTATTTGATAAAAATGATGTGGTAAAGAATCCAAAGATTGAACCAAAACCTGAAGATGTAAAAGATTATAATTTAGGTTCTGAAAAAGATCCCAAATTGGTAAAACTTTCAAAGAAATTACCAAGAAAAGAAGAAGATAAAAGTGTGGAAGTAATGAAAAGGTTTTCAGATGTTTTTGCTTGGAGCTATGAGGATTTGAAGGAATATGATATTTCTGTTATACAGCACACAATTCCAATCAAACCAGATGAAAAGCCTTTTAAGCAGAAATTAAGAAGAATAAATCCCAAGCTACTGCCAGTGATAGAAAAAGAGGTGAGGAAGTTGTTTGATGCTAAGATAATTGTGTCTCTGAGGTTTTCCAAGTGGTTAGCCAATTTAGTACCTGTAAGAAAAAAGAATGGAGAAATAAGGCTGTGTGTGGATTTTAGAAACTTGAACAGAGCTTCTTTGAAAGATAATTATCCACTCCCTAAAATGGACCAGGTTTTACAACAGGTTGTGGGAGCCGAAAGAATTTCCATGTTAGATGGTTTTTCGGGTTATAATCAAATCAAAGTTCATCCAGAAGATCAAGAAAAAACTGCTTTTACTACTCCTTGGGGAACGTTTATGTACGCCAAAATGCCATTTGGTCTAATGAATGCAGGCGCAACATTTCAGAGAGCTATGGATATTGCATTTGCAGATGAAAGGGACAAAATTGTGGTGGTATACATGGATGATATCACTATTTATTCAAAGAACGCTGCTGATCACTGGAAGCATCTGGAAAGAGTCTTCATAAAATGTAGAAGGTTTGGGATTTCATTAAATCCAAAGAAATCACATTTTTGCATGGAAGAGGGAAGGTTATTGGGACACATCATATCCAAAGAAGGAATTAAGATCGATCCGGAGAGAGTATCTGCAATACAAAAGGTGGGAATCCCTAGGAGTAAGAAAGAGATTCAGTCATTCATAGGAAGGGTAAATTGGTTGAGGAGGTTCATTCCCAGTTTCGCTGAAATTTTGAGAAATATAACTGAAATGTTGAGAAAAGATAGAGAAATTAAATGGAATGAAGAAGCAAGAAAATCCTTTGACAACATCAAGAAAGCATTGACTGAAGCACCGGTGTTAATTAGTCCAGATTATACAAGGGATTTCATTATGTTTACTTATGCATCGGAACACACAGTGGCTGGGGTATTGTTGCAAAAAAATCAAGAAGGTATAGAACAGCCTATTGCATTTTTTAGTAAGATTCTGAGAGATGCAGAATTAAAATACAACATCATGGAAAAACAAGCTTATGCTTTGGTGAAAGCACTGAAAGATTTCAGGATATATATTTTGCATTCTCATACAATAGCACATGTTCCATCAGTAGCAGTAAAAAACATTCTTACGCAACCAGATCCTGAAGGGAAAAGAGCAAAATGGATAGCAGTGTTGCTGGAATATGACTTGGACATTAAACCCACCAAATTGATAAAAGGTCAAGGTTTAGCTAAAATGATGACAGAAACAAATTGGGATTCCCTCAGTATAAATTTTCTAGCTGAAACTTCGACCGAGAATGTTCCAAAGTCACCGATAATTGAAGATTTCTCTTTATCTCCCTGGTACTCAGATATCGTATATGTCGTACAGAATCTCCAAGCACCTGCGGACATGGAAAAAACTAGGGCAAGGTCAATAAAACTGAAAGCAGCAAAGTTTTGCATATTGGATGGGAATTTGTTTTGGAAAGATCCAGGAGGAATATTGTTAAATTCTCTTTTAGAGATTGAGGCACAGCATATTATGGTGGAATTTCATAAAGGTATGTGTGGAGGACATCATTCATGGAAGGCTACAGTAAACAAAATTCTTAGAGCTGGTTTTTACTGGCCCAGCATGTACTCCGATGTGTACAAAGAAATAACAAAATGTCATGAATGTCAACTTTTCGATGGAAAAAGAGAATTATTGCCATTTCCATTGAAACCTATTTCAGTTGAAGCACCTTTCCAACAGTGGGGGTTAGATTTTATTGGTGAAATAAACCCGAATTCTTCAGGACAACACAAGTGGATTTTGACTGCTACTGACTACTTCACAAAATGGATTGAGGCCATCCCGACCAGAAATGCTACAGATACAGTGATTATGAACTTTTTGGAAGAAAATATTTTGTCCAGGTTTGGTTGTCCTAAAAGGATAGTGACAGATAATGCCCCAGCGTTCAAGTCAAAAAAGATGATAAATTTCTATCACAAATACCACATACATCTGAATCACTCAACAACTTATTATCCACAAGGAAATGGATTAGCCGAATCTTCAAATAAAAGTTTAGTAAGAATCATAAAGAAGTTGCTAGAGGATAATAAGAGGGCTTGGCACACTAAACTGAAATATGCTCTATCGGCAGACAGAATTAGTACAAAAAGAGCAATTGGTACTTCCCCTTTCCAGTTGGTATATGGTACAGAAGTAGTTTTCCCTGTTTCTTTAGGATTGCCAGTCATGAAATTATTTCAAGAAGTTGATGAAGAACCAAATCATATGCAAAGAAGAATAAATCAAATGATAGAGTTGCATGAAGTCAGAGAAAAAGCATATAACAAGACTCAAATACATCAAGAAAAAATGAAAAAAACTTTTGACAGAAAAGTTAAGGAAAGGGATTTTCAAATAAATGATTTGGTTTTGAAGTGGGATTCCAGAAAAGAAGAGCACCATGGAAAGTTTGAGCATTTATGGAAAGGTCCATATATTGTTGCAGGATGCCAAGGAGAAAATGCATTTATCTTAAAAAATTGCAATGGAGAATTTTATCCTGGAGGGCCAGTAAATGGGAGACACCTCAAACATTATTTGTCCTAACAGATAGAAGTGAAAGAAAGTTCCTGTACAGTGTAAATATTTAAAAAAAAAAGAAGAAGAAGAAGGGTTTGAATGCGGCCCAATGGATCAGGCACTTGGTCTACGATGTTCTTTGCTACCTCGCAGGGAGGATAGCATCCCCAGTTGGAGCCAATTGTTGACACCAGGTCTGAGGAAACCTAAATTGTTTTGCTAAAAGGTCCTAAGAGAAAAAATCATCACAAAAAGGGTTGAATTGAAGGTTTTTATATAAAAGTATAGTATAAAAAACCCATATTTATAAAGTCCACTTGCAAATATACGTAAGGGTTAAACCCCGGTCAAGTTACACCGGCGGAGATTATATAGATCAAGATCTACGGCTAATATCACCCCCGCGTCGCCAAAGTGATCGTCAACAAACATCGGTGGGCGGTAGCGGACATAATACCACCAGGGCATGTGTCCGATGTTCATTCATCCGCGTGTGGATAAAGTGGTATTGGAAACCACCATAGCGCCGGGCGGAACCACCCATTATGAAAATACGGAGGGATACATTATGTGGCAAGGTGGGGCCTAACACGTGGCGAACAGGAAATGGTTTGGTAGGGCCATGGCACGAGGCATTATACTTTGTAATGATCGGAGGGCTGATACATACCTAAATAAAATCAACGGCCAGCGTTTCATCCGCGGCCAGGAACATGCACACGGGATATAAGGAAAAGCGGTCGCGGAGAATAAACCACCATAATAGGTGTCAACAGGTGGTGTATCCGCGCGGGAAGCAAACCGGAAAAGGAAACAGCCTTTTCGATCGTGGATACCACCGTTGGAATAAAGGGAGACGAGATCTGACGGCCCAAAACAAAGCCTTGAAGATCAACGGTTGGATATGACCCGCGTTCATAAAGGTGCAAGGAGGTTAATTTAAAAAGGCTTATATAAAAAAGAAAGGGCTCCACATAACGGCATTTTGCATGTGTCGTTATCCTGGAGAGCTCCGAAGACTGGTGGAAGCTGGCGATTGCGACAGAAGGCGAAAAGCGAGCACTTACAGGTAGGGTCTGGTGACCTGTCACACTTTTTAAACAGAATTTTGTTTAAAAGAAGCGTTTAAATGGAGACTGTGCAAGATATAGACGTTTTTAGGTCAAAAGATGCCCTAGAAGACCGAGATGAAGATGTTTACGATACCCTAATTAGGTTTCCGGTCTCCGATGTAAAAATTAGGTTGTCTGAGTTATTAAAAGAGGGTATAGACCCCCATAGGGTTCACCAGTCGTCTCTGATGGCTTTTTCCCAGACCAATTTCCTATTTTCCCAGAATTCGTCTCTTGGTGTGCCGAAAATTACTCCCGGGAAGAAAGAGTCGTTTTAAACAGCCAGAAAACCAGAGTCATTTGCGAAATCAAGCCAGCCGAATTGATTAGAGCCCTGGAAGTAGATTTGCCTCAAATCCTGGACCCTGAGGTTTTTTCTGAGGTCTCAATTATTGAAAATTATCATCATGCTTCTCAGAGTGATAGGGAAATGTTTTTGTCGACGTGTCTCAGACCAGAGACTAGCATTTCGGAACTCCCTTACCCTTTAGATATCAGTCTTTTTAATGAAAATACTCAGTTGGTCTTGACACTGTTGGCCGTAGTTTTAGGGTTAGATACAGATTTGTATATAACTGAGTTTCAATTGAGTCTGTTGTACAGAATAAGTATAGTCCAGTCGGGGATTGACGAAAGTCAAATTCCCCGACTTAATTTTGAAGCATTCATAGCAGAAAGGATTCATGACCAGATGGTCAATTTTTCCACCCACCGACATTTCAGGTTTCAGGCCTTTTTAATGAGAATGATTATGGTATCCAGTCAGGAAGAATTACAGTTCCCAGAAATTGTTTTCACGACTCCACTGGAAAATAATATGTTCAATTTTATCAACTACATGCTCTCAACGATTTTTAGGATGATTTTCAGAAAAAATCTGCCTAGAGTACTGCCGGAAATGCAGGTATCCATGCAATTGAATACAAAATATGCTACAGGGGATTGGTTTTTATCGAAAGATAGCACAGTAGTCAGATTGTATGGATTCAGACATAAACCCTATGTGTTACCAACCTTCCTCACTTTGAGAATTTTTGCCTTGGAATTCTTAAGACAGAAGTTGATTGTAGAAGATAATAATTTTTTAGTTCACAGACAAGCAACGGACATTAAATATCCTTTCACATTAGGTCCGTTCACAATAAAGAATAAGAACGCTACTGTATATATAGAGAAGTTGTTAAAAGACATGAATTTTGAGACAGATGCAGCTATGGAGTATGACGCATTAAATATCATATCCAAACGAAGAATTGAGCATCTTATCAAGGCTCTGAATCATCAGATTGTTGAAGGGATGGCGGACAGAGCCAACTGGCTCGAATACAAAGAAGAAATTATTCCGAACACGTCTGACAAAGAAATGTCATTGGTAGAAGCAACGGCGGAGATAGAAAGCGAAATAAATACTGCATTAGTGGGATCCAAAAGACCTATACAGGACATTATGATCATTGATGATGAAGAGACGGAAAAAGGAAAAAGATTGAAAACCGATGAGTCACAAGAGTTGACAACAATTTCAGAAGAAGCAAAAGCGACAGAAGATGAAATACCAGAGGTTACAGTGAAGGAGTACAACATTGAAGAAACCCCTGTAGGGGGTGATGTAAATAGACCCAGAAATATCATGGACGTATTTGATGAGCATAGTAAAAATAAACAGGAATCCGCGAAACAAACAAGTCAATTGTTTCCGAAGGTCAGGAATATATCTAATAATGAGGTGAGATTATTTACCAGCAGAAACATCAAAGAAAATTCTTTGAAATTTTCAGTTGTAACAAAAAACAAGATCTCAGAGATGAAGATAGACTTGTCGAAAGTAAATGCCCCTGATAAAATTTTGTTACATAGACAAACTGGAGAAGTCATATACTCAGACTATTTGGGGGCCATATTGAGAGCAGACAAACTAAAGAATTCAGTAGACAAATTAAATAATCAGTTGAGACAGGAAAAGGCGGAGAATAAGTCTCGACAACAGCAAATTAAGAAATTGCAGACAGATTTGACTAATAAAGATGGAGATGCAGCCACAAAACTGCTCAAGGAGAAGGAAGATGTGATTTTAACATTGAGATGAAAATTAAAAATCCCAGACACTGTACTTATTCAAGGCGCAGAATTGACAGTATTAGAAAAAGAGAAAGAAGAACTATCTAACGAAGTCAATGATGTCACTGCTAAAATGTTAAAGCTTTCTGACAAAAAGGATTATTGGGAAAAAGAAAGGTTCATTTTAGAAGAACAGTTGGCAACAGCAAGAAAACAATTAGCAGAGAATAGTCAGCAGCAAGTACAGACAGGCTCAGAAGAGGATAAGACCGGTGTAGATGGAATTTTATAGGCAATGTCACAAATAAGTTTAAAAGATAATGAAATCAAATTGTTAAAGACAGAAGTACAGAAATTGAAAGAAGAAAATGAAGTAAAAGAGAAAGAAATAAAAACTTTGCAGGCAAAAAATCAGGAATTGAGCAATAATAATAAGGGATTAGCAGCTCGTGTAACAGGTCAAGCTGCTATGCAGGGGTGTAAGCATATGGTGTGGGACCAGATCATTAAAGAGGTTGAAAAACTTAGGCCATATCTGGATTACATAAGAGTTAAAGAAAAGGTAGCCGAAGATGCCTTCGAAAGTTGCCGAGCAGTCAGGGAGAACCTAAATAGAAAGCCGAAAGAAATAGCCCAGAGAGCAATAACATTTTTAAACAGTCTATCTGAGGTAGACCTGACAGCCATGAATATAACGAACAGAATTTATGTCATCACTTGGGCCAGAAGGATCGTGGGGAAATACTCACATGTTGAAGATGTAGAGGCGAAAGCAGGAGAAATAAAGGAAGAAGTAATCAAGTTCAAAAAACAATTTGAAAAGTTAGTGAATAAGGGATTCCCAGCTTTCTGGAACGAAAAGAATGAATTAATTCCTCCAAGTGAATATAAAAGATTACTGTTTGATATAAGGATGGATCACAGAAATTTCCAGCAGCTAGATCATATGCTCACAGGAAAAATTTTAATGGAGAAAATGTCAGGGGAATTTGAAATTTTAAATATGCTAATTTCAACTTGTGCAAACCTTCTCCCTGTTTCTTATGCAGGTCATATTGAGATGCGAGTCTTGGTGAAGGAAATGACCAATTATGACTTACCCACGGTTGACCAGTGGAATTATGTGGAGAAGTACGGAAAAACCAGATACTCTGTTCATACCTAGATGCACTCAAAACTCTTGCCATGTGGCGAAAGGATGATACTCAAGAAGTTTTGCCAAGTGGCAAAAGGATATTTTATTTTAAATTTGTAATATTATTTGAAAGACAGTTATGGGTTGCTCGAAGACAGTTATCTTTTAAGTTAAACATTTTTAATTATTAGTTAGAAGAAGCAGTTATGTGGAGCTTCTTCTAAAAAATTTTGTATAAAAACAATGAGAGTCATTGTTGAAAGGGTTGGAAATTTTTTGAGAAAAAAGTATGTGTTGAAGTTTATTTTTTGAGAAATAAAAGCAGTACAGTGATGTTATCTATCTTTTGATATCAGAGATTCATGAGTTAATCAGTTTTACAGTCTGTCATTCTCCTTATCTTTATATGTGCATGTTTACTTTCTTCGTTATATCTCCCATAGTGTTTCTCTTCCATATTTAAATGAGCATTTGAAATAACTTGAGATTCATACTGGTTATGCCTCATTTTATTTGCATTTAAATATCCATTATATTCTCCAAAGTTGACAATAGATTCATCCTGGATAGATGCCTGTTGTTGATGGAATGTCTTTACTTCTTTCTATGTCACCTGAAAAATCAAATGTACTGTAATATGATTACTATCTTGCCTCTGTGTAAATTTGTATGGTGAAAATCTCTTACAGGTTTATTATACATTTGAAAGCTTCGACTCCATGCCCAATGTTTCTTGTTTACCTTTTCAACCAGAAAATATTTTGAGAAATTTTAAGAGAACCTTTGTATATTTTAGCCTTCATATATATATCAAGAGAGAGCCCTCTCTGGTGGAGAAAATGGCTAGTTTTTCTACCTAAAGCTTGGTTTGAAATAGGTTACCTTAGGTCTTATTTTCTTACAACCGGAATAAAATCTAAGTGCTAACACCGCCAATTTTGGGGAAAAAGTACTAAGTTTTGAAGAAGTGCCAATTTTGAGGAAAAGCATCGTTTTTGGCAGAAGTGAACAGTGCATGGTACGGTGCCAGATGGACGAGCTCACCGTAGAGTGCGGATCGAAAATCGCGGAGCTCGCGCGCACAAGCCAAAGAAGAGTAAAGGTGGCCGAGTAAAAATCTCAACCACCACAGTAAATGAAGGAAGTGACGGAAGAGAGAGCTCAGCTACCCTCATTTAAGGCATAGTACAGAAGTTATGGTTGCTCGGACCAAGGAAGAGCAATGGGCCGAAGCATTGAAGGCAAAGGACGAGGAACAGAGAATGATGAAGCGGCGCCCATACCTGCGATCTGTGCCAGAAATCACGGAACCTGTAGGAAGCTGCAACGCGACTACAAGAGGCATCAAAAGTACACCTAGCTGTCAGTGGTTAGGGTTTTTGGGGATCACTGTTGGGAAAGGCCCACAGTTTTGTAAAGGTGCGACCCTCAGGGCCACCTATATATATGTGTAATTGTAAAGGGAAAAGGGTTAGATGTTAGATGGGTCAAAGATAGATTGGTTAGAAGGCCAAAGAGTTAGAGAGTCAGATAGCTGTAGAGCTAGTCACTGAGTTGGAAAACAGTCTAAGTTGATGACTGAGTCATTGTAATCTCTGTAGAAGAAGAGAGTATATCTAAGAGAAGGGCTCCCAGCTGTGTGCGTGGAGTTTCCCAAAAAGATCTAAGGCTGCAGCTATGTGCGCTGCGGAACTGTGTAATTCCCATCTCAAGATAATATAAGATACAATTTCCGTGGACGTGATTTCCCCGTGGAGGCGAGCCACATATGTCTCGTTGTTATGGTGATGTGTTGTGTGAATGCCTATTTATGTTTTACTATCTATGCTTACATGAATGTTTCGTTATCTTTATGAATGAGTATATAAAGTAGTCTTTGAAGCTCCCTTAGAAGTTATACTCATGCACTGTCGGAGGGGCCTGTAAGAAAACTATCGTCGTAGTGCTTAAGGTATGAATGGATGAGTTGTAGCGCGAGAGCAGAGACGATACATCGTGTAACGAACGTAGCGGGTAAACACCTCGTGCGTAGGTGCGGAGGTATCGTGTAGCTAGGCTAAGGCGAGTAAGCTCCAGCGTTGTTGCACTGTATGACCTGAGAAAGGATCGAACGCTCTGTTCAGAAGTTACTCCGTAAGAAGGGAAGAGAGAAGACTGTGGATTCCACACCACCCCAGTTAAGGAAACCTGATTCCTTAACCCCCCCATAGCCACTTCGGGTGAGACCTCGGGCTGCTGCACAGTCCGTTGCCGAAAGGGCCAGTGCGCCAAGGGGTGTTTTTTGCTGTGCCTCCTGAAACTCGGGTCTGTCCAAAAGCAGCCAACAAAGGGTGTGGTGAGAAAAAAGTTATTGATGGAAAAAGACAATACTATTTAGCTTCTCAAGAATAATCTCAAGATCCCAACAACACAGTTAATTCAAGCTTCTGGATTGACTGTGTTGGAGCAATAAAAAGGAAGCTTACCTCAATATTTGGATGACAGTAAAGCAAAGTTGTTGAAGTTTAAAGAAAAAGAAGTAGAATGGGAGAAAGATAGAATAAGTCTCAAAAATCAAGTTGAAAACCTTAAAGGAAAATTGGTAGACATAGCACAAGAGTAGAATGGAACTAGTTAAACAGCAAGAGAAGCAAATACAAATGACCTCATCCAAGCTATGTCTCATGTTAGCTTGAAAGAGGTGGAGATAAAAGAGTTAAAAGAAGAAAACATAGATTGTTGGGCACTCTATATGTCAGTTAATTAAAGCTAACACAGAGAATGATCAATATACATTGTCAAACCCAGGAAGGTCTTTTATTTCAGAGGCAATAAGCACAATCTATGCATAGATAGATTAAGCAGTTGATTAATGAATGTAAATGATGATGATCCTACCTATGTGTCCATCCAATTCCTCCCTTAAGAACACTAATCTAATTCACAAATCTAAGAATTCAAATGAAATAACTTCCCTACAGAAATCAATCCAGCATTTTAATGATCTAATGATGAAACGAAACTAGACTACTTTTGCAAGAAGTTAAAACCTCTAATTATCAAGCTACAGCACTCAACCTTTACCAAAATGATCTATCCAGTAGCTATTGTAATTCTACCATTAATTGTCTAATCTCTAAGTGTAATTGAAGATACAACAGCAACCAGAATTAAAACACCAGCTTGAATTCTAACTGATAATTACTGGAAATCCTAGAAAGCATAAACAACTAGAAGATAATTGGAATGGAGCTTGGCTATCACAGCTGATTAAAACACACATGCAAATTAAGTAAATTATCCTACACAGTCAACTGTCACACCACTCTACTACAACTATTCAAAATGCAAGTGATAAACTGCCAGAAGGGAGAGCTAATCTCTGTTACAGCTACGAGCAATAATTGCAATCATTCCACACCACACAACAAAAGTAAAACTGACTACTCTACCTACTTAAATTGGCTATCTCTGTGAGAAGGGGGGGCCTGGCCTTCCAACAGAGACGTCGAGAGTCACATCTAATTAAAACACAGAAGTGAATAACTCTGCTCTCATATTATTAATGGAAGATCGTGAGTCTCAATGCTCTGTTAGAGCTTACACAAGTAATGATTATCCAACCCCAGGCTACGAGAGCCTTCTTGAATTTATACAAAAGAAATACAGTTTCAGATCCACAAAAATCGCGCAGCAATGAAGATCTATGATCTTCATGCTGCGAAGTTACAGCTACAGGATACAACGTGTTGAACAGGGTTGTTACTTCTGAAAGATGTTGCTGTTCGACAATAACTAGATCAACAAACTCAGCATCTAGAATGCCACCTGTCTATTGCAGCTAGGATCTTCTTCAATGGGATCTGTTACAGTGGAAATCTGTTATAGCTTGCGTGGAGGATGCACTGTCCCTTGGAATATGAGGAGCTGACACTTGAAGAGTCACAGCTGGCACTGCTGGGCTGATACACCTACGCTTTTAGACCTTGGCTAAATGAAGTCACACAAATTAGTATAAACCAAGGACTAAGATCCATAATATTTAACAATCTTAGGAATAAAAACAAATAAAGTAATAGCAAATTATACTTGTCAATGTTATAGATTGATCTGGAAAGACATGGGTATAGCTCATGAAAATAGGATGGAATTAGGGAAAAAATGTGTAAAAGAGGTAGCCAAAAAGGGGTATTTCCTGGACCCAACATCTCCCCCCAACTATCCAATTGCAAGTCCTCATGCAACAACCTCCCTTAGTCTGAATCTGAATCTGAGTGAAATCTGTGGAGATTTGTGATATTATAAGCAAATTTTTGGTGCCTCTCCTCGAGGGACAAACCCATAGTAGTATACCCAATGCTCCCACCAACTCTCTTCATCTTCTAATGCTAGAGCATAACTAGTTCTGTAATAATTTCTTATAGGCAACCAAATGAGGTGGAATTTAAATCTTAAACAAATCCACCAAGGTCCACACCTCTGCATGCACTACACATATCTAGGCACCCTAGTCAAGGCTTGTCTGAAATTTTCGAAGCCATATGGATCCATTTCCTTCAGAGATGAGGATGATTACAACCATCTGTATTCACTACCTTCTAGGGCATCCTGCTGCATATTAAGAATCATTGGGAAACATGTAGTAAGGAGTTTATCTCGTAGGCTCCCATAATATTGAGCAATTGAAGGAACCCTGAGGGATTTAGCATGACTGGCCATGAATGCTGGTGGATTTTGAGGTTCGTCCCTAATCCAGAGAGTAAAATTCTCCTCATTCCTGAGGATGGTTTGGAAGGCATCCTTCCATATTACATGGTTAATGACAAAGGAGGAAAATGCCCTCAACTGAACATCCCCAAGAACAGGTAAAGGGTCAGATGGAACAGTAATATAGCAAGCCCTATCCTGCAAATATAACTCACATAACAAATGTTGATCCTCAAAGTCACTCTTCATAAAAGTCTCCAGAAATCGATCAGCTGTTGCAAACTCAAATGATCTTCCATCTTTGAAAGCCTTCAATTTAAATAAGGTTGTCTACTCATAGAGGAAGACAGGATAAGAGGGGGATGTATTTTTGCAACTCATCAATTCTATAGAAAGATTATAAATTTGGATTTTGTCCTGCTGCATGGTCTCAAGCTTCTTCAAACCTTCCAATTTTTCTTGGAGTTTCTCCCACCGAAGTTTCTGGAAGAATAACTCCTCAGCCCATTTTTCTATTAGTCCCTTAATGACATTCCTATGCTCCTGGAGAGATATCATACCTTCTTTGAACTATTCAATCCATTTAAGCCATTTATCTAGTTCAAGGTTTAACCAGAGAACTTTCTTCTCTAGTCGTTGAATCTTTCTGTCTTCTACCTCCTTTTCATCATCAGAATCTAGATGAATGACTTCCTTGTCTTTCCTCAGCATTGTGATAGCTTCATCTTCTATCGGGATTGCAATGGTCTATGCATGTAGTGCAACATCAGCCATGGGGTCTAAGGATGTTGGTTCTTGTGTAACAGCATTCTTCATTTCCATGTCCATCTCAGCTTCCTTGGTCAGTGTTACAGTTTCAGTCAATATTCTTAGGGTTGTTGGCTCTTGTGTAACAACACCTGAGTCTTTCATTTCAATCTCAGCCATCTCAATTTATGTTGCCACTGTAGCAAATGATTTTGGAAACACTGGTTCTTGTCTAACAGTGTTTCCCTCCTGATTCTCCACATCAAATGTTGCTATCTCTGTTGCAGATTTAAACATTCTCAAGGGTATTGGTTCTTGTGTAACAGTTCCCTATTCCTCAATTTCTTTAAATTGTTGAGATTGTCTCTAGTTTTTATCATATTTTTCTAACTGGTAAGACTGGTCCTGAAGGATCTCAGTATCCCCTGATGGCTGGGACTATACCGTTTCATCCCCTAAATTCAAATCAGGGATTTCTTCCATTATTGGTTCATTTTCCTCTATCAATTCAATCCCTGGCATTCCTTCTGCCACCTACTTTATCTGTACATGACTCTGTGATGCAAGTCCCAACACAACAACTCTGTGTCCTGCTGAAGCAAATATATCTCCACATTCTGGGCAAACAGTCTCTGCATACTTCTCATTTTCAAATGCAAAAGATGGGTTTTCCAGCAAATTTTCAGCGTTTGCTAATGTATCCAAATTTTTCTTAGCTTGTCTTCCAGCTGCTCGCTTCCACTTTTCCAACTCCTTTCGTAATATCTGCACTTCCTCCTTTAATAATTCATTTTCAAATAGGAGATTTTCGATTTGGGGTTCTTCCCTAGAGGGTTCCTGTGTAGCAGTAGATAATTTGGGGTTCAAAATAGGAATCTCTATATCTACACCTACTGTATGTGCCTCTTCTAACGCAAGTGACCCCCTATTCCCTTTAGCTACTCTTGTCATTTCTGATAGGGGTGTTCCACTGTTACCCCCAATTGCATCCACTGTATCAGTTTCTTCTGTTGTCCTTGTTAATTCTGTTGTTATTGCAGTTACTTCTGTTGCTATTACAGTTACTTCTGTTGCTGCCACTATCACAGCTGCTTTTGTTGCTGCTGCTGACCGAGTTCTTCTTTTCCTCATCAATCCCACTGGGTGTTCCTCACCACTTGCTGCTACTGATGCTTTGACAGTTTGACTCTTCTTCCTCTTTGCTGCAGTGGGTGTGTGACCCCTTTTTCTTGATTCTATTCTTCATTTCTTTGACATAGGGGTGTTCACCTTGGTTTCTTCTTCTTCAATAATGGTGCCCCTTATTTCTGAAGAGGACTCAACTTCCAAGACTTCCACAGTCCCTTCTGCTACTGTTTCTAGCTGATATCCTTCCTTCCGAATCCCCACTTCTACAATTGCATCTTTAACTATCGTAGTTTCAATAGCTGCTCCAGTTTCAACCTCTTTTAATTGAATATTTTCTTCTACAGTTACAGATTCTAACCCTTATAACTCCTGCTCTAGGGTTTTCATCACATTTTCCTCCAATTATAGGGTTTTCTGTTACTACTGTGTACCTCATTTACTTACTTCCCCTTCATTATTGGCCTGGCTTTTTGTTACTCCAACCTGCCCCCCAATTGGGTTTGAGGAACTCCAGTCCTCGCTATCCTCACTAGCACCTCCCTCTTCTAATACGGGTTGTATGATTGGTGCATCCCCGGCAAAAAATTGCTCCCAAGTTAAATGACGACTTTCAATGGCTCTTAGGACCAATAATTTAATTAAACCATGATTAGTGAGGGAGGAAACTAGGTGCTGGGAAGTTCTTGCATAGCCAGCCATGGTTTGTAGGGCTTTAAGTAGATAGAATGGTATATTTACTAGGATACCATGTTATAAATGAGATAGTAAGGGGAGTTCAAAAAATGAAACAACTTGGTACCTACCTCTACAAGAAATATATCTCTTCACAAAGACTGCAACTTGATTCTAGGGTGGTGGTAAGGATGCTAGTTCCAGCCCGCGGAGCTTTGGAATAACCTACTCTCCAACAGACATAAATTCCCTCACTGCATTCGCATTATGTACTTTCCGCCCAAATGACTTCTTTCCCACCATGGGAAACCAGTAACCTCAACTATGATTTCTTCTGTAACATCCACGCGCAGTCCTCTAACCTCAGCATGAGTATCAGTCATGCTGAGGGCGAATTACAATGCGGTTTCTATGTGAAAAACATTCAACCGTTCGAAATATGCCATCCAACCTGCTGCTATGAAAATATTGAAAACCTCTGCATTGGCACGCACAGTGTCTGTATTCACAAGTTCGTGTCTGACTGGATTTCCCATTTTAACCTCTCCTCAAGGTTCAGACCTCAACAATTTTTGGTTTAGAAGTGGAGAGTTGCAGCTTATAAACATGCAAAGGGTCATTGGGGTTCAAGAATCAGGTTTCAAGGTAGTCTATGATAGTATGAACGTTCTATGGAAGCGACGAGGTTGGCAAATAGGAGTAACAGGTGCAAAATCGGGTAAGGTGACGGAAAAAGAATAATCACAATTATGACCTTTAACTTAATCTTTAAAGTGTGATTCGAATGGGTTCATTAATCGAGGGTTATGACAGGACATAATCGTTACTACCATATTAATTCTCTGCCAAATCATGTAAAAGATAGGACCCATACCTTGCATTTATGAGTTTGAGCCATGAATTAATCATTGTGGCCGGCCGTCATCCTGGCAGGTGTAAATGCACATGTGTCGAAGTATGTGGCCCTTGCAACCTAGGCTGACAACTACTCAAGGCATCCGAAATTTCCTTTGAGGTGGATCATGATTGGACTGTGTGGAGCAAGCGCCAAAACTGACGCCTAGTCACATCGTTATTGGCATCATTAGTCCGAGAGCAGACAAACTGGCGGAGTGTCAGCTGTGAAATCTAGCAAAATAAACAAAAAATGGTGGAGTCGCAGCTGTATGGAAGGAGCGACAACGAAGTGGAAGGAATGGAGTCATGACTGCTAAGTTTTGCAGGATTAAACAAGGATAGCGGAGTCGCAGCTGTGACATTTGGCATAACGGGAAAATGTAGAGGAGTCACAGCTGTGAAAAGTGAAGCAAAGGGAAAATCGCAGAACGGGCAAATGTAGCGGAGTCGCAGCTGCGAATTTGGAAGAATAGGAAAATGTGGCGGAGTCATCGTTGTGAATTTGGCACAATAGGAAAATGTGTCGGAGTTGAAGCTGTGAATTTAGCAGAATAGGAAAATGTGGCGGAGTCGCAGCTGCGTCAGACTATAGTATAAGCAAATTTTATCTGTGAGAGACCATGAAATATCCAATTTTTTGTTTTTAGAAAGATTTCTTAGACCAGGAACAAATATGGGGTGTTTGCAGTCATCTAGCCCCATCACGACTACTACTCCTCCAATAATTCCCTGCACACAGTTCTTTAAAACAAACTGATCAAGTGCAAGAAAAATTAAAAATAGATAAAATATAGAATGAAAGAAAAACGGATTGTTTATGTACAAAAATATGTTTGGAAACTGCAACTTTTAGGAATTCACAAGGTTTAAAAATCCTTGTCCTAGTACTAACTGATACTCTGGATCAGCTGCAACTTGTGAAATAAAAGCACCCATTGAGATCGGCCTGTGATACAGTTGCAGCCGATGACCATTTGCGAATAATGGTACTTTGTTCTCATCAATGGTGATCAACTGGACTGTTCCATTATCAAATACCCGATCTATCTGATAGGGTCCCAACCAACAGGTGCACAATTTGCCTTTAAAATCCCTCTTAAACCATGAATCATACAACAGGGCCCAGTCTCCTTCCTGGAAGACTCTTTTCTTTATAAATATGTCATGCCATCTAGAGCGTTGTTGTTCGATTAAAGTTGTATGATGCACTGCAGCTGTGCGCTTCTCATCCAATTCATTGAGCTAATTCAGTCGATTCCTCTGAGCCTCTGATAAATCCAGATTTGCTTCAACAGTTGTTTTCAAAGTCCTGATTTCAAATTCAATTGGGAAAACAACGTTCTTTCCATATACTAGCTCATATGGGGAAAAACCAGTGGTGTTATGCCAAGTTGTACGGTAGGCCCATAGTGCCTCTAGAAGTCTTTCAGCCCAATCTTTACGATGGCTCTTCACTGTTTTTGTCAAAATAGCTTCAATAACCTTGTTTGTGCTAGCCACCTACCCATTAGCCTGTGGATGATATGGTGAGGTTATTCTATGCTGAATATGAAATTTCTGCAACAGTGCTTCTAGCTTGTGAGATACAAACTGTGATCCACCATATATAATGATCTCCTTAGGTACTCCAAACCAGGTAAAAATTTCTTCATACAGGAAATCTATCACAGCCTGATCATTGGCCTTGACCAAGGCTACAGCTTCTACCCATTTAGTCATGTAGTCTATGAAAACCAAGATATGAACTTTCTGCTTTGAGGGAGGGTTGATAGGCCCTACAAAATCTAGAGCCCACCTATCAAATGGTTCAACCACAAGCTGTGGCTGTAAAGGCATCTCATCTAATCTGTTTGGTTGGCCCATCCTATGGCAGCTATCACATTCCTGAACATACTTCTTCGCATCCATGAATAATGTAGGGTAGAAATAGCCCATTCTCAAAACTTTATGACCTGTCCTCTTGTCAGCAAAATGTCCACCACAAGGCTCGTCATGGCAAGATTTAAGAATGCTGAAGATTTCATCTTCTCTAACACATCTTCTGATTTCTAAATCTAGCCCTGTGTAGAAAAGATGGCCATCAATCTAGCAGTATCTAGCACTCTATTGTATGATCTTCCTTCTTTCTCTCTTTGATAGATGTGCTGGAAGCTTACCTTCATGCTATCCCAAAATTGCTCCAATGGCAGTGTCTGAAGCATCTGAAGAAATATGGAAAGGAAGAGCCCAATTGGGTCCTCTAAAGATGGGTGTTGTAGACAGCCTTTTCTTTAGCTCAGTAAACGTTGTTCGGCATGCATCGTTTTAGAAAAACTGTGCATCCTTCATCAATAGAGTGAACAAAGGAGAAGCTAGTTTGGAAAAATTTTCTATGAACCTTCTGTAATAGCCAGCATGCCCCAAGAAGCTACGTACATCCTTCTGTGTTCCAGGAGTCATATATTTTCAATTACCTTGATCTTGGATGGATCTACCTAGATACCATCAGAAGAGATGAAGTGCCCCAGCACTATGCCTTCACTCATCATCATGTAGTACTTTTCATTGCTCAAAGAGAGATGGCTTTGTTCATAGCGTTTCAGGACCTTTTCTAAGTTCTTCAGTGCTTCTTCATAACTATCACCATATGGAGTAAAGTCATCCATAAAAATTTCCATGCAATCATTCATCATTTCTAAAAAGATTCCAATCACTTCTCTCTGAAATGTAGCTGGTGCATTGCACAACCCAAAAGAAAGTACTCGGTATGCAAAGGTCCCCTGGGGACAAGTGAAAGTGGTTTTGTCCTGATCTTTTGGAGCAATATGAATCTGGTTATAGCCACTAAAGCCATCCAGAAAAGAGAAATACTTCTTCCCAGACAAGGTATCAAGGACTTGATTGATGAAAGGTAAGGGGAAATGGTCTTTCTGCGTTGCCTTGTTCAATTCTCTGTAATCCACGCAGAACCTCCATTTCCCATTCTTCTTTGGCACAATCACAAGTGGAGAAACCCACTCACTGTCTGAAATTGGATATATGAATCCAGCTTCCAACAGTTTGTGGATTTCCTCCTTCACTATGTCTCTCAGGTTTGGGTTCATCCTTCGTTGGGGTTGGCATACAGTCCTGGAGTTTCTTTTAATATAGATGTGATGAGTGCACAGATGAGAGGGAATTCCTTTCATGTCTATGTACTCCCAAGCGAAAGCTCCCCTATGTTGTTTCAGTAGAGTGACTAGCTGTTCCAGATCACTAGGTGCCACATTAGGATTGATATTCAATGTTCTTCTTGGCTCAATTTCCACTGGAACACTCTTCGAATTCTTAAGTACTGGAATTACATTGTCATCACCGATCAGAGTTTCTTCTGTAAGATTTTCTTGTTCTGTTGCAGCTAAGGTACTGTCCAAGATCTAATAAACATTCTTATTGACTGACGTGGGCTCACTGATGAAACTATTAATGGCATCATCCTCTATTTCATCTTTAAATTTCAAGGCTCTCCCTATGGTTAATAGTGGCTGAACACCCTCTTCCTCCTCCAAATCTAGCCATCATGGAGTATCAGCTTCTGCGCTTGGTCAAGCTGGAGGGTACAGGGTCATATTCTTGATCTCAGTCCCATCTAAAATGGTCATAGAACCTGACCAACAGCTGATACAGGCATCAACTGTGGCCAACCATGGTCTTCCCAGGATCAGTGGGTGTCCCCCCAACTGAGATTTTGGCTGTAACACCAAAAATTCTATAGGGTATTCCCATGAATCCACTGAGATTACAAGGTCATCTAGAATTCCTTCAAGCTTGATCGTTGATCTATCAGCAAGTTCCAAGACAATAGGGGTTGGCTGCAGATTAGTGAGTCCCAATTTCTTCACAGTCTCTATGGTCATAACATTAATAGCTGCACCCAAATCTACCAAGACATTTGGAATCCGTGTGTTCCCTATGTACACTATAACAGTCAAGTTCCTAGGATTCTCCATAGGGGCCTTTCCCATTATTAATTCTGAAAGTTTTCCCAGCACATGGACAGTGGGAGGATCCCTGGGATTTCTTCCTAGTTTCTTAACACACAAATCTTTAACTGTCTTAGCATAAATAGGCACATCATGAAGGGCCTATAACAGTGGAATTTTAACATATAAATTTTTCAACTCTCCCACGAGATCAAATCGGGGTTGTTCCACTGTCTTCTGTAGATGCAATCATTTAGGATATGGTGGTTCTCTGTTTAACTGTGTAGGCTGTGGCAGATTGTGTGTTGCTTCCTGAGTTTTAGCTGCTGCTTTAGTAGGAGTATTAGCATCCTCAATAATGGGGCTTGCTGGATAGTGTTGACTTACTCCAGTTCCAATCATTGGGGATGACACATCCTTGGTGATAATAGGCTCCACTACCCTCCCTGATCGTAATTGTATATCATTGTAGGGAATCTAAGTAATGGAATAAGCAGTGTTAGGAATTGTGATCCAAAAATGTAATAAATAGAAGTTTAGTTTAATAAATGTAAAAGGGCATCTACACACTCACGTGATTATGTGAGGTGTCCCTTAGTTAGTTTTGGTAACGGTAAATTAGTTGTTACTCTTTGGATATTTAAATCCATCGAGTTTTCCATGTGAGGTAATCTTTCGGGATTTAGCCCTCACATCTCTGTGATGTAATTTTCCTTCTTCATTAATAAATTTATGTGTCTGAGGACACTTTGTCAAAGTGGTATCAGAGCACGCGGTTGAAGCTTGGTCTGGTTGGAACCTGGTTGGAAGGTGCTAAAGGTTGTTTGAAGAAGGTGACTTTCAAGGTTTTGGAATAGCGAAATTTTAACCGTAAGTTAATGCTTCCTATTCTTTTGGGCTAAAAAGAATCTCTGCGGAAAATTTTTCAGTTTTTTTTTTACTTGGAGAGAGTAAATATTATTATTTTTTTTAAGGCAAGGTTGTATAAAAAGTTTGTGGAAGAGAATTTTTATACTGAGAGAGATAGCATAGCCGATGTTGGGTCGGCCTTGCTGCTGTATGTTATGGACGCACTTCATAAAAGCTTCATAAATTTTGAAGTTTGAGTATGATGTAAATTCTGCAAATGCTATCTTATGTTTACAACAAACATTAATGTTTTATTGACTGTGGTTAAAACCTTCTCAAAGATGATTATGAACAAGCGTTGTTTTTATACGCTATTTAATCTCATTGCTGGGAAAAGCCGAAAATGAAGAACCACACAAGAGGAGAGGCCGTTCTGGCTTATGACATCTCTTCACAAGCTTGACACTATCTTTGGTCCTTCAACGGCCTCACAACAATATCTACAGCATCCATAACTCTGCAGATTCAAACCCTACGCGACGTTTACGTGTATTGCACACTATCGGAAATATCAATGTTGGAGTACAAAGACTTTGATGCTATGCGCCTACGTTGATACAGTATGAAAGTTCTGCTATAAAAGAGAGTACTAACTAACCTGTTGGATCTATGTGGACTGCTACGGATATACTCCAGGGTTGCGAGTCACTAGAACTGACAGGCCTCTATGTGACAGGAGAAGATTACATCCACAGATTTTATAGCTATGAACGATGAGAACTTATGATCTAGCGAAGACCAGCGTATGAGATAGTTACATCAAGACATATCATCTTATCGAAACAGTTTTTGGTAGCTTCAACTGCATGAGCTTGGGAATTGCTATGCATTGAGCAATTAGTTACATGAAGGATTGAATGGGACGCGCACTGGTGATGAAACAAAAGCAGTGCGTGAAGGAGAAGCTCGGATCGCTGAGTGTTGATATTGCAGAGAGAAACCTGCATATGAAAGAGCTCCTTAAGGAAGAAAAGACGTTGTAGTTGGGCAGTTGAAAAAGACATCGTGTTGGGCAGTTGAAAAAGACATCGTTGAGAAGGAATGAAGTCTCTTCGGAAGGAGGACATAAAAGATCAATTACAGCCAGATCCATATAGAGAAATTGCTGAGAGCGAAGAAGCCACCAAGTGAAAGATTGAAGATTGCAGCCATTGCCAACCTCTATTTGAATTTGAATCGGGGTTATTTTTTTCACTTTTCATTTAATTCAATGTTTATGTAATATTTTGAAAAGTGAATAATTACTATTCATTTTTATTTTTGGAGTTTTTTTTTTATATATTAAAACAAAACAAAGGTGGAGAAATCAATTTAAAAAAAAAAAGAAGAAGTTATTTTTTGAAGTTGATGGGATTGGATCTTGTGACCTCCCACTCAACAATATTGTATCTCTCCAATTCACCTATAAAGATTTGTTATCTTTTGGAGTGATAAGGTGTAATTTTTTATTGGGTATTGGAGTAATAAGGAGCATTGTTGGTGTCATAAGGAGTACTTGTATTTTCTCTCAAGGTTTGATTAGAGCAAAGTGAATCTCTATCAAATTCTTTTCTTAAGGCTATAAGTGGGTCAAGGAAGAGGAAGAAATCAAGGAAGATGTTCTAAAGAATTTGAAAGTACACAGTCACAGTTTTCTGGAAGAGGAAGAGGTTCAGGTAACCAACAGGTCTCTGGAAGAGGAAGAGCTAATAAACAGGTCACATGTTTTCGTTGTAATAGAGTTGGACATTATGCTTCAGACTGTAGAGTTCCATTTGAAAAAATTCTCAAAGAAAGAGAATCTAAAGAATCTTCATCAGCGGCACATTATGCTCATGCAGACGATAGTGAAAATTGTGAATATGTCTTTACAGCACTTGGACAATCAGAATCAATGGATTTTGTTCAAGTTCATCAGTTGGAATCAATGAATTTTGTTCAGTCGTCTTCTTGTTTCAAAAATGATTTTGAAGATGCTTGGATTATGGATACAGGGGCTACTCAGCATATGACATATAGGAAAGATTTCTTTTGGATTTATGAAGATTGTCATTTAAATTCAATTTTTCTTGCAGATGATTCTATTCATTTACCACAAGGAAAAGGAACAGTTAAGGTTGATTTGCCTGGAATTGGAGAAAGATTGATTTCTAATGTTTGGTATGTGCCTACATTTAAGAAAAATTTGTTGTCTTTAGTTGTCATTCGTCAATTAGGACATCAAGTTGTAATGGAAGGTGGTATCCTTTTTGTTAATTCAACAAAGGATGCATACAAAACAGTTATGACAGGTTATGAAGACGGAAAGCTTCTTAGGATGAAGGGAACAGTCATTCCTAGGTCAAAGGAACATTTGAAGGAATTTGCAGGTTTAGTTGAAACTGATGTTTCACCTATCCGCTTGTGGCACATTCGTTTTGGGCACTTGAATGTTGATAGTCTTGTACAGCTTCAAAAACAAGGAATGGTAAAGGGGTTGCCTACTTTTCGGAAGGAAAATGCAAAGTGTGAAGCTTGCATTTATGGCAAACAGAGAAGGATAGCTTTTTCAAAAAGCACTTGGAGAGCAACAAGGAGATTACAGCTTATTCATAGTGATGTTTGTGGTCCTTTGGAAACTTCACTTGGTGGTTGTAAATATTTTTTGTTGTTTATTGATGATTTTAGCAGAATGGTTTGGGTGTATTTTTTGAAGGAAAAATCAGAAGTGTTTGAAAAGTTTCAGTCATTTCAAAATTTGGTTGAAACAGCAACAAAGGAAAAGATTGCTACTTTGAGAACTGATAATGGTGGTGAGTTTACATCAAATCATTTTTTGACTTATTGTCAGGAAAAAGGGATTAAAAGACAGTTGACAAATTTTTATACTCCACAGCAAAATGGAGTATCTGAAAGGATGAATCAGACTTTATTGGGCATGGCTAGAGCAATGTTATTTTTCAAAGGGTTGAAATCATGTTATTGGGCAGAAGCAATTCATACATCAGTTTATTTGAGGAATAGATCTCCTTCATCATCACTTGATGGAATAACTCCTTTTGAGGCTTGGTATGGATTCAAACCTATGGTCAAACATTTGAGAGTTTTTGGTTCAGTTTGTTATGCACTTGTCCCAAAAGAAAAACGAAAGAAGTTAGAGTCTAGAAGTGTTAAGTGCATATTGATTGGTTATTCTCAAGAAAAAAAGGGGTATAGGCTTCTGTCAGAAGGAAAGTTTATTGTTAGCAGGGATGTGTTTTTTGATGAAACTGAAAGTTTAAGTGTAGAAGAGGTTGATATACAACTTAGTCACTTAGAGGAAAAAGTAACTAAGGAACAATTAAGGATGCAACACTTAAATAAGACAAGGAATGAACAATGGTTTGATCTCACTTCAGAAGTACATGATGATGAACAGGTTGAAGATATTTTGAATTCTTCACAAGTTAACTTGGATGATTCAAATCAAGTTAACATTGTAAAGAAGAAACCAAAATGGGCAACTAAGTTACTTCAGGATGTTAAGTCTGATGAAAAAGGCAAAACAGGTACAAGGAGTTCTAATACGGGTTCAGAAAATTTTGCTCTTTCAGTTGTTGAACCAACTACTTTTAATGAAGCAGTTGAGTATGATGAATGGAAAATGGCCATGCAAAGTGAGTATGATGCAGTAATGAAGAATCAGACTTGGAAAATAGTTGATTGTCCACATGATGTTAAACCCATTGGTTGTAAGTGGGTTTACAGAATTAAGTACAAAGCAAATGGAGATATTGATAAATATAAGGCAAGATTGGTGGCAAAGGGTTTTGCTCAGAAAGAAGGGATTGATTATGAAGAAACTTTTGCTCCAACAGCGAAATGGAATACTATCAGGATTGTGCTAGCTTTAGCTGCACAAAATGGATGGAAAGTGCATCAAATGGATGTAAAAAGTGCATTTCTAAATGGTGATCTACAAGAGGATATTTATATGACTCAACCTCCTGGTTTTGAAGTTCCAGGGAAAGAAAATCAAGTTTGTAAACTGGTTAAGGCATTGTATGGATTGAAACAGGCTCCCAGAGCTTGGTATGCAAAAATGGATGCCTACCTACAGAAAGTTGGTTTTCTTCGTAGTGAGTCAGATGATACTTTGTATGTTCGAATCCAGGAAAACAACTTAGTCATTTTGGTTATGTATGTTGATGATTTGCTCATAACAGGTAACAATAATGATCATATATTTCAGGTTAAGAAAGAACTTCAAACAGGTTTTGAAATGACAGACTTGGGTTTACTTCATTACTATCTTGGATTTGAAGTAAAGCAGCAGGAAGGAAGTATATTTATTTCTCAAGCTAAGTACATATCTGGATTATTGAAGAAGTTTGGAATGGAGGAATGTAAACCAGCGATTACTCCCATGGAGCAAAATTTAAAACTTTCTAAGTTTGAAGGGAGGGAACTTGTAAATTGTACTGGATATAGACAGTTAATTGGATGTTTGATTTACTTGATGAATACTCGTCCTGATCTATCTTATGCAGTTAGCATACTTTCTAGATATATGCAGGAACCTAGAGAAAGTCATTGGAATGCAGCAAAAAGGGTGTTAAGGTATCTTCAAGGAACAAAGGATTTTGGACTTGAGTTTAAAAGAAACAAAAATTTCAAGCTTGTTGGCTATTCAGATGTGGATTTTGCTAGAGATGTTGATGACAGGGCATCTACTTCAGGTTACTTAATGAATATGGGATCAGCTGCAGTGGCATGGAGTTGTAAAAAGCAGGATACAATTGCAAATTCTACAGCAGAAGCAGAATATATTTCAGCTTGGGAAGCTGCTTGTGAGATAGTTTGGTTAAGAAGGATTTTGCAAGACCTCAAAGTTGATCAGAAAGAAGCAACTTCATTATTTATTGATAATCAGTCAGCAATCAAGTTAGCCAAAAATCCTGTTTTTCATTCAAAAACAAAGCATGTGGATACTAAGTATCATTACATTCGGGCTCTCGTCGTCAAACAAATCATCAAGCCAAAGTATTGTCCATCAGAAGATCAAACTGCAGATATTTTTACAAAATCTCTTGGAAGGGTCAAATTTGATGAGTTTAGAAATGAACTTGGTATTTGTTCAAAAGAATTTTTGGATCAAAGGGGGGATTGTTAGGAATTGTGATCCAAAAATGTAATAAATAGAAGTTTAGTTTAATAAATGTAAAAGGGCATCTACACACTCACGTGATTATGTGAGGTGTCCCTTAGTTAGTTTTGGTAACCGTAAATTAGTTGTTACTCTTTGGATATTTAAATCCATCGAGTTTTCCATGTGAGGTAATCTTTCGGGATTTAGCCCTCACATCTCTGTGATGTAATTTTCCTTCTTCATTAATAAACTTATGTGTCTGAGGACACTTTGTCAAGCAGACATGTTGGCAGTCTCAAATTGATGGACTACTTTATTGTTTGGGTTCGGGTTAGGTTGTGCAGGCAGCTGTGGTCAAAGTGGTGCATTCATAGGTGTGGCATTGTTCTAGAAAGGGGGCTGTGGTTGCTGATACTGTTGATGCTGATACTGTTGAGGAGGGAATTGTTGATACTGAGTCTAGTGATGGGGAAAGTTATTTCCTTGGTAAGAGTTTCTCTAGTTGGAATTCCAAGGAGCTTAGTTTGACTGTTATGGCCATGGTGTCCATGAATTATTATTTTTCATTGGGTTTTGAGATGGATGCCACTAGCTATTGGAATAAGGTGAAAGGAATTGTGTATTCATATTATGCATGTTGTTCATTCCATTCATATTATGCAGAAAAAATGTTGGATCTGGATTCATACCTTGGTTTCTAGGCTGACATGGTTTCTTTTGTTCCATAAAGTATGCTGGCTCTACATCAGGAACAGATGCCTGCAGGACTGCTTTAACCTTAGGTAATGAAGGACACTCCCTAGTTTCATGCTCGAGTTCACATATCCTACATACCCATGCTTTGTCCAACAGGCACTCCTTCAGTGGATGCTTCTTTCTACATTTAGGACAGAATACTCCAAGTGTAAGATCTTCTACTACTTGTTTCTATTTTTCCTTCATGGCATCCAACTCTGAGGACAGGGAACTCATCATGTTTGTTTTAAAGTTCTCCGGTAAGTTGCCTATTTCTGCCCGAGTGGCACCTCCACTTGCTGACTTCTGAGTCCTAGTAAAGACATCTTGGTCTCGGTCCTTGTCTCGTTTGCTGGTTCTAGAGGATCCCCTGGAATACCTTCGACATAATTCAACAATCTTTTCAAAAGGTTTCTTTGAGATATCCCCTTTTCCCAGTAGATTCAACATATCAAGGAAATCTTCCCTAATTCCTCTAAGTAAGATGATCTTGAGCACATCGTTGCCAATCTCAGCATGACCAGATCTTTTCAAATTATACAGCAATCTCTCCACAAAGTCTTCCAAACTCTCTTCATCCTTCTGAACCATTTTGAACAATTCTTCCTTTCTATCTCTAGTTCTGCAATATTCTTGATATTTAGAAAGAAAGGTGTTCTTCATTTGGTCCCAGGTAGTAATGGTCTCATGACCCAAACTCATGAACCAGCGCAGAGCATTTCCTTTCAAGGTGGCTGGGAATAGCTTCAGCTTCTAAGCACTAGAAGTGTAATCATAGCTGCGACAGAGGATATCAAACTCAAAAAGAAACTCATCAAGATCCTCGGAGGACTTACCATGAAAATTAGGGAGCACTGATGGTGAAATATTCTTCATAGTAGCTTCTCTAGGTGTCTGAAGGATGGGGAATTCTAATGTATCCACAGTATTACCAGGATGATTATTTTCTCCTTCTTCCTTTCGGTGGTCCTCATGTTCATTCTCACCCCCTTGTTCTCTACCAGCCATGGTTCTGGTCCAAAATTCAATAATCTCTTTTATGCATTCTTCCTCTGCTTTAGCTTCTTCCTATTTTCTCCTCTCTTCTTCTTGCCTTCTTTCTTCCTCTACTATTTTGCGAGTCTCCAACCACACCTCTTTAGTAACTATGGTTCCATCAATATGATAAATCTCCTCTCTATCGGGTTCACCTACAGCACTTCCCTTATCCTCAGGAGGTTTACTTTCTGCAACAGGAGTTGAAGGTCCCATTGTATTCTCCACTGTGGATGTTGAATGTTCAAGATTGGGAGGAACAAAATTTCCCTTGCCTATAGAGTTCCACTATGGTCTAGTGGAAGAATCAGCTCTAGCAATTATCTCATCAATATATGTGTGTCTTCCCTGACCTGCATTACGACCTCGACCTCTTCCACCTGCAATGTTAGTATTCAAAGGGGTTCCCGATTTGTTTTTCTTGTATTCATGCATGCTGTAAAGATTGAACTAAAATAAAATCAAATAAAACCAACTACTAACTCTGTCTATCTATTACCATCCCAGGCAACGGCGCCAAAATGTTGGGCACTCTATATGTCAGTTAATTAAAGCTAACACACAGAATGATCAATATAAATTGTCAAACCCAAGAAGGTCTTTTATTTCAAAGGCAATAAGCACAATCTATGCATAGACAGATTAAGCAGTTGATTAATGAATGTAAATGATGATCCTACCTATGTGTCCAACCAATTCCTCCCTTAAGAACACTAATCTAATTCACACATCTAAGAATTCAAATGAAACAACTTCCCTACAGAAATCAATCCAGTAGTTTAATGATCTAATGATGAAATGAAACTAGATTACTTTTGCAAGAAGTTAAATCCTTTAATTATCAAGCTACAACACTCAACCTTTACCAAAATGATCTATCTAGTAGCTACTACAATTCTACCATTAATTGTCTAATCTCTAAGTGTAATTGAAGATACAACAACAACCCGAATTAAAACACCGACTTGAATTCGAACTGACAATTACTGGAAATCCTAGAAAGCATAAATTCCACATAATATAGGATCTTTACTGAGAGAATAACATGTACACCATATCAAGTATATCAATCACAAAAAGAAATCACATGAGACAATAGATACACAAAGTTTACTTGGGGAAAACCAAGAAGGTGAAAAACCCCAATAACTTCCTAGGAGATAGATAGAGCAATGATACAAAACCCAAGCATAAGAGATAGTCTCCTAGGAGCAGCTTCTCCTCCTCCACTAGTGCGCCACTCTCCAATGAGTGTGTAAGTGAGAAAGTGAATGATCAAATAGAGTGCCTCCCGCACTCTATTTATACTTGACTTGACTTGCCTAATAACCTTTACTAGGTCAGCTTCAACTTAACCACATAACATAATGCTGACAGGGTCAACCCCCAATAGGGTGGTCTAATAACCCTTTAACCCACATGACTTATACAGGGCCAACCCCATCAAGGTTGTCTAATAACCCATCAAGTATAAGTTACGACACTTACAATATAAATGACGACACTTCCGTAATAACATCTCTATAGGAATACAATATACATATGTGAAATAAATTCCAAAGTTACATATACATCAACACTCCCTCTTAACTAGGAAGGTATTTCTCGACATAGATCTGCTAGCACAAGTCTTCTTCTTTGGATTATCGTCACTGGATCATTGTCATCGAATCATCGTCATCGTCACTGCTGCTGCTATCTCAATCAATCTCCAATCTACTCATCATAGGAAGTTCTACAGAGCCAGCCCTTTTTCACGTTGGATGTAGGCCCACTACTTGTAGGTCTTCATCAATAATGGCCATACTTTGGAATACTCAGGACTGATTACGCGAGTCAACAAAACCTCGAAAGAGCATCACAGGACTTTTACAAGCACACTGCTCAACCTAACGGATCTCCCAGGACCTTTTACATGCCATTTCACAACTTGTCCACAACCAGAGAGTATCATCCTGATACTCATAATCATAATGATCATAACGCTCTTCACGAAGCACAACCGAGATGCACATCACACAACACTTACATTCACCGACATGGGAAGACACACTTCAACCATCCATGAAAGGCTCAGCACTTATATCTACGCCATGGGAAGACACACTTCAACCATGCGAGAATGGCACAGCACTTATATTTCAGCCATGGGAAGACACACTTCAACCTTGCTTGAATGGCCCCATCACTTATATCGCAACCATGGAAAGACACACTTCAACCATGCTCGAATGGCCCCAACACTTATATCACAGCCATGTGAAGACACACTTCAACCATGCTCGAATGGCCCCAGCACTTATATCGCAGCCATGGGAAGACACACTTCAACCATGCTCAAATGGCCCTACCACTTATATCGCAACCATGGGAAGACACATTTCAACCATGCTCGAATGGCCCCAACACTTATATCGCAGCCATGGGAAGACACACTTCAACCATGCACGAATGGCCCCAACACTTATATCGCAGCCATGGAAAGACACACTTCAACCATGCTCGAATGACCCCGACCCTTACATCTGCACCATGGGAGAACACATCTACCACCATATCAGAATGGCTTCAGTAATTACATCACGACCATGGGAGAACACATCTGCCACCATGTCGAAAAAGCTCGGCAATTACATCATGACCATGGGAGAACACATCTACAACCATGTCCGAAAATCCCATGTTCATATGTGTCTTCAGACTTATCATACATAATCTAGCTAATTATGCAATGTATCCACTTGATACATATCATCGTAGCATCATCCTGATGCATATCATCTGGAGAAAAATCCTGAAGCTCATCATCCATGATCATCCTGATCATACAATGCATCCACCTGATCCATACACAGTATCTACCTGATACATATCATGTATCCACCTGATGCATATACAAATACATGATCCAACTGATCATATCAAGCATCCAACATGATGCATATGCATATAGATGATCCAACTGATCATATCCAGCATCCAACATGATGCATATACATATACATATACATCATCCAAACAGATCATATCCCGCATCCAACATGATGCATATACATAGTAGTAAACTGAGCATCGTCCTGGTGCTTATCATCCAATTCTTACATCCATGGCCATGGGAAGGATCCTCCTCTAACCATGCTTTGAATGGCACCTACAAATGTGTCCATCACTTCTTCCTTGAAGTGTAGTCAATCTGAAGAAAACCAAGCCTCTCTCTGAAGTACTCAAAATTCACTCTGGCTAGTGGTTTTGTCAACACATTTGCAACTTGCTCATTCGTCACAACATACAGGAGCTTCACTGCTCCTCTTTGCACCATATCCCTAATATAGTGATATTTGATCTCAATGTTCTTTGACCTGTCATGGACAACCGGGTTCTCAAACAGCTCCACACAACTCTGGTTGTCACAAAACATACAAGTAGCACCCAACAGGAGATCAAATAACTCAGACAGTAGCTTCCTCATCCATACTGCCTCACAACTAGCCGAACAAGCTACAACATACTCTGCTTCAGCTGTACTCAGTTCCACACAGGACTGATTCCTACTAAACTAAGAGATCATACCTAATCCCATACTGAAGCAGCACCCAGAAGTTCTCTTCCTATCTGCAGCACTCCCTACCTAATCTGAATCAACATAACCCTCCAGGTTAACCTTTTGATTCACATCATACTTGAGCCCATAATCAACTGTACCCTTTAGGTACCTCAGAATATGCTTTACAGCAACCATGTGAACACCTCTGAGATCCGTCATGAACTGTCTCAATGTGTTCACCGCAAAGCAAATATCTAGTCTAGTGTTCGTCAGGTACATCGAGGACCCAATCATCTGACGATACACCGTGACATCAACTGGATTAGACGAAGCATCACACAGAAGCTTCAGGTTCGATGTCATAGGTGTGGCCATGGCCTTGTAGTCCATCATCCGAAACCACTTCAGGATCTCTACTGCATACTTTCCTTGTCCATAGAAGATCCCATCTGCACTTTGCCACACCTCTATGCCTAGAAAATAGTACATCATCCCCAATTTCTTCATCTCGAGCTCGGTAGCAAGATTCTTATTCCTGTCAGAAATCAATCTATCCTCTCCTGTTACAAAGAGGTCATCCACATACAATAAGAGTATCATAGGATTTCCTTCCTCAACCTTGTAGTAAAGGTTGGAATCCGCTTTACTCTTGGTAAAGCCCAAACTGGATAGAAAATTGTATATCCTACCATACCAAGTCCTACGAGCTTTCTTCAAGCCATACAAGGGTTTCTTCAACTTGCACAAATATGAATCTCTCTCATGTGTCTCAAAACCAAGTGGCTTCTCCACATACACTTCCTCCTTGACTACACCATTCAAGAAGGTTGTCTTGACATCCATCTGGTGTATCTTCCATTTCATCACTTGCTTTATATTTCTCTATGCTTCCATCTGTAGCATGCTTGATCTTATAGATCCACTTGGAAGTCACAAAAGACTTCCCTTCAAGTCTTGGGACCACATCCCAAACATCATTCTTCATGATTGACTGATCATTACTTCGTCCTGGATCCCGAGAACTTCAGATTCTTAAATAGATAGCTTTGTTGCTGGAGTGAATGTTGTAGTCCTTCTTTTGTAGGTGATGGTATACAATCTTTCCTACAAGAGAGGTTAAATTGCATGATTAGAAACATCTCATAGTTTTCAGAACAAATTCTTACACATAAAAAAATATGTCATACAGTCATGCAATTAATTTAGCCAATGTTTCAATACAACATTTATCCATATCCTGTAACTTTCTAGATGCCTTCCAATCTCTACCAAAACATTGTTAAGAGTGTGCACAACTCCTAACATGTCAGCGAAGAGGTTTAATTGTAGATAAGTAGCAATAGAATGTTGTATAGTGCCACAGGACACTTACCCTTTACATGCATATTAGTAGCATACTGTTCATTAATGCAATTATTCTAATATGCATAATACACAACCTAAGTCTAGGAACATAAGTACATACATCATTGAACAATATTATTTAAACAATGAGATATACAAGACATGACAATTCAAATACTTATCTTTGTTTGTTTGTTGTGTGGACTCCCTCTCAATATTTACTTCCTCGCAGGAACTATTGGACTGTGCTCCCTCTTGATCTTTGCTTCCTGGATTACCAGTCCTTGAACTTATATCTATCCTCGATCACTATGCATGCTTACTAGTATCATCATTGTGTTATCCTCATACATAATCATACATTCATTAGTATAATCTTAATACTATAAAAACACAATAATCTTAAACATGTATACTCATGATCATTTCAAACACAAATAATAAGCATTAGTATTCAAGGTTTCAGGGAAGACTTCTCTTCTGGTTAGTCATATCATCAATCAAGGTAAGAGACATAATATGCATAAAACCTAGATTACCCAAACTTGTAACTTCATGAGTAATCATTATCAATCATACAAAAGTATAAGGTCCTGACATAGGGTAGGATTCTAGCTTGTTATAGGAAAAACATACCTGGTCATCATATGTAATGTCCCCTTCGCCCATCATCAAATGCATGGAAGGAAACATTAACAACACACCGGGCTTTTGTAAACTTAGCCCCAATATTTTTACTCATAATTTCATATCAATTAAAACTTCTGTGTGCAAATTTAAACTCAATAAAACACAAAGGAATTTAAACATAACAACACATATAAGCATAGATTCGTATCAGCATATTTATCTCAAGTAATCAATAAGTAGAGAACTCAATCCCCTACTTAAGCTACGTCATATCAATTTCAACCTCATGAGTACATAACATTCAGATTTAGCACATTGCAGAAGAACATAGATTGTATATAATTTAATCCACGAACAATACTTATCTTGCAACGCAAATGTCCAACGACTGGCTACGTGAGAGCAACATTCCACCCAACCATAGATCTCTATCCAGCCTGTATTCTTTCAGCTGAGATATCACCCCCGAGCTGGGTTGTGTATCCACTAAGGAGGAACTAGATGGCTCACTCACAATCAGGGTTTCACTCAAACAGCCATGCTAAGCCAACACACAGTTGGGTTTTTCAAGCATGCAATAGGAGATGGAGGAGGATGCTAGTCCACTGAGCTCAATCCCGGAGCCACATACACTTCAAGCTGGACTCAGCAATCCCATCCTCTATTCATACATCCACTCTTGGATTTCTAACAACTCTGTCACAAATAACCCCAAATCCGTCACTGATTTTCTGGGCAGTTAAAACTGGGTTTTCCCATGGATTTTGGGGTAGCTATTGCTCCCAAATTCGCCCGAAGGCTCATACCAATCGATCCCCCATTGGATTTCACTGTCCAATACCCATTCTGGGCGTTTTTGGCTTCCCAAAACGTGGGTTCACTCACAATCGCGATTTCTGGTTTTCTCTCTGCTGGGGACTCGTTTTTGGGTGGTGAATCATGCTAGATCCTTCCACCATGGGATAGGGATGAGAATGAAGCCACCTCCCTTGAGGTAAAGTGACTTATGGGACAAGTAAACAGAGCCCATACCTACCCATATGAATTTCTGGGTTGCCCATCCCCCATTAAAGCCATGGGCTGACATCTCAACCACTTCCTTACAACAGGCATAAATGTCATCTAGGGAAGTCAATGGGTTCTCATAATGACATGTGGCAGCCTAGGGTTTAGTCCCATAGCCCCCTCACCACTCCCTAGTGGATACATGTGGCCCCTTCTCATTCGTTGCCTTCGTAGCCAGTTTTGGTATTTTATATTGCATGATGTTTAATTACACCCTTTTACAATGTTCCATGGCTTCAGAGCACATGGTATCAAAATATCAAATACTTTCCCTTTAAATAAAATTCGGGCTTTCACTAGCGGGGCCTTGGCCTTGAGCTCCACGCTAGGAAAACATACATCACATGTACACATTATTTACATTAAAGGCTAATATATTCTAAGGGTTGAATTGGGGGTATTACATCATATTTGCTAGTTATGTCTAGCAATGTTTTCTTGTTCTCTTCAATGACCTGCATAACTCATAATTTAACCATTGTAGAACCAAACTATACATACCTCTATGTGATCCATGACTATGGATGAATCTTTGTCTTCATGTCATCATAGTCTTGATCTTGGAATTTGATTTGTACCTTCATGTTAGCGGATAACATTATCCTCATACAACACCACAGTGCATTAGTACAATCATGATACAATCATAAGTGTCATAAACCTAATCAATGAATGTCTTCTATCATGCATTCATACTTTTACTAGGGTGATAAGGCAAGTCTAAAATTAAACAATATTGTTACTAAACTCAATAACATGAAGACAATCATATTATAAACTTAATCATGAACAGATTTCAAAACATACCTATAAGTTATACATGTCAAATTGCTTGTAGTATTTGTTGTTGTTGTTCCTTTTGTTCTTAGGACAATCTGAGGAAAAGTGTCATCTCCTTGGTATGTGCTATGAGAGCTTGATCTTCATTCCCCATCTTTTCTTCTCGAGCTACAATCCGAGCTTCTTCCTGAGAGAATTCTTCTGACAGCCTACTGAATGAGATAAGTTTTTTTCTAGCACAAATTCCTTGGATGAAGGAATCCATGATTTAGGAAGGCCATTAAGAGTGGTCATTACCACTTCTCCATTCTCTATATCTTCTCCCACTGCTTCAAGTTGTTCTTTTATCTAGGAGACCCTTAAGAAATAAGACTGGATGGTCTCCGCATTCTAGATCTTGATATTCTTCAATTGATTCCTCAAGGTCATCTTCCAATTTATATTCTTCCCTTCCAATAGCTTGGTCAAGGAATCAAACATCTCCTTAGGTGTCTTCACAGATGACACATGTGGCATGAGATGGTCTTTGATAGAATCAACAATGATTCTCTTAGCCTTGACCAAGTTTTTCTTGTGTAAGGCCTTAGTCTCTTCTCCCTCTGGGACATGAACCCCTTCACTTATGTAGGTGTCCAAGTCACTCTCTTCTAGAATTAACCCAATCCACTTGATTTGTAGAAATTTGGATGTGGAGCTGGATTAGGGTTTGTTAGAGAAACTTTAAAAATTCAAACTTTGAATTTCAAACTTCTGAAAGGATAGAAAGATTCGCCTTGATGAGATGATCAAGCTGGTATACTTGGAATTTGAGAACTGCAAAGTTTCAACCCTCAAATTTGCTTTTCAAACTTCTGGATTCACTAGGGAGGACCCTGAATTAGGGTTTGATTTTTCCGGAGCTTCATCTATCCAAAAAGTTTGATCTTGGTCTCTAAACTTCGATTTTCCATAAGAGCTTCCATCTCTGGTCTTAGATTTCAGAAATTCCAACTTTTGCAGAAGCCCTAATTTCTGGCTTCACTAGAGAGACCCCGAACTAGGGTTTGATTTTCCTGGAGCTTCACCCAACCAAAAAGTTCGATCCAAAGCTCTAAAATTTGATTTTTCTTAGGAGCATCCAGCCATGGTCTCAGATTTCAGAAATTCCAACTTTTGCAGAAGCCCTAATTTTCGGCTTCACTTGAGAGGACCCCAAACTAGGGTTTGATTTTCCCAGAGCTTCACCCAGCCACAAAGTTCAATCCAAAGCTCTAAACTTTGATTTTTCTGAGGAGCTTCCATCCACGGTCTCAGAATTCAGAAATTCCTATTTTTGTGGAAACCCTAATTTTTAGGGCAAAAAATGAAAGTGCCCAGAATTGAACTCTGATTGGACAGAAATATGTGCCTTGCTGAGGAGAGTCAATATACCCTACTGCCTTTCCAAAATATATGGAGAAACACCCAAAAACAAGAATCCCTAGCTTCTGCAACTGCACACTGTCTTCTTCTTAGGTTAGCTCTGATACCATGTTAATTTTTGAGCATTAATTCAACATACTCTAGGATCTTTACTGAGAGAATAACATGTACAACATATCAAGCATATCAATCACAACAAGCAATCACATGAGGAAATAGACACACAAAGTTTCCTTGGGGAAAACCAAGAAGGTGAAAAACCCCAATAACTTCCTGAGAGATAGATAGAGCAATGATACAAAACCCAAGCATAAGAGATAGTCTCCTAGTAGCAGCTTCTCTTCCTCCCCTAGTGCGCCACTCTCTAATGAGTGTGTAAGTGAGAAAGTGAATGATCAAATAGAGTGCCTCCCGCACTCTATTTATACTTGAATTGACTTGCCTAGTAACCTTTACTAGGTCGACCTCAACTTAACAACATAACATAATGTTGATAAGGCCGATCCCCAATAGGGTGGTCTAATAACCCTTTAACCCACATGACTTATACAGGGCCAACCCCATCAAGGTGGTCTAATAACCCATCAAGTATAAATTATGACACTTACAATATAAATGATGACACTTCCATATAGAGGAATAATAACATCTCTATAGGAATACAATATACATATGTGAAATACATTCCAAAGTTACATATACATCAACATGCCAACATGGAAATGACATTACACAAGTTGAGGTCCCTTCATCTACTATGGTTAAATAGATTTTCTTACCATGAGTCATTACTTTAATTTGAAAAGCAACTTTAGGAAGGATCCTACATATCGAATGGTCTATATCTGATGTGATCAAAGTCTCATTGGATTGATCAACAACACAAATGGTAGACAATAGTTCCTTTCTTAGCATAGAACAACATTGCAATACCTCCAAGGCCGACATGGCACATGGTACTTGAGCTAGGTGCTCAAGAACATTACCATTCTGAGCAACTTGCATGTTAGGATTATGCATTGTTCTACGTAGAACACATTTGGGGGGGTGTGGTACTAAGTCTATGGTTGGTTTCTCAATGTAGATATAACCATCTGGTTGTGATTTCGACTGATCTCGTGTACTAGGAGAGACATCATAAGAATCAAGTCTTGTTTGAATGTTCATCTTAGGATCACACATGAAGACATTGGCATTAGGATCATTGTCCCCTTGCGGGGGGGTTGGCTGGTTTCCCCCTTGCGGGGGTACCAGTGTCAAAATAGTGCATTGTTGTTTCCCATGGCATTGAAGCACAATTGGTGCATCTCCCTTGCTAGTGTTAGCATATTGATTACTCTTGTACTTCTTCTTCTTTCCTCTAAGTTCTATGGATGAGACTATGAGGATGTCGAAATTGTTGGAAGGATTAGTAGGTTCCTGCATTGCCTGGCCAGCTGTGCATGGCAAATTCTGAATAGAAACTTGTCCCAAATGTGGGACAATTTGTTGAAGATGGTTGACGGAATCTGTCATACCATTGACATGAGGTTCATGTGGCATCCTAGCTAGATCAAATGCAGGTCTTGCAGGTTGGTTCCCAAAAGATTGTTTACTTTCTAGATCCTGACCACTCCATGGCAGAATGGGGTTAATGGTTGGATTGCCCCCTTGCGGGGTTAGGCCCAAAAAAGATTGGTTGATTTCTAGAACCTGACCACTCCACTGATATGGTCCTTGGGTGTGATGATAATTCGAAGGTGGGTTTCCCGTTTGTGGAGACTAACCCCAAGAAGTTTGGCTACTTCCTGAAACATGACCATTGGGTGGATTGCCTCCTTGCAGAGGTGGGGCCTAAGAAGATTGGTTACTTCCTAGATCCCAACTATACCATGGCAGTTGTACTTGGTATTGAAAATCATTCCAAGGTTGACTTCCTCCTTGTGGAGGTGGCATCCAAAAATGTTGGTGTGAACTAGGTTACATGTATGAATTGCCCCGTTGCGGGGGTATGTTCCATTGAGATTGATGACTCAGTGCAACATTACCATTCCATTCCGGGATAGGATTAATAGGTGGATTTTCCCCTTGCGGGTGTATGTTCCATTGAGATTGTTTACTTGGTGGAACATTATCACTCCATTGCTGGTTTGGATGCATGGGTGGATTTCCCCCTTGCAGAGGTGGGCCCCAATTAGAATAGTTACTAGTTGGAACCAGACCACACCATTGATTGTTTCCTTGTCTTAGATTAGAATTCTAAGGTTGATTTCCACCTTGCGAAGGTGGGCCCCAAGAAGATTGGATACTTCCTGAAACCTCCCCACTCCATGGCAGAATGGGGTTGATAGGTGGATTGCCACTAGGCATTGTGCTAGGATAATTCGTAGGATAACCCCCCAGGGCATTTCCACTAATCTGAAGAGCATATCCCCAATTGGCATAAATGTTCCATGGTTCATTGCTTCCACCACGGATATTACCATTCCATGTTGAAGGGTTTCCGCCAGAAGTAGAGTTTGGACAATTATTTTGTATACCATGAGGACTCTGGTTTACTCCTTGTGTGTGTTGACCCTGATTAGCCGATCCATATGGAAAACCAATGTTGGAGAAAGCCATGGGGTACCTTGTTGATTTGTGTTTATCATTCAAAATTTCAGAAAGAGGTTTGATATCACCAAGTGGCTCACGAATAGTAAGTGCAACTGGTTATGAAAGACTCATCAAAGGAGGAATTTTACGAGCATGTGTGTGATGTTTCAATGTTTTAATTTCAACTAGAGTAAGATTATCAACTACCTATGTATTCAGTTCGTGATGTGACGATGAATTCTCAGTGTTGATTTGATGTTGTTCTTCTTGAATAATGTTAATTGAGTTGAAAATCAGTTATGTTTCCAAGTCATTAGAATGTGGTTTTTGTGTCTGTCTCTGCAATGTAGCAGGGTCTTCAATTTCTGGTGACTCACCTCGCTGCCATCGTGACTGGTGGATCGGGAGAGTAGCCACTTCTAAGAAGTTGATAAAAGGATGTGTTTAAAAAGATAATTTGAATCAAACAATCCTAAGGCAGTCTAGACTAAAAAAAATGAAAAGTGTCCACACAGTAAAACTTTCCTAGAGATTTCAAGCAAACAAAATTACTTTTCCAAAGAACCGAAGCTCAGTGAAAAGCTGGATTGTAGGGCCTTTCGAAACTAGTAGTTGCTAAGGGATTTCATGTCCTCATACAATTGATAGGAGAGAGGGTGTGAGAAACAGTTACAATAAACTTTAATCACCAGGGGTACAAGTGTTGGTTCCTGACCACTCACACTCCCAAGGAGAAAAAGTTCCAAATTCTGTCTCAGGTATTGCAAGTGTGTCCCACTCACAATAGCCTATGTGATATCCTAAGAATAGCCACTAAAGTTACCACTTCACAATCCACAGTCGGGCGGAATAGTTGTAAGTCAATGACAACTCTCATTACCAGAAACTCTAGAAATATTGATGTCACCCCGAAGACTTGTCACTGAACAAAGAATTCCCTCGATAAGCTCATGTCCCACTAAACAAGCAAGAAGGGAGAACCACCTTTACTTATCCAGATTGACCTAGTGCTTGACGCATGTTTCAGAAGTGCTTTTGCCGACAAACATTTTTTGTGACTAATGGATTTACTCTCTTTAATCAATGCTAGTTTCAAAGTTTTGCAGCCCAGGAGTGTTAACTCTCCAAACCTAATCTAGGGCACTAACCTAATCTTGTTGGTGATACGAAAATCAAAAGTTTGTCAATTTTAGATTAAGCGCCAATTTTAAATGTAGTTTTCTTATTCTCAGGAGTGGAAATGAAACTGGTTGTGTTTTGACTCGAAAAAAGAAAAATGGACCAAACAATGCAAAATTCTCACTACTCTACCTTTAAATTCAATGAATGTTCTAAATTAAGGAAGAGTGAGAGGTTCATGAGTTTCTTTCAGTCATGCAAAATTTCTAGTAGATTCCGAATATTTATGCACAGTTTTTCTGAAATATGGATAATAATTGGTGTGTAAAGACCAATGTAACCCAAACAGATATCTCAAGTAAACATGAATCTAATTCTATTATAGGGGGGATCCCTATTTTTCATTCACAAGATCGCCATAAGGCCCAAGTGAAGAGGATACGCAGAGCCCTTTGGAATGGTTTTGAATTAAAACCTAAACTGTTACACGTGAGATCCACTTTCTCGTTCACAAGATCGCCATAAGGCCCAAGTGAAGAGCATACGGTGGCTCAGAAAATTGTATGCAAAAATTAAATCTACTCTATTACAAGTGAGATCCACTTTCTCATTCACAAGATCATCATAAGATGCGAGTGCAGAGGATATGGTGGCTTGATATAAGATGCTTTGAAAAGTGAACTCCTAAACTATTACAAGCGAGATACACTTTCTCATTCACAAGGTCATCATAAGATGCGAGTGAAGAGGATATGGTGGCTCATACACAATATATCTCAAGAAAATTGAACTCTAAAGGTGCAACTCTCTCTAAATGTGCATGAAAATCATAAAAATAATCTAACTCCAAAAAAAAATGCAACTAATTAAAGTTTAATTATGTTTTTTGGGAAGAAATTACTTTCAAATTATCTCAATCATGTGATGTTCAAGGTGTTCTTCAAATGCAAATGTGTGTGAAAGGTTCTTTCAAGTGCGTATGGTGTTTTTAAATGTGTATGGTTTACGTTTGATTAATGTTTCCAATCAGCATATTCTAAAGGTCTAAAAAATTGAATGTGCTTAAAGTGAAATCCTGTAGGGACCCCCATTTCGGGTTCCCCAAAAAGACTTCCACGGAATTTGAAGATATAAGTATAATTAATTTTAGAACTTCCAGTATGAATTTTTAAAAGAAGATATAGAGGCCACAGATCTACTTCTATCTATTGTAGTACATGAATGTCAATAAATAAAATTATATACCCAGATTTATTCATTCCACCACAAGAGTTAGCAAAATAAATAACTAAATACTTCAAACCTGTTTTCGACGGTTGGTAGAGCGAATCGATGGAGTCCTCGAAGTGGTTTTCGCACGATCCAATCCATTCTCCTGGCGAAGTATCGAGTGACCCCTTGGTTGACCTCCCTACCATATCGGAGTTATTCTTCTTCACCATGAACCCCCGAGCATGTGGAGTCGTAAGAACACACAAGCTAGCCTCCTGAAAGGATCTCCTAATCCCCGTTCCAGCTAATCCCAACTCCAAGGATCATAACATAATTTGAGATTATGATGGCCATCTAACATTATGGAACAAGATACGTCTTTCTCTCATTCTCCTCTCTCATTATATAGCAAAAGCCTGTGTGCCATGTGTCTGTCCATGCACATATTTAATTTAATTTAATATTTTAATTTCCAATATTCTCAAACACATGTGTCTTCTTAATGTCTTTAATGTGCACCTGAATCCCTAGATCAGTGGGAGCTAGGTGTAAAAGAGTTATACTTCTCTTTTGGTTCTCATTTAGTTATACTTAACAATCTCTTAGTTAGACTTATTGCTTTCTACTTTTCTTTCTTTTTCTAATATTAAGATTGAATTAAAAGATGATTCTTTTTACTAAAAGTATAATCTATTTTAAATTTCTTCTTTATAAAATAATTTAAATGAATAATAAAATTAATTAAAGTAAAATCTTGGATAATAAAAGAAAAACTATTATTTTATTAATGACCTATTTCAATTCTTTCTCAAAATAATGAAGTCAATTAAATAGAATCTTTAATAGAATGATTTAAAATAATAAAATCCATAAAATCGTTTCAATAAATAATATTTTTTCTTAATAATAAAATTAGTCAAATTTAATATTGGATAAAATCAATCTCTTCAATTCTTTTTCAAGTTAATAAAATCAATCTCTTCAATTCTTTTTCAAGTTAATAAAATAAATTAAAATGAATAATTCAAATTAATGAAATCAATTAAAAATAAAATCTTGAATAGAATTATTTAAATTAATAAAATAGAACAAAATGAAATAACATATTTCTTAAATCTTATGTGAAATTTTCATGTATACCATTGATTAATGTTCTTCCTCTCATTCTTGTCTAGGTACGTCTTCAGTGGGCCCTTGTGACAGTTTCATTTCTTCCTTCTTATGGGGAGTACTGCATAGCAACCGAGAACCGTCACTGTGATCTCTCAACTACGCTCCTTGGAGACTAAGGGATGTTGAGGGATAAGACTCTCCTTATTGCGCACCCCTCAACTCATCGTACACGACCAAATCATTATGGCCTTGCCCGTACAGCATACGCTTTCTCGGGTGAGCTGAAATGGCTTCACCCATGCGTGGATTGCTAATCCAGGGTCGACAATCAGTCATCGCACCCCTATGTGTTGTTTCCATTCTTACAACCCTTAAATTTCCATTCCGGGTCAGTTGGTTTATTGTCTTACCTACCACTGCACACACTCAAGCGTACATTAGTAGCACTGCACTATATTAATTATTTACATCATGCATTCTAGTATCTTAGTCAGTCGAGCATACAAATTATTCATCATTTATCATCATGTCTCAGTCAGTCGAGCATATACACTATTCTTCATTTTCATTTTAAAGCATTCTCAAAGTAGATTCAAATGGTTTGTGTTTTACTTAGCTGGTTCATTTCAAAACTAGTACCTCATTATTCTAAACAGTTAAGGTACCGAGGCAGGCATTACATACACTCCCTCTTATTAAAACTTCATCCCGAAGTTAAGTATCATGTACTTCCATGATGAGTTTTCTCTTTCTTTCCACATTCATTTCTTCAATGTAATCACAACTGATAATAAAATTTCATTTCCTCTTTTCTACCCTCATATAAGTATAAATCGCATAATTGATAATATCCCTAAATCGTACCTTTCATAGTGTAGCAATCCCCACAGCAGGTCTCCCTTGACATCGCTAATTGTAACTGGGATTGAAATCGCCTACGATGAATTCTTTCCATTCAACTAAACTATTAAGTAGATCATTTACGAAAATCCTTAAAGCACTGACACATTTCAGCATAAGGGATTACAACCTTCAATTCCAACTTCCTTTTGTATGGTTACGTATAACTATCATATATTTTAAACAATATATGAATTTCAAACTGAGAATTAATCCTTCCGAATTCTATTCTTCAAACATACCTTATCCATTCCTAAACTAATCTTACATGCAACCTCTCTCTTTTCATAATCCAAGTATAATTAAATACTAGAGTGTCATTTACATAGTATAGCTAAATGTATAATCTCATATTTTTATAAACAAAGTTATATAAGGTTTTCTCCTCTTCCTAACTCAAGTACAACTAAGATTTTATAATTCAATGTAAGTTTAACTTCTCTCTTTTCACAATCCAAAGCATGATTACAAACTAGTAGTGCATACCTGCGAAGCCATTGCCTTGATTTCAGAGAATAAGCATTTTCAACCAATCAATAAAATTCTTGACGCAAAACCCTTCATCAATGTATATGAACCCTGAATATCATTCAAACTTTTATACTAGCAAATTTAGTGAAGAATAATTCTAACATGTTCGAGAAGCTGTAAATATTCTTGCTCAGGATGAAGAAGTAAAAACCGTAGCTCTGATTTTTTTCCGCATCGATCTCCATGTATCGCTCATCGTAAGTCACAATCTCTCATTATTAAACATTATAAATTCATTTCTTCTTGTTAATAAATCATAAGCATCCCACCTTCAAAATTATCTAAGCACTTCTTTCTTAAATTCATATATGGTCATTACTTGTCCTCAAATACATCCACAATAACTATGTCTTACATTCTATTTGAACATAATCTATTTATATCAATAGTGTAAGAATCATTCTCAAAGAGATTTTTTTTTTAAAAATACATTATATTGATACATAATACATGTATATAATAAAGAGTATAATCTCAATAAAATAAAAGTCATGCTAATGAAATCTCTAATTTTTTTTTTTTTTTCAACTGCTCTTGTTTAACAATCTATACCATTGTCTGATTAAAAGATTTCAGCTAAAGTCTAAATTACCAAATAAAAGGATTATGCTTATCTAGTTGTGATTTTGGATATCCAATTTATCGATCGATCTCCTTCCCTTCCTAAATACATCATATGAATTTTAAATAATATTCCATTCAAACTTCTTCCATTTTCAAAATGTAAAAATATATATTAAATTACATAACATACCATTCCTTCCTTCTAACCTATAAAAGACTATTACATAATGTATTACAAAGTCTAGTATCAATTCATTAAATCATATAAAGGATTATTATATAGCTTAAATAAATGATTTATAATTTCCTTTCAAAATATAAAAGACTTTCACATAATGTATTATAATATCTAATATCACTTTATTCAAACATATAGAGGACTATTATATAAATTAAATAAATAATTTATAGTTTCTTTTCAAAATATAAAAGGCTTTCGCATAATGTATTACAATATCATAGCCTCAATTCATTCATACATATAATGGACTATTCTTAGATTAAGTAAATAATTTATAATTTCTTTTTTAAATATAAAAATCTATTACAATGTATTAATAATAATTTCTTTCCTTTCTAATTAAGAGCAACTATGATATAATTTATTTATAAGTCCAACTCAGATTTTCTTAGAACTATTAATGTAATAGATAATTCAATCTACATTCCAAACATAAATTCTCTTCTTGGCGCAAATATTCTTAAACCATAAATTCTCTTCTTGCCACAAATATTCTTAAATCATTTACATGTGACTAACTATGCATTTCCATAACCAACCGTATCCTTTCTATTCCATAGTAAGTAAGCATAACATATGAACCCAAATTTCAGCATAAGGAAATAAAAACTAAGTTTAAACTAAGATCCGAGTAGTGGATCTCATCGCTGGTCTGCATATGTTCTTCGAGAGACCCATATATATATCCTACTTATTTAACTATCATTTAAGTACATTAAAAAATATTCTACACCCTACCTATAATCAACCTTTAAGATATATGCTCAAAATAGAATTCTCTTTCCCTCTTATCTTCACGCATTTACATGTCCTACATTCATTAATATGACAATAGTTTACAAAAATACATAACCATATCTTCTACATGCAAATTTTGAAGGAGATGGCGCATGAATTTAAAAGTAATTGTATAAGTGAATTTTATGACGAAGAGAGGGAAGCTCGGACAACTAAAATTAAATATGTAAATTTCCATGCCAAAATTATGGAGGGCTCGGCGTTCAATAGGAACATAATCGCAGTAGATGAGGAAAGGGAAACTCGAAACATGTGGACACGTGTGGCAGTACTCCGTTAACTCTAGGCTTAAAGTAGAAAATAGCTAGATACATATGTTACCGTTGTATGGGAGTCAGCTGGCAAATCCAGAGTTAAAGGGTTTTGTTTTGTTTTCAAAGGCGGACTAAGAGGATCTCTGGGACAGGATTAAAATAAATAACTACAATTTACTTGCAATTCTGGAAGATGCTTATTGCAATATCTGACACAGAGTTTATTCAACTCTAAATTATTTGCAAATCTGGAATGCGCTCAGAGTTTATTTTAAAATTTAAACTACAAACTAATGCAAATATGGAAGGCGCTCAGAGTTTATTTAAAAATTAAACTTCAAACTATTTCAAATCTGGAAGTGCTAATCAACATAAATACATAGAGTTTTTAGATGTCGAACACCATTCTCACATATCAATGAGATGGGAAATTAATGCGCAGAAAAATGTAAAGGAGCAATTCGTTTCGATTCACAAATCTGGAAACGCCATTAGCAAATGGATACACAGCGATTTAAAAAGACAATTACAACCCGATTTGTGAACTTTGGAAGCACCGATAAGATCTGGATTCAAAAGGGTATAAGCTAAAATCGAAAACGCCATGCTCTGGAAATGGGAATGCTATGAGATTTGCAGTAAAAAAACGCTAAGATCTAGATTCAAAATCAAACGCCATGATCTGGATACGTTGCCCTAATAATCGATTTGCAGAGAAATTTGCAGAGAGACAAATGATAAATGCATTTCGAAATTACAATTCTGGGCATGTTGCCTGAAAGTCGATTTGCAGAAAAAATAAAAATTAATTCGTTTGGAAGCTACAATGCTGGACATGTTGCCCCCCCCCCAAAAAAAAAAAATCGATTTGCAGAGAAATAAAGATAACTGTATTTCGAAATCACAGTGCTGCAAGGTCTTAGATGAAGTCGTCCATACGCAGAGGATTTTAAGATTTAAGAGATTCAGATCTAAAATCTGTACACCTTCTCCAGAATTTCGAATGATTAAATGTTGAGGATAGGGCCAAGGTTCTTCACGAGTTATTCGAAGGAGATTGTAAAATGGGGACAGAGTTTGAAACTTCTAATGGAAATTCAGATTTAAAACCTCTGCGCCTTCACAGGATTCGGGAGTATAAGCGAGGAGACAGAGCTTAAACTTTAAAGAATCGGATCCAGTATGATTGTTATAGAATCTGGAGACGTCATCGAATCTAAACCGAGTCACTGAGATTGAGAATCAAAGCGCACAAACTGGATCTGCAGAGTATAAGTTAATAGATCATAGAAACAAATGAATTCGCAGAGTGTGCCATCCGTGGAACAATCTCTAAGATTTAAATTCGAAACACTGAATTCTGAGATCAAGAATGCCAGATCTGGGTTCGAATAGAATTATTCAAATTAATAAAATAGAACAAAATTAAAATTAATAAAATAGAACACAATTAAAATTAATAAAATAGAACACAATTAAAATTAATGATTACCGAATTTAGAAAGCGGGGTTGATTGAGATTATCAATCAAGACAACCCAGAAGTGCTGCGATCGCCGGGCATGGTTATTGCTCTTGTCAAGGTTTCTCAGATATAGTGGAATCATAATTCAAAATGATATTGAATAATAAACTCAAAATGTTTCTTCAATGCATATAATTTTTAGCAACCCGTATGAATCAGATCTCAGAAATAATGGATTTCCGAAATGATGGATCTCAGATATAGATCTCGACAATATTAGATCTCGGAAGCAATAGTTCTCGGGAATAGATCACAGAACTTAAATAGATTTCGGAAATGATAGATTCAGAAATGATCGATCTCAGAAATAGGTCTTGGCAGAGAATGGATCTCAGAAATATATCTCAGAAATAAATAGATTTCAGTAATGATCGATCATTGATGAATCCACGTTGGCTAGAGCTGGTTTCAGGTGTCTACTCAACATCACGCCGATGACAGGGCCCTCAGGGCGTATCCTGTGGTTCTGAAGGGACAATGCAACAAGTGACGGAGAGATTTTTCTTCCCAAGGAACAGATTCTTAATGGTCAAAGAAAAGAAAAGAAGAATATTCATATCTGAACAATTATTTTAACCCAAGCATGGCAATCGATTCGCCTGGATATTTTTAACAAAAGGGGGAAAATACATCCTAGAATTCAATACTCAGAATTTAGCTGAATTCACAGACTGAGCTCTGTAATGGTAAGAGCAGAGTCAGTCTGGATTTTTTAAAAAAAATTAACATGAAATAGATTTGGAAATCGACCCAGGTAAACGACCGAGCTCTTGCAACTGAAATTACAAAGTCGATTTGGTACCGAATTCTACCAAGTAAAAATTACACGAAATTCTAAAGAAATGAATCAATTTCAACTTTCTTGTAATGTATCAATCAGAATCCAAAGTCTATAACTGAAAGGAAATCAGGTGCGTTTAAAAAAAATGCGCGTTCAGGTAATTCCAATAACACTCTTCAATTAAAATTGCTGAAAGTTAACAAAAGGGGTTTCTTTAGACATTAATCTTCCCAAGCTTTCAAATAAACATTCCGTCGAATCAGTATTTACCAGAGATTTCAACCATATTATTCAACTAGGATTCTAATAAACTTTTCAGATTATAAGAAATGTAAACGGAGTTATGCCCAAAAATTTTAATCAAATAAATCTGCAGTTCTAATAAATCACAATATGTGTTACTAACCTCCCTGGTAGATGCTGAGGTTGATCTCCACTATCCTTTTTCTTAAGATTTCCAACATTCACTAGCGAACATCTCGGTTAAAATTATGAGTCCGGAGCCCTCAAGGCTCGATCGGCTTTGATACCAAATGTAGGGACCCCCATTTCGGGTTCCCCAAAAAGACTTCCATGGAATTTGAAAATATAAGTATAATTAATTTTAGAACTTCAAGTATGATTTTTCAGAAGAAGATATAGAGACCATAGATCTAGTTCTATCTATTGCAATACATAAATGTCAATAAATAAAACTATATACCCAGATTTATTCATTCCACCACAAGAGTTGGCAAAATAAATAACTAAATACTTCAAACCTGTTTTCGACGGTTGGTCCAACGAATCGATGGAGTCCTTGAAGTGGTTTCCGCACGATCCAATCCAAGATCTATCTACCGTATCGGGGTTATTCTTCTTAACCCTGAACCCCCGAGCAAGTGGGGTCATAAGAACACACAAGCTAGCCTCCCTAAAGGATCTCCCAATCCCCGTTCCGGCTAATCCTAACTCCAAGGATCATAACATAATCCGAGATTATGATGACCATCCAGCATTAGGGAGCAAGAGATGTCTTTCTCTTTTTCTCCTCCCTCATTGTATAGCAAAAGCCTGTGTGCCATGTGTTTGTCCATGCACATATTTAATTTAATTTAATATTTTAATTTCTAATATTCTCAAACACATGTGTCTTCTTAATGTCTTTAATGTGCACCTAAATCCCTAGATCAGTGGGAGTTAGGTGTAGAAGAGTTCTACTTCTCTTTTGGTTCTCATTTAGTTTACTTAACAATCTCGTAGTTAGACTTATATCTTTATACTTTTCTTTCTTTTCCTAATATTAAGATTGAATTAAAAGATGATTCCTTTTACTAAAAGTATAATTTATTTTAAATTTCCTTTCTATAAAATAATTTAAATGAATAATAAAATTAATTAAAATAAAATCTTGAATAATAAAATAAAAACAATTCTTTTATTAATGACCTATTTCAATTCTTTCTCAAAATAATGAAGTAAATTAAATAGAATCTTTAATAGAATGATTTAAAATAATAAAATCCATAAAATCCTTTGAAAAAATTGTTACCTCTAAGATTTTTCCTAATATTTACTTAGCCTTTATTTATTTTCTGTAAATTTTTCTATCAGTCTAGCGTATACTTTTCCCATTCCTTAACCATTTTTGCCATTAGTTATCTTTTCATAATTTAATTAGGATTTGGCTCTAGTTCATACTTTTAATTTCAAAATAAATTTCATTTTCTTGCATTAACAAACATTACAAATGCTTGCGAAGCTCTAAATATTATAATTTTGATTTAAAATGGTGAACCGACAGCTTCTGCTATAATTTCAAATTTGAAAATGCTGTGAGTTTCTGAAAAATGCTGTCAGTTTCGAATTTCAAATCATGATTTAATAGGGTTGTAAATGCTTGTAATTTTAATTTGTTGCAATCATGATTCGAAATATTTGGGGGACCTGTAAGTCATACATGTATGAATTTAACATATGGTCGACAGCATGACTACTTTCTCCATTCGACATTTGGCAATCAGGCCAGTTCACCGATCAAGATCATGAGTAGGTTTGTTCTACATCGAAATTGGTGAATGCTATGGACAAAAATGAAATATCAGGAATGTATCAAGCAAATTAGGGTCTGTTAATCCAGCTAAATTTCTATGCAGGTGCAGAGAAGGGTTTCGAAATTGAAAAGAGGTTATCAATATTGAGAGTTTATGTATTGTAACAGGATCCAATGTATGAAATTTCCACGCAGAACCCGAAGAAAAAACCTAGAGGACTCATATGCAGAGTTGAGCCCAACAACAGTGAATGGATTTCCCAATTTCCTCTGACAACAAGGTTAATGAAAAATGCTGGATGGTTAATATTTTGTGAAAGGTTACAAGGGTATAACCTTCAGGCGACGAAGGCATTTATAAAAAATTACAAAGAAGGAGTGGTCGATTTCAAGGATTTCAAAATTGTGGTAAATGAGTAGGTTGTTGCAGAAGTCACAGGTATCATTGCTAAAGGCGAACAATGGTTCAAACAGCAAGACTTTGAGGGAGATTATGGCGAGTTCATGTTACCATAGTTTGAAAGTTTGAATTGGAGCAATGGCGTGCACATAAGCAAAATAAAACCAAATTGGCAAATTCCACTCGAGGTAATAAAAAATTACATTACCTGTGATGGTCAGTTTGATAAGGTTTTAAGATGCCATATTAGGTTATTACTGCATTTACAGGGAAGAAAGAAGTTAAATCTTCCATATTACTTGTCGAGGAGTCTGTAAAAAATGGTTTTATGAGTTCAAAAACGGCCAAAGCACACCAACCGTTCTATCTTTCACCAAGGGCTTATTAAATTGTTGATTTTGCACCATTTGAAGCAAATAGGAAAAGACTGGGACCAGTTTATTCGTGAACAAGGATTTGAGACTAAAGAAAAGAAGAAATTCACCAAGAAAAAAGGTCAAGAAAGCAAATCGTCAGATGGGCAAGCATAGTGTGAAAATTCTGAAAAAGAGCAACATACTGTTCAAACCCTGTTGAACATTGATGAAGATAAACCAATAAACAGCGTAAATTCAGAAAAGATGGATTTGGGGCCGAGGACCAGAGCCATAGCTAAAGTGGTCGTAGAGATTAGATTGTTAAAACAACATGTAGGAGAACATCAAATTGTGCCAGTGAATGAGTCCAATGATGAGATGAATATACAGGAGAAAGATACTCTTGTAACTGAAGGTGAGGGTTCTATTGATGTTCAAATACATGTAGGGAAAATACCTGAAATATTTGTGGAAAATAAACAAAGGCATATAAAAAATCAAGCTTCAAGCTCTGGCATACAGAAGGATAATATTGTAGTGGATGCAGAGGAAATTAAAAGAGTCCCAGAATTGGATTTGGTAAAGAGATCTTTGTAATCTAATAAAGAGCAGTGTCGTTGCTTGCACAGTATTAATGAAAGTTTGATGATATCGAACAAAAGATTGCGAGAGGACCTGGAGCAGAGGGATATTGATTATGAGAAGCTAGTAGTGATTGCCAAGGAATCTTTGCAGAAAAAGAAAGTTATGAATGAAGAATGCAAGCAGATGAAGGCCCAGCTAGAACAGTTGAAGGGGCGAGAGCGCAATGAAGATGCAGAATTTGTCAGGTTACAACGAAGATCACAAGTTTTAAATGAAATGGATGATTTAGTTGAGTCATCAAGAAGTCTTTAGTCTGTCTTCTACAATTAAGAGATAAGATATCTTAGGTGTCAAGTTGTTATGATTAGGTTTGCCTGTTGTAACAATTCGATAGACATAGACTTTATTTTAAAAAGTCTATCTTATTTTTGGAGCGATTAGATCCAATGTAATAGGATCTAGTAACTGTTTTCTATTTTTGAACAAATTTTGTATAAATACGACATAGACAAAGGTAATAAGGGTTGGAACTGGAGGAACATGATAGAAGTTTGATTTTAAGGAGTTGTTTCATGTAGATCTGTATGTATTTCTTATGTTAATTTTTGCAGAAGATGACTGTTATGAATTAAAAATATGATCTTTGAGCCATTTCTTTTTCAATTTATGAAGTGTATGCTTTTGGTACTCTGCCCATATGTGGTCTAAATTCCATATTTTGATTCTTCCAAATAGTATATAACTATGCCCTCATCATGAAATATATTTGAGCTTTTATATTCATAGCCTTAAGATCACAGTCTTTCTTCTGCTTCCATTCATACATTAAAATGTTATACTGTATCTGTCTTTTATTTCCTTTTAAATATTTTAAATAATTTTGTTTTCTTCTTCCACCAAACAAAACTGAAACGGTCATTGTGTAGATGCCTCATTCCTACTATCCAAGATTACGTTAAGCTTGAACCCTTGTAGTCTAGGTTGAACTTTAGGGATAACATCTTTTGGCGCCGTTGCCAGGGACGAAGAAATGAAAGTATATCTTCCCTGGGTGTTGACATTTTTATAGCTGGTTTTGATAGGTGACAGAATCAGTACATTTGTTTACATACTACATTCACCTGACAGTCAGAAAGTTAAAGTGGCTTCAAAGCCGATTGGTACAAGAGGGAATCCTACATCTCCTTTACATGAAGGATTTTTTGATCCAAAAAAGATTATCAGGGAGGCTAGAAGGAAGTTAAATTTTCGATCATCCAGTAACCTTCAGTTTTCCACTAATGATGCACAATTAGGACCTTCCTCTTCAAATCCTGTGGATATTCAAGAAGAAAATAAGTCAGATCTATCTCTGAACATCCGAGAGGTGGATGACCTAAATCCAACAAAGGTTGGTGAATTCAATGTTTATTCAAACCCCCTATCTGTAAAACATAAACATGTCCCTGAAGAAGTCTTTACCATGAAATTTTTTACAGTTCCTGAGATTCCTCTCATGAGCAGAATCTTCATTGGCCAGTTGAAGATAGAAGTACCTTCTCCACCACAAACTCAACCCCCATCTCCTTCACAGGTAGCGCATTTTTCACATATAGTGCAACCTTCAGCTCTATAGCATCAGCCAATTGTTATTCAGACATCTCATTCACCAAATATGGCTAGTCAACCTCCTGATATGTTTGACCGCATGGTAACAGCAAGATATGCCTCATTAGTTATGCCCAGACCCTTAAATCCTTTGCCTGGTGAGGATTACCAGAAATACTTGCCCAGATTTGATGGCCAAGGTGGTAGGACTGCAGAAGAACACTGGGACAGGTGTTGTAGTTATGCTGATAATTACAACATTGAAGCTAGGGATGTGTGGATGAGAATGTTCGTACAGAGTTTGGATGGAGAGGTGAGAAAGTGGTTCAGGGAACTACCAACCAATTCTATAGATACTATGGAGGAATTACACCATGTTTTTATCAGGCAGTGGGGAGACACAAAAGATTATCTCTACTATTATACAGAATTTACAGCTTTAAAAAGAAAGCCTGATGAAGTTGTTGCATACTTTTCCAAAAGGTTTAATAAAATGTATAACAAAATTCCCATAGAAATTAAACCTATTGAAACTGTAGCGAGGTCAACTTATGCCAATGCCTTTGATCATCAGTTTTTCTTGTGGTTAAGAGAGAGAAAAGCAGTGTCATTGATGAACATGCAGGATGCAACTTTAGAAGTTGAGTCTAATATTTTGGCATCAAATAAGCTCAGAGAAGAGGATGAGTATCAAAAGACAGACCGAAAGGGTAAAAAGGAGATGATGCCTTCTTCTTTTGTTACAAAAGATGCAGATAATAAATATGATGAAATGCATAAGACTATAAAAGAATTTTTTGCAAAGCTTAATAGAATGGAAATGGAGAAGAAAAATGAAAAAGGCCTGCCTATGATAATGACAATAGAAACCCAAATCAATTTAGGCACCCTTATCCTCCCAGATTCATGTCCAAAGAGAGAAGGAACAATGACATTGAAAGGGAGAAGAGAGAGAATGAATATCAAAAGGTACAACCACCTTTTCAGAACAATTTAATAAGGGAGGATGATCCTTATGAAACAACATTAGAAGAGAATGAAGAGTTAGACCATGATATTAATTAGTTGGATGATGTATATGCTTCTAAATTTATAACTAGGGATGATTACTATGCTGCAGCAGAGATTAATTATGAAGAAGTAAGTGTTAATGAGCAGCAATCTGAAATTTGTCAGCAACAACAGCAACAAAAATCATATGGAATTAGGTTTGGGGTAAAGCAAGTTGCACCATTCAAAAAGAAGGTGAAATTCGTGCCCACTAAAGCAGCATTGCCTTCTACAGAATAGTAGGAACCACAAAAAGATAAAAACAGCTCTGTCAAATTAGCAGAAGGAGGTAATATGCTTGGTTTTGATTTGGAGCATGAGATAAATAGAATCAAGCTTCCCATCCTTTTAATAGAATTGATAAGGAGCATATCTTATAGAGAACCTACCATGAAAATCTTGAACTCATCACCTATTCATGCCTCAGAAGATGTGATAAATTTGCAAGAGAAAGATCCCACCATTATCACTGGTTCGAAAGCCTCTGACCAGTCAAAAATAAAATCCTATTATCCCCCACCTTTTTATATTACACTTACCATACATGATCAGATGTTGCATAATTGTCTTTTGGATTCAGGTGCTTCACACAATCTTATGCCAAAAGAGGTTATGGAAGCCTTAGGATTATCTGTCACAAAACCTTATCATGACTTATATGCTTTTGATTCCCGAGCTGTCAAGTGTTTAGGAGTCATAAAAGACCTTGTAGTCAACCTTACTCAGTTACCTATGAAAAGTGTTCTCATGGATGTTGTAGTGGCTGATATCTCTCCTAAGTTTGGCATGTTGCTGTCAAGATCCTGGGATAAAAAGATAGGAGGCACTCTCCAAATGGATCTATCATATGCTTCAATTCCTATATTTGCAAGTGAATATAGAAGGTTATACAGAGAGGTGCAGTTGGCATTTCTGGTAAGTGATGACAGAAATCCTACAAATCACCCTATTTATACAGTACAAGAGGTTATGGGTTCATGCATGTTACAGGTAAATGATGATGATGCTGGGGTTTTGCAAGTTCGGAAAGACAGTTCAGTTCAATGTGACACAAAAGAAAAGGAAGGGATTTGGCAGATGTACTTTGATGGGTCATCAAACAAAGATGGAGCAGGGGCTGGTGTGTTGTTAATTTCTCCTAGAGGTGAGATGATTTCATTAATGTATAAATTGGAATTCCAAACCACAAATAATACTTCTGAGTATGAAGCACTAATCCTTGGATTGAGGGCTGCAAAAGATATGAATATTCAAAATCTTGCAGTGTTTGGCAACTCCGAATTGATAATTTAGCAAGTGAAAAGTATTTATCAGGTAAAGCAATCATTATTGAAAGTTTACAGAAATGAAGTGTGGGATATGATAGATAATGTTTTATGTGCTTTTAATATAAGATATATTCCAAGAGATTGTAATCAGACTGCAGATTCATTGCCATTAGCAGCAACATATATTAGAATTCCTAAATTGACACACTAAAGCATCCCATTGATGTGAGGTATAGGCCAGCAGTCGCAGATGATATTAAACATTGGAGGGTTTTCCAAGATAAGCAGGAAATAAAAGAGTTTTTAGAATTAACTGAAGAGTTTGCAGATGACTAGGTTGACCTAGATGAAGACTTAGATATGGCTGAAATGTCTACTCATGCAAAACAGTCAATTGCTGATCAAAAAATTATGGATTTAAAGAGCAATTTTATCCCTAAGGGACTTGTTCCATTAGAGAGGTTATTTTCAAAAAATGATACACTGTTGAGAAATAATTTTCAGACCACTGAAGAGAGTGTAATCAGCTGTAATATTGGGTCTGTGGCAGAACCAAGGATGGTTAAGATATCTAAACAATTCTTAGAAAAGGATAGAAACAAATACATCATTTTGTTGAAGGCATTTATAGATATTTTTGCATGGTCATATGAGGATCTTAAAACCTATGACACTAATGCTATTCAGCATAAGATCCCATTAAAGCCTAATACTAAGCCTTTTAAACAAAAATAAAGAAGGATTAATCCAACACTTTTACCAGTCATTGAAAAAGAGGTGAAGAAGCTACTGGATGCCAAGATTATTGTTCCTCTTAGGTACTCCTCTTGGGTAGCTAACCTTGTTCCAGTACGCAAGAAAAATGGGGAAATAAGGTTATGTGTATATTTTCGAAATTTAAACAGATCATGCCTTAAAGATAACTATTCATTGCCTAAGATAGATCAGATTTTGTAGAGAGTGGTTGGTGCAGAAAGAATTTCAATGATCGATGGTTTCTCTGGTTATAACCAAATTGCGGTTCAGTCAGAGGATAGAGAGAAAAAAGATTTTACAACCCCCTCGGGTACATTCATGTATGACAAAATGCCTTTTGGGCTAATGAATGCAAGTTCCACATTTGAAAGGGCAATGGATATAGCATTCGTAGGTGAGAATGAAAATTTTGTGGTCATTTATCAAGATGATATCATGGTCTTTTCTAAATTTGATGAAGAGCATTTGAAACATCTGAAGCAAACTTTTATTAAATGCAGAAGATTTGGGCTATCATTGAACCCAAAAAAGTCTCACTTTGCTATGACAGAAGGTAAGTTATTGGGTCACATAGTTTCTGCAGATGGGATTAAAATAGACCCAGAGAGAGTGAAAGCTATTTTAAAGATTGTTATTCCCAGAAATAAAAATTAAATCCAGTATTTCATAGGAAAAATTAATTTTTTGAGGTGGGGTGGTTTATTCCTAACTTTACTGAAATTATTAAGTATATTACTAATATGCTTAGGAAGGATAGGGAGGTAAGATGGTCTCAGCAAGCCAAACAATCATTTGAGAAAATTAAGCAGGCACTGGTAGAAGCACCTATGTTGGCAACCCTTGATTACAACAAAGATTTTGTAGTGTTTTCATTTGCATCAAAAGAAACAATTGCTGATGTGTTGTTGCAAAAACATTCTGAGGGATTAGAGCAACCCATATCCTTTTTTAGTAAAACATTAAGGGATTCAGAGTTGAAATATACTAGTATCGAGAAACAGGCCTATGCTTTGGTAAAGGCACTTAAATTTTTTAGAATATATGTACTCCATTCTAAAGTTTTAGCCTATGTGCCTAATTCTGCTGTTAAGGAAATCCTAGTACAGTCGGACAGTGAAGGAAAAACGAGTAGATGGATTGCAAAAGTGATGGAATATGATGTGGAGATCAAGCCCACTAAATTGGTGAAAGGGCAGGGCCTAGCAAAGCTTCTCTCAGAATCAAATTGTCAAATACTGGATTTGCATATAATCATAGAAGGTGCAGAAGAGGTCGAAGAACAAGTCTATAGTAGCAGGTATGATGACAGTCCTTGGTATGCTGAAATTGTATATTTCCTGTTACATTTACAGTGTCCCCAGGAGTTAAGTAAAAATGAATGCCGATCAATAAAATTGAAAGCTCTCAAATATGTGTTGATTGATCAAGTATTGTACTGGAAGGATCCTGGAGGAATACTTATGAGATGTTTAGATAATTCAGAAACAAATAATGTCATTGAGGAGATGCATCCTGGTGTGTGTGGTGGACACAAATACTCGAAGGCCACAACCTTCAAAATATTAAGAGCAGGGTATTACTGGCCCACTCTTTTCTCAGATGTATACCAACAGATTAGGGCTTGTGAAAAATGTCAGAAGTTTGCAAGTAAACATCAGTTACAGTCATTAGCCTTGAAACCTATTTCAGTAGATGCTCCTTTCCAATAGTGGGGTCTGGATTTTATAGGTGAAATTCATCCTCCATCTAGTGGCCAACATAGATGGATCTTAACTGCAACATATTTTTTCACCAAATGGGTAGAAGCCATTCCTACTAGAAGAGCCACATACCAAATTATCATTAATTTGCTGCAAGAAAATATTCTCAGTAGATTTGGGTGCCCTAGAAAACTCCTTACTGATAATGCCCCTGCATTCAAATCCAAAAAAATGATAAAATTTGCTGAAGACCATAACATTTCCTTGAGACAATCTACACCCTATTATCCCCAAGGCAATGGACTAGCAGAGTCCAGCAATAAAAGCATTATAAACACTATGAAAAAAATGTTATCAGAGAATAAGAAAGATTGGGATACTAAATTAAAATTTCCATTATGGGCAGACAGAGTTACTTTAAAGAAAGCTATCAGAACCAATCCATTTCAAATAGTGTATGGAACTGAAGCAGTATTCCCAATTCAATTGATGACTCCAGTAATTAAGTTTGTGTAGGAAGCTGAAGAAGAACCAGAAATAAAGAAAAGGAGAACATTTCAGATAATTTAGTTACAGCAAGAAAGGGAAGCTCTCATAGACAAAGCTGAAATACACAAAAATAGGATGAAAGAACGCTTTGATAAAAAGGTAAAAAAGAATATGTTTGCACTGGGTGATCAAGTGTTGAGATGGGATGCCAAATATGAGGATAAAAGAAAACATGGTATGTTTGATGCTCTGTGGTTTGGACCATTCATAGGGATGAAACGTTTGGGAAACAACACCTTTGTTCTACAAACTTTGGGAGGTAATGAGATTCCAGGTCCAGTTAATGGACATTTTTTAAAGTTATTTCATACTTGATTGAGATGACAGGTTTTTGTATATATTCATTGTACATATTAGTTCAAATAAGTTCAGTAGACTCTAGCCCAATAAGACAAGTTTAAGAAGGCATAGGTCATAATTTTCTTAAGATCTTACAGAGAAGACCTTATCCCCAGACGGAGCCAGATGTTATCTCTAGGATTGTTCCTAAGATTTACTTAGAGTTTATTTATTTTCTGTATATTTTTCTATCAGTCTAGCATATACTTTTCCCATTCCTTAAACATTTTTTCCATTAGTTATCTTTTCATAATTTAATTAGGATTTGGCTCTAGTTCATACTTTTTATTTCAAAATAAATTTCATTTTCTTGCATTAACAAACATTACAAATGCTTGTGAAGCTCTAAATATTATAATTTTGATTTAAAATGGTGAACTCATAGCTTCTGCTGTAATTTCAAATTTGAAAATGCTGTGAGTTTCTAAAAAATGTTGTCAGTTTCGAATTTCAAATCATGATTTAATAGGGTTGTAAATGCTTGTAATTTTAATTCGTTGCAATCATGATTCGAAATATTTGGGGGACCTGTAAGTCATACATGCATGAATTTAACATATGGTCGACAACATGACTACTTTCTCCATTCGACATTTGGCAATCTGGCCAGTACACCGGTCAGGATCATGAGTAGGTTTGTTCAGCATCGAAATTGGTGAATGCTATGGACAGAAATGAAATATCGGGAATGTATCAAGCAAATTAGGGTCTGTTAATCCAGCTAAATTTCCATGCAAGTGTAGAGAAGGGTTTCGAAATTGAAAAGAGGTTATCAATATTGAGAGTTTATGTATTGTAACAGGATCCAATGGATGAAATTTCCACGTAGAACCCGAAGAAAAAACCTAGAGGACTCATACGCAGAGTTGAGCCCAACAACATTGAATGGATTTCCCAATTTCCTCTAACAACAAGGTTAATGAAAAATGATGGATGGTTTATATTTTGTGATAGGTTACAGGGGTATAACCTTCAGGCGACGAAGGCATTTATAAAAAATTACAAAGGAGTGGTCGATTTCAAGGATTTCAAAACTGTGGTAAATGAGTAGGTTGTTGTAGAAGTCACAGGTATCATTGTTGAAGGTGAACAATGGTTAAAAGATCAAGACTTTGAGGGAGATTATGGTGAGTTCATGTTACCAGGGTTTGAAAGTTTGAATTGGAGCAATGGATTGCACATAAGCAAACTAAAAGCTAATTGGCAAATTCCACTCGAGGTAATCCAAAATTACATTACCTGTGATGGTTGGTTTGATAAGTTTTTAAGATGCCATGTTAGGTTATTAATGCATTTACAGGGAACAAAGAAGTTAAATCTTCCATATTACTTGTGGAGGAGTCTACAAAAAATGGTTTTATCAGTTCAAAAACGGCCAAAGCACACCGACCGTTCTATCTTTCACCAAGGGCTTATTAAATTGTTGATTTTACACCATTTGAAGCAAATAGGAAAAGACTGGGACCAGTTTATTCATGAAAAAAGGTTTGAGACTAAAGAAAAGAATAAATTCACCAAGAAAAAAGGTCAAGAAAGAAAATCGTCAGATGGGCAAGCATAGTGTGAAAATTATGAAAAAGAGCAAGATACTGTTCAAACCCTGCTGAACATTGATGAAGATAAACCAATAAATAGTGTAAATTCAGAAAAGATGGATTTGGGGCCAAGGACCAGAGCCAGAGCTAAAGTGGCTGCAAAGATTAGATTGTTAAAACAACATGTAGGAGAACATCAAATTGTGCCGGTGAATGAGTCCGATGATGAGATGAATATACAGGAGAAAGATACTCTTGTAACTGAACGTGAGGGTTCTATTGATGTACAGATACATGTAGGGAAAATACCTGAAATATTTATGGAAAATAAACAAAGGCATATAAAAAATCAAGCTTCAAGATCTGGCATACAGAAGGATAATATTGTAGTGGATGCAGAGGAAATTAAAAGAGTCCCATAATTGGATTTGGTAAAGAGATCTTTGCAATGTTATAAAGAGCAGTGTCGTTACTTGCACAGTATTAATGAAAGTTTGATGATATCGAACAAAAGATTGCGAGAGGACCTGGAGCAGAGGGGTATTGATTATGAGAAGCTAGCAGTGATTTCCAAGGATACTTTGTAGAAAAATAAAGTTATGAATGAAGAATGCAAGTAGATGAAGGCCCAGCTAGACTAGTTGAAGGGGCAAGAGCGCAATGAAGATGTAGAATTTTCCAGGTTACAACGAAGATCACAAGTTTTAAATGAAATGGTTGATTTAGCTGAGTCATCAAGAAGTCTTCAGTCTGTCTTCTACAATTAAGAGATAAGATATCTTAGGTGTCAAGTTGTTATGATTAAGTTTGCATGTTGTAACAATTCGATAGACATAGACTTTATTTTAAAAACTGTATCTTATTTTTTGGAGCGATTAGATCCAATGTAATAGGATCCAGTAACTGTTTTCTATTTTTGAACAAATTTTTTATAAATAGGACATAGACAGAGGTAATAAGGGTTGGAACTGGAGGAACATGATAGAAGTTTGATTTTAAGGAGTTGTTTCATGCAGATATGTATGTATTTCTTATGTTAATTTTTGCAGAAGATGACTGTTATGAATTAAAAATATGATCTTTGAGCCATTTCTTTTTCAATTTATGAAGTGTATGCTTTTGGTACTCTGTCCATATGTGGTCTAAATTCCATATTATGATTCTTCCAAATAGTATATAACTATGCCCTCATCATGAAATATATTTGAGCTTTTATATTCATAGCCTTAAGATCACAGTATTTCTTCTGCTTCTATTCATACATTGAAATGTTATACTGTACCTGTCTTTTATTTCCTTTTAAATATTTTAAATAATTTTTTTTTTCTGCTTCCACCAAATAAAACTGAAACAGTCATTGTGTAGATGCCTCATTCCTACTATCCAAGATTACCTTAAGCTTGAACCCTTGTAGTCTAGGTTCAACTTTAGGGATAACATAAATAATAATTTTTCTTAATAATAAAATTAATCAAATTTAATATTGAATAAAATCAATCTCTTCAATTCTTTTTCAAGTTAATAAAATCAATTAAAATGAATAATTCAAATTAATGTTATCAATTAAAAAATATATATTGAATAGAATTATTCAAATTAATAAAATAGAATTAAATGAAATAAAGTATTTCTTAAATCTTATGTGAAATTTTCAGTTATACAATTGATTAATTTTCTTCCTCTCATTCTTGTCTAGGTACCTCTTCGGCGGGCCCTTCTGATAGTTTCATTTCTTCCTTCTTATGGGGAGTACTGCGTACCGACCGGGAACCGTTACCGCGATCTCTCAACTATGCTCCTTGGAGACTAAGGGATGTTTAGGGATAAGGCTCTCCTTATTGCGTGCCCCTCAACTCATCGTACGCGACCAAATAATTATGGCCTTGCCCATACGGCATACAATTCCCCGGGTGAGTTGAAACAGATTCACCCATGCGTGGATTGCTAATCTAGGGTCGACAGTCAGTCGTTGCACCTCTATGTGTTCTTTCCATTTTTACAACCCCTAAATTTCCATTGTGGGTCAATCGGTATATCATCTTACCTGCCACTGCACACAGTCAAGCACACATTAGTAGCACTGCACTATATAAATTATTTACATCATGCATTCTAGTATCTCAGTCAGTCGAGCATACAAATTATTCATCATTTATCATCATATCTCAGTCAGTCGAGCATATACACTATTCTTCTTTTTCATTTTAAAGCATTCTCAAAGTAAATTCAAATGGTTCGTGTTTTACTTAGCCGGTTCATTTCAAAACTAGTACCCCATTATTCTAAACAGTTAAGGTACCGAGGCAGGCATTACAGATCCACTTTCTCATTCACAAGGTCATCAATCTGGTCGCCAATATGATCGCCAATATGATAATAGATTATGTTGTTGGCATGTAGGGAGTTAGATCTGCAATATATCAATCTATCTTAGTAAAACATGGTGAGTTTGTATGTCAGCAAGATGAAAAGATTATCACAAGTTTACAAAGATGTATATTCATTAATCAAAACTCATTAAGATCTAGATTCATTTAAGAATTAAATTCATGCATGTAAAGCCAAATTCAAACTCTTGGATAGTAGAAAATTGAATCCATTCATATTAAAACTAAGAAGAAGTACATCCTTACCAATGATCTTGGTGTGAATCTTTCTTCCTTTGTCATGAGCTTCCCTTCATTCACCCTTGCTTTTGAAGAATTTGAGCTCCTTCTCCTCCTTCAGAATCTCTTCAGCATGTATTTGCTCTTCCTTTGGTCTCCTCTACAATGCCTCCCATTCCTTTCTTATATAGCATTGGGAAATGAGCCCTCATGTTTCTTTTTTCAATGTGGGATTATCCATTTTCATCTTTTTTTATTATTTTAGCTCAAAAACCCACTTTTCCATAGTTTTTAGGCTTTTTGCACAACTTTAACATACTTTAAGTACAATTAATGCACTTTAATGCATTCATCTTCACTTATTGATTGGTGTATCTTAGTTTTAAGCCTTTTATGAGCGGTTCAATAACTGAACTTGGCCTTCTTAGGTTCTTACTATCTTCACCTAATCCTTCCATTTATGGGAGAAGTGATTAGATCAGAGAGTACTTGTCTTTGAATGTACTCATGTTTCTATCTTCATGTTGCGGGAGCATGGTAAAAATGTGCTTCTTGTGTCACATGAATAAGGTGTTAATTTAATTGTTAACATTAAGGATGAGTCAGATTTAAAAGAAACCGTTATTGGTCAGAATAGATGTTAGTCATATCTATTACAATCTGTTTGGGAAGATTTACAAAAATCTAGAAAAGTTGAGTTGAAAGAAAAGAAAATTCATAAACCACCATTACAAACTCATAATATTGTTCAAAACCCTCCAATAGTCATGGCTGCTAGATTTTCTCCACTTTCCTTGCCTGTGGTTTTCCATGAACTTCTCAAAATTATGCACAAAGAATCACACTGTTTGATGGAGAAGGGAATTATATAGCCCAACAACATGTTGATAGGTTTAATGATTTCATTGATCTTGAAGAATTAGATCATGATGATGCAAAATTGATATTGTTGGCTCAAATTTTATTGGGAAAGGTTAAGAAATGGTTTAGAACTCTTGCTGCAAGATCTGTCCCTTCCTATGATGAGTTTGTAACCTGTTTGCTTGAAATATGGGAAGATAAGAAAAACCCTTTACAAATTCTAACACAATATAATAATCTGAAAAAAGGGGGTTTTGAGTTTGTTCAAGAATTTTCTACAAGATTTATGAGGGCTTATAATTCAATTCCTGCCGATGTTAAACATCTTGTGGGGGCTTCCAAAGTACATTATGCAGATGATTTTGATGGTAATTTTTCTTATATGTTGAGAGAAATAAAGTCAACCACTTTTACCACTATGTTGAAATATGCAGTAGAAGTGGAAGCAAACTTAATGGCCTATGGAAAAATGAAACAAAGAGCAAAAACATATAGGAGAAAAATTAGAGAAGAAAAATTAGCTTCAACATCTTCTTCCATTGATGCTAAGTTTGAAATTATGATGAAGACTATGGAAAAAACCTTAGACAGATTGGCTTTGGAAAGAAAACCTCAGAATAGAGAGCAAGAAGAACCACATATTAGAAACCCAAATTTAAGAACTTTTCCTCCACCGATAAGACAAAGAGATCAGAGAAACCAAAGAAATCAAAGAAATGCAGAATATGAGCAGGTAAGACCTCCATTTCCTAATAATTTCGTTGATGAAGAATATGAAGTTGGACTTGTGGAAAGTGAGATACATTATTTTGATGAGGTTGATTTTGAAATTTATTTGACTAAAGAAGAGCATGACATGTTTTCTCAAGAAGGGGATTGTAACAGTTTGGAGTTAGAAACATAACAATATCAAATTGGATATCAAAATGTTGTAAATGAGCTTCAAAGAAAAATCAACCTTAGAAACAGAGATGTAGTTGTGAATAAAGGAAAAGGTGCTATTGATTCACCTTCAACTAGCCAACATACAAAGGAAAAAACAAAAGAAAATATACTTAAAAAGGTTCCATAAGTTAAGCCCCAAGAGTTAGCTTGATCGGTTGAGTTCTCGGAAGTTAGGCCTCCCAGCATGCGAGGTCACGGGATCCATCCTCATAGACCCTCTTGGGGTTAGGCACGCAGCGGCCGTAGGGCGGAAACCCCTTCGGGGCGGGTCCGTCGGAAATTATTTTGTGGATGTAGCGGTCGGCTAAGCTGATTATAGTGAACCACATGGAAAAAAAAAAAAAAAGGGTTCCATAAGTTAAAAAAGATTTGATCAAGGAAAATGACAAAGTACCTACTTCTTTCAGCTTACAAAGAGAAATGTCAAAAATTAAAATTTCTATTCCCTTTAATGAGTTGTTAAAAAATAAGGATTATAAGGAGCATATTTCTAAGATGGTTAAGAGCGAAGTACAAGTGGAACATGATACACTGGAATTAAATTATAATTCCCCAACTATCATGTTAGGCTCTAAAATTGAAAATAATAGTTTAGAATATGTTACAACTTTCTATGTAAGTATGAATATTCATGACATGGTTCTCCATAATGCAATGTTGGATTCAAGATCTTCACACAACTTAATGCCAAAAGCTGTAGCAGCTAGTTTGGGTTTGGAAGATATGAGGCCTTACAAATACATATTTTCATTTGATTCAAGGAAGGTCAGATGTTTAGGACTAATCAAAGACTTGGTGGTTTCTCTTGCTAAAATCCCAGCTAAAAATATTGTTATGGACGTAGTTGTTGTAGATATTCCTGCCAAATTCGGTATGTTTTTATCTAGATCTTGGGCCTCAAAGCTCAAAGGGACCCTGCAAATGGATATGTCTTTTGCTACAAGTCCAGTTTTTGGTGTGTATAGAAGGCTTTATAGAGAAGAAAGGCTTGAATATGTACTAAGTAATAAAGTTAAACCAAACAATCACTCCATTTATGCAGTAGACACAGATTTGGGATCTTCTATCTTTTACAAAGATTTTCATTTTGAAGAAGAAATAGATTCGAATAAGTAGATGGAGAAGAAAGATTCGGTTTCAGAAGAAAAGATTCATAAACAAAGAAAAAGAATTGATGGAATTTGGACCATGTATTTTGATTGGTCAATTAGAAGGGAAGGTGTTGGTGCAGGTGTGTGGATAATATCTTCGGATCGAGTGTTCCTGATTTATTTCTTAACGATGAATTTTGAATGTACAAACAATGTTGCAGAATATGAAGCTTTAATCTTACAGCTGAATGTGTTGAAATATTTGAAAGCAAAGAAAATTGATGTATTTGGATATTCTGAGTTGGTAATAAATCATGTAAATGGAAGCTACCAAACAAAACATCCAAGAATGAGAGCATACAGGAATGGGGTTTGGGATTTACTTGGTAACTTACTTTATGAACACAAGATGGAGGTAATACCCAGGATTAAGAACTCAATAGAAGATTCGTTGGCTACTACTGCAGGAGCTTTCAAAGTTTCTAGTTTTTCAAATAAGAAATATGAGATTGAGATTGTTAATAGACCTTCAATTCCAGATAATTCTAAATATTGACAAGTTTTTGAAGATGATTTGTAGATTCAAATATTTCTGGAGATGTCAGATGAGTTTTCCAACACAGTAATTGAAAATGAAGATTAGAACATGGAAGGAATTATTAATGATGAAGGACTTTCATAAGAACAAGAGAAGTTCAAGAAAGAAATTGGAGGGAAAGAAATCATCCAGCTAAAGAACAATGTCATTCCTAAGGGCCTTATACCTTTAGAGAAACTATTTGATAGAAATGATGTAGCCAAGAATCCAAAGGTAGAACCTCATGAAGGTGAGATTAAGGACTGTAATATTGGAACAAAAGAAAAATCCAAAATAGTGAAAATTTCAAAGAACCTACCCCCTGAAGAAGAGAGAAAGTATGTTGAGTTAATGAAGGAATTTACAGATGTATTTTCCTGGAGTTATTAAGACCTGAAAGAGTATGACACTTTTATTATTCAACATACTATTCCTATAAAACCAAATGAGAAACCCTTTAAACAAAAGGTCAAAAGAATAAATCCCTTGCTGCTTCCAGTGATTGAGAAAGAATTTAAGAAGCTATTTGATGCTAAGATAATTCTGTCTCTTAGATTTTCGAGATGGGTAGAAAATTTGGTTCCCGTGAGAAAAAAGAATGGAGAAATAAGGATTTGTGTAGATTTCAGAAATTTAAACATAATATCTATGAAAGATAATTATCCTTTACCAAAGATGAATCACATTTTGCAGAAGGTTGTGGGAGCATAAAGGATCTCTATGTTGGATGGTTTCTCAAGATACAATTAGATCAAAGTTCTACAAGAGGATAAAAAAAAAGTAGCTTTCACAACACTATGGCGAACTTTCATTTATGCAAAAATTCCATCTGGGTTGATGAATGCGGGAGCTACATTTCCAAGGGCCATGGATATTGCATTTAATGAAGAGAAAGATAAATTTGTAGTGGTATATATGGATGATATAACAGTATATTCAAAGTCTTTTGCAGATCACTTGAAACATTTGGAGAAGGTATTTTTGAAATGCAGGAAATTTGGTATATCTCTAAATCCCCAAAAGTCAAATTTTTCCATGAAAGAAGGAAAATTATTAGGGCATATTATATCAAAAGATGGAATTAAAATTGATCCTGAAAGAGCGGAAGCCATTCAAAAAATTGCGATACCGATGAGAAAGAAAGAGGTTTAGTATTTCATTGGCAGAGTAAATTTTTTAAGAAGGTTTGTCCCTAGTTTTGAAAAAAATATGAGAAACATTTCAGCCATGTTGAAAAAGAGAAAGATATTAAATGGACCATAGAAGCTAAAAAATATTTTACAGATATTAAGAAAGATCTCAGAGAATCCCCTATTCTAATTAGTCCTGATTTCTCAAAAGAATTTATCATATTTTCTTTTGCATCACAACATACCATAGATGGAGTATTATTACAGAAAAATCAGGATAATATGGAACAATCAATTGCCTTTTTCAACAAAATTTTTAGAGATGCAAAACTGAAGTCCAATATAATTGAGAAACAATCATGTGCATTGATAAAATATTTGAAGTATTTCAAAGTTTACATATTGCATTACCACACTATTTCATATGTTCCATCTGCAGTTGTTAAAGATATTCTTAGTCAACCAGACCCTGAAGGAAAAAGAGCCAAATGGATTGCAATCTTATTGGAATATGACTTAGACATCAGACCTACAAAATTCATCAAATGACAGGGTTTGGCAAAGCCGATGACAAAGACAAATTATGATTCTTTAGATATGAACTTTATTTCTGATCTCTCAGTCGAAACAGTCCTAGAATTGCAGTGGGTAAATATTTTTCCTTGGTATAGTGATAGTGTATATGTTTTACAAAATTTGCAAGCACCCCCAGACTTGGACAAAACTAGATCAAGGTCAGTAAAATTGAAAGCAGCAAAAATTTTCATATTGAATGAATATTTGTATTGGAAGGATCCAAGAGGGATTTTGTTGAATTGTTTGTTAGAAAATGAAGCATATCATGTCATTAAGGAGTTTAACAAAGGAGTGTGGGGGGGACATCATTCATGGAAAGCTATAGTGAACAAAATTCCCAGAGTAGGATTCTATTGGCCTACTATTTATTCAGATGTGTATAAAGAGATTTCAAAATGTCGTGAATGTCAATTTTTTTATGGGAAAAGGTAACTTTTACCTTTTCCTTTCAAACCAATTTCATTAGAAGCACCCTTTCAACAATGGAGATTGGACTTCCTTGAAGAAATCAATACAAATTCTTCAGGACAACATAAGTGGATTTTGACTGCAAGTGATTATTTTACTAAGTGGATTGGAGCTATCCCAAGCAGAAATACTATAGAGATAGTAATAATTAATTTTCTAGAAGAAAACATTTTTTTCAAGGTTTGGATGTCCTAGAAGAATAATAATAGATAATGCACTAGCTTTCAGATCAAAGAAGATGATTAGTTTCTGTCATAAGTACCACATTCATCTGAATCATTCAACTACATATTATCCCCAAGGTAATGGATTGGAAGAATCTTCAAATAAGAGTTTGGTGAGACTCGTAAAGAAGTTGTTGGAGGAAAACAAGAGAGCTTGGAATACCAAACTTGAATATGCATTGTGGGAAGACAGGATTAGCACAAAGAGGGATATTGGTACATCTCCTTTCCAATTGGTTTATGGGACATAAGTAACTTTTCCTATTTCCTTAGGTCTTCGAGTTATGAAGTTATTACAAGAAGTTGCAGAAGAACCAAACCACATGCAAAGAAGAATAAATCAGATGATAGAGTTACATGAAATGAGAGAGAAGGCTTATAATAAAACTCAAATACATCAGGAGAAAATGAAGAAGACTTTTGATAGGAAAATCAAAGAAAGGAACATTCATATTGATGATTTGGCCTTAAAGTAGGATGCTAGAAATGAGGACAAACATGGAAAATATGAATATTTTCAGAAAGGCCCATACATAATTTCTGCTTATCAAGGAGATAATTCTTTAAATTTACAATATCATAATGGAGAGTTTATTCCGGGAGGCCCAGTGAATGGGAGGTATCTCAAACACTATCTTTCTTAAAGCAAGTAGAAGAAAATAATTTTTTGTACATAAATTGTATATATATCATATTACTTTCCACAGAAAATTTTATCTAAATAAACTCATTGAGAAAAGAATTGTAGAGTTTGTATTCAGAAGTATGTTGGTGTTTCAGTTTAGATTGCCAGTTTGTTTTCAGTTGGATAGTTTGTAAATGATAGAATACATAACAGATTTCAATTTGAAAATTGAGAACAACCTAATGGTTAGGAACATGGTCTATGATTTCTTCGCTACCTCACAGGGAGGATATCATCCCCAGTTGGAGCTAGTTGTTGGCACAGTAGTTGTCCAATTTGATTAGAAGACAAATAATTCAAAACTTGTTTAGATTTCACTCTGGCATTGTGAAGAAAGCACTCAACCCCAAAGAAAACTAGCCATATGACCAATGGCTAACATTAGAGGAAATTTGGGTGAAAAATGGGCCTCCTAAGAAAAATAATAAGAAAATAATAAAATAATAGTAGAGAGAGACTAAAAAAACTACTTTTTGGGATCATATTTTCAACTTATCTCTTTGTAGGTTTACTCAAATTTCAAGCAGGAGGACTCGTTGGATGCATAATTTAATTATGCATCCAACGAGTACCCATGTTGCATACTTTTAACAACATCCACACAATGAAAAATTGAAAATACATTAAAAAACGTGTTTCTAGTGAGAGAAAACACGTTTTTTAATGTATTTTTGATTTTTCATGGTGTGGATGTTGTTAAAAGTATGCAACATGGGTACTCGTTGGATGCATAATTTAACTATGCATCCAATGAGTCATCTCTCTTGAAATTTGAGTAAACCTACAGGGAGATAAGTTGAAAATACAATCCAAAAAAGTAGTTTTTATTTTTTCCCTCCAATTTTTTTAGGTGCTCCATTTTTTAATTTTAAAGCATTTTGATTAGCTAATACATGATGACATGGAATTTGTATTATTTTTGGAAGGTCCATTTTAAATTGAAATTTCCTCTAATGAATCAAAATGCAAATAAAGGGGCTGATCAAACGAATTTTGGTGTCAAATAAAGAATTGATGGATCGGATTAAAGCGGAGGTAGAATCGACGACGAAGATAGCTTTCCGAAAATGACCATAGGAGCAAAGTTAAAAGGGTAAACAGTCCAATGGCCTAGATCATATAATCATATATCAACAGAGGCAATAAGGTTTCACTGCAGAAGAAGCACGGAGGATATCAGGACGAGACCCCACCGAGGAATAAAAGTAAAGGATTTAAAAGAAGGGCAAGTATCATCGTCAATTGAATGGCGATCAATGGATCGATGGCTCAGAGGCATTCCACACCACTAAGACGCAGGACAAAATGAAAATATGAGTGGTTTTGAAATAATAAACCACCTTCCACATGTCGTTTCCTAAACATTTCACATGTTGAGAAGGTGGTGAGGGAAACCACCTCTCACCCTTCAGAAAACCACCTTCGAGGGTGTAACATCGAAGATCAAAGCTTAACAATAAAATCAACAATCAATATCAGGGAATAATAGGATCCGATGGCAGAGCTGGTCTTCCAAAATACTCAAAGAAGTGACAATATAGAATTGGAAGATCCAATGGTCCAAGTTGGGTTATGGAAGATCGACGAATGGAACAAGTTTCCACTAAGAGAGAAGCATGGGAGATAACAGAGACTGTGGATATCGATAAAAGCGGGAGGGTTAAAAGGTGAGAAATTCTCACTGTCAATTGAACAACTGACAGATCTATGGCTTAGAGGGATTTCGCGCTGTGGAGATGTACGAAAAAATGAAAAGATGAGCGGTTACGAAATTTGAAACCGCTATCCACGTGTCAGCGCCTTGGAATTTTGCAAGTTGAAAAAGTGGTATAGAAAACTACCCTAGCACCATGTGAAACTGCATTTGAGGGTTATAAAAGGGAAAAATCCACATGAGGGTTGAAATTTGATTTGTGAAGCATCAGAAGGTTCAAAACATTTGCGAACCAGGAAAGCGGTAGAGCACGCCCTATTGCAGACTCGTTAATGTGTTAGGTAGGCTTAAGAATTTGTGAAATCAATTAGATAACTTATTTATATAATGGAAGGAATTGAAGAGACCTCAGGTGTCGAGCATATTAAAATAGATGATGCCCTCAAAGACAGGGTAAATATATTTATGAGCCCGAGGTTAAATTTTCTAATACAGAGATTAAATCTAGGTTGAACAGGTTATACCAGGAGAATTCAGATGTACACAGAGTCTTTGAATCCACTTTTGTCTATTTTTGTCCAAACAAGATATTAGGGTTTCCCAAGTTTATTTCATGGTGTGAAATGACTTACTCACAGAGTGAGAAGGTAATCATGAATGCATCCAAGACAAAGATCATTTGTCCTTTCGAGTCTTCCACTGTTAGAAAATCCCTATAAGTACCCCCATTTCAGCCTCGTGATAAGGAAGATTTTCCCGAAGAAGCTGTAGTCAGTCATTATCGACAAACATCCCCTGAGACGAAACAAGATTTTTTAACCAGTTGTCTCAAGCTCGAACTTGAAATTGAAGATACTCCTTACCCATTAGATATGATTTTTTTTCAATGAGAATACAGAGTTGGTATTATCTCTGATTGCTAAGTTTTTAGGGTTAGATAGTGATGCAGTGGTAGCATAAGTTAAACTGTGTTTTCTTTTTAGAATAATTTTTCATATACCAGGTGTAGAGTACAACCAAGTACTATGTCTTAAATATGATGAATTCCTAGCCGAAAGCATTCACTCTGAGCTAGTGAATTTCCACAATACTAGGCACTTCAGATTCTAGTCTTATTTAATGAAGATGGTTTTGTTTTCAAGTCAGAAAGATCTGCATTTTTCACGGGTGGTTTTTTCAAATACTTTGGAGGATAATATGTTTAATTTCATGAATCAAATTCTATCAGAAGTATATAAATTGATTTTTGGGTAAGAACTGCGAAGGGTGTTGTCGGAGATGAAGACATTGATGCAACTGATACATGACATGGAAGTAGGGGATTGGTTTCTATTGAAGGAACACACAATAGTCAAAATGTATGGGTTTGTGAAACAACCTTATATCTTTCCAGGCTTCCTAACATCAAGAGTATTTTCATTGTATTTTATCAGGGAAAAGTTAATTGTTGAAAATGATCATTTTCAAGATTTTAAAAAGGCTTATGATATAAAATTTCCTTTGAAAGTTGGACCTTTCATTGTAAAGAATAAGAATGCACTGCCTTTTATAGAAATAAAGTTAGAAGAATTGGATCTTAAAAAAGCAATTGCTGTCAACTATGATCCCTGCCACACCATTTCTCAAATGAGACAACAAAATAGGAGCAAGGGATTTGACCATCAAGAAGTTGACGGATTATCAAAAATGGGTAATCGTCTATAGTATGAATATGATAAAGAGGTTTCAACATGTTCACAATCAAATCCTATTGTTCCAGAAATATCTTCAACATAGGTAATACCTACTCCAGGAAAAATGGAAATTGTTAGTAAAAGGAGTTTTGAAGAGATCATTTATGCATAAATTGAAGAGAAATAAACAGAAAAGAAACTTAAAGTAGATCCTGAAAGTGATTTAGTTGAATTGGCAAGTGGAAAAGAGAAGAACAAAGAAAACTATCAAATTCCAGAAGTTCAAGTGCCTGAGTACAAATTTCAGGAAGCCAAGGAAGCTGGTGACAGTAGTAGATTTTAGTCGAGAACAAAAATGTTTGTTAAATATGGACATAATAAGAAAGCAACCAAAGAAAAGACTTATAATTATTCTCAAAAGTTAGAAGCATAATGAACTTAGAATTCACCTTGATGGCCAGTAGAGATCCTACAGAATACACCTTGAATTTGGTTGTTGCATCTGATGAAAAAGTTACAGAAATGAAGTTAAACTTGAAAAAAATAACAATCCCAGATAAAATTTATTTACATAGGCAGACTGGGGAATTTATTTATACAGACTTAATGAAGGCTACCTTGGAATTTTCAAAGTTGCAAAACACAGTTAACAGGTTAGAGATTCAACTAAGACAAGAAAAACTGAGAACAAATCCCACCAACAACAAATTAAAAGGTTGTATATAGATTTGATGGAAGATAATGATGGAGCCAACAAGGGTGAGGCGAGAAAAGATTTATTGATGGAAAAAGAGAATATTATTCAACTTCTAAAGAAGAAAATCAAGATCCCAGCAACACAGTTAATTCAAGCTTCTAAATTGAATGTGTTGGAGCAAGAAAAGGAAATATTATCTCAAGATTTGGATTACAGTAAAGCAAAGTTGTTGAAGTTTACAGAAAAAGAAGTAGAATGTGAGAAAGATAGAATAAGTCTCAAAAATCAAGTTAAAGACCTTAAATGAAAACTAGCATCCATAGCATAAGTGTAGTAGGGAAATAGTCAAATAGGTAGATAAGAAAATACATATGATCTCATCCAAGCTATGTCTCAGGTTAGCTTGAAAGAGGTGGAGATAAAAGAGTTAAAAGAAGAAAAACAGATATTAGAAGAAGAAAATTAGAAAAAGAAAAAGAAATAAAAAAATTAGAGGACAATAATAAAGAGTTGATAGATAGAAACCAAAGATTCATAACCCAAGTAATAGTGAAGATTCCAATGCAAGGTGCAAAGAATTTGATATGAGATTCAATCATAAATGAAGCTACAAAATTCAAACCCTACTTGAATTTCATGAAGGCAAAAGAAAAAGTAGTGGATGAGAGCTTACAAAGTTGTATGACCATGAAGAAAGGTTTGAACAGAAAACCAAAAGACACAACCCAAAACACTATAAATTTTCTGACTACTCTGACAGAAGACGATCTAAAAGACATGCAAATTAAAAATAGAGTATTAGTCATAACTTGGGCAAGGATAGTGCTTGGGAAACATGCACACATTGAAAGAGTTCAAGCCATAGTAGAACTAATGAAAAAACAGGTTGAAGACTTTAAGAAAGGATTTGAAAAGTTAAATTAGAAGGGATTGCCCTCATTTTGGGAAGAAAATAATGAGTTGATTTATTAGAATAATTACAAGGAATTACTATTTAAGGTCAGAACAAATCATGAAAAGTTTGAAGGATTAATTCATGTTTTAACAGGGAAAATTTTATTGGAAAAATTTTCAAAAGACTTTGAAATGTTAAATGAGTTAGGCATGATAAGTGAAAGGATACCTCCAATTTCTATTGTTGATCACATAGATATGAAGGTTTTGATCAAAGAGATTACAAGTTATGAAATACCCATTGCAGATCAATGGAAGATAATAGAAAAGTATGGAAATATGAGGTAATCCCCGCACTCTTGAAGATTCATATTTTGTCAATAGCTGCGACCAAAGAAGACATAAAGAATTTGATGCTATTTTGGGAAAGCTCAAATTAAGAAAATTTGTTAAAAATAGATTGTAATATGTAGTATTAAGTATTTATGTTTGGAAATCAATCAACTAGGTTTTTGGCTTAATTTGCTTTGATGTATAAATACTTATGCTTACAATGTAATGAGGGTTGAAAACCTGTGAAAGCAAGAGACTTATTGTATTGAGTTACTCCAGTTTTAATAAAGAAGACAACCATGCAGAGATGAGCATATTTTGTAGAACAAAGATTCTTGTTTTGATCAAAATTACAGTTTGTACTTTCCTTTCCTTCATGTTTATGCGTTCTTTCTTGTAATTCCTTTCCATTATGTTCTTTCTTTCTATATTTGGATGAGAGTAAAAATGAATCAAAATTCATAGATGTATGCTCTTATTTGCTAGGTCCAAGTATTCATTATTTTCCTCCAAATTCAATATTGGATTCATCTAAAATCGGTGCCCATGTTGATGGAATGTCTATCTTTCCTCTTTTATCACCTGCAATAAGATTTTGACTATAACATGACAGCTATCTTACCTTTGTGAAAATCCCTACTATTAAATTTCTTCTGGTTCTTGAAATATTTAGATTTGACTTCATGCCCAATGGTTCTTGTGTGTTTCAGCCATACACCAATTTGAAAACATAATCTTTTCCAATATTTCTATCCATTGCATTATATTTTGAGAGAGCCCTCTCTGGTAGGAAAACGCTAGGTTTCCTCCTAAATTTTGGTTTGAAAGAGTTACCTTAGGATTATCCTTCAACAACAAAAGGGTAAATTTTGACTGCTAACAGGTACTTACTTAAAAAAAAAATTTGAGAAGATTCAAAATAAAGATATCAATTACCCTCAGCCCCATCAATAGAAAGAAATGTTCAAAAGTGTTTCTAATATCTTTGAAGAATTATCTAAAGATGAGGATGCATAAGATTGTAAAAAAAAAACTTTAAATGAGTTACTTCAGTTATTAACAAAAGAACTAATAGTTACATGTTTAATAGATCTAAGTTATGCAACAAAGCCAGAACAAGAAATGAAAAAGGTTCCTAAAAACCTATGCAGTCTTAATCATAAAGAAAAAATGGATATCGACATCCTCGTCAATCTAGAAGTCGACGGATCTTGCAGTTCATTGTTGAATTTGGATATTAATAAAATATAATGACTAGAGCGACACGGGAATGACTATTTCAGCCATGACTACAAGTATTAGGCATATACCTTAATTTTGCTGAACAAGGATTGATTGAACCTATAGCATTATGGAAGAATGCTAATACTAGAATCATGGGAATCCAAAATCAAATTGAATTTGAAATAATTGATATAAAAGAAAGAGAAAAATCCTTCCCTGCAATGACCAGGTGACCATCGGTTTGGAAAATGAAAGCATCCATGTCACTGGAAAAAGAGAGAATAAAATTCAAAGGAGACAGAAAGAAAGTTATTGTACACATACACCCATCCCAAGAGAAAACACGGGAAGATCTAGATGAAAATGAAGGAGATATAAGGAGACTGTATCAAATGATGGAAAATCATGAAGACTCAATTGAAAAAAATGAATATGGGGAGCTTCGTTTGGGACATCTCTTTCAGACAATATTTGTAATGTACCAACTAGGACTGGTGATACACTAACTCACTCACCTACAAAACTCAATGAAAACAATGGATTCTGGTGACTAGTTTGACAGTAGGTACGAAAGAAAAAATTATTTTGGAGGTTACGAGGAGTATACTAGATGATATAACCTTTGCAAAGATCACTGGGACCATTAATGTTTCGAACATCATCTAGGATGAAGTCTACTCCAATGCTCTTGGGCACCCTAGTATATGCAAACTAGAACATCAACTAAGTATTGACTGAGAACAACTGATGAAGGATCCTAAATGAGGGAGGATAAATGTCATCAAATATCAGTCAATGGAAAACCTAAATTCACTCCACCAAGGTTAGGAATTTTATGAGGAAGTCTCACAAACATGAAAGAAAAATTGTCTTCCAGGATTGCATAGCTAGGCCAATTTCAAGACTTCCAAAACAGTTAGGTAGGATCACGAATTTATGATATTAATATTGGGTTGGGTCATTTAACATCGTAAGCAAAAATAGCTTTATTTGGAACAATACTCATTCATTTACCAAGCATACTTTGGAAACTAGCTCCCTTTCAATGAAATCTAGACTAGGTGCAAGAAGAGGTATTGGAATCAGATTTTTATTCAATAAAACTTTAGAATTGATATAAGAGGTTCATTATTATAAAAATATCAGTCATTAATAGCTGATTTATAAACCATAAAGTTCTCAAGAATGAGATACAACCAGAAGAAACTCTTCCATGAGAAGAACCAAGAAATTACTCATAGATTTGTAGGGAGAGACATCAAATATCTGCTACAGGCTCATACTCATCTGGTGCAGACTTCAAGACCTGAAATAAACTCAATGATAATGGATTAATACCATCATACTCTCACAGGAAGTAGGAGAACATCTCTCATCTTGGACTAGGGGCACTTCTCCCAAGTCTCAGAGGTATAATTGCACTCACTCCAATTCTCAAATTGTCAAAAGATGTGAAGGTGGTGCGCTCTACTTATTTTATAGATGGAGGATGACTTGCGGATAAAGTATCCGAAGCTAATGTGCTCTCATGGATGGATAAGGAAATCTCTCTTTCTTCCTTTTTTACATTTCTTCTTTTAACTTTTTTGTTTTACCTTTGTTATCCTTCTTTTGCTTTTTACAGCTTTTTCTTGCTTTTCTGCCTTGTCCTTCTTTTATGATTTTGTCCCGCTTTCTTCTTTTGTGCTGCTTTCTGCTTTATGCTGCTTTTCCTGAGTTTTTGCTTCCTTTCTACTTTGTACCATCTGTCTTTCCTTTTTCCCTATTTTATAGCTTTGGATGCTTTCTCTTAACTTCTCTTGCAAGGAATATCCTTAGTCAACCTTATCCACTAAGGGGCACTTGAGGAGCATTATCCTCCTTTATTCAAAATAAAAATACTTATTTGACGAAAAATAATTATTCTCAAGTGCATGATAAACTTTAGGAAAATTAATTCACACTTCCTAATTAATTAAATGCCTGAACTTTAAAAATTAAACCCAAGTAAATGAAGTTGTCTCCTCATCTCAAGGGATTGGTTGGGTTAGGAAATCAATCCAGTAATCACTATTAAGGGGACATGACATAACTCTGATTCAGAACTATATGAATACTAGATATAAAAATATGAAGTGCATGCACAAGACTGTTGGTCTGTAGAGGTTATCCCACAAAGATCGATAAGAACATGCTTTACAATATCTATAATATGGAAAATATTTGAAAGAAAAAAAGGAGCACCCGACTCTAGTACTGACCAATGTTGAATCAACTAATCTCCCAGCTTTATGGTATAATTAAAGAGAATCACCAATAATGCATATAGAAGAATCATCTAAAAATATTAGTGAACATGGGCGACTGCAAAACTTTGTGGAAACCTTCAAAGGTCAAGCGACTAGATGGTGGGATACACATCAGTCATGGATACATACATGGATTTCTACATCTACCTACTTTATTCAAATATTTGGAGGAAAAAGTTAACGACACAAGCACAAATACCTAAATTTGTGTAAGGCTTGGATCTAGAAGAGCACAACAAAAGATGCCAAAAAGAATGGAGAAGAATCAGATAGAGAGATGAAAGAATATGGTCCCATCTATTCCCTATCACGTTGGATGATTCACTAAGAAAATGGTATAAAATGGAAGAGGCACGGAAAGAAAAATTGACGTGGAAAAACCTGAAAGAAAATTTTATCAAATATTTCTCCTTTTCACATGCAGAACAGTGTCGGAAAGAAGTTGTACAATAGGTAGCATAGTTTATTACAAGGCCAATCAACACTAACTAACCAAAGGAAAATTAAATTTGATCACAACAACCACAAGTCATTTGGCCCTATGACTGACATGACTACAGATAGAAAAAGACAACACTATTGGAAAATAATTATAATGGAAAAAATACCATCCCTGCATATGACATCAAAGAAAAAATTGATGAGGACAACCATAAATATTTCCAATTAACATTCATAGAATTTAAGGAAGGAGAATGAAAGATTGATGAATCCAAAAAGATTTTGACCTTTCAAATGATTGTAGACCTAAGATGGCGAAAATTTAATATTATTGGTGAGAGCAACAACCAACCGAAATTGTCAATTTGTTAAAAGAATATCGGGATGTATTTTATCATGACTACAAAGATCTTAAAGGTCTAGTTTACGAAATGGGAGAAATGAAAATTAATATCATTCTTGATGCCAAACCTATGAATAAAATACCGTATAATCTAGCACATAAAGTCAAGTATATTGTCAAAAAGGAGATAAAAAATATTCTAGCTGTAGGATTCATATATCTTGTCGACCAATCTAAATGGGTTATTCCAATGGTAGTGTAGATGAAAAAACACAAATCAAAGCAACTGATAATTTGTGTCAACTTCCGTGGTTTGAATAAATTCAAACTCACTGACCCCTTCTCAATGTCATTTTCCGATGAAATCATTAATGAAGTTACAGGACACGAGTGCTACTCCTTCACTGGTGGATTTTTAGGATATAATTATGTACCTATAGCAAAAGGATATCAACACAAGACTACATTCATTTGTGAATTTGGGTAATTTTCCTACAATTTTATGCCATTTGGCCTCAAGAATGCTCCGACTTTATTCTCTAGAATCTTCATCAAATATTTCTACGAATACTTATATAAAACAATGGTTATATATTTCCATGATTGGACAATATATACAATGTTAAAAGCACATGTACAATGGCTATGTATGATGATAGAAAGGTGCAAATAGATCCAACTATAACTCAATATTAATAAATGCATATTTTCCACACTGATTGAGATATTATTAGGGAATTTGTTTTGCAAAGAATGTATTAAGTTCAATATAGAAATTTTATGGGTTTTTGCAAACCCAGAATGATGACCCCCACAAGCTCCACTGTGAGCATCATTCAATACTGACTTGGCTTCATCCAGAGTTAAACAATGACATAATATAAAATCCACCGCCCATATGTATAGTGTATCAGAAATAATGAGGTAGTTCTTGGCATGATGGTTAATGTTTCATCATTCCTCTCTAGAGAAAGCCGACGAACACTTCAAATCATGATGCAGGGGCATCCAAGCCCAACGAAAAGAGTCGAGTGTGACCGAAAAGGATCCCATAGGACAATCAACAACTTTTAGGATGAAGGGCGATAGTCAACAAAAGTTAGTTGAGTTGTGGGGTTTTCGATCATGGAGGTCGATGGCATATGCTCAGGAGAACTGATCGAATGGTAGAAGGAAGTATCGACGAGACGAAGAAACCAGTAGGAATTTGATAGTGACCAAAGGAGACAGTTGGAACAATGAGACGCATAGTTGATAGTAGATAGTCAATGAGGATTGGTCGAGGTGGAGGCCAGAGAGAGTGCCAACGTGAGTCACTTATAGAGGGTGAATTCCTTTTGGTTGAAGAGAGGGGCGGTTGGTCCAAATGGTCAATGAATGGCGAAGAGAAGATTTCGATCAAACGACCAAGTTGCATAAGAGTCGAGGCTAGTCAAAGGACTATGTGAGTTAATGATGATGCTAACGTAAAGAATGTCAACTACCTCAGAGTGGTTGAAGGATGAAGATGATGAAGACCAAGAGGGATCAGAGGGATTGATGGTTGAGTTGTTGAGTTGGTTCGATGCAAGAAGAAGGCCGACCAGTCGAAGAGAACTGTGTTGACTAGAGGGAGGATGACTAGTCGAGGTGCAGATGCTGCTTCTGTGAAGGGACAAAGTATTGGAATCAGGAAAGAAGTCATCGAATATAATCGACGTGTGGAAGGGAAGACGACCAGAGAGAAAGCACATGGAAAATGAGGGGATGGTCAAGAGACCTGCGGTTAGGGTATGTATGGTCGAAGTGGTCCAGCAAAAAGAAAGTTGACTAAGGGGATTTTCAATGACCACTAGTGCGAAGGAAGACTAGTTTTAAAAGTCAAGAAGGCAATTAAAAAACTATCGATAGGAGATCGACAGGAGTAGAGGTCGAGAGTCAAAAATTTTGAGGTTGAAAAATGACATGATTAGGAGCGAATAATTTAGAGGTCTATGATTTATCAAACCATGAAACCGAAGGATTGCGACGAAAGCGAAGCATGGAGGAAGGGGCAGACTAGTAGCCGTGGAAGTTAAGAAAAGCTGACAAGCAAGGTCCAAGGATGACAGGGTGCAGTATGGTCGAGACTTTTGATGGGGCCGACAACTGTAGTAGAGTCAGAGAAGTGCAGAAGTCAAGGTGAAGTACTTAGTAGCCGTTGGAGGTTGTTGAGGAAGTTATGAGCAGTTATGGAGGTGGTTGGGATCATGACATATGTCACCATAGGCAGAGGTTGTGCAACACGACTAGAGGGCGCTAACAACTGCAGGTCTACAGGATATGGAGAATTCGGCAGATAGAGGAAGGGAATCTCGGGGAATGAAGTGAGCCTCGGGAAGAGCAACAACATAATAGAGTAGAAGAGCATTACAAAGGCACAGAGAAGGGATCCGATCTATTTATCATCATTCTGCAGATAACTAGAAGAGGGAGGAGATCGCTCACAGTCGAGAACAAACTTAGAGACGGATTTTTAGTTCTGTATATTGTAACAGGATAAGGCTCACTAGTTCATTTTCTTTGTAGTTAGACATTGTAATGGCATTCATTTTAATAGAAGCTAGCTTCTTGAATTCAGTTCACATCCAATTTGTGTGACCACCTATGCATTGTTGTGTGTCATATTTAAGAAGGAGGCCCCTTGTTGAGACCACCACTGCGCAAAGTGGTATCACAGTCGAAGCATCCTGTAAACATGACGGATAGCGATACCAACCAAACTTAAGCCACTTAGTATCATAGCAGCAGTATCCTGCGGATAGGAGAGACTGCGAGTGCGTAGATAACTCTAGCTGCAGATGGATAGAGTTTTGCGCATGGGGTGAAAGTCCAGTTGCGATTGGGTGAAGGAGAACAACTCCTATTGCAGTTGGGTAGAGTTGAAGTCCAACGAAGTGAGTGAAGGGATAACCTCCACAAGAGGTGGAGTAGAGTTGTCTAGAACCAGGTTGCAGATCAAAGTAAATATGTGTAAGTGTGAAAGTTTTAGATCCATAGCTGTGGTTGTGTGTAGAGTTGCAAATGAAGGGATCAAGTATTTGAAGAGCGGAAGAACACCATCCATGGAATGCTTGGTGGAATTCCTGCGGGAGAAAAGAAAATACCAAGTAAAACCTGGGAGATTGAATAGCAAAGTGAAGCTCTGTTCGAGCCCGCTGAAGACAAAAGTTTCAGTAGACAAGTTGGGTAGAACTGTTGAAGAAGGTCCGAAGAGAGATGGACTCAGTCAAGGGGTCCAGAAGAAAGTCGCACGGTGTAAGAGTGTGGAAATACCAAGTTCAACGGAGCAGACAACCTTGACAAGGATGTGTGATATGTTAAGAGAAACAATACTCAAAGTGGAAGCATGGTAGGTTGAAAACGTAATTGAGGAACCTTCCATCCCAAATGAGTTGATAGAGACCCTGATGACATGGAAGAGAGTCTTCTCGATCGAAGAGATACACAAGTTTTGACAGTGGGTCGAGAAAAGAATGGAAGTGATGGCTAGGGAACTCCCCAATGGGTGCAGAGAGGAGCCTGCACACATAGAGGAGTTCAGTCGGGACCCAACAGGACAGAACTGGACCGCATAATGTTCCTCGAAAGATGGAAAGATGTTGGATATTTCCATGAGGGGACCTAGCCGAAAGATAAGGAAGATACCAAAGAAATGGTCGAGTCGAAAAAACCAGAGGCGAAGATGGGTGAGATATCCCATAAACAGTCGGATGAGCATAGCATCAATAAGATGGAAGTTTAGACAGATGAAAGGACTGTCGGGAAAGTCATGATTTTGATCAAGGAAACGATCGACGAGGTGAAGGAGGACGATGAACTTCACATTAGTGGATGCGAAACAGACGCTGAAACTACTGATGAAGTTGTCAATGAGAATACTGATGAGACTGAGGCAGAAGGCGGTAGGAATGAAATGACTGAATTCGACAAAGACAGTGGAGAATCCACTGTGGAGAAAGGTGGAGAAAGTCTACCAACTAGCCACATAGGGAAAAGGACTTCGATTGACCAGTAAAAAGAATACCTATGCATGGATGCAGAGGAAAGAGTTGGAAAGATTGGCATGAAGAGCCCAGACAATAAAGCAACCGACATGGACGGGAGTTGACATCCATGGTGGAAGACTGGAAGCAAGTCATAGAAAAAATTGCAGTGGAAGGTAATTCTGTGATGGTAGTAGTGAGTCTAATGTGGATAGAGGAAAAACTTGCGGTCGAGATGCAAGCCACCGAGTTCGAGTAGACAAGAGGAGTGGGAGGAAGAGCCCAAGAAGAAGTTTGGATATTTTATGATATTTTGATAGGGTTGTCAGGGAGAAGCAACATCCTGAACAATTTGACTTTAGGAATGAGTCTACGAAGCACGTTGTTGCTTCAGACAGCGTCGACATCAAAGAATAGTTGGAACCAACTAGTTCTGGGATGATTGAACATGATTTTGACAAAGGCCGAAAGGCATGGGATGAGTGTCGCATTGAGGTCCATGCATGAGATTGGAACTAGACATGGGTTCCTAGTGGATAAAATGGTTTACTAGAACAACTGTTGTAGTGAAGTTGTATGCTTCATCAGGATTGTCGAAAGGAGTGGATGCCACCAATTCTGGAGTAGGAATGATGCCATGGTCGAATCCATGAAGAATATTCCAAATAAAGGGAAAGAGATGAAAGACGAAGTGAATGGACCAAGCTGCATTTGGTACCAAGTATGGCATTGAAGCCGAAAAAAACGGATAAGGATGAAACCCCTACGAAAGATCAAAACTGAGGACATAGTTATTTTCGTACCCAGGGAGTCTGATGCAGGGGCATACAAGCCCAAGGTAAATAGTCAGGTGTGACCAACAAGGATCCTAGAGGACAGTCGACAACCTCTATGATGAAGGGCGATAGTTGACAGAAGGTATTTTAGTTGTGGGGTTTTCGATCATGGAGGTCGATGGCTAAAGCTCAGGTGAAGTGATGGAATTGTCGAAGGAAGTATCGACCAAATGAAGAAAGTAGTCAGAAGTTGACAGCGACTGACGGAGATGGTTGGAAGACTGAGAAGAATAGTCAACAACAGACAGTCGATGAGGATTGGTCAAGGTGGAGGTCAAAGAGAGTGACAACGTGAGTCACTTACAGAGGTTCAATTCCTTCTGGTTGAAGAGAGGGGCAGTTGATCTAAATGGTCAATGAACGACCAAGAGTAGAGTTCGATCGAAGGACCAAGTTGCATCAGAGTTGAGGCTAGTCAAAGGACTAGGTGAGTCAGTGACGATACCGACGTAAAGAATGTATAATACCTCAGAGTTGTTGAAGGATGAAGACGACGAAGACCAATAGGGATTAGAGGGATCAATCGTTGAGTCGCTGAGCTGGTTCGATGCAAGAAGAAGGCCGACGAGTCGAAGAGAACTTTGTCGACTAGAGGTAGGATGACTAGTCAAGGCATGGAGACTACTTTCATGAAGGGACAAAGTATCAGAACCAGGAAAGAAGCCATCGAATAGAAGCGACGTGTGGAAGGGACGAAGAAAAAGGATAAATCATGGGGAAAATGACGGGATGGTCAAGAGACCCCCGATCACGGTGCATATGGTTGAAGTGGTCTAGCAAAAAGGAATCTGACCAGGGGAATTGCCAACGACCAATGGGGAAAAGGATTACTAGTTGTCGAAGTTAGGAAGTTGAGCAGAAAAATGTCGATAGGTGATTGACATGAGTAGAGGTTGAGAGTCGACAAGTCTGAGGTCGAAAGATGACGGGATCAAAAGTGAAGAATTCATAGGTCGATGAGTTGTCAAATCTAGACACCAAAGGATTGCGGTGAAATCTAAGCATGGAGGAAGGCACAGAATGGCAGTTGTGGAAGTTAAGAAAATCTGGAAATAAAGTAGGAAGGATGATAGAGCGCAGTATGGTCGAGACTTGAGATGGGGCTGACAACTATAATAGAGTTAGAGAAGTGCAGAATTCAAGGAGAAGTACTTAGCAGCCGTTGGAGGTTGTTGAGTAAGTTATGAGCATTTATGGAGGTGGTTGGGATCATTACAGATGTCACCATAGGCAGAGGTTGTGCATCACGACCAAAGGGCGCTAACAATTGTAGGTTTGTAGGATCTGGAGAATGCGGTGGACATCTCGGGGAACAGAGTGAGCCTTGGGAAGAGCAGCAGCAGAGCAGAGTAGAAGAGAATTGTTAAGGCATAGAGAAGGGATCTGATCCATTGCTCATTGTTCTGCAGAGAACTAGGAGAGGGAGGAAATCGCACATAGCCGAGAACACACTTAGAGAGAGATTTTTAGTTATGTATATTGTAACAGGATAAGGCCAACTAGCTCATTTGCTTTGTAGTTAAACATTGTAATGAAATTCAGTTTAATAGAAGCCAGCCTCTATCATTCAGTTCACATCCAGTCTGTGTGAGCGCTTGTTTGTTTTTATGTGTCACAGTTTAGAAGAAGGACCCTTATCGGGACCTCCACTATATCAAAGTCTCGGGATATATTAAAATATCTCCATACCATGGATTAGAAGTTGCAATGAGGAATATATCTTCATCAGGGAATGAAGTATCTTCTTCTTCGAACTCTACACCACTAGGGAATTCAGATATTAGCTCTGCGAACACTAACAACTTCTTTGACTTAGCGGATTGGAAAGTAAGATCAAATTCTTTCAAAATGAAAATCCACTTGTTGAATTTTCCCCTAATGATACATCGGGTTAAACCATATTATAAAGGATTGACATATGCAATCATAGTAGTAGTGCATAGTAAAGTATAGTGACACAATCTCTAAATGACATACACCACGCCTAGTGCAAATTTTTCGACATGTGAATAGTTTAATTCAGGTGTTACAAGCACGTGAAACAAATAATAAATGACATGCTATTGGACTATGTCAACCTCCTGAACCAAGACTATGCTAGTTGTGGAATCTAATACGACCATATATAAAATGAAATCATGGGTATAATCTAGAGGGCTTAACAAGGGAGCTGACAATAATGCCTTTTTCAAATCCTCAAATGAGTTTTGTGCAGCTTCATCCCAAAAGAATTGGGTATCTTGTTTAAGCAGTCACATAAAACCTTTAGTAATATTTGCATAGTTGATGATAAAAAATCTAAGAAAATTGGACATGCCTTGTAAAATTTGAAGTTGTCTGATAGTGTGAGGAAGAGGAAAGTTGACAATGATCTCAACTTTCAAGGGATCGACCATGATCCTTCGATTTGACACAATGAAACCTAAAATTCGTCCACACTCACTGCAAAATACACATCTATTGGGGTTTAACTGGATCTTTTATTATTTGCGTCGTTCAAACACGAGCCGTAAGTGTTTAGGATGATATATTCTCTTTCGAGATCACGTAGGTAGATCATCCAAGTAGGTTTAAACCACGTGTTTGATGTCGTGAAAAGCAAAGTTCATAGCTCGCTGGAAAGTGGCTCCAACATTCTTCAATCCAAACGACATTTTCCTATACAAAAAAGTACCCCAGAGGCATATGGAAGTTGTCTTATGTTGGTATTTGGGTTTGATTTGAATTTGGTTATATCGCGAGAAACAATCCATGAAAGAAAATATTTCATGGCCTGCACATGCATCTATGATTTGATCGATAAATGGCGTGGGATTGTTATCTTTTGGACAATATTTATTAAGGTACCTGGAATCTGTGCACATGAATATGGTACCTTTATTTTTATCAACCGGTACTGGGTTAGATACTCATTATGTCATGTCAATAGGATAAAGGAAGCCATATTTGAGGATCTTTTCAACCTTAGCCTTGATGGTGACATATTTTCTAGGATTAACTGGATTGAGTTTGTGTTGAAATAGTTTCGCATTAGGATATGTCTTGATGACGTGTTCGACGATGGAAGGGTCGATGCCTTGCATCTCCTTATATGACCAGGAGAAAACATCTTGAAATTCCTTAAATACGTTGGTATACAAACTGATCTCTTGCGGGGAACAATTTGCACCAATAAAAATGTTTTCCACGATGTCCGGTTTGGTGGAAATATTGGTCGAGATAGTTTTTGAAATGTTAGCCATATTACCTTCAACGAAAAATCCCCTGTTTCGTTAAAGGATTAATGCACAAGTCAATGTTTCTACCGGGGCTCACAGAGAACTCTTCATTCTTGATTTTATTAATATCTAGAAGAAAGTAGGATCTATGATGCATATGTTCCCAAGGTTGATCCAGACCTATCATAGCTTCCAGGATGGATTCATCTGATGGTAAAACTGTATCTAAACAATCGAAGGAATGGGTGGAGTTTATTGCCCATGAAGGCACATAATCAATATCTAAATCCATGGAGACTAAAGGAGATGAGATATAATCTATCATAGAATTCTATGAATTTTGATAAGCCAACTATGCGATAGATATGGGAAAAATTAGTTCTTCTTGAGTAGGAAGAATCCAAGGATCAATTGTTTGAGAAACCATGAATACCTCCTTAGATGGCATATTAAAGTTACTCATTGAACCAATATAATTCATGTGAGCATGTAAATCAAAGGTTCCCATCAACGATGAGTACATACCTACTCCTAAAATATCACTAGGTGGATGAGCCTGATTAATCCATGTGATAATGGAATCCGAAGGAGTTGTATTGGTTTTCCGGGAAAAGGAGAGTTGGTCAATCATGACAATATTTCCTTCATGGGGGAACATAAGTACCTGAAAAATGGATGAGGGAATGGCCTGCATTGCGTACATCCAACTTCTTCGCAACAACAAGTTGTATTCGAGAGAAGAATCTACAACTTATACCTCCACTGACACTACATTTCCCGCTAGTTGGATATCAAATGAGGGTATGATTCCATGTGGACGGAAGTATCTCCCATCAAAAGAGGTAAGTAATGTAACCAAAGGATATAACTCCAGAGATTCTAATGCTTGCCAACAAGAGATAGGCATTATGCACGTTGATGCACTTTCATCCACTACAATTTGTCCAATGGTTTTCAAACCATGGAATACTTCGATTTGGAAGGCCATGTGATAGAGAAACAAGGGTTTGATATCTGACATATCAAATCTAGACAACATAGTTGACAAATCCATACTTCCTATTGCTGCTAAAAGTGCATTCCGCTGTGATGGGAAGATTTGCAAAAATTCTAGAGTGGACATAACACAAGGTGTTCGGGATAAGTCCTCTACAACTAAGTAGTTAGGAGAAGCCTATGCATTAGGGTTGTGTGTTTACTGTTTGTAGACACCTTTCGGTATCTTTTCCATAGGATTTGCAGGTCTCTCTATATGAAGAGGAATATATGACTTAGGTATTTATTTTTCTTTCTGCGGAAAATCCGAGGTAAAATTGTTGGCTCCCGTTTTCAATAAAGAATGTGATTTAACCATTTTTAATAGGATTGATTAGCCTATGTGGTATGATGGGTGCCCCCAGTATTAGAATAGCCAGAAGCTGGGTTTTGTCCTTTGGGAAAAGGATCCTTCAGGAAGGCTAGTTTATTTTGGCTCAACAACTTCTGGGATTTGTCAATAAGAGGACATTGATGAGTCAGGTGATCTTCTTTGCAAAGTTTGCAAGGAAAATTCACCTTCTTTTTTCTCTTTTTCCCTCTTGGGAATTCTTAGTTGTTTTGGGATTTTGTTGGTTTCCTTCCCCTTTCTTGCCCTTTTTCTTGTTGTTGGCTTCTCGAGGACCGTTTTGGTTTGAGTGCACATTTTTTACAGTTTCTATTTTTGAAGGGGAGGATGCAACCGTAGTTGCTTCCATAGTAGAATTATTTATCAAAATCGTGTGAACTTGCTTAGTCAAATATTCTAAAGTAGATGAATCAACTGAACCTACAAGCCATCAGCATGTGGTTCAGGTTTAGGTTTACCAATATCGATGTTTGACCTAGGTGCATCTTGAATAATTTCATAAAGGATCCTGGACTGAGCGTAAATCAAGTCAAGTTGTTGGGTCCTTAAAATGGATTCATCATCATAAGTGACCCCAAAATTTGACACATCTATGGAGATGTAGGGTAACAATGATTGCAAAAAACACTCCAATAGAAACTTTGGGGGAATCTCAGCTTTAATGATCTGTTTCCGTCTTCTCCACTACTGAATGTGATCAGAGATATGAGTGGCTTTGTTGTGTCTAAAAGTATATAGAACGTCCATGATGACATCATACTGGACGGGAAGTTGGAAATGGTTCAAAAAAACTATCGCTAAATCATAAAATTTCATATAAGCTGTGGTTGGTAGCTCAATATACAATTTGGTCACAACAGTAGTCAAGGTTCTTTTAAAGAGCCTCAATCGGATCTAGTCGTCATTCAACATGTTAGAGGAACACCACCGATGAAATGTTGTGACATGGTCCCCTGGGTCTTCACCAGTTTTTCCTTCAAAATTTAGAATGTATGAAGGGAGTTTTGTTGGGACCGAAGGCCAATCAAAATTATGTCGCACTGGTTCATTCATTAACTTTGAAGGATCTATCAAAATCAATGTTTGTAGAAAAGGTAGGCAAGGCCTTGCCAATGGCATGTGATTTTGATTAATGTAGTAAGGACAAGAAATTGAATTAGGACCTCCAAAAGGATGGTTGGGGTTTCCCCCAGCCATCAGCTGTGATGAAAATGAGGTTTGAAAATTACTCCATCCATAAGCCAATGGATTTCTCCCTTGTGGCCTAGTCCATTGCGGTTGAGTAGAAGTACTTCCAAATGGAGTATGAGTATAAGTGTTACTTCCTCCTCCGCCAAAAACTGAGAAAGGAGTACTCCCTACATGCATATTAGAAGTTTGAACGTTTGAAGATTATACATTAAATCTTGTGAAACGATTAGAACTCGGCAATTGTGAAATGGGAGGGATAGGCATCGAGCCTATAAATGGTGTTGAAGGAGGAACGTGTCCTCCAAGCCAAGGGAATCCTTGATTAAAAGGAGATGAACTAGGGTTAACCTGGAAATGTTAAATGAACAGGGAAGATGTAAATGATACCATAGGTATTCCCAAAAAAGGGATATTGGATGAACCAATAGTGGATCCAAAAGGGGTATATGTCAGAGCAACCGAAGTTATTGAGGATCCAATATTGTAACTAAAAGAAGTGACTGGAGCTGAAGAAATGTGCAACAAAATAGGTATCAGGGTGTTTATGTGTGGGAGAGACAAACCTCTTGGCCTGATAGCCGATGTGGGAGTGTGTGGAACTCCCAATCCATCCCATATACTTTCCATACTAATTCTAGAAGTAAACCTATACAAACTTAACTTGGGTAATCCTAAAGAAACAACTCTTTCTAACAATGGATTGTCTGGTCCTATTAATGGAGGGTTGAAGAGTCTTTCAAAGTCTTATATTGGAAAATATTCAACCTGAATGATCCTTGGGACCAATGTAGTTTGAGAAATGAGTTGAGGTTCCCTAGGGTGTTCAGTTGTGCCAGTTGGTTGGAATGAGCCACTTGAAATTGTTCTGTGCCATTAAGGTTGCAGTGGAGGCTCCATAGTGAGTGGAGGAAGGTTTCTCAACCTTCTTGACCTACGAGGAGGTTGGTCCTCCACAACTGTTAGATTTTCATCATTTAATTCAATATGATCTACGATTTTAACTGAGAGTACAACATGTACATCATATCAAACATAAGAGACAAGAGACACAAAGCATTTCACTAGGGAAACCATAAAGGAGGAAACCCTGCAACTTCCTCAGAGATAGAATGAGCAATAATACAAAACCCCAAAACAAGAAGATGATCTCTAGTAGCTTCCTCCTCCTCCACTTGTGCAAACTCCTCCTCTCTCTCAGTAATGCGAAGTGAGTGAGTGTGTGAATGATCAAATAGAGAGGATCACCCTCTCTATTTATACTTTACATTCCACTTAGGCTTAACCCCAAGCAAGTCGACCCCTAAGTGTAACTAACTAGGCCGACTTCTCGAGGAGAGTCTAATAACCCATTAAGAACTTAAATATGGGGTCTAATGCCCTGGCATACATGGAAGGATTGACCTCAATGACTTTACATGACCTGAGTACAATAATGACTTCTTCGACCAGAGGAATAAACATCTCCATCTAAGGTACAACAATAAAATACAAATACAATATAAAATATACAAGTGAATATCTTCCGAAGTTACAAATACATCAACACTCCCTCTTAACTAGGAAGGTATTCTCTTGACATAGTTCATCAGCACAAGTCTTCATCACTCAATCATCAAATATGGATCATCATCGTCCCTGTTGTTGCTATCTCAATCATCAATCTCCAATCTAGTCATCATAGGAAGTTCTACAGTGCCAACCCTTTTTCATGCTGGATGTAGGCCTAGCCTCCATGTAGGTCTTCATAATTTATGTGAGTAATGCATCAAGTAGGTACATCTCAGGACTGATTCAATGCTTCTGCAAAACCTGCAAGATATCTTAGGATTGATTATATGCCACTGCAAAACCTAAAGGAGCATCCCAGGACTGATTATATGCATATGCAAAAACTATGTACTCTACTGTCACCTACACATCTCACAACACTCATATTCACTGACATGGAAGGACTTTCCTCTGACCATCTGGGAAAGGCTCAACACTTACATCAACGACCATGGAAGGACTAACCTCTGAACATGTTGGAAAGGCACTGCACTTACATCAACGCACATGGAAGGACTAACCTATGACCATGTCGAAAAGGCACAACACTTACATCAACACACATGGGAGAACACATCTACCACCATGTCGAAAAGGCTCAACAATTACATCATGACCATGGAAGGACTAGTCTCTGACCATGTCGGAAAATCTTGGCAATTACATCATGACCATGGAAGGAATTCCCTCTGACCATGTCAGAAAATCCTTGGCAATTACATCAGGACCATGGAAGGACTAACCTCTGACCAGGTCGGAAAAGCCCAGCAATTACATCCACGACCATGGGAGAACATATCTACCACCATGTGTAGAAAATCCCATCCCTTACATCTGCACCATGGGTGAACACATCTACCACCATGTGAGAATGGCCCAGCCCTTACATCTGCACCATGGGAGAACACATCTACCACCATGTGAGAATGGCCCATCACTTCCCCTTGGAAGGAACCTCGATCCAAAGTACACCAAGCTTCTCTCTGAAGTATTCAAACTTCACTTTGGCTAGCGGCTTAGTTGATAAATCAACTATCTGCTCGTTTGTCGCAACATACAGGAGCATCGCTGCTCCTCTCTGTACCATATCCCTGATATAGTGATACTTGATCTCAATGTGCTTCGACTTGTCATGGAACACTGGGTTCTCCGATAAATTCACACAACTTCGGTTGTCGCAACTAGCATCTAACTGGAGATAAAATAAATTAGATAGTAGCTCCCTCAGCCATACTGTCTCACAACTAGCCAAACAAGCTACGACATACTCTGCCTCGGCTGTACTCAGTGGCACATAGGATTGCTTCCTGGTAAACCAAGAGATCACACCTGATCCCACATTGAAGCAACACCCCGAAGTGCTCTTTCTATCAATGGCACTTCCTGCCCAATCAGAATCAACATAACCCTCCAGGTTAATCTTCTGATTCGCATCATACTTGAGCCCATAATCAATTGTACCCTTCAGGTACCTTACAATATGGTTTGCAACAATCAAGTGAACATGTCTTAGATCTATCAGGAACTGGCTCAATGTGTTCACAACAAAGGAAATATTTAGTCTCATATTCATCAAGTACATCAAGGACCCAAGCATCTGACGATACATCATGGCATCAACCGACTCTGATGAAGCATCACTCAATAGCTTCAGGATCGATGCCATAGGTGTGGCTTGTTGATTTATAAGTAACTTCGAAATGTATTTCATCTATGTATTTCATATATATTTATTGTACCCTTATTAGAAATGTGTTATTCCTCTATAATGAAGTGTCATCATGTGGATTGACAAGTGTCACAAGTGTGTGTACTTGCCAATGGGTTATTAGATCACCATGTTTGGGGTAGACAAATATATATTATATTGTGGATGTATCTAGATAGACAAGTCAGCCCCATAGTGTAACTGGGCAAATATGTTAAGTATAAATAGAGATTGGGAGATCTCTATTTTCATCAATCGGAAAGTCACATTTCTCTCTCTCAGAAAGTGGCGCACTGGTGAGGAGGAGGATCATTTTCTCTAGGAGACTATCTCAAGTGTATTTTGGTTGTACTTTGGTTGAGCCATTGCTCTCTCTATCTCTGAGGAAGTAGTGGGGTTTTTCACCTTAGGGTTTTCCCCACGGAAACTCTGTGTCTCTCATGCTTTTGATTATTGTGATGCTTGTCATGTTTATTGTGATTGTTATGCATTGATATACTGTATATGTTATTCTCCCAGTAAATATCCAAGAGTATTGTGAATTAATGCTCAAAATTTAACATGGTATCAGAGCTAAGTTGAGAAGAAGACATTTTGCAGTGACGAAAACTTGCGTTTCTTGTTTATTGGGTTTCTCTCCATAGATTTTGGAAAAGCAGTATAGTAGATTGAATCTACTCATCAAGGAGAATATATCTGTCCAATCAGAATTCAATTCTGAACATTTTCAGATTTGGCCCTAAAAATTAGGGTTTCCACAAAAATAGGAATTTCTGAAATTTGAAGACATAGCTGGAAGCTCATTGCAAAAATTGAATTTTAGAGCTTTGGATCGAGATTTTTGGCTGGGTAGATCTCTGGAAAACTCAAACCCTATTTCAGGGCTCTCCCGAGTGAACCGAGGAGGACAAAAAGTCAAATCTGAAGGGTAAAACTTTGCTGATCTCAAATTCTGAATGCACCAGGCTGATCAGCTCATCAAGGCATGTCTTTCTATCCTTTCAGAAAGTTGAAATTCACATTTTGAATTTTTAGGGTTTTTTTCGACAAATCCTAATTCAGGACCAAATCCAGTTTTCAGCATTTCAAGTGGTAAAACCTAAATATTTTCTATTTCCATTTGAAGTACTCTTTAAGATGTCTCACCACACCAAGATTGAAGGGGATGATAACTTATGAGCTTGGAAGTATAGGATTGGGTTAATCCTGGAAGAGAATGAGTTGGAATCATATATAAAAGAAGACATCCCTATCCTAGAGGATGAAGAGGCCAAGGTATTGCATAAGAAGAACTTAGTCAAGGCAAAGAGAATCATTACTGATTCTATTAAAGACCATCTCATACCCCATGTGTCTTCTCTAAAGAAACCCAAGGAGATGTTTGACTCTTTGACCAAGCTATTTGAAGGGAAGAACATAAATCGGAAGATGACCCTGCGGAACCAATTGAAAGGAGTACAGTTTCAGAATGGAGAAACCATTCAACCTTATTTTTCTAGGGTATCCCATATTAAGGAACAATTGGAAGCAGTAGATGAAATGGTAGAGAATGGTTAAGTTGTCATGACCACTCTGAATGGCCTACCTAGGTCATGGTACTCCTTTATTCAAGGAATCTGTGCAAGAAAGAAGTTGGTATCCTTCAACGGACTACAAGAAGAATGCTCATAAGAAGAAGCAAGGCTTGTGGCACAAGAAGAAAAGGTGGGGATTGAAGATCAAGCTCTTGCAACTCGCACCAAAAGAAGCAATCCCAAGAAGGAGCACTCTCGCTACAAGAGATCCTATCAAAAGAATAAGAAGGATCTAAGATGCTTCGCATGCAATGAGAAGGGTCACTTTGCTTCAGATTGTCCCAAGAACAAAAGGGATAATAACAATAACTCCAGCAAGAAGAAGAAGGTTAGCAAAACAAAGTTCCATGCTCATGCTGCCGAGAATGATGAACCTCCAAAGAAGTAGGCTAGGGCAGAAAGTGATGATAGTGATGATGACTCATCAAGTGAACAAGAGTATGATCTAATCTCTGCTCTCACAAGTACTATCTCCCATGGTTGTAATGATTGGTTGATTGATAGTGGGGCTTCCAAACACATGACTGGGTTTAAGGAATATTTTGTGAATCTATCTGAACATGAATCACCCCATAAGGTGAAACTTGGAGATGATTATCAATACTCAATCAAAGGAAGTGGTGAAACCTCCTACATCCTAGATTCTGGAAAATCTTTGAAGATGAAAGAAGTCCTTTATGTACCTGGGCTCAAGAAGAATGTACTCTCCATCTCTACATTGGATGCAAAAGGTATGAGGGTTGCATTTGTGGATGGCCAAGTCCTAATGTGGCCAAAGGAAAAGACCATAGATGATGGAGTAGTGATTGGAGAGTAAGAGGGAGGTTTGTATAAATTGAAGGGACAACCTGAACATGCCATGGTGCATGAATCCATGGAGCCAAGTGAAATTTGGCATAGAAGACTTGCTCATATGCACTATAGGGCACTTCCAATTGCAAACAAGGCTGTAGAGGGTCTTCCTGAAATGAAGACCAAACATGAAGGTGTTTGCAAAGGATGTGCAAAAGGTAATAATATTAAGAAGGCTTTCCCAAGGAGTGAAAGCAAGGCAAAAGATATCCTAGAAATCATCCACTCAAATGTATGTGGTCCTATGTCATCCAGTTCTCTAAGTGGGTATGTTTACTATGTCTCATTTATTGATGACTTCTCCAGGAAGACTTGGGTATACTTCTTGAAGAGAAAAGATGAGGTGTTTGATAAGTTCAAGGAATTCAAAACCTTGATGGAGAATCAAACTAACAAGAAAATCAAAACATTCAGATCCGACAATGGTGGAGAATTCACCTTAGGTGACTTCAAGAAGCTTTGTAGTGATTCAGGGATTAAGAGGGAGTTGACTGCTCCTTATAATCCTCAATAGAATGGAATTGTAGAAAGGAAGAATAGAACTGTCATGGAAGTAGCAAGGGCAATGCTCCATGACCAGGATCTACCTATGAATCTATGGGAAGAAGCAGCTAGAACAACTATATATGTGCAGAACAGAACACCTCATAAGATATTGGACAACAAGACACCAGGAGGGGTCTTTTCTGGTAAGAAACCTGACGTCAGCCATCTCAGAATATTTGGTTGTCCAGTATACACTCATGTCCCAAAGGAAAAGAGGACTAAACTAGATCCTTCAGGAAAGAAGGGTATCTTTGTGGGTTACAGTGAAATCTCGAAGGCTTACAGAATATACTTTCCAGGGTTCAAGAAGATTGATGTCAGCAGGGATGTAACATTTGATGAAAACTCGGCATTCATCAAATCAAGGAAGGCACCTATCGAAGTTTATGAAGAACCTAAGGAAACTAGATTTCAAGACTCTACCATGACAGAAGCAATTCCAGAAGTTGTTCGTGAGTTTGAAGATCCGCAAGAACCTATAAATCCACCCTGTGAGGATGGCTCTCACAAGAGAAAAACTACATTCCAGAAGAAGAATAGAGAGAAAAGAAGCGAACTAGATCACATACCAGTGATGTTGCTTTACTCTGTGACATTATGAACAAAGAGCCTTCCAGTTATGAAGAAGTAGTGGAAAAGAAAGAATGGAAGGATGCCATGGTTGAGGAATACCAATCAATAATGAAGAATGATGTTTGGGATGTTGTCCCAAGACCTAAAGAGAAGTCTGTTGTGACTTCCAAATGGATCTACAAAATCAAGCACGCTGCAGATGGCAGTGTAGATAAATACAAAGCAAGATTCGTAGCTCGTGGTTTCTCTCAGAAAGAGGGAATAGATTATGAAGAAACTTTTGCACCTGTAGCCAGGTATACTTCCATCAGAACAGTACTTGCCCTGGCTGCAGCAATGAAATGGAAAATACACCAGATGGATGTCAAGACTGCTTTCTTGAATGGTGTAGTTGAAGAGGAAGTATATGTGGAGCTGCCACTCGGTTTTGAAATACATGATAGGGAGTCATATGTGTGCAGATTGAAGAAATCCTTGTATGGCTTGAAGCAAGCTCCCAGAACCTGGTATGGTAGGATGGACAGTTTCCTATCTAGTTTGGGCTTTACCAAGAGTAAAGCGGATTCCAACCTCTACTACAGGGTTGAGGAAGGGAATCGTGTGATTCTACTCCTATATGTGGATGACTTATTTGTAATAGGAGATGACAAACTGATTGCAGATACTAGGAGGAAGCTTGTTGCTAAGTTCGATATGAAAGATTTGGGAATGATGCATTATTTCCTAGGTATGGAGGTGTGGCAGAGTGTAGGTGGGATCTTCCTTGGTCAAGGAAAGTACATAGTAGATATCTTGAAGAGATTCGGGATGATGGATTGCAAGGACATGGCCACACCTATGGCATCGAACCTGAAGCTTCTATGTGATGCTTCATCTAAGCCGTTTGATGTCTCTATGTATTGTCAGATGATTGGGTCCTTGATATACCTGACGAACATGAGACCAGATATTTTCTTTGTGGTGAACACATTGAGCTAGTTCCTGACAGATCCAAGCAGTGTTCACCTGGTTGTTGTAAAGCATGTTCTAAGGCACCTGAAGGGTACAGTGGATTATGGGCTCAAGTATGAAGCGAATCAAAACTTTAACCTGCAAGGTTATGTTGATTCATATTGGGCTGGTAGTGCTGTAGATAGGAAGAGCACATCTGGGTGCTGCTTCAGTATGGGATCAGGTGTGATCTCTTGGTTTAGCAGGAAGCAGTCCTGCATAGCACTGAGTACAACTAAGGAAGAGTATGTTGTAGCCTGTTCAGCTAGTTGTGAGGCAGTATGGCTATGGAAGCTACTGTCTAAGTTATTTGATCTCCCATTGGATGCTACTGGTATCGTCTGTGATAACCAGAGTTGTGTGAAGCTATCCAAGAACCCAATGTTTCATGACAGGTCGAAACACATAGAGATCAAATATCACTATCTCAATTATATGGTGCAGAGAGGAGCTGTGAAGCTCCTATACGTTGTGACGGATGAGTAGATTGCAGATGTGCTGACGAAGCCACTAGCCAGGGTGAAGTTCGAGTACTTCAGGGAGAGGCTTGGCATTCTTTAGATTGATGACACTTTGAGGAAGAAGTGATGGACACATTTGCTGAAGCCATTCCAAGCATGTTGGAAGGAGGATCCCTCACATGGCTATGGATGTAAGTGCTGGATGATGAGCATCAGGATGATGTTCTGGTTTCTGCTTTGTATGATTAGTTGGATCATTTATATGCATATGTATGTACGCATCATGTTGGATGTTGGATATGATTAGTAGGATGATTTGTATGTATTTTGTATATGCATCATGTTGGATGCTTGGACCATGTATCTGTATATGTATTAGGTGGATACATTGTATGATCAGGTGGATCATGTATGGTGATATGTGTCATGTATTTGTATTTGTATCAGGTGGATACATTGTATGATCAGGTGGATCATGTATGATGATATGTATCAGGTAGATACTTGGCATGTATCAGGTAGATGCATTGTATGATCAGGATGATCATGTGTACATCAGGATGATGTATGGTGAGTATCAGGTTGATACTCTATGGTCGTGGATCAGGTTGTGTAGATGAGCATGTAATTTGGCCCTGGGAGATTTGGATATAGTTTTTCGAGGTTTTTCATATGGCATATAATTTGGCACTGGGATATCTTGAAAATGCTCTTTCGAGGTTTTGCTCTGGGAGGACATATAATTTGGCCTTGGGAGATTTGTAGATAGTCTTTTGAGGTTTTGCCTATGGCATATAATCTGGCCCTGGGATATCTGGCATATGCTATTTCAAATTTTTGTCCTATGGCATATAATATGTCCCTGGGAGATCCGATAGGTTGGGTTGTGTGCCCGTAATAAGTCCTAGGATGCTCTTGCGAGCTTTTTCCATGACCACATATAATCTGTTCCTAGGAGATCCTATAGGTAGAGTTGTGTGCTCGTAACATCCTGGGATGCTCTTGCGAGGTTTTGTGGTGACCACATATAATCTGTCCCTGGGAGATCCTATAGGTAGAGTTGTGTGCTCGTAACAGCCTGGGATTCTCTTGCGAGGTTTTGTGGTGAGGTCACATATAATATTGCCCTAGGAGATCCTATAGGTAGAGTCATGTGCTCGTAATAGCCTGGGATGCTCTTTCAAGGTTTTGTGATGCACATAATAAGTCCTGAGGATTCCACAGTATGGCCAGTGATGACAAAGACCTGCAGGTGGTGGGCCTAAATCTAGTATGAAAAAAGGACTGGCTTTGTAGAACTTCCTATGATGAGTAGAGTCAGAGATTGGTTGAGATAGCAGCAGCAGTGACGATGATGATGACGATGCATCGATGACAATGATCCCGTAAAAAAGACTTGTCTAGCAGATCTGTGTTGAGAAATACCTTCGTAATTAAGAGGGAGTGTTGATGTATATGTAACTTCGGAATGTATTTCATCTATGTATTTCATATATATTTATTGTACCCTTATTAGAGATGTGTTATTCCTCTATAAGGAAGTGTCGTCATGTGGATTGACAAGTGTCGCAAGTGTGTGTACTTTCCGATGGGTTATTATACCACGATGTGTGGGGTTGGCCCTTAAATATATAGTATATTGTGGATGTATCTAGATAGACAAGTCGGCCCCATAGTGTAACTGGGAAAACAGGTTAAGTATAAATAGAGATCGGGAGATCTCTATTTTCATCATTTGAAAAGTCACACTTCTCTCTCTCAGAAAGTGGCACACTAGTGAGGAGGAGGATCATCTTCTCTAGGAGACTATCTCAAGTGTATTTTGGTTGTACTTTGGTTGAGCCATTGCTCTCTCTATCTCTAAGGAAGTTGTGGGGTTTTTCACCTTAGGGTTTTCCCCATGGAAACTTTGTGTCTCTCATGCTTTTGATTCTTGCGATGCTTGTCATGCTTATTGTGATTGTTATGCATGGATATATTGTATATGTTATTCTCTCAATAAAGATCCAAGAGTATTGTGAATTAATGCTCAAAATTTAACATGGCCATGTCCTTGTAGTCCATCATCCCGTACCGCTTCAAGATCTCTACTGCATACTTCCCATGTCCAAGGAAGATTCCATCCACACTCTACCACACCTCCATGCCTAGAAAATAGTGCATCATACCCAAGTCCTTCATCTCGAACTCAGAACAAGCTTCCTTTTCGTATCGACAACCAATCCATCCTCACCTGTTACAAATAGTACAAGGCTTTCTTCAGTTTGCACACATGGGTGTCCCTGTCATGTGTCTCAAACCCGATTGGTTGCTCAACATACACTTCCTTTTCCACTTTATTACTACATCCATAGCAAGTATTGATCTGATGGAATTGTATCTGGATACAGGTGCAAATGTTTCCTCATAATCTATCTCTTCTTTCTGGGAGAAGCCACGTGCGACAAATCTTGCCTTGTATTTTTCTATGCTGTCATCTATAGCATGCTTGATCTTATAGATCCATTTGGAAGTCACTACAGACTTCCCTCTTGGTCTCGAGACCACATCCTAGACATCATTCTACATGATCGACTGGTACTCCTCAATCATGGAATCCTTCTATTACTACATCCCTGATCCCGAGAACTTCAGATTCTTCAATATCTTCAACAGGTAGTTTTCTTTAACTTCATCGTTGGAACAAATGTTGTTGTCCTTCTTTTGTAGGTGATTGTACAAGATCTTTCCTCCAAGTCAAATTCAATAAACATCTCATAGTTTTCAGAACAAATTCTTACACATAAAGACATAGGTCATATAGTCATGCAATTATCTTAGCCAATGCTTCAATACAACATTTATCCATATCATGTAACTTTCTAGATGCCTTCCATCTCTATCAGAATATTGTTAAGAGTGTGCACTACTCCCAACATGTCAACAAAGAGGTTTCAATCTAGATAAGTAGCAATGGAGTGTTGTACAGTACCATAGGCCACTTACCTATTACTATATTAGTAGTATCTGGTTCATTAATGCAACTTTTCTAAAATGCATAATATACATCCTAAATCTAGGAACATAAGTATGTACATGAATGAACAACATCATTTAAGTAATCATATATACAAGAAATGACAATTCAAATACTTATCTTTGTTTGGTTGTTTGGTGGAGTCCCTCTCAATCTTTGCTTCCTTGCAGTATCTACTAGAGTCTCTGATAGTGTGCACCTTAACCAATGATGAAAATGGATGAGAGGTTCTTTCATAGATTATTTGTTTTCCAGAGTCCAACTCTGCAGTAGCTTCTTCTACTCCTTTCATGTAAAACTTCATTACAATACATATTCTTCATCACTTGAAGAATCTTCATTGTCTTCCCTAGTTCTTTTCGTTGGAGGTTCATCATCCTCTGCAGTGTGAGCATGATGTATTCTCGTGTTGTTCTTCTTCTTGTGGGATCTACTTAATTTGTTCCCAAGACAATCTCTGGAATATTGTCCCTTCTCATCAGAAGTATAACATCGAATGTTAGAAAGATCTCTCATGGATCCTCCAAAGTTCACTCTCTGATTCTGGTGGTGGTATTTACCCTTCTTGTAATGAGGATGATCCCTCTTGCGATTATGCTTCCTGGTGTGTGTTGTGAGAGCCTGGTCTTCATTATCCATCTTTTCTTCTCAACCAACAATTCAAGCTTCTTCCTATGAGCATTCCTCCCACAACCTACTGAATGTGATGAGCTTCTTCCTAACACAAATTCCTTGAATGAAGGAATCCCATGACGTAGGAAGACCATTCAAGGTGGTCATCATAGATTCACCATTCTCTATATCTTCTCCCATAGCTTCAAGTTTTTATTTTATTTGAGAGAACCTTGTAAAGTAGGACTGCATGATCTCCACATTTTGAATCTTCACATTCTTCAATTGGTTCTGCAAAGTTATCTTTCGATTTATGTTCTTTCCTTCAAATAGCTTGGTGAAGGAATCAAACATTTCCCTGGGTGTCTTTAGAGAGGACACATGAGGTATGAGATGGTATTTGATAGAATCTGCAATCATCTTCTTGGCCTTGACCAAGTTCTTCTTATGTAAGGCCCTAGCCTCATCTCCCTCTGGAACTAGAACTTCTTCACTTATGTAGGTGTCCAATTCATTCTCTTATAGGATTAATTGAATCCTATACTTCCATGCTCGGAAGTTATCAACCCCTTTAAGCTTATCCTCAAGATTGATGTGGTGAGACATCTTTTAAAGAGTACTCCAAATGGAAATATTTTTTTTTTAGGTCTTACCACTTTGATTTGCTGAAATTGGATCTGGAGCTGGCTAGGGTTTGACAGAGAAACCCTAAAAATCCAAACTTGGAATTTCAAACTTCTATCTAGACAGGGAGATTCATTTGACTGAGGCGAGCAAGATGGTGTGCTCATATTTTGAAAATTTTCAAAATTGACCTCTCAAAAATTAATTGCGAAATTCGGATCTGCAACTTCTGTCAAAATCTGGTTTTCTAGTTTTCTTGTTTTTCTCGTCCAAAAGTCAAATTAGGGTTTGACTTTGTCGGAGATTCACCAAACCAAAAAGTTTGATCTTGGTCTCTAAATTTTGATTTTGATGAGGAGAAAAATCCTATGATGAGAATACTCCAAAATTCCACTTCTGTCAAAAGCCCTAATTTCCCGCAACATTGACAAGCCAAAAATGAAAATGCTCAAAATCCAATTTTGTTTTGACAGAAAGATATGCCATAATGTTTCTGGTGCATCTATGAAATTTCATATCCTTAAGGTTAAAAAATTTGGCCTATGGTAGACTGACCTGTCATCTTTCCAACCCCACAGAGCTGAGCTTCAATGGATTCTCCATGAGAGAGATATGCCAAGTGTCGCAACATGACCTGTTTATGGGATGGAACAACATAACAAACTTGTACGGAGTGCCATGTGTAACTTTTTGAACTTTGGCCTCTCAATATCAAACCTGTGAAACTACCGTCTATGCCTAAACTGTCAATGTTTACAGAATTCCATTTGGAGCTTCTTATCCTGAGATATGACCTTTGTTCCTAGGTCACCTATTTAGGGCTGCATTATGGAAGAGGCATAAACCCTAGCTTGTACGGATCATATCTCACAAAGTAAAAAAAATATGAGCCTCAAATTTTTACACAGCATACATCTGTGTCTGATATTCGGTCTGTAAAAAATTCATATCCCGACCCTCGCCAAAATGGGTTTATAGAGAAATTTCCATGATGACTGGTTTTTACTATACCAAGCCGTAGCTTCCAATTTGTCGCAAGTGCAACAAGTGTCATAAATGCCATACAACGCCCTCCTTCAGTCTAGCTATGATACCATGCTATATTTTCATCATTTAATTAAATATGATCTAAGATCTTAATTGAGATAACAACATGTACAACATATCAAACAAAAGAGACAAGGGACACAAAGCATTTCACCGCGAAAACCATAAAGGAGAAAACCCTGCAACTTCCTTAGAGAGAGAATGAGCAATAATACAAAATGCCAAAACAAGAAGATGGTCTCTAGCAACTTCCTCCTCCTCCACTTGTGTGAACTCCTCCTCTCTCTCACTAATGCCAAGTGAGTGAGTGTGTGAATGATCAAATAGAGAGGATCACCCTCTCTATTTATACTTTACTTTCCACTTAGCCTTAACCCCAAACAGGTCGACCCCTAAGTTTAATTGACTGGGAAGACTTTTCTAGGGGAGTCTAATAACCCATTAATAAATTAAATCTGGGGTCTAATTCCCTGACATACATGGGAGGATTGACCTTAACGACTTTACATGACCCAAGTACAATAATGACTTCTTTGACCAGAGGAATAAACATCTATGTTGGAGAAATAACAATATAATAAAAATACAATATAAAATATACAAGTGAATATCTTCCGAAGTTACAAATACATAAACACTACAACAAAAATATTCTATGTAAACAACCTAGGACCCATCTAGAATAAAAGTGAACAAACAGCACACCACTAAAAAAAATCCTATAGTAGTCTAGACCAGGAAACAGATGAACTCCTAAAGGAAAGTCTGGGATGATTAGGGCCCAGAACCAACTAGTGAAGTGATGAAGAACAGTTATCTAGGGTCCATCATATAGTCATGATGGGTCCCATGGTACAATCATGATGGGGCTAAGTGATGGAATCACCCAACCACCTTCCCAAAGAGCTACAGAGAATTTCCTCCCAGATCAGTCATAAGTGGAGTGAAAATCTCCTTTCACTACCACCTGTGTAGATCCCTAATGGTCAAGATAATAAGGATACCAACAATGTAGAAAGATCCACGGGGGGCAGTCACATGTCGAACTAACATGCATGAGCAGGGTAACTAAGCCTGAAATCCAAAAGCACCAAAGATACTCGTGGATCCCTATGCGCATATCAGTTCTGGTAGATGCTTGATTGAGAAGTGGAGGGGTATCCCCAACTAATAAAGCTCACACTTCCTTGTTCTTGACTCTAGTTTGAGGGGAGATTCCCATCATACCTTACACAAAGGTGGATTTACCTAGTGATAGTCCACTACAATTTAAATTTAAGATCGTATTTGATAGTTAAAAGAACCTAGTCCAAAACCCTATCCTAATCTAGTTGATTTATGTTCCCCATAAAGAAAATTTGCTATTAAAGTTTGAATTTAAATTTTCTTTTTAGGGATTTTGTTTACTCAAAAGGAGTGAATGTGTTTGTAAGATGGTTACAACTCAAAAGTAAAGTGTATACATAAAAATGCAAGTTCCTTTCACTATTTTTCTTTTAGCTTATCTTTCAAAATAAAAAAATTTGTGAAGTAAACCTAAAATTAACTTGAAATGTCTTTTATGTTTCAAAGAATTAGCACATACAACTAAAATCTACTTTGAAAAAACAATGCTCTTGCTTGACAAAAAAGTACTTGTTCTTTTTTGTTTTTCTTTTAAATTAAATAACAACTAAATATGAACAGGAAAAGAACAATCAATAATGCAAGTAAATATGACTATATCTAAACCTATAAAACGAAAAAATCTACCCTCAAAAGAGTCTTAAAACAACAAATCCAAGAAGTTTATTCAATCAAAAAAAGTGTTAGGAATTATGATCCAAAAATGTAGTAAATAGAAGTTTAGTTTAATAAATGTAAAAGGGCATCTACACACTCACGTGATTATGTGAGGTGTCCCTTAGTTAGTTTTGGTAACGGTAAATTAGTTGTTACTCTTTGGATATTTAAATCCATCGAGTTTTCTATGTGAGGTAATCTTTCGGGATTTAGCCCTCACATCTCTGTGATGTAATTTTCCTTCTTCATTAATAAAATTATGTGTCTGAGGACACTTTGTCAAAGTGGTATCAGAGCACGCGGTTGAAGCTTGGTCTGGTTGAAGCATGGTCTCGTTGGAACCTGGTTGGAAGGTGCTAAAGGTTGTTTGAAGAAGGTGACTTTCAAGGTTTTGGAATAGCGAAATTTTAACCGTAAGTTATTGCTTCCTATTCTTTTGGGCTAAAAAGAATATCTGCAGAATTTTTTACTTGGAGAGAGTAAAATATTATTATTTTAAGGAAAGATTATTTAAAAATTTTGTGGAAGAAAATTTTTACAAAAATGATAGAAAGTGAAGATATCATGTCTAAAGAATATAGAAGATCGTCAAGTGCAATGACTCCTCATTATAAGTGTTTCGAATAACAATCTGGTTTTCATTTATTAAATATATCTGCACAACAAAGCAATTTTTTTTGAGTCTGTGAACTTCCATTCGAAGCCGAAGTTGATCACATTCATGCGTGAAGGAAGAGAGCCGGCCGTACTTGCTGCTAAATTTATGAAATAAGAGAACAATGCGTTAAAGAGAATAGAGTGCGTGAAGGAGAGGAGAATCGCGGCTTAAACAGCTTGAGAATAGCTCGCAGAGCTTGACAGTTCGATAGTTGGGGGAAGTCGATATTGGTTCTTGAAGCAAATAGGGATTAAGAACGGAGATTCCAATTTCTCTGCAAATCGACTTGTCTATTATATTACAAGCTCAGAAATTGAATAAAGAATAGAGTATATGGTTCACTTTTGAGTTAAAATTTTAATTGGCAATAGAATTTGTATGACTTTCTTCATATACAAGAAACTACAGTTACATGCTTTGTTTGTGCATTGTATTGCTCGAAACAATCAAATTTCCAAGAAATCGATATCGTTCATTAAATTTCCTTAAAAGAATTTCAAGGTTTTCAAGTTCTGTGCGTAGGCATCAGGTCAGGGGAAATCAACGAAATTGTGCATCATAAGTTTGAATGAATGGCCGTGTTTGGTTCTAGGCATTTGTACATCGAGAGAAACCATAAAGTGGAGTTCGAGTCGAAGGAAGGGTATTAACAGAACCGAAGGCCGAGTGGTCCAGTGATTGTCGAGAGTCAGAAAGAATCAGTGCTCATTACACTTAAGTAGATCCTCGTTTGTATACTTTGAAGATTAAGTCTACATCATTTTTGGATCACTGGTCTGCTGAGTTCGCTATCTGCAGAAAAGAGAAGCCAGCGTGAAGGCTGTGCAGAAGAGCGTGTTTCCTTCATTTCTGGTCTGCTGAGTCTACGGTGAATTCCCGCGCAGTGCTGGAGGTGTGGTTGATTGCCTTTTTGGTGTACGAGTTCAAGCCCGAGCGTGGAGAAGTCTGTGGAGGAGTTGTTGTTTGCTGGAATCGAAGACGTGTTTAAGTGGTAAGAGTATTATGTATTGAAAACAATTTAAAGCTTGTGGAATTTAAATGGAATTTAAATACCTATGGAGAGATCGTATTTTTTAGTTTTCATTTAATTCAATGTAAAATTTTGAAAAGTACATAATTTGTTTGGAGAGATAAGGTATTTTTATTTTTGGAGAGAAATAATCTTAAAAAAAAAAATTATTTTTGAAGTTGATGGGATTGGATCTTGTGACCTCCCACTCAACATTATTGTATCTCTCCAATTCACCTATAAAGATTTGTTATCTTTTGGAGTAATAAGGTGTAATTTTTTATTGGGCATTGGAGTAATAAGGAGCATTGTTGGTGTCATAAGGAGTACTTGTATTTTCACTCAAGGTTTGATTAGAGCAAAGTGAAGCTCTATCAAATTCTTTTCTTGAGGCTATAAGTGGGTCAAGGCCAAGCCCCTATAGCTTTCTTTTGCATGGTGTGTGGTGTTTCTTGCAACATTTCTTTCATGGTGTTTTTTGTTGATGAGTAATTTTCTTTTCATATTGGTGGTGATATTTTTGCATAAAATCTTCTATTGGTGATATAAGGTGATTTATTTTGGTGACATAAGGTGCTTTCTTTAATGCTTGGAGCTATAAGATTTGCATAATACACATCTTCTGGAGTTATAAGGTGTTTATTATTTTTTACAATGTCTAAAGTTATAAGTCTTTTTAATGAATCTGACAAGTTGGAAGGATCGAAAAATTATAAAGTTTGGAGTCGTCATATTCAAAGCACTCTTATTTACAATGAATTGTGGAAGGGTTTCTGTAATGATAAACCTATCAAACCAACTAATCATGATCAGCTTGCAAAGTGGGAAGTAAAAGATGAAAAGGCTTTAGCATTGATTCACAGTACTGTTTCTGATGATATTTATGTGCATATTGAAAATAGTCCAGATGCATGGTCAGCTTGGAAGACATTGAAAGATTTATTTGATTCTCAAAGTGAAGCTAAGAAAATTGATCTTCAATTGAAGTTGTTTCAACAAAAATTGTCTTCAGGAGGTGATGTCATGGAGTACATTTCTAGATTAAAAAATATCAAACAAGAAATTTCAAGAGCTGGTTTTGATAAAATTGAAGACAGCATGATGGTGACCATTTTGATCGCAGGATTGCCTGAGACATATAAGCATTTTTTGGAAACTTTACAAATTACAAATAAATTGGATACCGTTTCTTTTGATGAACTAAGTGAATTACTTGCCACACATGAAAAGATTTTTGGTAAAACAAAGCAAGCAGGAGAAGATGTTTTGGTTGCAAGTACTAGCAAACAATCTCCAGGTAATCATCAAAGAGGCCATGATCAGAAAGTTTTTCAAAATTCAAATAGAGGTCGTGGTCAGGGTTTTGGAAGAGGAAGAGGCCGCGGAAGAGGAAGAGGAAGAAATCAAGGAAGAGGTTCTGAAAGTACACAGTCACAGTTTTCTGGAAGAGGAAGAGGTTCAGGTAATCAACAGGTCTCTAGAAGAGGAAGAGCTAATAAACAGGTCACATGTTTTCGTTGTAATAGAGTTGGACATTATGCTTCAGACTGTAGAGTTCCATTTGACAAAATTCTCAAAGAAAGAGAATCTAAAGGATCTTCATCAGTGGCACATTATGCTCATGCAGACGATAGTGAAAATTGTGAATATGTCTTTACAGCACTTGGACAATCAGAATCAATGGATTTTGTTCAAGTTCATCAGTTGGAATCAGTGAATTTTGTTCAGTCTTCTTCTTGTTTCAAAAATGATTTTGAAGATGCTTGGATTATGGATACAGGGGCTACTCAGCATATGACATATAGGAAAGATTTCTTTTGGAGTTATGAAGATTGTCATTTAAATTCAATTTTTCTTGCAGATGATTCTATTCATTTACCACAAGGAAAAGGAACAGTTAAGGTTGATTTGCCTGGAATTGGAGAAAGATTGATTTCTAATGTTTGGTATGTGCCTACATTTAAGAAAAATTTGTTGTCTTTAGTTGTCATTCGTCAATTAGGACATCAAGTTGTCATGGAAGGTGGTATCCTTTTTGTTAATTCAACAAAGGATGCATACAAAACAGTTATGACAGGTTATGAAGACGGAAAGCTTCTTAGGATGAAGGGAACAGTCATTCCTAGGTCACAGGAACATTTGAAGGAATTTGCAGGTTTAGTTGAAACTGATGTTTCACCTATCCGCTTGTGGCACATTCGTTTTGGGCACTTGAATGTTGATAGTCTTGTACAGCTTCAAAAACAAGGAATGGTAAAGGGGTTGCCTACTTTTCGGAAGGAAAATGCAAAGTGTGAAGCTTGCATTTATGGCAAACAGAGAAGGATAGCTTTTTCAAAAAGCACTTGGAGAGCAACAAGGAGATTACAGCTTATTCATAGTGATGTTTGTGGTCCTTTGGAAACTTCACTTGGTGGTTGTAAATATTTTTTGTTGTTTATTGATGATTTTAGCAGAATGGTTTGGGTGTATTTTTTGAAGGAAAAATCAGAAGTGTTTGAAAAGTTTCAGTCATTTCAAAATTTGGTTGAAACAGCAACAAAGGAAAAGATTGCTACTTTGAGAACTGATAATGGTGGTGAGTTTACATCAAATCATTTTTTGACTTATTGTCAGGAAAAAGGGATTAAAAGACAGTTGACCAATTTTTATACTCCACAGCAAAATGGAGTATCAGAAAGAATGAATCAGACTTTATTGGGCATGGCTAGAGCAATGTTATTTTTCAAAGGGTTGAAATCATGTTATTGGGCAGAAGCAGTTCATACAGCCGTTTATTTGAGGAATAGATCTCCTTCATCATCACTTGATGGAATAACTCCTTTTGAGGCTTGGTATGGATTCAAACCTATGGTCAAACATTTGAGAGTTTTTGGTTCAGTTTGTTATGCACTTGTCCCAAAAGAAAAACGAAAGAAGTTAGACTCTAGAAGTGTTAAGTGCATATTGATTGGTTATTCTCATGAAAAAAAGGGGTATAGGCTTCTGTCAGATGGAAAGTTTATTGTTAGCAGGGATGTGATTTTTGATGAAACTGAAAGTTTAAGTGTAGAAGAGGTTGATAAACAACTTAGTCACTTAGAGGAAAAAGTAACTAAGGAACAATTAAGGATGCAACACTTAAATAAGACAAGGAATGAACAATGGTTTGATCTCACTTCAGAAGTACAGGATGATGAACAGGTTGAAGATACTTTGAATTCTTCACAAGTTAACTTGGATGATTCAAATCAAGTTAACATTGAAAAGAAGAAACCAAAATGGGAAACTAAGTTACTTCAGGATGTTAAGTCTGATGAAAAAGGCAAAATAGGTACAAGGAGTTCTAATACGGGTTCAGAAAATTTTGCTCTTTCAGTTGTTGAGCCAACTACTTTTAATGAAGCAGTTGAGTATGATGAATGGAAAATGGCCATGCAAAGTGAGTATGATGCAGTAATGAAGAATCAGACTTGGAAAATAGTTGATTGTCCACATAATGTTAAACCCATTGGTTGTAAGTGGGTTAACAGAATTAAGTACAAAGCAAATGGAGATATTGATAAATATAAGGCAAGATTGGTGGCAAAGGGTTTTGCTCAGAAAGAAGGGATTGATTATGAAGAAACTTTTGCTCCAACAGCGAAATGGAATACTATCAGGATTGTGCTAGCTTTAGCTGCACAAAATGGATGGAAAGTGCATCAAATGGATGTAAAAAGTGCATTTTTAAACGGTGATCTACAAGAGGATGTTTATATGACTCAACCTCCTGGTTTTGAGGTTCCAGGGAAAGAAAATCAAGTTTGTAAACTAGTTAAGGCATTGTATGGATTGAAACAGGCTCCCAGAGCTTGGTATGCAAAAATGGATGCCTACCTACAGAAAGTTGGTTTTCTTCGTAGTGAGTCAGATGATACGTTGTATGTTCGAATCCAGGAAAACAACTTAGTCATCTTGGTTATGTATGTTGATGATTTGCTCATAACAGGTAACAATAATGATCATATATTTCAGGTTAAGAAAGAACTTCAAACATGTTTTGAAATGACAGACTTGGGTTTACTTCATTACTATCTTGGAGTTGAAGTAAAGCAGCAGGAAGGAAGTATATTTATTTCTCAAGCTAAGTACATATCTGGTTTATTGAAGAAGTTTGGAATGGAGGAATGTAAACCAGCAATAACTCCCATGGAGCAAAATTTAAAACTTTCTAAGTTTGAAGGGGGGGAACTTGTAAATTGTACTGGATATAGACAGTTAATTGGATGTTTGATTTACTTGATGAATACTCATCCTGATCTATCTTATGCAGTTAGCATACTTTCCAGATATATGCAGGAACCTAGAGAAAGTCATTGGAATGCAGCAAAAAGGGTGTTAAGGTATCTTCAAGGTACAAAGGATTTTGGACTTGAGTTTAAAAGAAACAAAAATTTCAAACTTGTTGGCTATTCAGATGCGGATTTTGCTAGAGATGTTGATGACAGGGCATCTACTTCAGGTTACTTAATGAATATGGGATCAGCTGCAGTGGCATGGAGTTGTAAAAAGCAGGATACAATTGCAAATTCTACAGCAGAAGCAGAATATATTTCAGCTTGGGAAGCTGCTTGTGAGATAGTTTGGTTAAGAAGGATTTTGCAAGATCTCAAAGTTGATCAGAAAGAAGCAACTTCATTATTTATTGATAATCAGTCAGCAATCAAGTTAGCCAAAAATCCTGTTTTTCATTCAAAAACTAAGCATGTGGATACTAAGTATCATTACATTCGGGCTCTCGTCGTCAAACAAATCATCAAGCCAAAGTATTGTCCATCAGAAGATCAAACTGCAGATATTTTTACAAAATCTCTTGGAAGGGTCAAATTTGATAAGTTTAGAAATGAACTTGGTATTTGTTCAAAAGAATTTTTGGATCAAAGGGGGGATTGTTAGGAATTATGATCCAAAAATGTAGTAAATAGAAGTTTAGTTTAATAAATGTAAAAGGGCATCTACACACTCACGTGATTATGTGAGGTGTCCCTTAGTTAGTTTTGGTAACGGTAAATTAGTTGTTACTCTTTGGATATTTAAATCCATCGAGTTTTCTATGTGAGGTAATCTTTCGGGATTTAGCCCTCACATCTCTGTGATGTAATTTTCCTTCTTCATTAATAAAATTATGTGTCTGAGGACACTTTGTCAAAAAGAAGTAACTAACTTTGTTATAGAGATATTATAAAATCAACTGACATAAAGAAGAAAGCATGGATTCAATCAAGACTTCAAACTGCTCTTCCAAAAACCAGTGACCATAAGGAAATAATCCAAGCATCTACCAAACATAAATAGATTTGAAAGACCTAGATACCCATAACAAACAAATGAAAACCAATAAAATTCTCAAAAGAAATCCAAAAGGACCCAGTCAAAACCTACAAAACAAGTCCAAATGATCTAGAGCTAAATAGGGAAACTCTTTCATAAGCAAAGCAAAGATCCAAAGCTTAAACCCTAAGAGGAATTCAAAACCTATAGGAAAAACCGTGATTGTTAGTGTAGCATCATGTAGGTGAACCATAGGTACAAGTATCATCAACTCACAGGTAAAGGCTAAAATCGTTGACTATAACTAACTACAACTCGCGGGTATGCTTTGATAAAAAATAAAAAATAAAAGAACATAGCATTAAAGACCAAGTTTGAGCTACAAACACGGGTCTAAACACCTTATAAACTCTCCCAGAAAACTAAAGTATTGATTAAACTAAAGAAAAACTACCCCAGGACTCCCAAAGCAACATAAAGAACTCCCAAGTGGAGTCACCACTTCTGTTGTTCGGTAAATTTACCTATTATTGGAAAGTTGAGAGACCACCAATATACTCTTATTAAGTTATAGAATCTAAATGACAAACACATATACCGTAGAGAGTTTCTTTAATTAAGAAAGATTAGGGTTTAAATCCAAAGAACATACCTATACATATGAAGTTTCATCCAATCTTTAAGCTTTATTCCTTCGATCCACGATCCCAGATAATAAACCTACAACACAGAAGAAACCTTCCTCAAAGCTTTCAACTACAAAAAACATGAATAAACTAGCATGAAACTCATATATAAATGAGATATGACAGATTATATCAACTAGATTCACAAAGTAGACAAAAAAATTTACGGGAAAGAAAACTTCTTATATTATAATCATCAATGGAAACTAGCTATACCTGATCTGCAACATGCACTGTTGAAAACTTTATCCTGGGTTCCTTGCTCCTCTTCCTTCAATGTATATTTCTCGATCATTTCCTTATAAAAAATGGTTCTCCCATTACTCAATGTTCTCTCCTTGTATTTATAGCTAGGCTGAGAGGATAGGCTTGAAAGATAAATGGTTGGGGAAGTTGTGGTAGTTTGAATAACTTCCATAACTAGTCCCTAATCAATCTTTTAAATATGTTTTCATGATTTTTGGAGGTAACCATGGGAATATATCCTGATAATAGGAGAGTGACTCACGAGTCTAGTGTCAAGCAACTAGTGAGTGCAAATTTTAAAGTGATAACCACGAGTTGTCAGTATAAACTCTAGCAGGTTACCCACAAGTTGACCGATATAAGAGTCGTGGTTATAGATCAAAGTACTTCACAAAAATAACTATGATGAAGAAGGTATTGCAATATTTGGATCCAAAACATCTATAGTCAATGAGGCTCTTCCATCCAAAAGGTCCTTTTGTGTGACCGACAGAGCTTTGTGGTCACGGATGGAGAAGTGTCAATTTGAATGATGGGTGAATCTATGAAGATGGGTGTCTATTTTGGGGGGTCTTGTGAAAAAATAAATATGATTTTTTCATGTTTTTGAACATTGGGCGAACAAAAGTGATATGTTTGTTTAGAATTTCAGTTTTCAGTAAAAAGAATACTTTTAGAGAATTATGTTAGCTTTCTATACATAATTTTTTCAATTTTTTTATTGACATTTGATATGTTGATTTGATAAATGTTTAACAGTGTGTTCTTATAAAATGAAAGGACTACAAAATAGTCATGTTTTGTTGCAACTGTAAAATCATTGTTAAACTTTTTTTTTGCAAAAACAAAATATGCTACGACAATCTACACACAATATACTACTACATGACTATAAGTTTGTAACCAATAGATCTATATATTAATTATTATATTTTTTTGAATTCAATCAATATGGAAACCTTGTCGATTTTCAACATGTTTCGTGTTGCGACACTTTTCTCTCAATTGACTATAAAACTAAAAAATCTACGAATACTATTTTAAAGTAGACACACCAATTAATTGCACCATTGTTTTTCAATTTTTTTGGTGGTGTATTTTTAAAGTTATGGATTTAACATTTCACCGCATTTTGCAAGAGATGAAACCAAACTTGACACATGTTAAGAAAAAAAAAATTAAAAATAGCAGATCTCACCTATACACAACAAAATCTATACATACGGAAAGTAGATTCAATGATGAAAATAATGGTATCAAGTCTGATAGTCGATTTGTAATGTAAGAGATTGTTTTTACCTTCCGAAAATGGAGAAACCTGAAAACTGTGCAAAACTGTGAAGCTTTTAGGTCTTAGAGAGTATTCGGTCGAATAACATTTTTCCGTAACGGAACCGTTATTTACAACAAAGGTTGTTCAGCTGAAAAACCAAACACATAAACGTTTTCGTCGACCGGAAAAAAAACAAATTACGTTGTCTATACTTGTATAAATAAAACTAAATAGATTCACTATTTTTGCACATTTTATTCACATATTTCTGGTCAAAATATTTTTGAAAAGGTTTTCAAAGCATATTTCTTTTGCAAAAGGAGTTTGTTTACAAGGTATTTTTCTTCTTATTTCTTTCTAAGGGATACATTCAAAGAGTTTTTTTCTAAGGCATTTTTGCATAGGAATTTTTATTCCAAGGTATTTTTCCTTCTTATTTCTTTGCAAAGGGTTTTTTCGAAGAGTTTTTTTTCCAATGTATTTTTGCAAAGAAGTTATTTCTTTGCAAGAGGTTTTTTCAAAGTATTTCTTTCTCAAAATATTTTTGCAAAGGAGTTTGTTTTTACAAAGTATTTTTCCAAGTGGTTTTTTCAAAGAAGGTTTCTTTCCAAGGGGTGCATTTAAAGAGTTTTTATTCCAAGGTATTTTTGCAAATGAGTTGTATTTTTCCTTCTTATTTATTTAAAAGGGGTTTTTTCAAAGAGTTGTTTTCTCAAGGTATTTTTGCAAAGGAGTTATTTCTTTGCAATGGGTTTTTTCAAAGAGCTTTTTTCCAAGGTAATTTTGCACTTCTTATTTCTTTGCAAATGATTTTTTCAAAGAGTTTTTTGTCCAATGTATTTTTGCTAAGAAGTTATTTTTTTGCAAGGGGTTTTTTCAAAGTATTTTTTTTCCTAGATATTTTTGCAAAGAGGTTTTTTTTAAAAGTATTTTTCTAAGTGGTTTTTTCAAAGAAGGTTTCTTTCCAAATGGTGCATTTAAAGAGTTTTTTTCCAAGGTATTTTTGCAAATAAGTTTTTATTTCAAGGTATTTTTGCAAAGGACGTGTATTTTTCCTTCTTATTTCTTTGAAAGGGGTTTTTTCAAAGAGTTATTTTCCCAAGGAATTTTTGCAAAAAAGTTATTTCTTTACAAGAATTTTTTTCAAAGAGTTTTTTTTCCAAGATATTTTTGCAAAGAAGTTTTTTTTTCCAAATTATTTTTCCTAGTGGTTTTTTCAAAGAAGGTTTTTTTCCTAGGTATTTTTTCAAATAATTTTTTTTTTCCAATGGTTTTAAAAAGAAGATTTCTTTAGAAGGTGTTCTTATTATTTTCGAATGGGTTTTGTCAAAGAAGATTCATTGTCAAGGAGTTCTTATTTCTTTCCAATAAGGTTTTTTCAAAAGAAATTTCTTTCCAATGAGTTTTCTTCAAAAAACACCTTCAAGATTTTTATAAGGTGAAGTAAATTTCAGTTCATGTTTTTATAAATTTTTTAATTGTTTTTAAATCTTAGTATTTTTTTTACTATAAAGTGATGATTCTTTAATTTATCATCTATAGATTAAACAATCATGGTAAGTAAGAGAAACTGTAAAAAAAAGATGATCGTAAACGTGATGATGATGCTAATAGAGAAAAACAAAAACTCAGATATGATGCCAAAAAAGTAAGGGTTGCAGAAACGCAAGAGACAATTATTGAATATATAAATACAGATTTACATGATAATGTTGATGAAATGAAAATTGAAAATAGAGTACAAGAAGAACAAATTGAAGTTGAAGAGACCATTGTTGAAGATGTAAATAATTATTTACATGCTAATGTCGATGAAGTGACCAATATTGAAGATAAAGTTCAAGATCCAGAAATTGGACCTGGTATGTATATATTATGTATTTTCCAAATTCATTTTTTATAAAGAATTGTATATTTATATATATGTTAAATTAAATTTAACTTGATGTATAGGTACTTTCACTATTGATGATGAAATGTTAGAAGACGTTGATTGTGACAAATATGGAGAAAAAATACCCATACATGTTGCACGATATTGTGCTACAAAAATTTATGATGATATTCTCAAGGATTATTCAATAGCAGGACAAAGACAAATTTTGAGATGTTTATTAGTGTCCAAGAAGTTAGAAGGTGCTATGTCATTATTGGGTATTCACAAGGCGACAAAAGAGTCGAAATTGAAACATAATGTGATAGAAAATATAGGTGATGCAATAAGTTTTTTTGGAAAATACAGGAAGAAAGATACCAGTGTTGCATGTAGAGTCATTTAAACAACAACCGTTTCAACTAGTACTAGACAAAAACGTTTGACAACACAACTAGCAAAAGCAGTTGGAACCTCAAGAAATACATTATACAAACATAGCAAATTCAAAATGCAAATAGATGAAAATGATGAACTTGCTTTCTAGGAAATTATTTGTAAACAACCTTACAAAGATAGAATGGGAGCAAGTGTTAAAGATATTGTACGGGAATATTGGTTGGCACATGCTCGAGTTTCACCAAGTTCAAGGGATGTGATATGAAAAAGAGTATCACGAAATGTTTATGAAAGCAGTCCAAAACATATAATGGAAATGACACAAGTACAATTGTTCAATAAATTCAAGGAATATCATCGTGGAATTAATGTGTCGATCACTACATTTGTGCAACAAAAACCATGGTATGTTAGACCTACTACTATACGTGACACATGTTGTTGCCATTATCATGTGCATTTCAATTATATTACAACATGTTTCTTGAATTTGGTAAAACATTTTGGACAAATTCACCACCTCCGCCCGCAATACGTGAATTCATATCTCAAACTCTATGTGAGAGAGATCACGATGAAGTAGTTTATAATAAGAAATGTGTCAATGGAAAACATTCTAATCGTTGTCGAAAACTGGTTTTATTCCACTATAAATATCCTATCGATGATCAGACGCTATCAAATGTAACCGTTGATTGGAGAAGATATGAATACAAAAATTATGCTACAAGTTCTAGTGATACACATTCCGAAAGAATTGATTTGTAAAAAGATAAAATATGTGTGACAGATTTTCTCAAGAAATTTGAGAGTGAAATTTATAAATACACCAAGCATTCACATAGAGAACGATGGAAAGACCTTCAATTCAAACAGTCTCGTGTATTTTTTCCACCCAGAATAATTTTGTCAATGGTTGATTTTGTAGAAAACTACACATTTGTTGCACAAAAAAAGATACAAAGTGAATACTATCATTCTGACCAAGTTTCAATATTTGTCCATGTTCTATATAGACGTTCTCAATAGGATGTTGATGGAATTGAAAGCACATGTGAAAATTGAGATGTGATTAAAGAATATCACTTTTATATCAGCGATGATCATACACACGATACACATTTTGTTCAACATTGTATTGGAAATATTTTCTATGATTCACTAAAAATACGTGAAGTTAAATTCAATGAGAATTGGATATGGTCGGATGGATGTGTGGGACAATTTAAATCTTCACAATCATTTTATTGGTTATGTCAACTTCATAAAGCATTGAATATTAAACATCGCTGGAATTTCTTTTAAACTAGACATGGAAAAGGTGAACATGATGGTGTAGGAGCATACGTAAAAAGAGCATTTCGAAGATGGCAAATGAACCATTCTTCTACACGATTTCATTCGGCTTCAGAGGTTGTTCAATGGTGTAAATTACATCTAAGCTATGATTTTAATCAAGAATCAAAAGATGTGCATAGGTATGTACATGATTTTTTTAATTTATATTAATTGTCAATTTAAAAAAAGTACACTAACATTTAAATATATGTACACTAACATCAAAAGTTGTCATTTGTGATTTATCATTTATTGTGTAGATTTTTTTGGCTTGTTGGGGTCCAATATATAAATATATCAATACCATATGAGGCTAGCACCCTTCATGGGACTAGAGATTTTCACTCTATTCAAACAAAATCCTTCCAAAACGTGTTTGCATTTGATAGTAGAAAGCAATTATGCTTTTGTTATATTTGCACTGAAACTGTTGAATCTACAGAAGTTTGTGAAAACATAACGAACAACTACGTAAAGCATTGGAAACACACAAAGATTAATCCAAAGGTAAAAATGCCACTAGCAAGCATATAAGAATTAGAATCAGAAGAAATAGCAATATCATCTGAAGGTGATAGAATTTCAGATCTTGTTAGAGAAGGTAATGAACTTACTGTTAGGATATTCCTATACTCCATCCTAGTCTCACCAGTATTTTGATCATTTACATTTTCAGTCATGCATGCACTTTTAGGGTTTGCATGCATCCAAGTCATCAGTCCAACACCTAGCCCTCAGTTAGCTAGCCCCCATGAGCTTCTCACCATTCAGTTTTAGCCCTCTAGTTGCTTAATGCGCCCTTCTTCCTTGATTTTAGGAAGCAACTTGCCCTTCTTCACCTATCAGTCCAGTTGTATTCAGTTTACACTCAGTTACACCTACCAGACTCAGTTTGGCTGATGGTTGACAATTACTTGAGCATTAATGACTCCACTAGTGATGATGAAGACTTCCAGTTGTTCTCCGATGGTCATGAGGACACCTAGTTTTGCTCTGATGACACTCTATTGATATTATGATCACTCTGAGAGGCTAATTCGAATTGTCACCTTAGGCTTTCGAGTCCTCTCTACTATTGTACTATTTATTTGTCCATATTGTGATTAATTAATTAGTGTGTGTGAAGTATTATTGCTTATATCCGAGTTCTACTGTACCATATTATTCTGTTGCTCATTATACTATATTGACCACTCTTCTTCTATTTTCTTTCTTAATCATAATCATTCTCTTGTGAGGCATACATCATCTCTTAGATCTGCTGTGAGGATTTTCACATGGTATTAGAGCATGTTGAGAGCATTGTTTATCTCCATTGTTGAGAGCTTTTTGTAGGTTATTACCAAGATTTTGAGTGCAGCAGTTTATGCATTTTTGCAGCAATAGCAGTTGCAGTTATTCTATACTATTTTTGCAGGTCTTCTACAGCTTCTATGTATTCATCAAGAATTACTCATCTTTCTCCATTCAACTATGATGAATGGAAACCAAAAATGATAGCATATTTGGAGAGCCATGATCTCTTTGATTGTTATTTTGAAAGAGAGTTCAAATCCTCTAAAGAGAATATTAATTGGTTGAATAAAGGTGACATGGCCTTTGGAAGAATGATGCTTTCCCTTGAAATCCGCTTCGCTCGTTGTTCCCCTCCAGCAGAAGCTCGTTTCACCATAGGCGAAGCAACCGTTAGCTTCGCCACCCAACCATAGGCTCATGCTTTCAGTCGCATGGCCTCCCCCGAGCTTCGGGTCGTAGAGCTCACACACTAACTTGGGAAACTCAGCTTGGGATTCCCCCCCACCAGAGTTTCCAACCAAACCCTCAATAGCAGCAAGTCGTGAGGTAACTCAAAATTACGATAGTCATCCAGGGTCTGGGTCCTTTACCCATTCCCAATGCCTTCCTTATAAAGGAAAAATCTAATGCGACACATGTCGCTTCATGCATAATTATTTATTTTATTTAAATTCTAAATAAAAACAACTCACCCATCCAAGTGTCAGCTTTTCTAGGAGATGCACCAACATTCCTAAGTTTGCTCATATTTGTCCCCCAGATAATTCACTTAGCTCCTAGATATGTGGTGTAGGTGGGGTTGACTAGGTGTCCATGCCTAGGATTCTATTTTGCTCCTAAATAAATATTTATAATATTTTTAAATAATAAGAAATATCCTTTCATGTGCAAACGCCTAAATAACACTTAATATTATTTAAATGCCATAGTAATCATTTATGTACAAATGCCTAAAGTATTCAAATGCATTTCTAAGTAATGTTCTAGGTGCAAACTTATATGTTTTTATGCAGTTAAGTTTAACAATAATTTTCACTAGGATCTTGGTGCCGCGCCGTTGGGTCACCTTGTTCCTTAATTTCATTTCCCTCACATGGCACCACTCCGTCGAGTCCAGTCATCCGTAGTTTCCATTCCTCGCCAAGGAACCACATTGTTGGGTCCTTGCGTCCACTCTTTCCATTCTCGGCAGGGTACCGCACCGTCGGGGCCTTCTGCCGTCATCCTTTCTTTTTGACTTGTGGGAACTTCATGTAGGGATTTCAGGAGTTGTTACCTTCCATCATCCGTCTACACGCTATTAGGGACTAATGGCGCTGAGGAATAAGTCCGTTCTCACTGCGCGCCCCCCAACTTGTACGTGACCAGCTCCGTCGTGGCCCACCTCGTACACCCTCACGCTTTCCTCTTGAGCAAGCGGATCAATGCTTATCTGCTCATGCGTGGTATTCCGTCGGAAGTCGACATCGTCGTCGCTCTCCCCGTGTGTGATTTATCCGTACTCTACGACCCTTCAATTCCTTTGTGTGTCCGTCGGTGAACCGTTTCACCTGTTGCTACACACATTTCTCACAAACATATATTAGTAGTACTGTCCTCAATTATCATAATTTGATTCCCAATCAATCCTAATCATGAACACACTCAAAATAAAATCGAAGGGTCATTTTATTAATGTTTCAATCAGTCGGGTCACTCAACAGATGCCCTCAAGGTCTACAACCGTCTAGGGGCACTACATAATTCAAGAACTAACAAAAACACAATACCTGAATCTATTGTTGGCGGAGTAGTCGTCGTCATCGGTCCGATCCTGCTTTCCCTTGAAATCCGCTTCGCTCGTTGTGCCCCTCCAGCAGAAGCTCATTTCACCATAGGCGAAGCAACCGTTAGCTTCGCCACCCAACCATAGGCTCATGCTTTCAATCGCATGGCCTCCCCCGAGCTTCGGGTCGTAGAGCTCACACACTAACTTGGGAAACTCAGCTTGGGATTCCCCCCCACCAAAGTTTCCAACCAAACCCTCAATAGCAGCAAGTCGTGAGGTAACTCAAAATTACGATAGTCATCCAGGGTCTGAGTCCTTTACCCATTCCCAATGCCTTCCTTATAAAGGAAAAATCTAATGCGACACATGTCGCTTCATGCATAATTATTTATTTTATTTAAATTCTAAATAAAAACAACTCACCCATCCAAGTGTCAGCTTTTCTAGGAGATGCACCAACATTCCTAAGTTTGCTCATATTTGTCTCCCAGATAATTCACTTAGCTCCTAGATATGTGGTGTAGGTGGGGTTGACTAGGTGTCCATGCCTAGGATTCTATTTTGCTCCTAAATAAATATTTTTAAATAATAAGAAATATCCTTTCATGTGCAAATGCCTAAATAACACTTAATATTATTTAAATGCCATAGTAATCATTTATGTACAAATGCCTAAAGTACTCAAATGCATTTCTAAGTAATGTTCTAGGTGCAAACTTATATGTTTTTATGCAGTTAAGTTTAACAATAATTTTCACTAGGATCTTGGTGTCGCGCCGTTGGGTCACCTTGTTCCTTAATTTCATTTCCCTCACATGGCACTACTCCGTCGAGTCCAGTCATCCGTAGTTTCCATTCCTCGGCAAGGAACCACATCGTCGGGTCCTTGTGTCCACTCTTTCCATTCTCGGCAGGGTACCGCACCGTTGGGGCCTTCTGCCGTCATCCTTTCTTTTTGACTTGTGGGAACTTCATGTAGGGATTTCAGGAGTCGTTACCTTCCATCCTCCATCTACACGCTATTAGGGACTAATGGCACTGAGGAGTGAGTCCATTCTCACTGCGCGCCCCCCAACTTGTACGTGGCCAGCTCCGTCGTGTCCCACCTCGTACACCCTCACGCTTTCCTCTTGAGCAAGCGGATCAATGCTTATATGCTCATGCATGGTATTTCGTCGGAAGTCGACATCGTCGTCGCTCTCCCCGTGTGTGATTTATCCCTACTCTATGACCCTTCAATTCCTTTGTGTGTCCGTCGGTGAACCGTTTCACCTATTGCTACACACATTTCTCACAAACATATATTAGTAGTACTGTCCTAAATTATAATAATTTGATTCACAATCAATCCTAATCATGAACACACTCAAAATAAAATTGAAGGGTGATTTTATTAATGTTTCAATCAGTCATGTCACTCAACAGGTGCCCTCAAGGTCTACAACTGTCTAGGGGCACTACATACACCCCTCCTTAAATAGAACTTCGTCCCAAAGTTAATTCTTATTGTACTTCCATGGTGAGATTCATTTTCTTTTGACATCCATGTATTTTGCTGTCATCTTCCGATCAATAATTTTGTGTACTGTAATTCTTGTAATATTTTGCTCAATATTTTCCACTAATGACTCATGTTTCTCACACTTCTCTTAGTTTCAACTATGTTTCTTTACAATTGTCTAGGGGCATTACACGAATACCATGATGGTGTTGAAACTCCATTAGAGTTATGGACTCCAAAAGAGTTCATGGGCTCACCTGGATGAAAACTCTGGCAGAAAGAATGAAGGGTTTGGTCCAAATCCATTCGACAGCAATCAAAGTGATCCATTCGCTCCCCTTGATGGTCTCTCAGATCATGAACTAATATCATCTCATATTGAATTTGTTGACAAAGAACTTGCAGATTCTTCTCTTTCTGTGCCAGCTCACACTCTAGATATTGCAGAAGGTCCTAAATCCTCTCTTGCACCAGAGCCTATTGGTTTGCATCATGATCACATGATTATTTCACTGGTAAAATCAGCTATTGGAGGTAATGCATTCACTCCTCTCAAGCAATCATCTCTTTATACTACTATTTTGATCATTAATTCATGCTTTCAGAAGGTTATTGAAGATTATGACCATTTCCATTCGCTTGAGATAAATTCTCATGCAATTACTGGTTTTGATCTCACCTCTCATGGTTCAAAGGAGATCTCAAGAAACCATGATTCAAGTCTTGGATCTAATTTGGATTCTAAGCAATTACTACTTGGAATAATTTCTCATGCATATGATAGTTTTGATCTCACCCCTGCTGGTTCAAAGGAGATATCAAGAAACTATTCTTCAAGTCTTAAATCTAATTTGGATTTCAAGCAATTATTATTTGATGGTTCTTTTTGGCATAATCTCACCCATGATGGTTTGAAGGAGAAGACAAAAGACAATCTGCATATTCATGATTTTGATCCGACCTCAGCTGATTTGAATCACAGGTTCAATGATCATCCTCATACTTTTGGATTTGTTCTCATCACATTCGATCTGAAGAGCAAGTACAAGCACATGTTTTTTGAGCATGATCCACTTCTTCCCAAGAAGAAGATACCTCCAGACATATGACCAAGCATCACACCTGCTTGAGTTTGGAGCACTTATTTTTTGTGTATGCCTTACAGTCTATTTTTGAGGAGGGGGTATGTTTCCCATGAAATTTTTCCACTTCCCTGGTTTATTGACTGTTATTATTCATTGTATTGGGTGACCTTTGGTCTTAGTTACCAGGGACCAGGATGGATTAAGGGGGCATGTTAGGATATTCCTATAGTCCATCCTAGTCCCACCAGTATTTTGATCATTTATATTTTCAGTCATGCATGCACTTTTAGGGTTTGCATGCATCCCAGTCATCAGTCCAGCACCTATCCCTCAGTTAGCTATCCCCTAGGAGCTTCTCACTATTCAGTTTTATCCCTCCAGTTGCTTAATGCACCCTTCTTCCTTTATTTAGGAAGCAACTCTCCCTTCTTCACCTACCAGTCCAGTTGTCTTTAGTTTATACTCAGTTACACCTATCAGACTCAGTTTGACTGATGGTTGACAGTTACTTGAGCATTGATGACTCCTATGATAATGATGAAGACTTCCAGTTGTGCTCTGATGACACTCTATTGATCTTATGATCACTCTGAGAGGCTAATTCGAATTTCCACCTTAGGCATTCAAATCCTCTCTACCATTGTACTATTTATTTGTCCATATTGTGATTAATTAATCAGTGTGTGTGAAGTATTATTGCTTCTATCCGAGTTCTATTGTACCATATTAGTTTGTTGCTCATTATACTATATTGACCACTCTTCCTATATTTTCTTGCTTAATCATAATCATTCTCTTGTGAGGTATACATCATCTCTTCGATCTGTTGTGAGGATTTTCACACTTACAACTTTTTTGTTGATTGTTCATTCTTGTCCATCACCTTATGTGTATAGTCAATTTAACTGATTTAAAAACCCTAACGCCAATTGTAGTTTGCACACGAGATGTTTTTTTGCTATGATTGCACCTTTATAGAACAACAAAAAATGTGAAATATTATTTGATGTGATGCACTGAAGGAAAGATCAAGTTATTGGAGGACTACAATGACAACGGATTTACATACGAGAGAGGATCCATCATTTTAAAAGGC